>JAQPZY010001523.1:3092500-3786246 GCA_029931535.1 Margaritifera margaritifera | reverse complement strand
GCCAAACATTCCAAACGCCATCACCACTACTAGTGAGATGCTACCACCACCCAACACCACCATTCACCATTCACTACTACTACAAACCACCAAAGCAGCAACAGCAGGAGGAATTGGACTGGGTCGTGGAAAACTACGACAATTGAAGTTGATCATGTCCAACTCCATAAGTTTGTTTTAACAAACAAAACAAACACCCCAACGGCCCTTTTCAGGGCCAGCCAGATCTCTAGAAAAGAAATCAAAATTGCCATAAAATCAAGTAAAACTTAAAAATCCCCATTCCTTTTTTTTTTGTGTAAGAGTGAGTGCGTGCGTGCGTGTATCATCCATACTCTAAAATAACAAAATAACACAAAAAACACTTACTTTTTTTTTCCATTCTGGTGTATTCTCATTTTTTTTTTACAAAATAATTCACCATGAACGTAACACTCCAAAAAAAGTTCATTGTTCACTGTCTGTCTCTCTTGTTCTTCTTGAATTTCTTCACAGGAATCAAGGGTTCTTCTTCTTCATTCTCATTGTCTTTCATCTATCTCACTTTTCTTCTTGCTTTTCTTGACGATATGTTCTTCTTCTTCTTCTTCTAGGTTTGAAGATCCTTTGGCTTCCTCCCTCTTCTGTAGATTTTCTTTTTCTTGTTCTTTCTGAGGCACTCCGAAGACCAATGACCTTTTCCTTTACCATGATAACAAGTATCTTTCCCTTTATCTCTGTTTTGGTTTTGACGTTGTGGACATTCTGGAGCCCAATGTCCTTTCTCTTGGCAGATATAACAAGTATCTTGACTTTTATCTCGAGAGGTAGAGGAGGAGGAGTAGTCCTTACTCTTACTGGTAGTATACTTTAAGGACTGTCTGCAAATCTCTCACCAAAAAAAGCAATATGTCTTCTTGACTCTTCCATCTTTACAGTTTGAAAGTTCAATCACAAAGACTGATTCTGAAGGTAAAGGTCTCTCTATATATAGTCTCCTCTCTCTCTATATATATATAGGTTCCTGTGTGAAACTGAATCAGTTTCAAATCAAACTTCAAGATGAAAAGATCACGCCAAAATCTATGAGAAAACAGAAGAAGAAACAAAGAGGCCACGACGACGAAGACATTCCGTCCGCCAGAAACACCGCTGGCTGAACTGCTAGCTCAAGTCCATGCTAGCGATTTCGAAGAAGAGATGAGTGAACCTGAAACCCAAAAAACCCAACCCAAAACAAAAAACCACCACCAGAGCGACTGACCAAAAAAGACATACTACCGTGGCTCCTGAAAATTACTATCGGATTCGAGAGACGCAAAAAATAACCTCTCGAAAATTTAAAACCACAGCCTACACTCACACGGTTCACTTTAAAGACTTCAAGTCCGAAGTACCTCCCGAGAAAGCGGCGGGGTTCATTAGCGATTTGTGGTGTGGTTTCTGTGTTACAGAACATGGAAACGACAATGCGGAGCCAAAGAGGACAATCGATTGAGACTGTATATTCATCACGACAATTTGAAGTCCCCTGTTTGGATCGAGTTCAGCACACTCCGGCAGAATTAACACCAGACAAAGTCATGTCCAAAATCGAACACGTTCAACAATCTAACGACAAGTTACCATCACGTATGGAAGGGCCACACTTTACATGACTCACTTTGCTCCTCCTCGAGGAAGTGGACGAAGTAGGAAAGCGTTACTGGTGGAACGATCTTCGAAGTACCAAATCAGTGTCATCCAAATTGACAATACCAAGACCAGATGTGTTTGGCTCGAGCTAGTGTGGTGGGGCGCACGTATGCAACAAGAACGAGAGCAAAGAATGGAAAAGAGCCTGGAATAACATTCGATGATCTAACAAATATAACAAACAACGAAAAGAAGCAGAACTCCTGTTGCAACAAGCAGGCATCCCTAAAGAGACCGTGTGTGGCATTTCTCAAATGCAACAACTTCAAGACGTCTTGGCTCCTCACTACACTTTGAAAGTTCACCCTCAAGAAGTGCGCGGAGATATGGTGTTTTGAGGCCCAAATTTCCCCGAAGGAAAATACATTCACGTGTATTACCCACCAAGAACATTTCGATGCCTCACCACTATCACCGGATTTTTGTGATACTATACTCTTACTACTGCGAGAAATGCGGCCAAGGATTAACAGTCGAGAGCGACACCTTCATTGCGGTCAGAGATGTCGGGGCTGTTTAGCGGACAAACCATGCCTTCCTGAACAACACCACGTCCATTGTGAGACGTGTCGACGCACTTTGTTGTTAGTCCCTCTTGTTACCAACAGCATCGCAAGACACAAGAGCACCAACAAAAAATGTGCTTGCGACTTATTGAAATTGTGCTCCACGTGTGGAAAACTGATTCGCACCAACGACCCAAAGAGCCACACTTGTACTGTAAAAAAAAGATGTCCTATTTGCAAGCAGATGGTGAACTTTGATCATCAATGTTTTATTCAAAAGTACGACAAGACAGAGAAGAAAGAATTAAAAGAAGAACAAGAACCAAGTGGATTTCATCTTTTTTTGATTTTGCATGCATGCAAGAAACAGGCATTCACATTCCTAATTTCTGCGTGGCTCATCGGGCTTGTGAGAGTTGCATCTCAAGAAACTATCCACTTTCACTGTCCTCATTGTAGTCCGGATTCCAGGAGGACGTGAAAAAATCTTTCGCGGGATCAACACTTTGTCCGAGTTTGCTGAATGGATTTAGACCCTACCGACGACAGTTGGAGCGAAGAGGACATTCAACGTTACGGAGACTGTCATCGCTATGCCACCGTCATATCTCACAATTTCTCGGATACGATGGACAGTTTTTGTTAAGATATTATTCGCAACAAGGTACCAAACGACCTGAAGTCACCATGAACGGAAACAAGCTCATCTACATGAAAGTGGGTCAAGTCAAATTCAAAGATTCCATGAGTTATTTGGCCATGCCTTTGAGTCGAATGCCAAAAACATTTGGCTGACAGAAATGGCTAAAGGCTATTTCCTCACTTCTTCAACACGGAAGCTAATCAACATGCCGTCCTACCTCATTTGCCTGACCTCCATGATTACGACCCCGACGGAATGCGCCCCGAACAGCGAGAAGCCTTTCACGCTTGGCACCGCGCTCACCAGTCCGATCCATTTGACTTTCAAGAGGAAATGCTCAAGTACTGTCGATCCGATGTGGACATTTACGGCGTTGCTGTGGAAAGTTTCGAGAGTTATTTCTAGATCACGGAGACGTTGATCCTTTTGAAAGATGCGTGCACCCTACCCAAAGCCTGTTCCTTAGTGTACACCAGAAACTTCATGCCCGAGAACGAACTAGCCATCATCTACTCCAACACGTCTCTCTTTTGCCAGTCGTCAATACTCGGCCAAAGCTTTGCGTTTGGTTCCATTACTTGTGTCAAAAAGAAGACAAATGGATACAACATGCCAGAAACGGAGGAGGAGAAAAGAAGATTGGATCTTATTCCGTGGATGGATTTGATTTAGAAAATCCGCACACGGTGAACGAATTTCAGGGTTGCTTGTTTCACGGATGAACTACCTGTTTTCCCGACCGAGACCTGAAAAGTCCTTATTCAGTCTCTACCATGGAACAGTTGTACGAACAGACTTACCAACGACAACTCAAGTTAGAAAGTCAAGGATACCAAGTGGTTGAAATGTGGGAGCACGAGTACGATCGACGTTTGAAAACTGATCCTGAATTTAAGAGCATCACCGAAAGTTACGACGTGACCACTATCGAACCTTTGGATCCACGCCACAGTTTATTTGGAGGACGAACCAATGCCACTCGCTTGCTGTACGACGTAGACGAATCCAAAGGAGAAGAAATCAAATACATCGACGTGTGTTCTTTGTATCCTTGGGGTGTGCAATATGCTCGTTTTCCAACCGGACACCCATAAATCTTGACAGAACACATCGACGTGGAACACATTCGT
This sequence comes from Margaritifera margaritifera, assembly GCA_029931535.1. NCBI lineage: Eukaryota > Metazoa > Mollusca > Bivalvia > Unionida > Margaritiferidae > Margaritifera > Margaritifera margaritifera. The sequence continues at coordinate 3,782,293 of JAQPZY010001523.1, read as the reverse complement.
CAATACGAAGGATTGATCAAATGTAAAGTCTTACCTCCCACCAACTTGTACCATCCCATCTTACCTCACCATTGCCAAGGAAAACTGATGTTTCCTTTATGTCGTACGTGTGCCGAAACATGCAACCAAGATCACCCCTGTCACCACACGGAGGAAGAACGCTTCTTTGACAGGAACGTGGGTCAGCGCCGAATTGTTTCGAGCTCTGGATCGTGGATACCGTTTGTTGAAAGTGTACGAAAATCTGGCACTTTCCAACCACATCACAATACCAAAAGGACGACGCCACGAATCATCCAGTCATTTTCTCGGGGTACGTCAACCAATTTTTAAAACTGAAACAAGAAGCCAGCGGCTATCCTTCGTGGTGTCAGACTCCCGAAGACCAAGTTCGATTCAAAGAAGAGTACCGTGACGTCGAAGGCATCACTTTGGAAGACGTGGAAAAGAAAGAAGGAAAAAGATCGTTTGCCAAAGTGATGCTCAATTGCTTGTGGGGAAAAATGGCACAAAGACCCATCTTGACCAAGACGGAATACTTGACAGATCCTTATAAGTACTTTCAACTCGTGGACAACAAAAGTGTACTAGTCAAACACGTCGAAATCGTCCGTGATGATTTGATCTTAGTCAATTCCGAAGAAGAACCCAAGTTTGTAAAACCTGACAAGATTAGCAACGTAGTCATTGCCGCCTACGTGACCACTCATGCTCGTTTGAAATTGTACGACGAAGCTTTAGAAGTCTTGGGAGATCGTGTCCTGTACTTTGACACCGACAGTTGTATGTACGTCCATCGCCCCGGTTGCCCACACCCTACCATCCAAGGAGATCGTTTAGGAGCCTGGACAGACGAGCACCCTCAAGACACCATTCTGAGGTTTTGCCCAGCGGTGGCCCTAAAAATTACGGCTACGATACCGAGACCCACAAGGACAACTTTACACCCAATGTAAAGTCAAAGGATTAACCCTCAACTATCGAACCAGCCGAGTAGTCAATTTTGAAGTTTTGAAAAATGCTTTGCTGTCTGGACAAGTGGAAGACTTTCGAGTGCACACGTTAGAATCTCACAAGATCGTACGGTTACCTAATCACCAAATCGTCAGTCGCCCTTTACAAAAAGTGTACTGAATCGTGTACCAGAAACGAGTGAGACTTGCAGACCACACCACTTTGCCTTACGGACACGCCGATCTGCAGTATAAAAAAGGGCACCCCCTTGAACAGAAAAGACAATACCAAGATTGACGATGACTTCAACAACACCGTGTGATGAACCCACTACTACAGACCTCAAGTTGAAAGAATACAAATTTCCCGTGGCCTTGCCTGACTATTGTGAGTGTGCCAGTCGCTTGAACAAGTTTAAAAAATGGCCTAAATGGCATGGATTACCTACTTCCAGTTCTTTAGCCAGAGCAGGATTTGTCTACTTTGGAGAGGGAAACAAAGTGAAATGTTTCAGTTGTGGTGCAGCCATTTACATGGACCCTAAAAGTTCAGCTATCCTGGAACATGTCAGATGGGGTCCAAACTGTGCTTACCTATCTTTGGCGTTTCCACCGATTACATTACGGTACTTTTCGGATGGTACAGTCGACAGGTATAAAAAAGGGACCCCTTCCAAGCCTAACCATTCATTCTGACTTTCAACGTTGGAGAGCAAGAAGAAAAAAAGATGAGTAATTTTGTCATCCTCCCACCAAAGATGAATAAGAATACTCATGCCACCCACCCACCAAGGGAGAAATCTAGTGTGAACTCCAAGTACCATCACGACTTGGAGTGCGATGCAGTGCCATGCGACGAGACGGATTCCGTAAGCGTTGGCATCAGCGATTCACACGATCAGACGGATGCCGTACGCTTGGACATCGTCGATGCTGTGCGTGTGCCTCACCGTCCCTCTAGAGATGCAGGACGACCTTTCTTCTTTATTGGGAAGAATGCTAAACGTACCTGTGAATGTCATAAAGAATTGACGATACCTGTGGTTTTACCTGGCTATTCCAAGTATGAAAGTCGACTCCAGACGTTCCAAGACAAGTGGCCTAAATATCTACTAGAATCAACTACTGAAAAAGCTTTAGCCAGATCTGGATTTATCTACTTGGGAGAAGGAGATAAAGTTCAGTGTTTCAGTTGCGGTGTGAGACTTCACCAATGGGAGTCTACCGACTCAGCTTACATTGAACATGCCAGATGGTCTCCGCACTGTCAGTTCTTACCTTTAGTGGCCTTAGAAGAGTACGGGTACGATGAGCCAGATGCCAAGAAGAAGTAACATGTCGGAGGATACTTTACAATGGTACATTCGTGGTTTACCTTTGGAGTTGCGAGAACACATTTACAGAGAATGGATTCAGATACAAGTGAAACGTAAAGAACAGTTACATCCTTTACGACATACATGTTTTAACCATTGGTATCTGAATGTTATAAAAATACTGATTAGTACCAAGATATTCAAATGGTCAGACATTGATCAACGACTACCTGCCTCCTGTAAGAGTTTGGAGGGCACCACCTACAATGTGGCAGTGATCCATAGAATTCGATGGAACGAAGTGAAGGAAAAAACTGTGAACAGACAAGAATACCACTTTTACTAGAAGTGTCACCTCAAGACGAAACGTCTTTACGTCGACTGACGTGTAATACGGTTCTTCTCACTGATCATCTTAGATATCCTTTACCCACCGATTCCATTTGGCTAAAGTGTGAGTATTTTGTCACCAAGAAGACTAGTTTAGAAGATCGCATTCGTGACTTGCCTTCGAAGCTGCGAGTACGCATTTACAAAGAGTTGGTCCAGATCCAAGTGAAACGTTAACTCAAATTCATTCCTCGATTTGCGCACTACCGCGACTTCCACCGAATCAGAAGTCTGATTCTGAAGAAAAACTATCACAGTTATCGTGAAGAACACGAAAGAGAGTTACTTCTTTCCAAGTCGGAAACTTTACAAGAACACATTCGTGGTTTGCCTTTGGAGCTGCGAGAACGAATTTACCAAGAGTTGGTCCAGATCCAAGTGAAACGCAAACTCAAAGTCATTCCTCGATCTGTAAACTATGCTTACTTCCAAAGTATGAGAAGACTGATTTTGGGAAGATTCTATCGCTGGCACCTTGGAGAAGACTATCACAAAAGATACCAACCTTGGGAACCTGGATATAAAAACCCACCACCAAAGATACCCACCTTAGGAATCTCACCCTATAAAATCTCACCATGCCTGATCTGTGGTCTTCACTCGTGAAACGTATTCCGTGGAAGGAAGTCAACGATCGTGTTCAGACCTTAGAGGATTATAAACACTTGATACAAGAACTGTTTCCATTAAATTTTGGATGCTATGCAGTGTGTGTCTTAGTGACTATCTTTCTTGGATTTCGTTTTCCAGGACATTCGTTGTGGAGTATTTTTGAGGATCAGTGTTTGTCTTGGATTATTTTGGAGGACCCGTGGTTGTTTTGGTCTATTTTGATGAACCATCAAACAAAAACATGACCATTCATGCTTTATCGGTACACGAAAGACAAATGGTACTCAAAGTGTTGAGAGTGGTAATGAAGACAAGTGGGGTACCTCCGTGTGAAGAAGACATTAGTCAAACTTTATCTACCTTTGACACATTTCAAGAAGTGTGTATTGCTAGTGAGTTACACCAACAACTTACCGATTGTAAAGATGTACGTGACTGGAGAAAAATGGGTTTCGATGTTTGGCTACAAGAAGTGGCTCAATTTGCCAAAGATCTGGCACGTCACTAAGTTTCCAAAAGCGAAATGGGAACCTAAGTAAAAAATGACCTTAGAAACCATCCTGGAAGAAGAAGAACCTGACACAGCAGAGAAAGACCACACCGTTGTCGTCGTCCACATGGAAACACCAAAAGAACACACCCCCTCCTTACCGTCAGAGACATTTCATTCTTCTACCAAAACAAAGACGACCAGAAGAATACTACCACCAGTGCCTGGGCCTTCCATTCCTAGGACACCAGAATGTTGTACATTGACTTGTTTGGACAGAACTTTAATTCTTTTAGTGGTAGCCTTAATCTTGTACCTCACCATTTTTGCCGTTTGCGTTTTTGTTCTTCATGACTTGTAAAATATGTTTTTGTTGTTGGTTTGTTTTTACAAAAAAAAAAAAAAATAAACGTGTATGAAACGTATAAAATGTCTTGGGTCTTTTGTCTTCTTCTCAAAAATCTTCCTACCTCAGTCATGGCTACATCTTCTTCTTCTGCCTCTTCTACTTCCTCTGCTGTGGTCAAAGTGATTGACGAAAAGTTAGATCGTCAAAGTTGGGACGCTTTGTATCTGCGCCATCCCTTTAACATGTTGATTGCTGGACCCAGTGGTTCAGGTAAAACCGAATTTGTCAAACGTTTGATTGAACACAAATCTCATTTGTTCGATCGTCCACCTCAACGTATCTTGTGGTGTTACAAAGAGTGGCAACCGTCTTACACGTTATTGAAAGAAAGTCAAGGAGAAGCCATTTCGTTTGTAGAAGGAATCCCTCGCGAAGACGATGGGATCGTGTCTGACGTGAGTCAAACACATCTGGTCATCTTTGATGACATGTTAGGAGAAGACGAAGAAGAAATTAAACTTTGGTTTACACGAAAAGGACACCATCGAAATGCCAGCATCATTTACATTACTCAAAATTTATTTCAACAAAGTAAAGCCCATCGTACCATCAGTCTCAACGCTCATTACGTGAGACAAATCTCAAGTGCAAGTGTTAGCCAAACAGTTAGGTACTCCTTGGTTGAATTATGCGTACGACGATGCCACTCAAACACCTCATGCGTATTTACTCATCGACTCAAAACCGACCACTCCCGACTATTTGAGATTTCGTGCCCAATTGTTTCACCCTTGGTGTCAAGAAGGAGGTCCTGTCATTTACACGTCCCCTTCAGCCACTCTCTGAAAAAAAACTATAAAAACATCTACTACGTCATTTCTGTCTCACAGTCTTCGAGATGACTTCCTTTCAATCTCATCCTCCGGCTAAATTGATGGCATCAGTCGTGAAAAAAATGCACAAGTCCGTGCTCATTTGTTAGAAGCTAGTCTTTAAGAAGTGTTACGATGGTTTACTTTGACGGCACGTCAATTACTGCAAGGCATCATTCACATCCCTCATCAAACTCAACGTTTTTTTCAAAAACATAAAGGGGCGTTGTCACAACTAGCTGATCCTAGAATCGATCCACGGACTAAAAAACAAATCATTTTAACCCCTGGAGGAAGCGGTTATTTAGGAGGGGTTATGATTCGTTCCCTTTTGAAATGGGATTCTAATGCCCAAGCCAAAAAACCAAAAACACCAAAAAAGAAGAAAAGTCCTAAAAAGAAAGCCACACAAAAAAAGAAAAGCCCTAAAAAGAAAGCCCCCAAGAAAAAGAAGAAAAGTTCTGCCAAGAAGAAGAAAACCACCCACCACCACCACTGGCACCCGCAAGAGAGGTACTGCTGCTAGGACGCAAACATACACCCGCAAGACACCACCACAACAACCAGCAGTGACGAGGTCTCCTTCTCCTTTTGCGTCCACATCATCTTTGTCTTCTTCACCACCCTTCACGATGATGCCTGCCAAACCAGACTTAAGACAAGTGTTTCCTAATTTGATGCAAAAATGGAAACCCATTTCGAAAGTCACCACTTCGGGACCCTCCACTTCGGCTGATTTGGCCATGGCAGCAATTGCGAACAAAGTACATTCTCCTAAAACCAAAGTCCAAGAAAGAACCGGCGTGTTACAAAGTTTAGTGGATTTATCCAAAGAAGAATTGAGACGATTTAGTTCATTGAAAACACCTCAACGTCGAGTGAGGCCTGTCATGAAGATGGTACGTCGTGCAGACAATCAGTGGAGACGTGTTCCAGTATAAAATAGAAGGGTGACCTGCCAAAGACTTCAGACTTACTCCTCACCTCTAAGAAGACCCCCAAACGTGCACACCACCACCACCAAAAAAAGAAGAAAAGTAAAAAAGGACGACTTCCACCTCGTCTGGCGAAACATTGGGACGTCTTGTCTGTCCTGACCAAATCCAATCCTCCCATGCGAAAACAACTCATTCAAACAGCCCCCAAAGAAATCATCGATACCGTGTGTGAATGTTGTTTGAACGTCTTGAAAGGAACGGTACCTTTGTCCAAGATACAGAAACAAAAATTAGGCAAACATCGGAACGTTCTTCGTCAAATGGTGAAAAAGAAAATACCTCTCCAACAAAAGAAAAAAATGTTGGTGCAACGAGGAGGATTTCTACCTATGCTGTTAGGACCGTTGTTAAAAATAGCAGGTCCTTTGTTAGGAACAATTGCTGGACCACTTTTAGGAGGTGTCATGCGATAACAAAAAAAAAAAAGAAGATAAAAAGGACACCCTTCTCTGGAAAGACCACACCTTTTTGTACCTTTGGATGAAATGGAAGGACGAAAACTGACTTTAGTACCTTACAAACGATGGATGGAATTCCATCGTTGGAACGAACAACGGATACCTCATTTACCACCCAATCCTAATCTCAACGAGATGTCACAGTTACAACAAGAATTACAAACCCTGATGGAACGAAGCGATTTGTCAGAAACAGAAAAATCGCAACGGTACGGTCAACTTTTACAACGTCTGCAACTCTTTCACCAAAAAGCTGTCGACGAAACAGCTCCACCCACTCTGAGAGATTTCAAAACCCTGATGAAAAGCGAACCTAAAGTTACCACCACCACCACTAGAACAGACACCGCCACGGGGATGACCGTGAAAGAAGAAGAAGAAGAAGAGTTACAAACTCCACCCCTTAAATAAATACGAAAGTTAGCCACACCGGGTTGGATAAAAAAGTTGATTTCTACCCCATTACCATCAAAAGTGAAAAAGGAAGAAGTGAAGACAGAAGTCAAAACAGAACCGATGACCCCTGTTCAAACAACATCCTCCTGTACACCAGTGGCTCGTCGGACACGTAAAGCATTGCAATCCAAGAAGATACCCCACGAAGAAAAGAGCATTGGTACTTGGTTGACTTTTTCTTGAGGAGTCATGGAGAAACTTTTAGCTAGCCTTTATTACAATCCTGGCCATGCTGCTGGTTACGGAGGAGTTCAAAAATTATATCGAGCTGCCAAAAGTAAATTGAAAAGTGTACGTTTGCCAGAAGTACGACGATGGTTACAAGAACAATCGACGTACACGTTACACAAACCCATTCGACGAAAATTTTCTAGAAGTCCAACCCAAGTGGAAGGGATCGATCATCAATGGCAAGCCGATTTAGCCGACGTCTCTCATTTGGCAACCTACAATCGTGGTCACAAATATTTGTTTTGTGTCATTGACGTGTTTTCCAAATTTGCTTGGGTCGTTCCTTTGACATCTAAAAGCAGTACCGAATTGGTACGTGCCTTAAAATTGCTCTTGAAACAAAGTGGTCGTCACCCTTTACGATGGCAAACTGACAAAGGCACCGAATTTCTAAACCAAGCTTTTCAAAAAGAATTGAAACAAAGACAGATTCATTTTTTTACCACCGAAAATCCTGAAACCAAAGCCAGTATCGTGGAACGTTTTCAAAGAACTTTGAAAGAACGCATGTGGAAATATTTTACACATCAACATACTCTCAAGTACATCGACGTGTTACCCCGTTTTGTCAAAGGGTACAATCAATCCTTCCATCGAAGCATCGGATGTGCCCCCGAAGAGGTCAGCACTGAAAACGAAGTGACCGTGTTTGATCGATTGTTTGGTACACCCCAGAGGAGACCACCTCAGAAGAAAACCTTGCTGGAGTTGAAGACGGGAGATTGGGTTCGCATCGGAAAAACCAAACGCACTTTTGACAAAGGTTATTTACCCAACTGGACCACCGAATTGTTTCGTGTCACTACACCCGTGCGTGGACGTAATCCTCCCGTCTATAAATTGGAAGACATGCACGGTGAAGTGCTCAAAGGAACATTTTACTTGCCTGAGTTACAACGAGTGACTAAAAAAGAAGACGCCTTGTACGACATCGAAAGCATTCTCGAACAAAGAACACGCAAAGTAGGTAAACGTCGAGTAAAAGAAGTCAAAGTACGTTGGAAAGGATATCCTCCTAGTTTTGATTCTTGGATTGCTGCTTTCCAAGTCGTCGACTATAAAAAGAAAAAGAAGTAACCTAACATGCCATTCAACACAACCACGATCTCGACTCCTTCGCAGAGTTCTTCTCTTCAAGAATTACAAAAACAACCGCTCTGGGTGTGGTGCGGAGAACGTGTGCCTAAAAATCAAATCGTCTTTTTCTGCCAAAATTTTGTAGTGTATTGTGTCATCGGAGCAGCTATTGCCAATTTGAGTTTGCAACAAGGAGACAAAGAATTGTGGACTATTTTACTCAGCAGTTGCATCGGTTATCTTTTACCCAGTCCCTCTTTGAAATTTACGACGACGACGGACAACAGTCACCACAACAACGGTAGTACGACCAACGCCAGTCCACCACCACCTTCTTCCAGTCACCATAATAGCAGTCCTCTTTTAGAACCCTTTGAACATCCTTTGAATTCGAGTGGTAACTCCTCGGTTGCCAAAACCACTTTGGACCTACTATGAATGACCAATTTTATTTAACTTTACCCAGTGACAGTTCCATGGATGTGTTTCCCAACAACACATTATGTTGTTTCACGGCCAAATTACCTCAATCCATCCAATTGGATCACGACGCTCATTGGGAAGTGGCTTTGGTAGAAATCATTCATCCTACGCAAATCAAGAATGTGTCTGGAAATCAAACCGTTTTTGACGTAGCAATCTATAACGAAAAAGTGCAAAAAGAGTTGGACGCCAATGATCCTGAAATTGGGAGAAAAATAGGTACACAAAAGGGTATTCCTCCCTACTCGACCGATCGCATAAGAATTCCTGAAGGGTATTATTTTAGTGCTCAACATTTGGTGGAGACGATTGCGGCCGTCTTCGAAGCCCAATTTGGTGAAGCCTTGGAAAAAAAACAAAATTGGGTAGAGATCAAATACCATCCTGTGGCACGCCGTTTCGTCTTGCAATTTTTGAAAGGGCATGGGGGGAAGCCATTTGACGACAAAGTTGACAAAGAAAACTTTCAGATTCACGAAAGAAAATTCATGACACTCACTTTTTCTTCTGGGTTGTTTGAAATTTTGGGTGGAAATAAAAGCTATCATGATGATCGAACAATCCACACCAACACAGATTTCGGAGAGGCTTTTCGCACCCCTATCGAATTGAACGTTGGACTGAATTTAATGTTTGTGTACTCCGATGTGGTGGAGTACAACGTAGTGGGCCACACAGCCGCTCCCTTACTGAGAGTCATTCCTTTCATTGTGGATACTTCTGCTGGTGGAAGAAGGTGGAAACACGTTTCACGTTCACCGTGAATTTGTACATCCTCATTATCTTCCAGTCAGTAAATCGTATTTTGACAGTGTCAACATTAGTATAAAAGGAGATTTGGGACAAAATGTGCCATTTATTGACAAAGGAAAAGTCACGGTAAAACTACATTTTCGAAAAAAGTTCTCTAACGAATTGTAACTGGCCCAAACAAAAAAATGTATCAAGTGTACCGAGGAGGACACGGTTTAGGAGATATGTTAAGATCGGCTTTTCGGACGGTAGCCCCTATTTTGAAACCGATGGTGACTCGAGGGTTCCATGCCTTAAAAGATGCCGCTTTGACGCAAGGAAAAGAATTTTTGCAAAACGTCCTCATTGACAAACAAAATCCTAAAGAAGCCTTTATGAGAGCAGGCAAAAATGTGTTGATGAACACTGGCAAAGATCTTTTAGGTCTCCGAGAGAATCCTATAAATTCGCTTCACGCTTCAGGTCCTGGCATTACTTCTTCCTCCACTTCACAGCAAGGACAAGGCAATCCCTTCAGACTTCATAAAAAAACACACGGTGGTTCAAAAAAGAATAAGAAAAGAAGAACAGTCAGAGAATTATACGTGTTTAATTACTAAAAGCCATTGAAAAAATGATGCACCGAGATTCTTGCGAATGTACCAAGTCAGAACTGGATATGTTTACCATGCCTCCCACCATGATGACGATGCAAGAATCCCAATGGGTGGAATTTCATCCTGTATCGTCTTTGACGGATTCAGCTCCTATCGAATTTGAAATCAAAGGACAAACCGAAGATTACATCGATCTGAATAACAGCTACTTGTACTTGAAACTCAAAGTGGCCGAAACGAAGGATGGTGCCCCTCCAGATGCCGATGACCTAGTGGCACCCGTCAATAATTTCATGCATTCCTTGTTCAGCGGAGTGGATTTGTACTTGAATAACAAACTGGTCAGCAGCAGTTTGGATACTTACCCTTACCGTGCTTACTTGGAAAATCTCTTGACGTACGGAAAAGAAGCCAAGAACACTCATCTGGATGCTTCGGTGGTCTGGAAACCTGACACCGCGGGAACGAGAAAGGAGGCCCCCCCCCCCTAATACAAAGATTGTTGATATCTTCAACGACACAGTTGCGACTGTACCTGCAAAGGTTACGAAGGCTGGTGACGATCTAACTGAAAATATAACTCCAGAAACCCCGTACAATGTGGGATTTAATGCCCGTCGAGAGAAAATCAGAGGGCAAAGTTTAGAACTGATGGATCGTTTGCATTTGGACATGTGGTTGCAAGACAAGTATTTGTTGAACGGAGTAGATGTACGCCTGAGACTGAATCGCAGTAGTACCGCTTTCCATTTGATGGTCGCTGGTGACGCCCACCTCTGGAAAACCTTCATCCAAGAAGCCAGACTTTACGTGCGACGTGTAGAAATCTTACCTAAAGTAGCCAACGACATCAGTCAAACCTTGAGCAGAACCACTGCCAAGTATCCTGTGCGACGCGTGGAAGTGAAAACCTTTACCATTAGCACTGGAGCCCAATCCAAAGTCGAAGATCACGTCTTCCAAGGACAGCTGCCCAAACGTTTGCTGATTGGCATCATCAAAAATTCAGACTTCAATGGATCCCACAAAGAAAATCTGTTCAACTTCAAGCACTTTGACGTCAAAAAGATAGAAGTCAGTCGAGATGGCAAGGCCTTGTGTACCAGACCTTTTGAACATGACTTTACCCAGAAAAATTACTTGCGATCTTACTTGAGCCTGTTTGAAGCCACAGGACAGTTAGGCACCAACACCAGCCACGGTATTTCGTACCAGGATTATGCAGGAGGGTATGCCTTGTGGGGTTTTGATTTCACTCCTGACCAAGGCAGCGACGAAGGACATTTCCACCCTATAAAATCAGGCCCACTTCGTGTGGAACTTCAGTTTGCAAATCCTCTACCCGAGACAGTGAACGTCGTCTTGTATGCAGAATTTGATAATACTCTAGAGATCAACAGTTTGAGAGAAGTGATTCTAGACTATTAGAAGAAAAGACAAAAAAGATGCAACACGTAGAAGAAGAACCTATGGAGATAGATGAGGGATTTTGTGAAGTTCAGCAGTCACAAACTACCACGGATGATGATGATGATGACGAAGTCATTCATTCAAAACCTCCAAAAGAAGAAGAAAACAATCCTGTTCCAAAGTTTACTGGATTTATGGCTTGTCGATGGCCTGAACAAGAAAAACATTTAGTCTCCTGTTATGCTAAGGACTTGACTGAAAGAATTAACAGATTGACCCGAGAACATTGTCATGGATGTCAAATCGATCATCCCAGCCAAAAACAACACGACAAATGTTTGATAATGACAGGCGAAGAAAAATTGGACGAATATTTGGAAGAGGCTTGGTCTCAGATCTCGGAAGAAAAGGTGTTGAGACAATGGTATAAAGACTTGCAGAATTCTTCTTCACCTTCACTTACTCCTCTGGAGATCAAAATAATCGTAGCTCTCATTGAACAGAGTACAGAAACTATCCGCCGTGAATATTCGTGGAATTACAAGACAGATATATTCAAGCATAAAGTCAAGTGTGAATTGATGACTCATTATTTCCTGTGAAGAAAAAATGGATACCAGGGAACTTCATTACCTGTTGACTCGCAGTTCCTACACTTCTTCTTGGAATCCTGTGGTGTGTGCTAAAGATGAACTACCTCATCGCAAACCTAAAGACGTTCATGCCTATGTCATCAATACCCACGACAGTCATCTACCAGGAACCCATTGGGTAGCTGTGTACTTTCCCAACGATCACAATGGTGGTGTGGAATATTTTGATTCTTATGGATTACCTCCTATGGAAGACGACATCATCGAGTTTATGAGAAGAAATGCCATCTCTACTCGATTCAATAATGCCCGATTACAAGGATCGGATTCTATGGTGTGTGGACAATATTGTGTACATTTTCTTCATCAACGCAGTCTCGGATATTCCTTAGAACATTTAGTGACTTGTTTTGATAGAGACTATGCTCGAAACGATGCTAAAGTAGAACGATGGTTTTGTGAACGTTATGGTTATCTCTTGTCTTTAGCTCAGAAACGTAGTGTGCATCAGAATGATGTAGATGTAGAAAAGTGGAAGTTTAGTTTACCTTCCCAACGTTGTCAACCTTGTAAATACGTTCCTGTTTAATATCTTGTTGATTGTTATTACCTTTTTATGTTAGAGAAGCTTCTTCTTGTTCATTAAAAAAAATGTTGATTTTTTGAAAAAATGGTGTTGTGTGTTTTTTTTATTGAATTTGAAAAAAATTATTATGTTCTATCTCTTTCTATCGATCTGAAGTCACCCCCTCTATCCATTTTCTCACTCTCGATCTGAACCCCATGTTTTCCATCGCGTCCGCGCTTCAAGCATATAAAGCGGTGCGTTGGCCAGTGTAGTCACTCTCGTTGACTCGTCAAGATCTCAACAACACTTCAAGAAGATGGCAGCAGGCAAGATTAGTAAACTGAACGAAGCTATGGTGAATATGCAGAGGATGAAGCATCATTTGATGAGAGAAAGACAATGATCTTCCTACAAATGGCTCATGATCTGGTGGAAGAAGTCATGTGGGAAGAAATCATCAGGAACAGAACGGAATGGGAGGAGAGACAAAGACTGCAGCAGCAACAGCAAAGACAACAACAACAACAACAACTCTTGCAGCCCATGAAACTACCCGACGGAGAAGTCAGCTGTAAAATAGACTGCGATGAGTTTGCCTTCTCTTTTACCAGAAAGAGAGCTTGTCTTAAAGCCGTGAGACCCGTGGCTAAACGTGGCCGCCCTGCTGCGGCTGCTACTGCTACCGCAACTAGAAGTTAAACAACATAACTTCTTAACCCCAGGGCCACCCATTAATCAAGAAAAGATTAATTTTCATATCATTGCCATATATATATGTGTTTGTGTGTTTGAGTTTGTCTTTGCCCCTTCAAACAAATCCTTTTCCCCCCCAAAAAATGTTTGTATAGAGAGTGTGGTGTGTGTTTGATAAAAAAAAAAAAAATAAAAAAAATAAAAAAAGGATAGTGTGGGTGTGTTTGATAAAAATAAAATAAAAAATAAAAAAAAGGATTGTATGTTTGTGGTGTGTGTTTAATTAAAAAATAAAAAAAAAACTTTATCAAAAAAAAGGGTGGTGTGTTTGTATGTGTTTTTTTTATCAAAAGTAGTTTCTTTTAGGTCCGCGCACTGGGTTTGTGTTTTTGGGGTAAGGGGTGATGGAGTGCAAAATCCGCGAAGCCTAGAATGACGTCATAGGGATGACATCAGACGCGGGGTAGTGGGAGTAATGTTTTTTTTGGGGGAAAGGGATGTTTTCCTTCACGTCCGCGCTTCTAGTATATTAAAACAACACCTTCACACTTGAGCTATCCATTTTATCTATCAAGATGAATACCATCGAAATTATTCGGCAAATTAGAGTTCATCTCGAGATGGCGTGGCACCTCCTCCAAGACCTGGAGAAGAAGGAGAAGGAGGAGAGGGAAAACAAGGAGCCCATCAGACCCCACCCGATGATGGAGGAGGAGAAGGAAAATTGGGAGTCTGAAGTAACCCATCCTCCATTTGTTTTGAAAATCGACCAAGCGCTGCATGAGTGCAGCTACATAGAGGGGGAGCTGTCCCGCTTGTCGGGCAAAGCCAGGGAGGTGCCCACACCTCTAGATGAACTCAAACAAAAACAAACGGCCCTTTTCAGGGCCACCCATTACTCAAGAAAAGATTAATTTTCATATCATTGCCATAGGTGTTTGTATGTTTGTGTGTTTGTATAGAGTGTGTTTGTTTTTCCCCACTCCAAAAACAAAATTCCCTTTCTCACAAAATGTTTGTATAGAGTGTGTTTGATAAAAAAAAAATAAATAAAAAGGATGGTGTGGTGTGTGTTTTGTTTGTATGTTTAATAAAAAAATTTATGTTTCGGAAAAAAGGGATGTTTTCCTTCACGTCCGCGCTTCTAGCATATAAACCAGCGCCTTCCGCAGTCTCCCCATTCACACTTCAACAAGAAGATGAATACGATCGAAATATTGCAGGAAGCCTGGGATATAATGGTTGGTGTGGAGTCTTTGGTGAAAAGGTTGGAGTGTTGGTGGAGATATCCTGCCACCAAGCCATACGTCACCAGCCAACTAGCGGCTCTCACTTTAGCGAGGAGGTTGGTGAACGATGTCTTGGTGGAGGAAACCCAAAAAACTTCCTCAACCCCTTGTCGTGTGGGGTTCATCAAGACGAGCCTTGACTTACTGGATGGAGTGGAGTATTTTCTTCACCTAGTACAACACGATGAATGGTTGTATCCACCCCCCAGTAACGTCAGGCGCGAAGAGGTGAACCTTTACATGGTGAAGGAATTGTTAAAGAAAGTTTTAGATAAGGAAGTAGCCCACATTAAGATCTTGTGGGCTCTAGAAAGATCAAAGAAGGAGCAGGCCAGGAAAGAAAAGGAATTCCAATGCCTGAATTTAAACTGGATGAAAATCCAGGATAAGTTCAGACGAATGGAACATCCTGACTGGCTGCCTGATTCTTCACGAGTCCCACTCCAAAAGAAGAAAAAATCTCACACCACCTTCCTAGGCTTCTTTACTCAATGTTGGAGGAAAAAGTAATCCTCCTCCAAAGGCCCTTTTCAGGGCCACCCATTTTTCAAGAAAAGATTAATTTTCCATTCTTGCCTACCCTGTTAAAATTCCCGTTGGTACCCGATAGGCCCCGCCATGTTAAATTCCCGTAGTAACCCAGAGTGCCCCCCGCCATGTTAAATTCCCGTAGTAACCCAGAGTGCCCCCGCCATAGCCCCGCCATGTTAAATTCCCGTAGTAACCCAGAGTGCCCCCGCCATGTTAAATTCCCTTAGTAACCCAGAGTGCCCCCATTAACCCAGTTACCCCCCATCTACTACTAATATGTAACACTTGAAGGCATTACAGATTGGTAAAAGAAAGGGATTGGATTCGAATATTAAGAACAGAGGTACACAATGGAATCAACTCCCAAACAATTTTTAGCGTTTTATGAGTATCTTTCAGCTATAAATAGTCATCACCGATGGCCAATTTGCTAATTACTTCGCTTAGGCAATACCCCAGCGACCTCCGATTCTTTTATTGAGCAGTAACGACAACTCTACGTAGAGCCGCTAGCATTTGGGAACTAACACATACCACTTTCCTATCGGTTATATTTAATCTATGCTTTAGATTAGGGCAGTTATTATCAATAGATATTATCATATATGTATATATCTTGACAGAAAATAATTCTTATCACACTTTTAACGAAATGACGAGTAGTTTTGTTATTTAACTGCATTATGGATTATTATGGAGAAGATCGAAAATTAGATGGGGATAGAGGGAACTTGGAGGCCTTTTGTCCATCTCCAGTATAGGAAAAATATAAATAAATGATTACTTAAATGTATCTAGTAGGCAAATTTAATGTAAGCTTATTCTTTTGACGTGGTCTGTGATCATTAACGATGACGGTGAAATGTATGTGTTCTCAACCGACCGCATGTTAGACAAATATCAGTACACCACAAACAGCACCAAACGTAATTGTAAATAATAAATGGATTTATTACTATCTCAATCATGAGTTCATATGTCTGTGGCTTGCATAGAAAGATGACGAAACTATTGGTATTTCGAAAATCGTCTACTGAGTAACAAATAATATATGAATATGACTAAATTTGTACTGGCATAACATTTAAGGTTTTGCTATGTTTTAAGATTCAGATCATATATACATACACAATGACGTCATTACGACTCTGGTCTTCACAAGAGAAAAGGACGAATGGTTGAATGACGTCATAATGAAGTTATAGCGATGTTGGTTTACAGTTCAAAATGAAGAGTTAATGAAAAGTTGAAGGAAGAATGTAGCCTGAGTAGAAAGGCTTCATAAGGCTAATAATTGAAGAGAAGCTTTAAGGAATAGGAAATATGCTGTTTCCTTTAGAGCTTATTTTGTGAATTTGTAACTTTTTTAATCATGGACAATAAATATATAAAACTAGAAACTAAGATTTATTCATCAAAAAAAGGTCTAACGAAATCTTTTCTTCGTAGTTAGAGTTCCTCTTGAATATTTCCAGTCAGGACTAAGGGGATCATTTCTTCTTTTTCTTCAACATTGCTTGTTGAAACTGAAGCATTATTCTGTTCTTCTTGAACATCATCTACGGAACATGATGGGATATTGAAAGTTTCTCTTTCAAATTGAAATAAGGAGTCTTCCACTCTTTCTAAAACATTTTCAAATGCATCTATTTGTCCGCTTTGGTTGCAGTGCCTTTGGATTCCGTTTACGTTAACTTTCCTGAAACATTTGAACAGTATGAGAAAAGACGCTGTAAGTACACACGCAGGTGTAACAAACCATATGCCTGGACCATAGAGGAATCTGATAATCCTTCCCGAATAAGAGGATTCTTCATAACCATGCGTCTCGGGTACTTGTGAATCTGCAATAAGAAAATTAGATATTATTATATTTTAAATACTTTGTACAGGAAGACATATATCATTTTATTTCTGCTTCATTGTTCACGTTGTTGATTTTTTCCCTGGATTATAAATCGATACAATTGTAAACAGTTCTGTTAGAAGATATGGAGTTTGAATTTTAAGCGAATTCAAGATAACTTTTATCTGTTCAACATGAGCTAACGTTTGCTTGAAAAGGCTACAGTGAAATATCATATCAAAGACAACATTAGCGACACCACACTGTATGCTTGGTAACGTGAAGATAGATATCGCAACAAATCTGTTCTTCTTATTACATTCACTTTAATATTTGAATCGGCAATATGAGAAATCATTTTTGTATGATGTACGAATTAATAATAACTTTCATAATCTATAGAAATTGATGTATCTATGAAACATTATTGTTGGGGCCGCTAGGCATATATAATTTTGTACGGCAAAATCTCTTCCTGTGTTACAATGCACTTTTTTTCCCCACAACACTAGCGCTTTGGAATTGGCTCAGAAGACGGAAGACAATTTTTCATAGCCAATTAGCTAGTTTAATCTGACGAAAACATTCTGAAGTTCTGATTTATGCCGACATACTATTAGAATCTGTCTCTCTCTCTCTCTCTCTCTCTCTCTCTCTCTCTCTCTCTCTCTCTCTCTCTCTCTCTCTCTCTCTCTATATATATATATATATATATATATATATATATATATATATATATATATATATATATATATATATATATATATATTCAGAGAGATGGACCAATCATGATCGGCTTGAAGATCCCATATAGGAACATTACTAGACCACTCAGTTTGAAGTACAAGTAAATACAGTAACGTCCGCTAAGATTTGGTTTGACTCCTCGCTGTACTAGCAGGCGAGAAATTTCATTGATGCCACATATGAATGACATATTACTTGCTTAATATTTCTCTTTACAATTTCAATTTAATGTACGGAGTAGAAAAAAATAATAATCGATCTTGCGGCAACTGATCTGAAATCTTACTAAAATAATGCTGAAATTTAGGTTTTGAAAATCAGCATACCTGATTCATTTAAGAGAATATAAGCATGAGCCTACTATTGAGATATTAAAATGATGTTGCCCCTTCAGGTCAAGCCTTGTAATCTGTTAGCATACAGGTAAATTTTATATTGCTGGTAACTAAGGTCCGTTGTGCATATTTTACCTTATATACCGAGAACCACCTCAGTGTATACAGACAGGTAGTGGCGTAGCGAGGCAAAGTGCCGCCCAGGGCCAACTACCAAAATTACGCCCCCACTCCATTCGTATTTTTTATGAAATATACTGTACTCTTACCAAATTGCCGCCTCCTAGAAAGTACCGCCCGGGACCACCGCCCCCTTCGCCCCCCCCCTCCCCCTCCCCCCTCGCTACGCCACTGCAGACAGGTCTCAACATAAAAAAGCATATTAAACATACTCTGTGATCAAAAGGGTTTGAAACAAGGCATGCAGATAAAACACGTGATAAATTTTCACTGTGCAGAAGAGCCGTGTTACACAATCAATATATATACACAATACGCAGAGCACAACGTACAATCACAGAGCTTAGATACATATCTGCTGTAGAAAATCTGACTTCCGTTGACTCTGACTAGTGGTGAAATGTAGATATAGCTACCCCCAAGGGAAGAAATTTAATGACAGTTAAGCTGACATTTTGCACAAAGTTATGATAAAGGTCAAAGGTTAATTATTTAAATACACATGCAAAATATTCAAATATATATTGAAATAATTCTTGTTAAAATCAAAGTAGAGAAATCGATAGTGGATGCACCAAATGGTAAGAACAGCTAACCTGCATCCACTTAAGTGGCCTTAGTGAATATGTATTACAAAGTAATACACATCATCTACACAAATTAGATTAAGATTGGCCTCATTTGTTATCATATCACATCCCACACGAACGAAACTGTAAAATAACCGAATTATTTCATTGGTAAAATTCAACACGACTTGCAATACAGTACAGTATTTCTGCAAAACGGCAAAGGTTGTAAAAACATAAAGGCATTAAAAAGAACGAAGCTAGCTCTATTTAACCTAAGGCACAATTTTATCCGGCAATAATCCGCTCACAATCAAATAGTTATTGGTAAACTCAGACACAGACAAAGGCAGTTACGGTATAAACAGCTCTTCGAGAGAGAATTTGGACAGCAGCCCTATTTTATAGCCTACCAATTTATGCAGCAGCATGCTGCATGAAACTGTTAAAGCTAAGTCTAACGATGCGTGGTAGATGACATTTACTATCGGTTTTTTCTCGGACATTTAGGATAAACAAAAGGGCAAAACATCTGCAGAGCAGAAATATGTACAAACTCCGGAGGATGATGTACAATATTTGAGGGATGTGATAGTTGTTTTCATATTGTACAGGCTTTACTGTTGGACTTTGACGTGCCATTGGCACATGGGCTTCGTTCAGTCCAGGATTTGCAACTGCGCTTTGTTAAGGCTTTGTGATTTCGTTTTCATTGTGTACAGTTGGTTTTGGTTTTGGCGATGACCCAGATTTGTAAATGATAAAGCCCATACCAATAAGCAACAGAAAGTTTAATATGGATAGTATTCCAAACAATAACTTTCCCTAATTATTCCTTACTTTGAGATCATAGTCTTCTATTTGCTCTGCTTGTAATTTATATCCATTACCTCGTCCACTTGTTTGAGGTCGAGCTCCACACGCTTGCATTCTGCACGATTCTCATCTATTTCCTCCAATTCATTTTGGTCGATATGTTGTTAAATAAAATGATCTGTTCAAACTTGATTCTATGTCCTCTAGCTCGTGAAACAAACTAATTTATCTCTCTGCGGGATTAATTCGATTGATAGTAACTTTAATGCATCCTCTGTTGTTAATTGTCTGATTTAGCCAGGCTTTCATATACAGTGTTTGACAATTCAATATGTAGCATATCCTTTTTTTGTCTTTACCAATGAATTTACTGAAGCTTTGAATATGTTAAATTCATCCATCGTGTTAGGGTGTTAGCGTATTACATGTTGTCGCAGATTCAATATGCCCTCTGTTGAATGAAAATAATAGGGCATTGTTTATACATCTCAACTATTTATTTTGTGAACAAGTAGTAACTGATTCTTGCCAAATATAACTCTCTGACTGTCATAAAATGTCAGTAATTGTTACCAAAATCTACTAATTGTCACTAATGGAATGTGACAATAAGTCACTAATTAAATGCCACTAATTGTTACCGAAATAAACTAAACATCACTAATTGAATGTCACAGAGCATCATTCATTTAATGTCAGAGAATGTCTTGAATTAAATGTCACAAAATGTTATGGTCATTATCGCTAATAGCGAGGTGCCTGACGGCCGAGCCGTCCGTGTGCACAGCACACTATTTCGTTGTCGCCAGACACAGAGTGTCCATGTGCTGAAAGCACACCTTCGGCGACAAGGTCTCTTTAAGTTAGTACGATTTTAAATAATCATACCTCCTTTATCTTCATTTACCGAAGTTCCATAGAGAACAAGTAGTACAGAAAAGACATTCAAGCCAACTGAAATAAAAAAATTTAATTAGAATTACAAAGAGCATTGTAATATTAAACATTAATCGACTACGTGCTTATCTCACTGCCATTTCAGGAGAATATCTGTTGTACCTTTTTTTTTTTTTTTTTTTACAGAAAACACCTTACTCCCCATCCAAAAACAATCGACACCCCACCACCCACCCCCACCCCCAAAATTGCAAAAATTTGCTGCCACAGAACCCTATGCTGCTGCATTCATCAAAATAATTGTTACCAAAATTTCACAGCCTTCACTCAGCAATCAAGGCCATTATTGCGCAGATATTCGAGAGAAAATGAGTATGCTTATATTCTACGTAAGAGATACTACAACTTAGCACCCCAGCTACTGAGACTTACCCTCATCAAAAATAACTTTACAGACCATACCCGGCCACCAAAACTATCGTTGAAGACCTTCTGTGTAGAACAATAACCAAATAGTCATTTGAGTACACTTTTTTTACGACAGTGGAAAAAAGTACTGACTGAACTGTGACTATTGTGATAGATTTTACACGTGCATTGCTACCTGGAAAGGTTTGAAAGGCTGAAAAGATTTTAGTATATTTTTTACGATCCCAGAAAAATGTACTGACTAAACTTTCAAGTATCTCTCTCAGTTCTCGTCGTGCCTCCAGGTGGCACATGAGACATCCACGAGTCTTCTCCAACCCTCGCGGTTTGCAGCTTTGCGGCCTGCTGATGTTCATGTCAGATTTACCTGTCTGAGCTCTTTTTCCATGCAGCGTCTCCAGGTCTCTTTCGGGCGTTCTCTTCCGCGCTTCCTTGTGGTGTCCATTTCAGTGCCGTCTTGGGCAGGCTGTCTGGATTCATCCTTAAGATGTGTACAAGCCATCTCCATCTGCGTTTTGTAACCTCTTCTGATAGAGGCCTTGCACGTTGTCATCGGTTCATCATTTCGAATCATGTTAGGCAAAAACATTCTTTTTATTTTTCTAAGGCACTTCGTGCGGAATGAGTCCAGTTTCTTACTGATAGCTTGGATGGTTTTCCAGCATTCCGATCCATATAGCAGAATGCTTAGTACATTTGATGTGTAGATTTTTAGTTTTGTCCTAAGACAAAGCTGTTCTGATTTCCATATTCCATGCAGTATGGCAAAGGTTTGGATGGATTTTATCAATCTGGATACAACCTCAAGTTTACTGTCCCCATCAGTTGTAACTTTGCTGCCAAGGTAAATGAACTCTGTTGCCTCCTCTACTCCCTGCTTGATGTTCGCATATTTTGTTTTTCTTGAAAAGCTTTGTTTTTCCTAGGTCAATTTTCATACTTATTGTGTCTGCTACTGCTGTCAGCCTGTCTGTTTTTTTTATGTCTTTGTGGCGACTAGATAAGAGGGCAACATCATCTGCAAAGTCCAAATCTTCCAAGAAGGAGGTTAGTGACCATTGAATGCGTCGATTCTTGTCCTTGGTTGTCTCTTCCATCAACCAGTCCATTGCAAGAATGAATAGAAAGGGGGAAAGGATGCATCATTGTTTCACTCCGGTCCTAACCTTAAAACTGTCTGTTGCTTGGTCTCCACAAATGACCTTGCAACTGAAGTCATTATATAAGATCTTGATGATATTTACTATCTTCTGGGGTATTCCATAGCTCCGAAGAATGTTCCAAAGAGTATCCCTATGCACACTGTAAAATGCCTTTTCGAAATCGATGAACATCACATAGAGGAAGCTATTCCATTCTGACGTTTGCTCCAGTATCTGTCGAAGGGTAAGTATGTGATCAGTGAAAGAGCGACCTTTACAGAATCCTGCTTGCTCTCTCCTGATGATTCCCTCCAATACAGGTGCGATGCGATCTAAGATAATCCGGCTGAAGATTTTACTAGTCAGAGAGAGCAGTGTAATGCCCCTCCAGTTGTTACAATTGCCCAGGTCCACTTTTGTAGGGATCTTAATGATGAAGGCAAGTCTTCCATTCTTCGGGTGCTTTCTCTGTGTCCCATATATTTTCGAGTATCTTACAGAGGTGTTTTGGAGTTTCTCTTGCATATGCTTTCAACATTTTTGCACAGATCTCATCTTCGCCAGGTGCCTTTCTACTTTTTAGTTTTTTGATGGCATTGGTTACTTCCTCCTTGGTTATTGGGTCCATGCAGATGTCCAGATCTTTTTCCGCTGGAGGTATATTGGCTGTCTGAGGGGGCTCTGGTCTGTTGATGAAGGTCTCAAAATGTTCTTTCCATCTTTTTATTTTCTCTTTCTCTGCTGAGATTGTCTTTCCTTCTGTACTTTTGATAGGTACATCTAGGTTGGTTCCATAGTCACCTCTCAGCCTCTTAGTTTTATGGTAATATATTTTACACATGCGAATTGTTAATGAAACGTTAGAAGGCTGGAAATGTTGATTACATTTCTGTACAATCGTGAACAAATGTACTGACTGAACTGTAATTACTGTAACTGATTTTTACACATGCGCATTGCTAACTGAAAATGTCATTTGGATATCTCTGATTAAAATGGGATTAATACATTAAATGAATATTTCAAATCTGACTATTCATCTTGAGGTGATAATAGCAGGCCAACAAAAGAATCAACAATTAGTGCAACATTTAAAATTTTACATCGTCTATTAGTCTTTACATCCCAACATACATATATTTAATATTTTTTTCTAACATTGAATTAGTAAAGAAATTTCAACAATTGAATTTCCGTTGAAAATTCAAACAGTAGTTTTTGAGTGTTCAGTTTTTGTTTTCGTCGAGTCATTATAGAGATCTGGCAAAATTTAAATGTTTTAGGCTGTAATATGAAGACAGCTGATAAAGAATCTAGATATTTTTTTGTTGTCGAATATGAAATTAATACCTGTATTATATCTCATAAGTTCTGAAGTTTTTCCTGACTTTTATTTTGTTTGTGCTCTCCTAGAAGATAGCTAGCAATTTAAATGTCGTTTTGATGAAAATTTACATGCATTTCTCCTGCTTTTTAAAACATGAAAGAATGTGTGTTCTGATCTTAGAGATGGACAGATTAAGGTTTTTATTTTCTAGTAAGTTATTTTTTAAAGACAACTCTGCTAGACCATAGTTTTAAACCATTGAAACTTGAACATAAGCAAACATTACTTTCAAATATAGACATCATTGCCTTGCTACAAAAGTCAGAAAATATACATAATAGTTGTTCAAATATCTTAGACTTGATTATAATATGGTTCATTAAAATGCGACAAAAATTTACAATAAATGCACGGAGAAAAACAGTGTTTTAGACATATTTACTACAATCCTGAAAGCCCAGTTGCTTAAACAAATATCAATCAATTGTGGGAACGAATTAAGAGCGACAAAAAACAAATAAAATTCTCTGAATTAAAAGAATGGCTAATCGAACAATGTATCTGCACAAACAAACTGGACAAAGACATTACCTACAAACTAAGCTGGATGACCAGTGGCAATCAGACTTGCAAGTATATACAAAATACAACAATGGATACAAGTACATTTTGACAGTGATAGATGTCTTCTCAAGACATACACGACGCTTTCAGAGAAATGTTTAGCGAAGGGAAACCAGCAAAGATAAAGTTCGACGAATTAAAATAAGTTTTATAAGCGCAAGGTTAGGAAATTATTGGAGAAAGGAAATATCGAATACTTTTCCACTCACTCAGACACAAAAAAAACGTCTGTAGTGGAAAGGTTTAATGGAACTTTGAAAACCGAGAAATGGAAGTATTTCACTCTAAATGAAACTAGAAAATTGGTAGGGGTATTGCCTAACCTTTTTCAAGGATTTAAAAATAGTCACCATAGGTCAGTTGATACGGCTCAATCTTAAGCAAGCAAGGAAAATCCAGATGAGAAAGTTAGGATCTCCAAATAGAAATCTATTTTTATAAAAGACCATCTTCTTCATTTTACTGAAGAAAGGACAAGGTTCAATAAGGACCGATTTTGGCCCCCAAATTAGCGATACATTAAAGTGTCCGAAAGAGTTTTTGTTATGCTTATGCAATATCCACTATTTGTTTACTGCACCATCTAATAGATTAGACCCTGTTAAACCTTAATTTTCTTCCTGTCAGTCACTTTTTGGCATTGTTTTGTTTGTTTTGGTGATCCTTCCCGAAGGTGACTAGGACTAACTTAACCTTGTAAAAGGACACTTAATTTTGCCTCAGTATACCGGAGAAAATGCATATAAAACTGTACATAATTATCAATTTTATTATATAAAAGCAAATTGATTTTCATATTCCTTCTCATAATATGTCGAAATTGATTATGACCTCTAAATCAGACTAAGACCTACGTACTTGTTTAAAAACACGATATCGTTACTAAGCAACATTTCACATCTCCGGACTTATACCTCTTTAGAAACCGATATATATATATATATATATATATATATATATATATATATATATATATATATATATATATATAGATATATATATATATATATATATATATATATATAATTGCAATTATCGGGGCGGGGGTAACAAAAGAAAGATTCCATTGAAAGTAGACTCAAAATGTATAATATAATCCCTTTCTTCAATAAATATTTCTTCGAACCCTGATGTAATCAATTGTATTAGTCCGTGTTAAACTGTACCAGTAGCCTACTGTGTAGGCCTGTAGATCTAGTCCACAGACGATAATAGACAGTTATGTATTAAAATAAGTGCCCTAACGGAGGAGGAAACCACTGGCTTTTAAATAGTCGCTTTTCTTTATTTTAAAGCTGCCCTAGATACGAATTAGATACATATCTGATTGGGGCCAAAGCCGGCCCTTATCGAACCTTGTCCTTTGCAAAATCAGAGAAGTATATTTAGGTGACCTGCTGTACATACATTGGAAACCTTGATGGGAGAAAATATCGAGGTGATATTGGACGATGAGGCGTTATCTCTGTACGACAAACAAGAAGAACTGTGCGAGATTTTAAAAAAATGTTAAGGCGAATAAAATAAACAGTAGAAAGTATGTGCCGGTAAAATGGAAAGGATATGACGATTCTTCATTCAACCATCTCAGAATAAAATCAAACAAATAATCTTGAACGGTGGAATCACTTCGTAAAAACAATCTCAAGGTATTTGCTGGCTTTGTAGCCAAATTTTAGAGGATAATAAAACTTGCATCATCGGAAATAAGATTGAATGTTTCTGCTCTAAAATTTGCAAGCAGATAACGATAGTCTTGGAAAGTATCGTACCAGATTCGTATGTAACACTTGTTTCACAGATGCCTGATAAAAACAGAAGACGCTGATGATTTTGAAAATGAATTTAAGAAGTCTCATTTCATCTCTTGTTATCAAATAGTTTATTTCTTCAGCGGGCATTTTTCTTCAGTATTCAACTGTTCCATTTTCAAAATTAATATGTCGTTTGTATGTACTTACCACATCCTCTGGTGTAGGTTCTCTAAAACCCTTATCTACCGATGTATGTTCTCTGACCCCATTATCAATAATGTATTCATTTTTCCCACTGATGTATCTGCAGTCAAGGTTTGGCGGAATGTTAAAGTTATTACAGAGTATGTTGAAGTGTTTTAGATATATAGTATTGTTTGTTGGATGAAAAGCTTGATCATCAAGAATTGGTATTGAACATTCCGGCAACAATTTTCGTATCTGATAGTAAACGTGAAACCTATATATCAATTATACTAACTCTGGTACACTTGATAAATGCCAGTATGATGTTCGACATCCGGCTGTTGCCAGCCATAACTAATTCTGTCAGTATTTCATATCACACCGTACTCTGTGTCTGTTTATAGAATCATTATAATCAAATTTCAATAGCTTGTATGTAAAATACTTACTTTCAGTGCTGTAGATTGTTATCCTTGAAACATTTGTGCAATATCTGCATTAGCTGGAGTGTTAAACTAACTTGCAAGACAATGATAAGGTACACAGTTTGTCATTTGCTTTTTCTTTTTTAAATCTGCATTCCATTATTTATTTGTCACAAATTTTCATACCACAACTAAAACATAAACATTTACGTTTTCGCTTTTCTGACGTAGCTTGGGTGTAACTTCAAGTAACGTCTAGTATGGTCGAGTATGGTCGAGTATGGTCGAGTATGGTTTCTACAACTATTCTATATGAGGGTAGGTCTGAGATGCTGGAATACTAAGTTCCAGTGTGCTCTTACGTATCATATAAGCATAATCTTTTTCACTCGAATATTTGCGCAATAATGAAGATGGTGTTTGAGTGATGGCGGGGAAATTTCTTTAAAATTATTTTTATGAATGCAGTAGGATAGGACTCTGTCGTCTGGAAACGTTTGTAATTTTGTTTGTTTTGTTTGATGGTGTGGGGTGGCTGGGTTTTCTATGTAAATTGTTTTGGGTAGGAATAGGGTGTTGTCTGCCTGTAAAAATGTTCTTGATGAGGAGGGGGTAGGAATTTTTTGAATGGATAAATGCAAAAAAAAAAAAAAAAAAAAAAAGAAAGAATTAATAAAAAAAGAAATACAAATTACTATTAATTGCAAACTGGTCGATTCGTCGAAGAACATATTATATAGAACATATACTATATTATTGTTGAAAAGAAGTACTTTGAGCGCTTTATTTGTAAACTGTTGATATGATACTTGGATAATACCTCCAATGTCAGAAAACAAGAACTATTTAGGTAAATAAATGATTCAAGAGCAATTGATATGGCGATTCAGTACTTACTGGCTATACTTCTTAGTATATTTTAGGTATATTTCTTATTAGTACTTACTGGCTATACTTCTTAGTATATTTTAGGTATATTTCTTATTAGTACTTACTGGCTATACTTCTTAGTATATTTTAGGTATATTTCTTATTAGTACTTATTGGCTATACTTCTTAGTATATTTTAGGTATATTTCTTATTAGTACTTACTGGCTATACTTCTTAGTATATTTTAGGTATATTTCTTATTAGTACTTACTGGCTATACTTCTTAGTATATTTTAGGTATATTTCTTTTTAGTACTTACTGGCTATACTTCTTAGTATATTTTAGGTATATTTCTTATTAGTACTTACTGGCTATACTTCTTAGTATATTTTAGGTATATTTCTTATTAGTACTTATTGGCTATACTTCTTAGTATATTTTAGGTATATTTCTTATTAGTACTTACTGGCTATACTTCTTAGTATATTTTAGGTATATTTCTTATTAGTACTTACTGGCTATACTTCTTAGTATATTTTAGGTATATTTCTTTTTAGTACTTACTGGCTATACTTCTTAGTATATTTTAGGTATATTTCTTATTAGTACTTACTGGCTATACTTCTTAGTATATTTTAGGTGTATTTCTTATTAGTACTTACTGGCTATACTTCTTAGTATATTTTAGGTATATTTCTTATTAGTACTTACTGGCTATACTTCTTAGTATATTTTAGGTATATTTCTTATTAGTACTTATTGGCTATACTTCTTAGTATATTTTAGGTATATTTCTTATTAGTACTTACTGGCTATACTTCTTAGTATATTTTAGGTATATTTCTTATTAGTACTTACTGGCTATACTTCTTAGTATATTTTAGGTATATTTCTTATTAGTACTTACTGGCTATACTTCTTAGTATATTTTAGGTATATTTCTTATTAGTACTTACTGGCTATACTTCTTAGTATATTTTAGGTATATTTCTTATTAGTACTTACTGGCTATACTTCTTAGTATATTTTAGGTATATTTCTTATTAGTACTTACTGGCTATACTTCTTAGTATATTTTAGGTATATTTCTTATTAGTACTTACTGGCTATACTTCTTAGTATATTTTAGGTATATTTCTTATTAGTACTTACTGGCTATACTTCTTAGTATATTTTAGGTATATTTCTTATTAGTACTTACTGGCTATACTTCTTAGTATATTTTAGGTATATTTCTTATTAGTACTTACTGGCTATACTTCTTAGTATATTTTAGGTATATTTCTTATTAGTACTTATTGGCTATACTTCTTAGTATATTTTAGGTATATTTCTTATTAGTACTTATTGGCTATACTTCTTAGTATATTTTAGGTATATTTCTTATTAGTACTTATTGGCTATACTTCTTAGTATATTTTAGGTATATTTCTTATTAGTACTTACTGGCTATACTTCTTAGTATATTTTAGGTATATTTCTTATTAGTACTTACTGGCTATACTTCTTAGTATATTTTAGGTATATTTCTTATTAGTACTTACTGGCTATACTTCTTAGTATATTTTAGGTATATTTCTTATTAGTACTTATTGGCTATACTTCTTAGTATATTTTAGGTATATTTCTTATTAGTACTTATTGGCTATACTTCTTAGTATATTTTAGGTATATTTCTTATTAGTACTTACTGGCTATACTTCTTAGTATATTTTAGGTATATTTCTTATTAGTACTTATTGGCTATACTTCTTAGTATATTTTAGGTATATTTCTTATTAGTACTTATTGGCTATACTTCTTAGTATATTTTAGGTATATTTCTTATTAGTACTTATTGGCTATACTTCTTAGTATATTTTAGGTATATTTCTTATTAGTACTTATTGGCTATACTTCTTAGTATATTTTAGGTATATTTCTTATTAGTACTTATTGGCTATACTTCTTAGTATATTTTAGGTATATTTCTTATTAGTACTTATTGGCTATACTTCTTAGTATATTTTAGGTATATTTCTTATTAGTACTTACTGGCTATACTTCTTAGTATATTTTAGGTATATTTCTTATTAGTACTTACTGGCTATACTTCTTAGTATATTTTAGGTATATTTCTTATTAGTACTTATTGGCTATACTTCTTAGTATATTTTAGGTATATTTCTTATTAGTACTTATTGGCTATACTTCTTAGTATATTTTAGGTATATTTCTTATTAGTACTTATTGGCTATACTTCTTAGTATATTTTAGGTATATTTCTTATTAGTACTTACTGGCTATACTTCTTAGTATATTTTAGGTATATTTCTTATTAGTACTTATTGGCTATACTTCTTAGTATATTTTAGGTATATTTCTTATTAGTACTTATTGGCTATACTTCTTAGTATATTTTAGATATATTTCTTATTAGTACTTACTGGCTATACTTCTTAGTATATTTTAGGTATATTTCTTTTTATTACCACGGCATATTGAGTATGGTTTATTCTGAATAAATAAAATATATATTTCTTTCGTTGTTAGATATTTGAACAGAAACAATCTTCACTAATTTAATTCAAGAGAGAGACCTAAATACATATTAATACATTAATTCGTTCATCCATCACCCATTCATCCGTCATTCAAAGGATTTATTCATAAATAGATGCTCAAGTGTGTAGTTCGTTAAGGAAAGTTGCTGTTCTACATACACGTAACTCTGGAATAATCGCCATCCATTTCTGTCAACAACTCCCATGTACCCACGGGATTCTCGTCCCAAAATTGGACCGACATTAATGTCCATGTGAGATTTTCATGCTTGATTTCCGTGATCGATTTATTATGTTTTCCTTTCATCAGGGTTGAATTCGTTTTCATCGGAGACCTCAAGACGATGTTAGGCTCATAAGGGAATTCTGTTTTGAAGTGAATTTTGACTTCAACATGTTCAACCTTCAATACCTCGTTTATTGTTTTCTTGCACCCGTCCGTTTTTACTTGTGTGGTTACTCTGATGGAGCGGCTACTCAGCGAATATGGCTTGGAACTAGTACAATAAGAAAGTATAGAAAGCCTAATAAAGATGTTTATGAGAGTGCACATGCTTCTGTAGAAGAAACAGAAAATGAGTCATTTTAAGTGACTGACTGACATCGTTTACTGACATCATTTGTGAAGCTTCAATAATCTCAAATGAACAGAAGATTGTTGTCTTGACCGTAAATTTGGTATGGAAAAATTATGAAGTTCAATATGTGAGGTAACATTTAGACACGTCTTTTGTAGGACATTATGTCCAGGCTATAGCTTCACTAAGCATCTAAAATCGTCTTCCCTCAAACTGCAATTTTAATACCGTTCTTATTGTTTGACTGGCAGCAATGAATCTTTCAATGAACCAGCAGAATCAAAGGATCCAACTATAATCAGCATTCAGTAAAATATCTTGAAAAGAGTTTAGTTTTACAATGAGTTGAGGACTCCATAAATATTGTTTCTTGCATGTTTTTATGAGAAAACAATTATTCCCAGTTGTATAATTTTTAAACCAAATAATTAATTGTCATCCTTTCAACAATCTCAGCCCCTAATCAAAGTATACATAGGGAAGATAATTTTAAAATCTCAATTTGAGGAGAAATTTTCAGAAATTAAGTGAAATCGAGGACTGGTCCTCAGTGGCGGCGCAAGGGTTTGAGGCCCCCCCCCCTTCCGTGGAACCCGGGGGCAATGTTCTTTAGTGGCGCCCCCATACGTTGCCAGAGAAAACAGTTTTTATGTCAGTTCAATTCCCCCCCCCCCCCCCCCCCCCCCGCCGTCGCGCCGCCTCCGCTGGTTCTTTATAAGCCATATCAAGTGAAGCATGAAAATGACAAAGAATAAAAAGAAGAAATTGATAGTTGTGTATCAACATTATTGTATTAAATGTCTATTAGTGGTCATAATTATAGACATGTTGCCAGTCCGTTAGGCATCTTATTTAGCCTGGGTCACCCGTCAAAACTGGAAAGTCAAACCGGGGTCAGCAGAAATAGAACGAAGTGAAACGAAAACGAGGCGCTTCAAATTTTGGGACGCTAGAAGACGCTGTAAGAACTGACTAAGGTAAATTAGATTAATAAAGAAAACATATATAAGGTAAACACAAGTTAAATTGATATCAGTTAAGAAGAATGCTGTAAGATCAGTTTCATAGTATATTAGCCTTGGGACATTTTTGACGTCATGCATATTATGACGTCATAATAAGGATGATGTCAAAATTTTCTATGGGATAAGATCAAAATATATCCGTCTGATTTAACCCTCTCACTGCGATGTAGACGTCATGATTCACTGTGTGACGTTACTTTTTTTGATGTCATAAACCAAATTGTTATAACTGCATTTTCAATACGTCATTCAAAGATGCGCGGCGCAGCTGCTATTGGAAATTTTTTTAACTACCTTTTGCATATATGTGATACAATGCGAGAGTAGTGTCAGATAAAATGCATACAGATATACAAAATGGTGAGCAAGAAACATATCCTCCTCCTAACTCGTGAACGATATCTCATTACAACACAAATCTGTCCTCTTATTGTGTGATCATTCAATCGAACCCATTTCCACACAACTAGTAATGTATTATCATTGCCATTATAAGCTTCTGATTGTAAATTTCGTAACATATGTCTTTTTCTGTGGAGTAAAATTTTAATTTGGATATATTAGCTTTTTGATATGCCAGTTATTACTTTGAATGTTTCAAGCTCTCTTTTCTTAAGTACCGATTATTTTATATATTCTCTTTTTTTAAAAAAACTTTCATTTAATCTTAGTTGCCCGTTAACAGAGCATCTCAAAATTAAAGGAAACTAAATTTCATTTTGAAATCTGTAAACATAAGAGGTATGGATGAAACGGTAATAGAAATATATATAACTGATACCATCAAACACAATTGCAATATTGATATTTATCGTACGGCAGACGAGAGAGAGAGAGAGAGAGAGAGAGAGAGAGAGAGAGAGAGAGAGAGAGAGAGAGAGAGAGAGAGAGAGAGAGCGAATACAATTTTCATTTATTAAAATGTCTATATAGTGCAGCAAATATATTAGATTGAAGACTTTACTACTCGCCACCTCGCCACCTTAGGACCAAATGAATCTATGTTCCTTGACACGCGAGGCCTGCCCATGCCTAAAAGTTTTACTTTATAATAATAATAATAATAATATTATTATTATTATTATTATTATTATTATTATTATTATTATTATTATTATTATTAGTATTATTATTACATTGATGATGATAAAATAATACAATTAAAATCAGTTTGGAAAATAAAAAGTTATAATTCCGAATATAGGTATTTTTATTGTCTAAATTCGCACTTGCATGTAGTAGTATGAATTACACTTTTCATTTACATCGAAAGATATATCTCTTGCTTTCAGAAAAAGTAGAGAATACTTTATTCAGTACTCTTTTCTGACGTCATGAAATACGTTTATCTCTGTGACGCGGTAAAAAGAGCACTGTAAAGAACGCTGACCAGGAAGTATGGCTAACCCAGATCTCAACAGTATGAAAAATAAAGAAAATACCGTTCCAAAAAATGTCAAAATGAAAAGAAGTTTACACAGGCCCTGAAGTAAATTGTTAATTAACGAAGCAGATAAGTCATTTTATGAAAGACAACATAACAATCTATTATTTTCTGTCTGTTTAAACCTGGAAAAGAATTATATATTTTCTGCTTTTTATTGTTTTATTGATAAATCATAATATGCTTGTAGATCAAAATAAATAAATAAATAAATAAATAAATAAATAAATAAATAAATAAATAAATAAATAAATAAATAAATAAATAAATAAATAAAATAAAATAAAATAAAATAAAATAAATAAAAAAATAAAAATAAAAAAATTAATAAAATAAAAATAAAAAATAAAGCAAGCAAAATATTTTTAAAATGAAGCGACAGTTTTATGGACACATTAATGTTTTGTATCAGTGAGGATGAATTTCTGATTTGTACTGTCAAATCTATCTGAAACTATGAACCTATTGCTTACGAATGTCGTCATATTATCTCATCGAATTATGTACTTGTATCCCCAAATACAATATAAATCGTATAAAATTCACCTAATCTGGATGGGTTTTTGTGTCGTAGCTTTCGCACACCAGTTGTTTTAATGTTTACAATTTCATCAGGTAAAAAAGTGATTTTTTCAAAATGGAAACAATTTGATACATTTGGATGACACTATTGAGAACTTACTTTCTCTGCCAGAGAACGACATAACTAATGTAGTCTTCCCACCCATCGGGTAGACGATTTTTAAAACTTTTTTCTTGTCTGTTTCTTCCCCAGACTCATATCTGCAAAATCTCTATACAGACAGACTGGGCAGGCCGAGAATGCTTCTTATCTCTCTAACATGTTAGGTCAGGAAAATTGTACTGTTGGTTTGTGATTCGCGGCTGAAGGATAATGCAGCAACCTTCCGCCCAGGTATACCGATTGGATCTCAACCAATGAAAGTTAAACCATGAGGTTATCGGATCAACAACGATTGACTTAACAATCTATCTGTATAGTAAGTAAGTAAATAAGAAAGTATGTCGGTCTGTCTGCATATTTGTACGTCAGGGATCATACGCGGTTTCCTGTGTTCAACCGTGTGCAAAAGTTTGCTGGAACACGATGGAAGAGTTGGAGTGCTCCAGTAAACACTTCAGAATGGCAGGTGTCATTCTTACATGATGAATCAATGAAAGGAAATTGTTAAGTACAAAACCTCTGCACACGCACTACATGCAACTCTGAAGCTTGAATACGGCTGATAACACAAATCGCACGCTTCGAAATAGCTGCAACCGATCGCGACTTGATCATATATGTATGTATGTATGTATGTATGTATGTATGTATGTATGTATGTATGTATGTATGTATGTATGTATGTATGTATGTATGTATGTATGTATGTATGTATGTATGTATGTATGTATACCTGCATGAAACAATTATTGTTTTCCGTGAAAACGAATTAATTCCTTCGTAACCAGATTTATATTTGCAAATTTTTTTAAATCTAAAGGTTTTTCTTTTCTTCAGTTATCATTGATACTTTTAATCTTAAACTGAATACTATTTTCTAAGTAGCACGTTGTACAGTTGTAAGTCGATACTTACATTATAACATCGTTTACTGTGCAAATGTGTAACGCATCAACTGGCTTCCAAGTCTTTGCTGTCCTCACCATTTCAGAGGCGTTAATCAATCCAAATCCAAACCAATCGCTAACTAAAAAGAGATAACTTTGGAGAATTTTAGAAGGTATTTTTGAAAAAGACAACAAGTATATTAAACCTTTGCGAGATTTAGCACAAATCTTTGGATACAGAAATATTGGTAGGTCTTTTGTATCAATATTGATATGGTCATAAACCATATAATAATAATAATAATAATAATAATCATAATAATAATAATAATAATAATAATAATAATAATAATAATAATGATGATGATGATGATGATAATGATAATAATAATAATAATAATAATAATAATAATAATAATAATAATAATAATATTAATAATATTAATAATAATAATAATATAGTAGTAGAGGCAATAATAATAATAATAATAATAATAATAATAATAATAATTTATTATTTTATAGGTTTAGCGCCATTTTCAGCACATGATAGGCTATACATGGCGGCCACTATATTTGGTGGAGGAAGAACCCGGGACGACCCCGGGAAGAACAACCGACCCACTAAAAGAAAGTGTCATTCCGTGAGATGTGAAGTGCACGAAGTCGTATAACAACTATATAGAGTATTTTTCCTCAAATTTAAAGTCGGAGAGCTAAAAAAATTTTGATACATTCTCGAGATTATTTATTCCAACGTATTCAAAGAATTTATTATAAAATATGCTTCAGAATCTATAATAATTTTTCATTCTTATAAACCCGATTTATCTCGTTGGAGTAACATTCTTTGAGTGACCTTGAAGTAATAGCTGCTGTATAACTACCTTTTCGAGCATACTGTATTTCATTCACAGGCAATCAATTCAGTCGGACACTACAACTGAAACCTAACTGGAAACAGTATACTTTCCTCATAGGCAATCAATGCAGTCAGATGCTACAAACGAGGCCTAACATATCGTAAATCTATTGAGAGTGACCTACCGCCTCATACATTATCTCTGGTCATTTTTGTGGTTATTTTACCACATAAAACGGCCAGAACTAATTCAACTAGAATGGACACAAAGAACCCTGGTATTTTTTAGCTGATTGTTTAGGATAACTTTTATTGACAAAATCTAGTTGTGTGCAGTTGTTTACTATGCAAAACCTGGTCACTGCTAGCCATATATGGATGTAATGACTATATATATATATATATATATATATATATATATATATATATATATATATATATATATATATATATATATATATATATATATATTACATATTGTCATATTGGTACTCACTTAGAGACACTGGGTGTAAGAATAATCTTTCTTTTTATCTCCTCCCTCTCTCCTAATTACATTTATTTCTACTTTAAAGTATAATTTAGTTATTCATAATACCGTTGTAATTATAGTTGTATGAAATTATATTCGATTGTGTTTGTTCCTGATTTCTGTTATTCTTTTCTATGTTGGCGTCGTGATCAGCAATTAGTTTCATTTACAGATATATATATATATATATATATATATATATATATATATATATATATATATATATATATATATATATATGTGTATATATATATATATATATATATATATATATATATATATATATATATATATATATATATATATATATATTGTAATAAGTAAAACATTTCGGGGGGACACAGTAGTAGTCCGTACGAGCGAATAATCAGGATAATCTGCATCATGATACTCAATGTTTTACAGTAATTCTTTGTAATTCTTTGTAATTGTAAGCGCTGCCGGACCAGCTTTTTGGTTATATTCTTCCAGTCGATTCCAGTTTACTGAGACAACAAACAAGAGCACGTGTTACAGCTGGATTGAGTGAGGCCTTCATGTAATGCCAATAATTCGAGTTTACTGAGACAACAAACAAGAACACGTCTTACAGCGGGATTTTGTGAGGCCTTCATGTAATGACAAGAATTCGAGTGATTGATGTTTGAGTTATCGAAGTCTTACTGTATTTTAACTCGTAGCTTTGCTGCTCATTCAGATATCATGTTTGTGTTGATTTTAGTATTTTTTTAAAACAAAAATATCTGTTTTGTTTTGTTTTCCTTTGTTTTTGTTTTGTATGTTGTTATTATTGTGGTGGGGTGGGGGGTTAATCCACGATGAAATATATCTGGTATTAAAGTATGTTAACAAAATATAGACACTTACTTTTCGCAATATAATTTCAATTCATGTCACTCATTTCTCATGTCAGATTGACTTTGGTTTCATTTTAATACGGAGTGCTAACACTTCGGTTACAATCATAATGGTTTTATTTTGTTTCATAACACTGATTTCATTATGGGTTGCAATATAAGATAATCCATATAACGTAAAAACGGTATCTTTAAGCATCATCATTAGCAACGCAAATACTAAAGGTACAAATACGTCTGAATCAAATCATTATATCATCTGGGGTTGCAATGACAACCACGGCAAAAATTATATCATAAGGAGTTGCAACTGCAACCATTAAAACACATTGTATCATTAATGGTTGCAACACCATTAGGGGTTGCTACAGGGCTATCAATAATGACTGGACTCAAATATTGATAAAAGAGAAAAAGGATAAATGAAAAAGACAGGTAAAAAGACATAATTAGAATAATACTCTGTATGTATCGACAGAAAAAGTTGACATATCTCTTACTTTTATGTCCGGCTCCATTTGTCCTCCACTCTGCTTTCCAGAGGGTTCCATTCGCATCACTTGTTCTTACTAAAAGGTGTTGAATATCCCTTGATGTCAAGTTGTTGCTGAGATGATATGACGTTATTTTACATAAATCAATTGAACGATCGCTTGATACATGGACACAGATAGAAATAGGTATTAATTTTATTACAGGAGTGTATAACCACGTCATTCAGACAGTACTGTACATGTATATTAGATAGATAGATAGATAGATAGATAGATAGATAGATAGATAGATAGATAGATAGATAGATAGATAGATAGATAGATATAATATGATATGATATGATATGATATGATATGATATGATATATAACAACCCCAATGTAATAGAACATGTTAAAGCTCATAGTTTAAAATGGATCCTCTAAACCAGTAGAGAAAAGGAAACTTATATGAATCGACGCATAAGAACATTAAAACATGATGGTTTGAATCGTGCAGAATGAAAAAAGGCCACGTAGGTAGTTAAAAGCGTCATATTTCTGGCTGATTTCATACAAGCTCAGTATTTGGAAAAGATTTTACGGGGATATAATTTTTCAGGTGTACATTTCGACACAAACCTCTCGCGATCTTTCGCCTGTATAAGTGCCAATATTCTACATGTGGCGCCAAATCTTTTCTTATATAACCATCCCCACCACCTCCCCGTCCCCTTTCCACTGTTTTCATGAGTCTGTCACAAAATGTTCGAATGGTTATGAGGATTTACTGCGTTCTCATATTCGCAATGTAGTGTAAACTTTCAGCGAAACCACTGCAATTATCCTTCTCATATTAGCAATGTAGAGTAAACTTTCAGTGAAACCACTGCAATTATCCTTCTCATATTCGCAATGTAGTGTAAACTTTCAGTGAAACCACTGCAATTATCCTTCTATTATGGTATATAGAAGTTTTCTATTCAATATAACCAAATTTTTTATAGTACAGTTCTCCGTTCTTTTCTTCCTTCTTCATTTTGTGTTTGTGGGCACTTTGCCTAGTGTTATTTGCCTTTGAGAAATGGATTCGTAGATCCCAAGAGCGCTCAGGCTGAGCAAAGGTAGCCCCATTTCACCATTTAGCAAAGGTAGCCCCATTTCACCATTTAGCAAAGGTAGCCCCATTTTCACCATTTAGCGAAGGTAGCCCCATTTTCACCATTTAGCAAAGGTAGACCCATTTACACCATTTAGCAAAGGTAGCCCCATTTTCACCATTTAGCAAAGATAGCCCCATTTTCACCATTTAGCGAAGGTAGCCCATTTCACCATTTAGCAAAGGTAGCCCGATCTCACCATTTAGCAAAGGCAGCCCCATTTCACCATTTAGCAAAGGTAGCCCCATTTACCATATTTTATCACTTTTCAATCATATCTTTTTCACATAGGCAAAAGAGATCTCTCGAAGATTTGGCGTATTAGGAAAGAAATCCGCTACGATCGTTTGTCAGCCGTGGCTGCCCCGACACAATTTCTTTGTTTGTAATGAATATTAATAAACATAAAATACTGTATCT
Organism: Margaritifera margaritifera; assembly: GCA_029931535.1. Lineage (NCBI taxonomy): Eukaryota > Metazoa > Mollusca > Bivalvia > Unionida > Margaritiferidae > Margaritifera > Margaritifera margaritifera. The sequence goes on along the minus strand of JAQPZY010001523.1, from coordinate 3,743,561 downwards.
ACTAACTTATAAATCAAGTCCAACTACTATGAGTAATCAGTAGAACCAACAACATTGGTTCCGGCAGATCAGGATATATGTTGTTTGCAGTTGGACTCGACTTATAAGCGATTATATACGGTACATCATCAACAACACAATGAAGCCCTTACAAATCAACGGAAGTGCCCTGTTTATGGATAAATACGTCACTGTGTTTGGAGAGAAACTTTGATTGGTTAATTCAAACAACATGAAAAGTCACGTTTGGTCAATTTTCCGAGAACATTTTGATCGGGTTCGCAACGATTGCTTAAGAAGGTTTGTGCACATTCATTTGAAACGAGGAAATCTTATCGCAGACAGCCATGGGTGCAAAAAGAGCGTACTTTGCTTGCATGTGGTCATCAAAACACGAGAACCATAATAGACTTCTCCAACGACGTTCTAATGCAAAATTTGTTGTCCTCGCAGCTTGGACGCAAAAACAGTCGGTGTGTGTCCAAAAACTGTAAAAACAGCTCCATTTTAATATGATCTGTGTTAATTAAACTCGCCGTGATTTTATTACACAAAAGACCTTGAATTATTTAGATTTTGTCATATTCTCATGAGTTATTTCCCTTGCATACATATTGGTCGATTTAGTTCCATGAGATTGGTCGAAACACACTATCGTAGCAAGCTCTTGTTTGAAATCGAAAGCCTGTAATTGTCATTTTATGACATTATCGTCGTGTGTGATACTTACAGGTCCAAAAATGGATTAATGTATTTCAAGGCAGAAAATAAGCTCTGAATCTTTACACCAATAATGTAATTCAAATTATTGTGATTACTTCAAATCACCTTCGCAGGACATATCATTTGGAATTCGTCTTCAAACAGGCCATTGCCACACAAATTACATATTTGCCGATGTACATTGACATTCATATGTTTACCAGTCTTTATCATAAGTTTATGGGAAGAGCATTTAAGTTCACATAAAACCTATATGTGATGCAATCCAATTTTGAGGTACAACTGAACATTGAATTAAAATGTAAATTGTTAATAATGGGGATCTTTACTCTGTCCAGTCAGGTCATCCAATCCAAACACAGGCAACTCCATTGTATACATTCAATCCAGACACAGAAAAATCCATATTATACATTCAATCCAGACACTGGCAAATCCATTTTATACATCCATTCCAGACAAAGGCAAATCCATTTTATACATCCAATCCAAACACAGGCAAATTCACATGATACATCCAATCCAGACACTGGCAAATCCAAAATATACATCCAATCCAAACACAGGCAAATTCACATTATACATCCAATCCAAACACACGCAAATCCATATTATACATCCAATCCAGACACTGGCAAATCCATTTTATACATCCATTCCAGACAAAGGCAAATCCATATTATACATCCGATCCAGACACTGGCAAATCCATATTATACATCCAATCCAGACACTGGCAAATCCATAATATACATCCAATCCAAACACCCGCAAATTCACATTATACATCCAATCCAAACACCCGCAAATTCACATTATACATCCAATCCAGACACTGGCAAATCCATTTTATACATCCAATCCAGACACAGGCAAATCCATAATATACATCCAATCCAGACACAGGCAAATCCGTATTATACATCCAATCCAGACAAGCATTTTGTACAGAAATCACGCTCACACGCATATTCCTAATTTTTCTCACACATTCTTAAAAAATGACTCATGTATTTTAACTTGATGATTTTATGGTTTCCTAACTCTCGCCGCTAAAGTTCCACTTTTGCGCAACGGGATTCCTAAAAATAGACTGACCGTGACTTGACGTTTACTTGGAATTGGCTTAACCTCTCCCCCTTTGACTCCACACTGGGGCTTCGCCCCAGGTCCTCAACCAGGGGGGCTGCCGCCCCCTGGAGATGATCTCACTCCTGATACTTAAGGTCCCTTGACAGGTGTGTGTATATATATATATATATATATATATATATATATATATATATATATATATATATATATATATATAGACAAAGATGACACCCTCATAAACCCAGAATTAGGTAATATATGTGTTTTATTGTGCGTTTTTATCTGTACATTAATGTAAGTGTTTTCACTGTCACTATTGTACTTGAAACATTAATTATTTCTAATATACGAATGCATGAGAATAAAAACTTACTTAGCTTCTAGTGCCAGTGCAATAACGCCAGACGCTAATGCTGCAGACACCGATGATCCACTGAATGTCCATGTGCAGTTGTCGTGTCTGGGTATCACGCTCTTCGTTGTGACCTTCCACCATGGTTGTAATGATAAGAAATTGACGGTAACTTCAGCTGTTTAAGTCTGACATTTAACCTTTCTGTTTGATCACATTATAAGACATAATGCCTTGTTGAACACTAACTTAAAGTATTTTTTTGAAATAATCAAGTATTCTTTGCTAAGTTATTCTTTTTATGCAGGGTAAATATGCGAGAGTTTTATATCTGAATAAAATACAACTTTATTAAACGCAATGCAACATGAACTAAATGCCAAGAAAAATAAAAGTTTTGTTTTTTCTTCTACATAATGTCTCATAACATGTCTTATTACTATGACAACGGATGGGTTTTTCTTCGTTTATCACTAACAGTATGTAGAGCGTAAAGGAGACATTATACTGCGAAACTGATAGTATGTTTGACGCTAGGACGTTTTAATTTCCTTTATTTTTTTCGATAAGGAAAATCGTAGGATTTATCTGATATAATATAAAATAGTCCACATTTTTTTCTTCAGAGTTCTTGCTTTTTTATCTTTCTATGTCCCCCCCCCCTTTTTTTTTAAATATATGCTGGAATCCCGTTCACTTGAATCAAAGGCGGAATATTTTGTTTTAACTTTGCCACACTAAGGGTTCCTAGAGCATCATGCTGCAATATTATCGATAAATATTATTATAAATACAGTAATATTGATTTTATTATTATTATTATTATTATTATTATTATTATTGCTCAGATTCATTTGTTAAATCAGTTTATAGTTCCACTCTTTCCTTAAAGTACAAATGTATAACATTATACAAATTATGTTTCATGTCAACTTTTGATTCAGTCTATTCAAAATTGTCTTGTTTTATAGAAAAATCATGTGTTACCTTATTTTCCTACCCATTAGTTTCAACGAGCAACAAGTTTTATATGTAAGTATGCTAAATCATGTTTAATATAAAAACGTTAAAATCCGCCACCCCCACCCCCCAAAGTAAATTCAGCCACTAATGTAGACATTCTTATGTTGTGTAAGTGTTTCGCGGGAGAATTTTGTTGGGTGATATAAACTAAGGTCAAACTTTTGTTCATAAATTTTGATATGTGAAGATATTATACATAATGATAATGATACGTACCAATTTTGAACGAGAGTCGTCTCCACCTTCCCCGAAGGCGGTTGCTAAGACGCACGGACACAGTTCAGTATAGTTAGCTCTATTTCCATCAAATCCGACACTACCTATCGTTATGCTGTATATGCTTCTGGCGTATCCGTTCCTATTGCAGTGGGCATCTGACCCATCGTTGCCCGATGGAAATACATAAATGGATCCCTTTCCATTCCGACCCTGTGTAGGTTTTGAATAAAAAAGTTGTTATTCATGTTTATGTTGTATCACAATGACATAAGCAATAGTTTGACATTCGAGATAAACTAAAATAAATGACAGTCAAGTAAATAATTTCTTACAAATGAGATTTCTAAAAAATAAACCTCTATGAACTCGTGTGAGCTCATTAAGTGATCGAAACTAATGGAATCCGTTAGTTAGAAATCTTCTCTTTTTCATTTTGTATTTCGGATAAGTTTAATTTTTGCATCAAAGAACACAAGGGTATGAAATAATTTAATTAAACTGTTGAGCCAAAGTCTTATGGATCCTGCGTTCGTGACGTCATGGTACTGTGTTTGGTCATACATTATGCTTTACAAAGGATGTAGAAATTACAATTTATCGTAAAAATAGCGTAATGCAATTACAAAGAAAGCTTTAAGTTTTAATTTTGAAAGTAAAAAATACATAACACATTACAAATAATCAACTTTACCAATTCATCTACCGTAATTTCTCTTTAATTACTTTACAAAGGAAGCGGTTTGACCAATACCTGTGTAGCACCTTCTGCCAAAGCCTTTTGTACTGCACTTCCAAGACTTTCGTACACTTCGCTCTGATAACCAAAACTACAGGAATATATGTCGACTTCTTCTCTCTTATAAGATAGACCTCTACCAACTTCCGCATCAAAAGCTTTTCCGTGTATATTAAATAATCGGACGGCTGCAAGAAAATTCCGTGTACATTAAATAATCGGACGACTGTAAGAAAATTCAAAACATCCACTTGATGGCTCTAAAGAGGCATGCTATTCAAATTTTAAAAAATAAATAAATGAAATTCGTTCTTTGTACAAAAACTACAAATATATACTTTTTACTCCCTGACATCTTTCTTAGACCTCAGTGTAGTTTGATATACTATCACAATTACTGAAACTAATTAAGTAATTTGGAAATACAAAGCAGCTAGTAAATTCTTCCCCTAAATATTAAAGACAAAAATTACAAATTCATCAGAACGAACAACCAATATTTAAACAATTTAAGCGTTATACTGCATTGAAAGGAAAGCAATAATAATAATAATAATAATAATAATAATAATAATACAAAGAAGGATAAGACGAAGAAGAATGAAAGTTACCGTAAACATAAGCTTCAAATTTTTCTTCATAAGTTTAAGTGTAAAGTTACAATAACTTTTATTTACACCTAAAGTTCAGTCTATTTTTGATATTATGCAAAATACTGTTAAACTATTGCGCAATATTGATAGTGTGTCATCTAAGTTGTATACACTCTTACTATTCTTAACATTGATATGAATATTATGTCACACATAATTATTAAAATCGTATTGATAAAAGCGAATCTCTGACCGTAAATTATAATCGATTGATTGATGGCTGGATGGATTTTAACGGCACATCATGGCAGGAATGGTTAGATCGTGCCAAGGCTATTGGAGTTTGTTGTTCTGCTCATAGCAACACCATGGCCACCCGGCCTGGTCTAGGCAGGATTCGATCCCGCAACTTTTTAGTCACAAATACGGTACGTTTACCACTGAGCCATAGCTGCTCGATGTCATATTATGTATATAACGACTAATCTGCAAGACAAACGTGTTCTTCTCTTCAAGTTAATCGTTATTTCAATTTAAAATCATTACATAGTAAAGACAAACAGTGGCCGAATCTATGAATGGATACATTAGGTCTGTGAAGGAAACGATTCGCTTATATCCAGTGAAATGTCAAATACCGTATTTACTCCCTTACAAGTCGAGTCCAACTGCAAACAGTATAGACCCTGATATGCCTTATGGAACGGCAGATCTGGGTCTGGGCAGTTTGCAGTTGGGCTCGACTTATAAGCAAGTACAGACGGTATGTCTAATTTTGTTGTTTGTGGTGAAATGCATCTAACATGACGTGAAAATTAGTGAATGTTTATTTTTAGTCCCTTGCTATAATTAATAATTGGTCATACTATTTAATTTCAGCTTAATTATCATGTTAGAAACTAAAAACTGATTTTAAAAGAAGTAAAGACTTGCATCCTCGCGGCTTATAACAAATTGCAATATTGAAAACGGTATTTATTTCTGCTGAAATAAATATCTCTCTTTTCAAGTCTGTGTTTCTTATATAGAAGACACCAATAACACCAATAACACTAAGACAACAATAACACTAATAAAATGGTTTAACCTCCTATTGTTGCATGATAGGCCACTCCATCACCGCAGATATTATTTCCTTTCACACCAGCTATAAGTCCAGCACACTGAGTCCCGTGACTACAGAAAATAGAGAAGAAAAATCTAGAATTCCATATTTTCTCACGCGAGAGATTTATCCCAAAATATAACAGCACATATTATTCTATTTGGATAGATAATTTTATGCTATACTCGGGAAAAATATTGGACTTACAGAAACTTGTTGAATCCATACAAATGAAAATTGGTTACTTTTTCATGATCATTTTTGCCTTGCAAAATTAGGAAATCTATTTCTCAGTGGAGGATCGTTAACATTATAAAAACGGCATTTGCAGAAATACGTGAATTTACACATAAAGCAAGATTTGAACGAACATTTAAAGAATATGATACATGAGTAAAAAAAAGTAAAATCAAATCAATATGATGTTTGAGACGAAAAAGCTGTTTAGACTGGACAAGAATTCCAGAAATGGGACGAGTGAAATATCGAAATTAAAAGAGATCGTTCGCATTTCTATTTTATGTAGCACATAATTATTTTTTTGCAATTAAATTAGTTAAAAGTAGTAACAGATATTTTGCAATAATGCTGTTGAGATGTGAAACAGATATAAGCTAAATCTTCCTTTGCAACTCAATTTGAATAATTTGTAAACGGATAATAGTCCCTGCCTATAGATTGTAGAAATGGTAAGATACATAAAACAAAGAAATACATATCCACGAGTCAAAAACAATACAAATAAAAGGCTCAAAGCATCCTTTTGAGAAAGGAAGTAAAAGAAAATACAACCATAATATTAAGATAAGCCAATCTCTGTAAAATATTCCAGCTAACCTAACGATATATCTAATAACAGTGTCAAATTATAATCAGATATCGATTGTTTAGAAAGCAGAGGCAGTGGCGGCGCGAGGGTTCGAGGCGCTAGGGGGCAATGTTCTTTAGTGGCGCCCCTACCGAGGCGCCTGGGAGCAATGTTCTTTAGTAGAGCCCCTACTTTGCCACAGAGAACAGTTTTTATGTCGGTTGCCAACCTTCAATCTCCCTATCTACGCCCCTGTTACAGCTGCAAAAAAAAAGAGCTCCCGACGGCGCCCCATCCCGCTCACCCGGCGCCTGAGGGCCTGGGGGCAATCACCACTCTCGCACCCCCCCCCCCCCCCCGCCGCCACTGAGTAGAGGGTTACTCTTACTGAATGTCCTCACGTTCCAAATATTCAACGTATGGTTTACAACTACTTTCACGAGACCAAGCATCACAGCACATGGATTTGTCCTTTAAATAAAAAAAAAGAATATTTACTAGCTTTTTCCAACCATAATAGTACATTCACGGCTCCCCAAATGTAAGGCCTTTGAAATATTAGCAACTATCATTATTAATTGCATATTATAGTATTATATCTTGTTAACTGTGATTTTATCAAAGTTCATTTCTCTGTTCTATATTGTTAAAAAAAACATTATTACTTCCATTTAAATTCACATAAGAGATTATGACGTCAACCTATGCCATGCCTATCACTACCTTTTCTTCTAAGTAGCATACATACATACATACATACATACATACATACATACATACATACATACATACATACATACATACATACATACATATGTACATACATACATACATACATACATGCATACATACATACATGCATATATACACACATACATACAGACAGACATATATACATACACATATATATATATATATATATATATATATATATATATATATATATATATATATATATACATACATACATACATACATACATACATACATACATACATACATACATACATACATACATACATACATACATACATACATACATTTTCTATCCTAATAAGTAATTACCTCTAAGCTCTCGACTTATTACTGATTTTTAAGTCTTTACCGTCCGATAAGTCCATTGCCAGACCATCCCATATATCATGAAGATGTTCAATGGAGTCCGACAAGTCCGTTGCCAGACCATCTCATATATCTAATAGAGATACTGAATATTTTCCGACAAATCCATTGCCAAACACGACCATATATTTCATAGAGATCGAACATGGAGTCCGACAAGTCCATTGCCAGGATATCCCATCTATCTCTTAGAGATGCTCATGGCATTAAGCAATCCATTTATACTACTGGGAAAAGTCGCTACAATATCTATACTGGCATTGTGTACGTATAACAGACCAGAAGAACACGAACAGTGCTTTGACCAGTGTCATAATCAATTAATGATAGTATACTTAATAAAGAGTAAACTTACAAAATTGTTCTCGAGATCTGGATGCGTATTATCCACGCCATTGTCCACGATTAGAATTCGGATATTTTTCCCTGTAGAATTCTGTCCCCATGCCTTGTATACTCCAAGAAAATGAAGAGGATCACATCGTTCTTTCTGAGGTAACTGGAAGTGAAAGTTGAAAATTGAAAGATCTCAACATTAAATATGTTGGAAGATGTAAAATAAATCACGAAACGACACGATATTCACAGATTATGAAAATTAAACTAAACGAGAGAATTCAAAATTGAATCGGATGCACTTTGAAATAATATTTATTTTCTTTTGTTTTCAAGATAACACGCACACACACACAGACACACACACACACACACACACACACACACATTGCAGCTTGCATAACAATTACGTCAAAATGTTTTGTTATAAAATAATTTGAAATTATAATGTCCCTATCTGACGAACATTCATGACGATTATGCTGAAGTGCCAATACGTATAAAGTATCGATATATTTACTGATTTCCTGTTGAATCAAAAAAGTGATGACAGTGTATTTATATTTCTCATCATTTTGCGTCTCTGTGTCATCTTCTAAATATGAAATTGTTTGACGCTTGTATCTTCTCAAGGTTTGTCTTGTGTATGTTCTTTATTGCCCCATGAGGAAGATCTAGATTTAATATCAGAAAACAAGGCATGTTTCATAACAAACCAGGCTTCGTTGTGTTCTTCTTCTGTGTTCAAAGCAGTGAGGTACAATTTCTTCTGGTAAGAGCCTTTGTAAACACTGCTGCTCCATTTTTTTTACCTGAAAAATACAACAAAGAAAAACAGCTGAAGAAAGATTTCTCCACAAGGCATTTCGTTTTCTCAACTTTAGAATTATTACTAATTATGGAAAATCGATCGATTTAATTAATAAATTTTCATATGCAATACTTAGATATAAAGCCCATTTAAAGAATTAAAATGTTATGCTTGGCCTTTCAGATAGGCGAGTTTTGTTCTATTTACAATGGTTTGCATATTAGTGGAGAGATTATTAAATGGAGTTTTCCTTTTGTATTTTGTATGTTAAACTGCCATGAGGTGCTTGGTGGGATTTAGGTACAGCGTATTTATATAATTTTGAAAAAGAATAAGTTTTCGATATTTTCAGAAAAAAACCTACTTGGATATCTAAACTTCATCATAGTCAATGTATAATAAAATTGCATTAGAATTTTACAAAGAAAACATTAGGCATATATACTCAGAAATCATCAAAATTCAGAACATAATAAGATGCTGACAATCACTATGGATGAGATGGTCTTAAAAATCTACAGAAATAAATCGGGAATTCAAACGAGAATTTGTTTCAGTATACATTAGACACAGATGGCTCTCATCTAATCTTATGAATATTATGTCATTTAGAGAGGCAAGCAATTAAAGCTCCAAGAAAGTGCCTGAAAATAGGTAAAGACTCCATTGGCCCTTGTAATCGAGAGCTGATTTATAGGACAAGAATGGAACATTTAATTTTGTTGTGGTCGAATTAAAACTGCTAAGTTATTTCACTCCTCAAAGCACTTTATTGAGTTAGGAGTTAACCCATGAGTTTTATTCGACTTGAGTTTCCAGATCACGATTTTTATCCAGATCAAGATTAAAGCGGCAACTTTTATTATTCTGCATAAATGGAGTTTACTCAATCTGGTGCGTAATAAAGGTTAATCAATTTCCTCCCAAATTTTTCTATATGTCGTCCTTACTATTTCTACCCCTGGACATTTTAGACCACTCCCATTTCTCCTACTGGCGTCTGAGTCTCATACAAATTGCTCTCCAAATGACGTCTTAAACATCACCACCACCTGTACAAACTGTTTGACCCTGGGGTCAAGGTCGTTTTGAAAACGTCATTTTTGTTTTTTTTAGTGATTAATTTTTTACGTAAAGATCGGTAAACTTACAATGACATCGCTAGATCTGCTAGCTTAAGCGTTATATTATCTATTTTATCAGTTACTTTGGGCATATTCTTCAAAAGCAAGATTAATTCGAGAAGAAGCTTTACTGCAAGTATTTTGCTGACTTCAACTTATGGTGGCACTGACGTTTTTCGAGTTGTAAGAGGAGCCAAATCCATTGTGAGAAGTATGCGCTTGGTAATTTGTCACAGGGCCAAATCTGACAGTTGTGAATCTAGAATGCATGAGCCTTGTGTCGATCTATTTACAATAAATTAAATTCTTTCAATTTTATGTTGGTACAATTTGCAAATGTACTGGTTTTGCTTCCGGATTTTATACGTTAACATGTGCGTAAACCCTCCACTGACTCAGTCCGCAAAATACCCTGTTTCTATATTCAGACAGGTCTAAACTATTAGGAATAATTTTCCCCGGATGTAATTTTCCATGCAAGGACTAATTGGTAAATAATTCAATCTCGTTATACTGAGTTGATCGCGTTAAAATTTGTACGAGTTTTTTGCGTTATTACAACTTACAACACTTTACAAAACGTTTTGACTCGGTAGGTCCTGAAGTGTCATAAACAAAGACATAACATGCTGCTATTATATCATTTCCCATAACCAACAGACCAAGGAACAGAGAGAGAGAGAGAGAGAGAGAGAGAGAGAGAGAGAGAGATGTATATTTGCGCATTTTATTGTTCAAAAAACACTTACACGTCTCTGTGTTTGTGCCTGGATCTTTTCCACAAGTTCCTCCTCGATTCGCCCATTGGTCCACTCTCGTCTTTGAAACAAATGTAAATCGGCGATAACCTATAATAATAATAATAATAATAATGATAATAATAATAATAATAATAACAATAATAATAATAAGTGGGTATTTCTCTTCTCTTTCATGAAGTTAAAGAAAGAACTATCATAATTATTCAGAACATAGTCGCGTGGTGCTCGGAACATAGTCGCGTGGTGCTCGGAACATAATGACACGGTTTTGAAGCAGAGACAAGCTTTGAGCTTTGCTGGTGAGTTTTGCATATATCTGTTCGGCTGTAGAATTGAAGAGATGAGGCAACTTGATATAATAAATAATAATAATAATAATAATAAGAAGAAGAAGAAGAAGAAAATTCAGGAAGTTTTTCTCCCCCGACCGTGGTGAGGTCAAAACGTTGTGCAATATTAAAGTTTGACCTAATAATAATAATAATAATAATAATAATAGTAATAACAATAACAACAATAATAATACTACTACTACTACTACTAATAATAATAATAATAATAATTTCTGATGATAATACATTTGGTTCAGAATCAATCAATCTTACATTCAGTTCTTAAATAATAGACTATTAAAACTATAAATGCAACGTATATGTTCAAATAAAACTGTTACATACTATAGTGACTGACACACTCACATGTAACCACGTACATACTTGCATTTATCACACACACACACACACACACACACACACACACACACACACACACACACACACACACACACATCTTGGCGACCAACAATACAAGCTGATAGAAAAGGAGATGGGATCATCTGAGAGATCTAGAACTATATGGTACATTCGAGATGTCCACAAGACACACACAGACACACACACACACACACACACACATTATAGTAAAACAAACATAAGATATACATGTAGTTTTGGGGAGATGGGAAGGTGGTGGGAGATGGGAAGGTGGTGGGGGTAACCAAGTCTTAAAAGACGAGCGTGTTGGTTTTTGTTTAATATCATTGGGAATGATATTCCACAACACTGCTGCGGAATATGTAAATGATGTTTTGTACAGAGTCGTATTGAATTTAGGCAAATGAAGTTTAGAGTTCGAAATAAACCGTAGATTGCGTGAATCGATATTGGAAGCTGGACTCTGTGTTTCATTTATATATTGTGGAGCCATGCTAAGAAAAGACTGATGTGCCAAGATAGCTTTAAAGTACTTTACTCCATAATTCAAAATTAACCACTGTAAATTAACGAATAAATGTGAGGATGGACATTCTTTTCTTGTAATAATTTTAGCCGTGCGTTTTTGGAGTTTAATTGTCTGATTAAGATTAGTAGCATTGCAATTCCTCTATATGGTGCACCTTAATCAAGCAAAGGCAATATATATCCATTATAAAACATTTTTAGCATAGATTCTGGCAAATACGAAGAGAGTCTGTTCAAAAAGGCTGTTCTGGAGGATACTGGAGAACACATGCGCTTTATTTTGATTTCCCCGCAATAAATGCCTGTCAAAACTCACCCCTAGAAGGTTTTGATTATCTATGTTATTTTGATTTTGTTCCATGAACAAATATATTCATATCCTCTAATTTCTTTATTATATATTTATTTATTTATTTTACCTTGATCGAACTGTCATACAGTCAGTTATTTTTCTCTTTGTGTCTAATCGAATTTTGTTGGCTCCGCACCACACTATAACAGCCTCAACGTCCTGTTGTATATTTTGTTCAAGGGAAGGAACTGTATTAATGATGGTTTGTAAGGTTGTTTTCATCCGCAAAATTATCAGTTTCAGCGGCTTTCATATGAAGTGTTAAATCATTCATGAAAAGGAGAAAGAGCAAAGGACCAAGAATAGATCCTTAAGGCACTCCACTTTTGACGTATTGTACAGAAGATGTAGCATTGGCCACATACAAGCACTTCCTGTTAGGTAAGAATCAAACGAAGCAAGCGAATTGAATTGTCACTGATTTTGTATGCCTTGAGTTTTTTCATCAATATTTCATGAACTACTAAATCAAACGCTTTTTAAAAATCTAAATAAATTGCTCTGGTTGTTTATCCGTCATCTTTAGCTGCGAGCCATGTATCAACCAACTTTCTAAGGAACGTTTGGCATGAATGGTTTTCTCTGAAACCTGATTTTGAGTTATGTAGAAGAGTATATGTCTTTAAAATCGGCGAAGATGAAGGGCGATGTGTTTTTCAAAAATGTTAGAGAAGGTTGGCATTGTATGTGCCAAGTGATAACACATGTTACGTTTATCATAAACTTAACGCCGTCATCTGTAAACAGATTCATTTATTAATTTTTTTGTCTTCTCATTTCAGAGATTACGCAATTAAATGTACACAAAATATACACAATCCAATAGAACTGTTCATAGATGCTGTTGATCAGAAATACACAAATATAATTAATTGATCTGAATTTAATGCAGTCACTTTCCTCTGGTCACGCGAATTTGACTTTGTGAAAGTCAACAATTGTTTCGTTTTATCTTTTATTTCAATTTTATTTTTTAGAGCGAGAAAGCATTCTTTATTGATAGTGGTCACAAACACTCTCCTTCTCGGTATCGGACCACTAATTATTGTACAGGCAGAGAATGGGTCTACTGTGGTGGTTGGGGGGATTAAAAAGTAGTGTACTAAATATTTCGAGAAGCACTCATTAGCTGGTAAATAGACTTTTCTATTATTAATTTCACAAACTACAATCTATGTACTAAAGTTGACAACAACATATTTGCTTTATTTTTATGTACTGAATTTAATTTCCAACTGACAAAGTGTCATGTGAACTCTTGGTGCGAAGCTATGTTATTAGGCGCAGACGAGGCTCAAAACATGTCGCGAAACACGTTTTTCAAGGCTGCAAAACTTCTCTCTATGTCTAATGAATGGAATCATGTGTGGGTTGTATGTCAATCTAATGCTTAGATTATTTTCATGTTTGAATATATTAGCAATAAGTTATATGGGAAACGAGTAGTGGTCCAATCCCTCTCTGCATTTTACAGAAGCTTGTTATCAGTTTTAATCAAGCCACATTGGTTATTTCATACTGAGTATGTTTATCCAGAGATACTAACTCTGGTTTTGTCACTTCGTACTAGATGAGGTACATACACAATGTCGACTCTCTCTCCTATTGTGTGTGTGTGTGTGTGTGTGTGTGTGTGAGAGAGAGAGAGAGAGAGAGAGCATTCTTTTTGCTAAGTATATATCATTTTCATTGATGGTGAAAAATTTAAAATATTAAAAACAAAACAACAGCGTTTTATAGGAGCCAACGTTGTACGCTACTGTTGTTGGCGCTACTCCAAACTTTCGATTATGTAAAATGCGGGCATATGAATTTTGAGAGAGAGAAAATATTTTGCAGTTTAATCATTTGCCTATTTGCCAACCATGAATTTAATTTGTTTTTTTTTTGTTTTTTTTTTTTTTTGTTTTTGGTGCTGAATTGACTTTATTGTATGACGCTTTTACTGACGAGGGGTCAATTTGTGTCAGGTTGCCAGGAAACTGAAATCCGTTTTGTGATTGGCTGTATGCAAATTATGGGTATTGAACCTATTTTAAATGTTGTCATGCACGATGAAAGGAAAATAAAAAGTGCCAGAAGCGGTCAGAACGGATTTTGAGAGAATTGTCTTTATTCTAAACTTTCAAGGTGCAAAATTTAATTATAAGCATTGGCCAGTTTATTTTTTTAACTTAAGTGAACTATGAACCGGGGAAACAAAAAATGCTCTGCAAGCTAAAGTAGTTTGAACAGCATTTTTCTTTTCATATATACTTCACTGAACTTGAAAAACGGTAATTCTTAAATTTACTGTTTACAAATCTGAAATGTGTATCGTGCCTATCTTGCAGAGGACCAAAGTGTTTTGACCTAATTCCAGGCTGGGAAAAAAGGACTGACACCATGCGCGGCGAAAATCAACGCCATCATCAAAATGTGCAAAAGAAATTATATCCCGGTAAAGTTATGCATGGAGGTACTAAGGAAGTGTGTCAAGAGCATTGTATAGTGGGATAATGAACAAGAGTTCAAATAATAATAATAATAATAATAACTAATAAAAATAATAATAATAATAATAATAACAATATTTATAGTACCTGTAAAGAGTTACGGAATATTTACTTGAGTAAATATTATCGCAAAAATTGCGTACGTCTGATAAACTGATGCCTGGCTGTAATGTTGATAACATTGGATTAGAAAAAGAAGGTAATAAAAACATGAAATCGGTATACACAAATATAGTGGGGTACATCTCAGAAATAGGGAAAAGGGGCAAAATCTAAAAACTAGCATAATCAACATATTATACACATAGAGAAATTAAATATTAAAAACTCGTAGGAAGGAATAACAATCTCATATAAAGGCAAAACCCCAGGTCCGGGGCGGGAGAGGAGGGGCCTTACCCAGGGAGGAAGAAATTGGGATGCCGGGCCATTAGGGCCACAGGTACGCCGTTTAGACGAAACAATCCCAGCCCCCCCCCCCCCCCACGGGGAAGGAGAATCTCCACTCCCATGGATAAGATCTGGGGCCAAGTCTAACAAATCTAACTTACTCATAGAACACAGACCTTTACCACGAATTGACTGCAATCTTAAACTAATAAAATATATCTAAATACAAACATTAACAAAAGACTAGGGGATATAAATCAAAGAAAACACAAACCGACTTAGCACTGGAAATTCCTTTCTCTCTCTCTCTCTCTCTCTCTCTCTCTCTCTCTCTCTACCTTAACTAATTTTATACCATAACAACACCGATCCCCTACTAAACAATTAACCTAAACCTCTGTCGTACGGATTGGGCTCTGGTCTGATGCGAGTTTTTCGGTCACGCTTTTAAACTGGTGCTAGGTATCATACTAGCATACACCTGGGCGGAATCCCTGCGTATCCTCTAGGTCGGAGTGATCGTAGGATTTTCTGCTACCCAAAGCACTGGTTCCTGGAACCATACGGGCATACCAGGACTGAATCCTTGCTGGGGCCGGAAGACTAGTCCTGAGATAGTCAGTCGCCTTTTTTTTTTTTTTTTTAAACCCCCCAAATGTTTTTTAATTTTTTTTATTTTTTTTTTATTACTCACAATAGAATGAAAACTTGATTTTTCCAACCCCAAATTGTCAAGACAATAAGGTGATCATAAACCCTGATCATCAGGCCCTGCCGCACAAGGTGGCATTCAATTGGAAAAAGATCAAAATAACTAATTAACATAAGGATGTTATTTAAACATACCAACTATACCCCAAAATATTAACAACAATATAAGGTGGTCATAAACCCTGACCATCGGACCCAGCCGCACAAGGTGGCACAAAATTGGATATTTTAACTCAAGAATATAGATAGGCATAAAACCCCACGTAAATTCAATGCATAAGGTGGTTCTAAGTCCAAACCATCAGGCCCAAACTGCACAAGGCGGTTACCAAATTTCTGAAACGTTTTTAATATTAAGTAGGATAATCAAAATTTAAAACTAAAGACTAAGAGATAAAAACCTGTACAACTAAACAATCAACATAAGGTGGTTCTAAATCCCGGACCATCAGGCCCAGTTACACAAAGTGGCAACTCTCAAAATTTTAAAATATTTATTTTTTTCTCTACTAACAAATAACCACAGCCATATGGTATAAACATAACCTTCAAAATTTGTCATTTCTCAACAAATCTTTACTCCTTTCGGCCAAAATATCAAAATAAATAAACATCAAATAACCCTGGACCAGCCGGAGCCCCCTGGGACGCGATGTCGCAGCCTGCCGACCCTTGCCTTCTTTGCCGCGCCCTGACAGAGCCATCGCAACAAATAAGTAATCCTGTAAACATTGTGGTTTTATTCCTATGAACAGGAAACATATTCAAAAACTTAGAATTTAAATACACGCACCCCTCCATATCACTCCTTCAAAGAACCCCCTTAGTGGGGAAACCATGTAGCGATGGAGCGGTGCGAAAATAGCGTCCATACACGCATCAACTCCGTCTAGTGGATTGCAGCTCTGTAACCCACTGGACGAAAATAATAAGTGTGCGTAGCACACAGTTTAATCCCTCATTGCGTGCTTCGCACGCAATGGGGGTAAATAGTCGTACATGCCGAATGGGCGCACACGACGTTAATTCAAGCATCATCATCATCACATTGGATTAGGAAGGTTAGACTTCTTCATTTATGCCGAACTCCCAATGAGTTTTCAATTGAAATATCCAGTATCGTTCCTCACGTGTGCGTTCTATATCGGTCCACCCCAAGTTAGAATCAAGCGGTAGCTTCTGGAGTGACTCGACTGAATGCCCTGTTGAGTTGTAGTGGTTGGCGAGTTTCGCGTTGATTTTGTTGCGAATGTGGCTCTTGTAGTTATTCATTCGTTTTCTGAAATCAGTGGTTTCGCCAACATATTGAGTGCCACAGATCTTGCATGTTAGAAGATATACTGCATTTTTGGTTCGACATCCTAACTTCTGATTGATAGTGTAGCTAACTCCTGTCGTCGAACTTCTGAAAAATTTGGTCTCGGGCATGTGTTTGCAAATTATGCAACACGTGTCTTTGCAGCAACATGTGCATGAATCTGTGGTCTTGTTTGAAGTTTCCTTGGCACGTACCGGATGGTCCTTCAGATTTAGGTCTACGGTACACAACCATAGGAACTTCCTGAAATATGCCCTTCAGATATTCGGAGGATTCAATCTGGTTCCAATGATTAAGAATTATCTTTTGTAATTGTGGGGCGTCGGGGTGGAAAGTACCCACGATGGGGACGCGTTTGTTGGTTTTCTTGGTTTTATATTTCAGGAGGTCTCCTCTATCGAGGAGTCTTGTTTTGTTAATAGCCTCCTCGATGTAGCTATTTCTGTATCCTTTCCTTTTAAGGTGCAAATTCTCTTTTCAAAGGTAGCCGGATTAGAGCATATGCATTTGGTCTGAACGCACATACCGTAAGGAAGATTTTTTATTACGTGCTGGGGGTGGCAGCTGGTTGGGAGTAGATACTGGTGAGAGTCAGTTGGTTTAGAATACAAGTCCGTTTCTATGTTCCCCTCCAGGCGGGTAGATTGAGTATCTAAAAAGATGTTTGTGTGATGATTCTGACGTAAATTTGATCGTAGGATGGACGAAGTTATATACGAATTAAAACAATATTTTGAAATTGTCTCCCGTTTCGATCCATTTTGATTCTATGTCATCAATAAATCTGCACCAGCTTAGAGGTCTATAGCAAGGGTGTCAAAATCATTTGCTATGGCTGGCCAGATTTGATATAAATAATAATAAATAATAACGACTCTGGCGGGCCGTTTCCGGCCCGCAGGCCGTATGTTTGACATCCTTGGTCTATACGGTGCTTCGTTGAGGAGCTTTTGTTCGAGTTTTCCCATAAAAATATTGGCATACGAAGGTGCCATTTTAGTGCCTATTGCAGTTCCATTAATTTGTAGGAAGTACAAAATTGTTAAACTAAAGAACATGTGTTAAGAGTTTGACCAAATAGTACGTAGGTTGGAAAGGATCAGGTCGTCCGTCCCATGCTTCCTTGTAGGTTGTGATACCTTCCTCGTGTGGGGTGTTGGTGTACAAGGAACAGACGTCCATAATTATGAGGAGAGTGTTATCTGGAAGATTAGTTTTCGATGTTTTGTTGAGATAGTCCGTTGTATTTCGGACATATGAATGCAGTTTTCCACGAAAAGCCGAAGGTGATAATCAAGGAATTCAGAAAATTTTCGGTGGGATGGTTGTTTTCGGAATCGATTAGTCTCCCCGGGTTCCCTTCTTTGTGCAGTTTTAGGGAGTAAATAAAATCTCCCTGGTTTGGGATCAACAAGTAGGAGGTAAGTCAGTGTTTTGTCATCAATGTGACCTGAGGTATGGATGTCTTTTAATGTCTGACACACGATTTCAGCGTGTTCAGCTGTTGGGTCATGATTGAGTTTCTTATAAAATCTCTCGTCTGAAAGTTGTCTATTCGCCTCATAGATGTAGTCAGACGTATTCATGATAACAACGCATGATCCCATGTCTGCTGGTTTGATAACAATATCATCCCTCTCGAGCAGTTTTATCAGCGACTGTCTTTCCTGTCGGGTTAAATTGTCCTTGTAGGCATGACTCTGTTCGTGATAGTTAATGTCATTTTGGGCGGAATATTTGAGGCTCATCGTTACTGACATTGGATTCTCCAGCATCGTGACTAAACTTTTCATTGAGTTTCATTCTTTGTACAAAACCCGCGAAGTCTTCTTTCAATTCCAGTACATGTACGTTTTGGGCCGGGCCCTTGGACAGAAGACTTACGTCAGAGTGAGACAACTGAACCGATGACAGGTGTATGACAGTATTGACATTCCGGTTTGCTGAAAGTTTTTTCCTGCGAAACTTTCTATTCTTTTTCTTTTTCGTTTCTTCTGTGACTGAACTGCGTTTGGGACTTCTCTGTATTACATGATCTCCAGAAAATTTGCTGTGTTGTTTGTTCGAACGTTGCCGTCTTAGGCTCGATAAAAATGTATTAAGTTTTCCCATGTAGTCACGATATGGGTTTAGATCACAGTGTCTTTGGAGAAGTTCAATTTGAAATTTAATACCTGCCTCCAATTCTCAGATTTGATATAGAGATTTAGCTTTCAGGGTTTCCAGAAGTTTCAGAGAAGTGAAATGAAGAATAGAGTTCCATCTTTACACACACACACACACACACACACACACACACACACACACACACACACACACACATATATATATATATATATATATATATATATATATATATATATATATACATATATATATATATTCTTTAAGTAATACTCCGAGTGTCATGCATATTATATCCCCTAATCCATATAGCACCCCCAAACCGACTCATACACACGGCACAGTAATGTTGTTTCCCTTGACTACTTGTTTAGCTCTGATGGAAATCCATTTAGCGCATCCGAAAATAACAACTAAAAGTAGTTTGAACAAATTTTTAACTCGTTGGAACAAATTTTGAAGTCATTTTAACAAGCTAAGAACTTGTTTGCACGACAATACATTTCGTTTAAACAAATGTAAAGTCATGCCAACGCGTATATCACTTGCTTGAACGAATTTATAAGTCGTTTAAACGAGTTAAGAACTTACTTGAACGCCTTACAATATAGTTAGAACGAGTTTAAATCTTCTTTGAAGATTTTAAACTCGTTTGAACGAAATTTGTTCATTTTAACGACTTAGTAACTCGTTTGAACGAGTTCTAATTTCTTTTGAACGATAATCTCGTTTAAACAAAATTATTATTTGTTTGCGTTCAAAACGAATTTTAAACTTATTCCAGCTTGTTCAAATAAGACAATCTCGTTCAAACAAATTTTAAAGTCGTTTACTATAGATAAAAACTTGTTGAGTTCTAATTTCTTTTGAACGACAATCTCGTTTAAACAAAATTATTATTTGTTTGCGTTCAAAACGAATTTTAAACTTATTCCAGCTTGTTCAAATAAGACAATCTCGTTCAAACCAATTTTAAAGTCGTTTATTATAGATAAAAACTTGTTGAAACGAGTTAAAATCTCGTTAAAACGAGTTATAAACTCGTGGAAACAATTTTAAAGTTAATTAAATGACTTGTAATCTTGTTTAAACGAGTTATAAAGTCATTCAAACAACGTATAGTATTGTTTCAGCAACTTAAAATGGTGTTCAAACTTAATTGTAAAAAGAATTGCTGAAACGACTTCTAATCTTGTTCAAACGAGTTATAAACTCGTTAACGTCCAATCTAGTATTTTCGGATTTCCTAAATGAATTTCTGTAGATTTCCGTAAGAAAAACGAGTAATTGTCTGAAATATATTTGTATACTAGTGCACGTGTAGCTGTCAGTTTAATACTATGTAAATAAAATCAATTCATTTCTTTATTAGATTGTTGATACAGATACTGCAATAGTTCTGCCCGAAGGAAGGTTTTGGCACTGCAAAGAAGCGTAATTTTTATGTTATGCTATCCAGTGAATTAGTGGATATTCCAATAGAAATAATTTTGATAAGACACTGGAGTGAATTATGAAAACTCTTTGTTCACTGCTGTCAATATACATTGATAACATTATGACCAAGAAATTTGATCCCTCATTTCGTTGCTTGCTTGGTCTAGTGGTAAGTCACGTACGTGTACCAGGTTTTAACCCCTTATTTTTTTTCTTTTTTCTTTTTTTTTCTTCTTTTTCAATTTGTTTTCTTTATGCAATTTTTTGCCTTGAATTAGGAAAGAGAATTATGTGCCTTTATATTTTCCGTGCGAATATACACAAAGCAAAGCAGAACAAACGGTAAACAGTTGATATTATAGCACCGGATACCGTAAAAAGTCTGCTTCTTCAGACTGTTATACATATTGCCAACCAATACGTTTGACCACAAAATAAAAATAAAATTTGCTTATTCCGCGTGAATATCGGATATATTTCATCCAGTGGGTGAAAAACTAAAGACTTTTCACCCACTCGATGAATTATATCCGTTATTCACTCGATACGAGGAAAATATCCTCTATATATGTACAGAACTTGCTAATATCTCATCGCCGTTTATCTAATTGTTTACACTCATCTCCGTTTTATCTAATTGTTTACAATCAAAGGGTTGCATAATTACTTGCTTGGACTGTAGATGTAAATATATATTTCCCATGACTGCAAAGAATATGTAAAGAACATTTATAAAATATCTTTTCTAAATCAACATATCAAATTGCTTTAACATATCTTGAATTGCACTAACCGGGATAGAATAATGACGAGAACAGACCAAAGCGAAAAACACCAGGTCTTTTCTTAAAGAAATCAAGTATGGCTGTAACAGCGGACGAACCGTCAATTTACGTATTCACATCATTTAAAAAAAAAAAAAAAAAAAAAAAAAAAAACAGCATATGTATGTCTGTCTAAATTAAAAACAACAACAACAACAACAACGACAACAAAACAAAAACAAAACTTGGTTTGATATTATTTGTAAACATACCGGTGCTGGTTTTTGGCCAAAATACAACTCAGGGTGCAGCGAAGTAACAGTCCAGATATGTGAGGCCACTTACTAACCAGTCAAGCTGATTCTGACCTTTTAGCCTAGTGGTATGTGCGCTAGACTCGAATCAAGTCAAACGCACAGTAAATTAATATTCAAAACACGCGGAGGAATAATTTAACCGCAAACTGGTTGGTACATTAGCTACGAATAATCAAGAAGGAGGAGATTTTTCCTAACTACCGGTGTCAAACAAGGTATTAAAATTTTAACAGCCTGTCGGCTGATCTCGTTGTGCTTGGAGCTGTGGGATAATTAGTAGCAACCCTCACCTCGACCCGCCGGTTAAAATTGATAGGTGAGCAATCAAGTAGCAAGTTTGACCTGTCAATCAATATCTCAGGTTTTATCTTATATTAAACAGTCAGTCATATCTCTGAAAGCAGCCGTCGACAGTCAAGTTTGGATTGATTTTTAGTGATATATGTACCCTTTTATAGTGAGGTCTCGGCCTTTAAACTCCACGTCAATCGTAAATTAAGACAATTGTTATTGTTGCTGCCATTTTCTAAATCGTGGAGACCCTGCGTGGAAACATAATAATATCATCTCAGCCTGAAATTATATTATATTTGAATATACTATTACTACTATTACTACTATTACTACCGCCACCCCAGCAACAACTACAACATCAAAAACTACTGCTACTACTACTACTCTTACTACTACGACTCTTACTACTACTATTCTTACTTCTACTACTCTTACTACTACTACTTCTAGCTCCAGTCGCATGGAGAACTCAGAAGTACTGGTCAGAGACATATTTCGATAGACCTTGCGAAAAGTATGTTGCTACGTTGTTGTCTGTTGCTAGGTTTTTGCCTATCAATTTAAAGTTGGATGTATAACATATGGATAAAATTATGACGTCAGAAAGGAACACGTTTTGAATTCATTAGATCAGAGAAATGGGTACATAGATACATAACGGGCGTAATGGGTTTGCCATTTTGTCTGGATACAGACTAACTTTCATATTGCTGGAAGTGAACCATGCCATTCGGAACAGATCTTTGCTAGTGATTACTCTCCCAAACACAAAATGCATGTTTATCTGATAGCTACAAAACATAAGTGAAAAGGAGAATTCAACAGATCAACATAACACGAACTTTTTATCGGTGCCTGTCAGATCCGAAACTGCTCAACAGGTGACAATCACATTTCCCTCGAAACGCCACTGCCACCACAACTTGAAATACGCAACTTTCTTGCAGAAAAGTCTGCTCTTGTCTTTACATCATTTCACAAACAATTTTTACAAACAGAAAAAAACAGAAATTTTAAGCCTTGGACTAGCCGACCATAAACTCTTACGTTAACTGATCGTCTTTTTGTCGGCAAAATTCTACGTGAAAAAAAAATTTAATAAGCACCTCAAAACGAGGCTGACCCCGGGGTCAAACGGTGTGTGCATGCAGTGGCTTTGTTTGCAACGTCATCTGGGAAGCAGTTGGATCAGAGCTCGTTCAGCGAAATATTTCAATCAGATTGCTTCAAATAATGGAATAACTTACATGCCCAGCGTAGCTAAGGTTAAATCCATCCCCGTCCAATAAGCGTTTAACGTCATCGAGATGCCTTTCTTCTATCTCAAGCAAACAGTATGCAGTATAATCTTCATTCAGTTTACATGCCAGTACCCACGTAAACAGGAAGGAAATGCGTAGGAAAACCCAAACCTGTGGGTATAAACTCAGCTGGCATGTATTCATATTGTCTGAAGTTTTTATATCTTTTATTCTCAGGCTTTGTGTGTTCCTCTGCCTTATCGTCGGGTCCAGATGAGATACAGAAATCAAATTGTCATAAACAGTCAAATACAAGATCAAAGTCCTGTGATCACTATGGTGGCCCACTTTATCGATTATAAAGCACATGTATATTTCCTATAGCATATACACACTGTTTACATAATGCTTTTTGTGCCTTTATATCTTACATGTACAATGATACCTATGTACCCGGATATCGTCTGTTATCATAACAAGACAAACGTCTCTACAAATACTCTATCAGACAGCCGCATGTTAATACTAAAGCAAACATTAGTCAGTAGCCAACTGTATTGTGCATTCACACTATAAATACACAATGATAAATGTAAGTAGTGTTGAAATAAAGCGTTGTCGTCATGCCTCGTCGTCTGTGTGTTTCGGTGTATCTAAATATATTTACCTGGCGTTTCAAAAGAGAAAATTGGTTAATTTTTAATGGTAATAATGAAATATTATAAAATATGCATGACATTAAAAGGAATATTTCTGTTCTTACTTGAAATGCATTCAGTTTTTAAAGTTTCTTTTGTCCTTTTGAAACATTCCATTGCATGCTTTGAAACATTCCATTGTATGCTTCACGTTTTTATAGTTTCAGGTTTAGTGGTAGGTTTTTATCTGACTGGTTTAACTTACACCACTATGACGTAGACGTATATTCTTTGACATATTACTGTAATAATATTTCCTCCTCAACTCAAATGTACTTTAAATAACCACATTGCAACATTTAGCTGTAAGATGTATCGTTAATGCCAATAAAGATTATTCAGTTTGATTTAATTTTAACTTAAACAAAGCCAACAAAAACATTTGAGAGGTAATATTTCGGGAGCGACCATTTAATTTTCGGTGGTGGTGGTGGTGGTGGTGGTGGGGGTGGGGAACCTGGAATATAAGATAAATTTTAAAAAGCCGGCTTCTAAATAGCTTGAAAAATTATTCTTGCTCTGATTTGTGGAAAAAAAATAACTAATTGTATCCATTATATTAGTTGACAAAAATAAATTATCTTCAGCTATAGAAAAAAAATCATGTTTCGAAAGAAAATTTCAGGCCCCCTCTCCGAAAATGAAATGCTCAGTCCCTTGGGCAGTGCCAAAACTCACCCCAGGTTTATTTGACGATGTTATCAATACTTGAGTTACAAAAGACTACACAATTGTCTATTCAATATTGTATTTGATTAGTATACATGTACAAAAGACTACACAATTGTCTATTCAATATGGTATTTGATTAGTATACATGTACAAAAGACTCCACAATTATCTATTCAATATAGTATTTGATTAGTATACATGTATTCATGCTGCACCTAATCTGCTTTTGAATCGAATCAGTTGTCAATAGCCATAACTTCAAATAAGACAGGCAATCCAAACCTAGCGAGAAGGTAATTTGTTATTATGATACATAGCCCCACTACAAGTAAGGGGCGTTTCTAAGCTGGGTAAACGACTTCCATCACAAGTACATTCTTGCAACTTAAAAAAGAGCATCATAGCTTTCCAACTTGAGTTGAATTATATTTAATGACATGGAACTACGTACTGTTATGTGCACTCGTATTCAATGATGAAATATTAAGGAAGTTCGAAGGAATGTGCTCAGTGAAAACCGACTTTGATATTGAATGAAACTGTAAAAAAAAAGCAAATAATACATGAATAATAAAAAAGAGGAAGAAAAGTCGGATTCCCACACATTCATATATGTATGATGTAATGGCTACACGCAATCTTATTTGTGTTATTTGCTTCTTATATGTATTATACGTTTACCCATCCCAAGGTGATAATGAGATGTACACCAATGAATATCTGCTGAAAATCAATGATGGAGAAGCGGAGCCGGTTAAAAAGTTGGCAGGGGAATTCAGTTTTGTCTTTGTTAATAAGGTAATATAGGTAATATTTCAATTGTAACTGGGAAGGAAGATTTAACGATTGCATGTAGTAAAAACTAACGTTGATAAGTCGATTTTGAAACGTTGTAGAGTAGGGTTAGTATGGTAGATTCTGTTTCTTAAAACACTGTATACCGAGGAAGAATGAGTTGTAGTATTGTGAAGTCTCCTCCCCCACCTCCTCCTTCTCCTCCTCCTCTCTCTCTCTCTCTCTCTCTCTCTCTCTCTGGTATAACAGTGTATATATTATGTGGGACAATTGCAAAGAATGTTTACGGCTTTTTAGTACTTGCAAATAATACAAGGTAAAACAGATGGTCCGCTTGAATTTGCACAAAGTTGTTTCTTAACTGCATGTGAGATAAATCTATAGCATATTTTGTGACTCTTCCTGTCAAACTTGTTCAAAACACAAAAACATAAAAAGTGCCTAAAATGTGACATCCATCTTGCATATCAGGCTCGTTCTCTGTCGCATTTCGTTATCTAACAAAGCTCTTTGTTGAATAAGAAAAATATTGAATGTCGATGTAATTCTTTCATTCTTTTTATCTACTGGAGAAACACACAACAACACGAACAGTAGTAGTAGCAGCAGCACAACAACAACTGCTACTATTACTACTACTACAACTAATATAACAATGACGACAACGATGACGACGATGAAACATCAACAGGGACAGAAAAAAGACGTCATCTTTAAATCTTTCAGCTGAATTGATAATAATAATAATAATAATAATAATAATAATAATAATAGATTTTGTATGTCACTCAACCTAGATTATTATAATCGTCGTTGACTTTTTCGTCGAACTCGTTCCTTTTCTTCCTTATCTTTCTTCTTCTTTCTGGAATGTAGTATATGTCAGCATGGTATTCTGTTCCAAATCCAAGTCCTGCATGACTTTTATTTGTTCAAAATAAAATGACAGTATTTGCTTTTCGAAAAGAAAAATTGAGAGGACCCATAATAAATAGAGAGAGAGAGAGAGAGAGAGAGAGAGAGAGAGAGAGAGAGAGAGAGAGAGAGAGAGAGAGAGAGAGAGAGATCTGTGCCTTTGAATGGAATCCAGATGATATGAGTCAGTATTATGTCAACTAATATTCGCCACGATGATTCTCTTTTCTTGTGTCGAATGAATTCGGATACTTCAATTCAAGCCACCTTTTATATTAACACAATTACACCACCACAATAATAATAACAGCAACAACAACACTACTACTACGCCAAAGACGACAATAATGACAAAAATGAAACATCAAGAAACAGAAAAAAAGACAGCATCATCTTTAAATCGTTCAGCTGTACTAACGATAATAATAATAATAATAATAATAATAATAATAATAATAATAATAATAATAATAATAATAATACAATAATAAAAATGTTAGATTTTCTATATCACTCTAGCTAAATTATTATCATCGTCGTTATCTTATTGTACTCGTTGTCCTTTTTCTGTCTTCTTACTTTTCTTCTTATTTCTCTTTAAAACTGTGTCTGTAAGCTTGGTTTTTACTTTTTTCTAAAATTAGGTTCTGCATGACTTGTATTTGTTCAATGCTACAAAACAGCAAGAGAGGTTGTCCACAGATGACAAGAGCTACATCAAGAATTTTACGTTGGCCGCTGGAGATAAGGTATCTTATCATTAATCCGATTATCATCATAATTACCAACAACAAGAACAGCAACCACAACTACTACGACGACGACGATCATAATGAAGGTGTACAATTTTAATGTTCTGCACTTCGTTTTTATTCCTTTTGCTTTCCTTTCCGACAAATATTGTCAGAAATATCATAATTAAAATATAATACAATCTCAGTTTGAGGAAATTAGTAAGGTCTAGGTTTGATCATTTACCTCACTCCAGTCTACAATCCTAATTCGGAAACAGTATATAAGAAGCAGAACTTTGATAGAGATCTCATTTTTTAAAATACATTTTGCATTTAAATAAAACCGGTTTGTCACAAGTTTGTTTTCCTCTAAGATGTATACCTGTGAGTACTAAGAACAAGCCCTCTCAGTACTAATATGTAGTCCTGTCAGTACTAAGACGTTGCCCTGCCAGTACTAATATGTAGCCCTGTCAGCACTAAGATGTAGCCATGTCAGTACTAAGATGTAGCCCTGTCTTTACTAAGACGTAGTTCTGTCAGTACTAAGACGTGGCCCTGTCAGCAATAATATGTAGCCCTGTCAGTACTAAGCTGTAGCATTGTCAGTACTAAGATGTAGCCCTGTCAGTACTAAGACATGGTCCTGTCAGTACTAAAATGTAGCCCTGTCAGTACTAAGACGTAGCTCTATCAGTACTAAGATGTAGCCCTGTCAATACTAAGACATATCCCTGTCAGTCCTAAGACGTAGCTCTGTCAGTCTTAAGACGTAGCCCTGTCAGTAATAAGACGTGGCCCTGTCAGTACTAATATGTAGCCCTGTCAGTACTAAGACGTGGCCCTGTCAGTACTAAGTCGTGGCCCTGTCAGTACTAATATGTAGCCCTGTCAGTACTAAGCTGTAGCAATGTCAGTACTAAGACGTAGCCCTGTCAGTACTAAGACGTGGCTCTGTCAGTACTAAAATGTAGCCCTGCCAGTACTAATATGTAGCCCTGTCAGTACTAAGATGTAGCCCTGTCAGTACTAAGACGTAGCACTGTCAGTACTAAGACGTAGCACTGTCAGTACTAAGACGTGGCCCTGTCAGTAATAATATGTAGCCCTGTCAGTACTAAGCTGTAGCAATGTCAGTACTAAGACGTAGCCCTGTCAGTACTAAGATATGGCCCTGTCATTACTAAAATGTAGCCCTGTCAGTACTAAGACGTAGCCCTGTCAGTACTAAGATGTAGCCCTGTCAATACTAAGACATAGCCCTGCCAGTCCTAAGACGTAGCCCTGTCAGTCCTAAGACGTAGCCCTGTCAGTAATAAGACGTAGAACTGTCAATACTAAGATGTATACCTGTCAGTTCTAAGACGTGGCCCTGTCAGTACTAAGATGTATACCTGTCAGAACTAAGACGTAGCCCTGTCAGTACTAAGATGTATACCAGTACTAAGACGTAGCCCTGTCAGTACTAAGATGTATACCTGTCAGTACTAAGACGTAGCCCTGTCAGTACTAAGACGTAGCCCTGTCAGTACTAAGATGTAGCCTTGTCAGTACTAAGACGTAGCCTGGTCAATACTAAAAACGTAACCCTGTCAGTACTAAGATGTTGCCCTGTCAGTACAAAGACTTAGCCCTGTCGGTACTAAGATGTAGCCCTGTCAGTACTAAGATGTTAACCGGTCAGTACTAAGATGTTAACCGGTCAGTACTAAGATGTAGCCCAATCAGTGCTAAAATGTCTCTATTTGGATTAGTTGGTCAGTGTGACCTTGTGTATATATGATAGTTAAGACAGTCACCTATTTATAAGTCAATGCATGCGATATCTTTTTGAATTTTCAATATAATGATTTCCGTTGTCTCTGAAATTCTTGTTCTTGAATAACTGGTTGAGACAGGGCCAATATATTTGACAGAGGAATTTGCCCTCGTCTTAACTTAATTCAGTGATGATAGTAATGAATTCCACTACAACTTAAGTACAAAGGTCCAAAGTGATTCAATATATAGTGTGTGATTTACTTGAAGATAAATCACTGAAGAAGATTTAACCTTGGACTCATGAATGAGAAGACATTCATATTGCCAAATCGTTACAAATTCAAACAATGACTCCAAATTTATCATAATTATTGATCTCATGCGACATAAAATATGTAATGGAATGTACTGAGACTCGTGTTGATCACTAATACTTGCCACATTGAAGTATAAATAAAACGAATATGATTAAAGGGGAGTGGAATAATAAACACCATTCCTCTAATCTAAAGACATCGTCGTAGCATAATAATATTTGTGCCACCCTTACACACACAGACACACACACACACTCGTATCTATCTATCTATATCTATCTATCTATCTATCTATCTATCTATCTATCTATATATATATATATATATATATATATATATATATACATGACAAAGTACAATGCAGCAAGGCAAAAACACTGGTCAAACACTTTAGATATCTTTGCACCCCTTTTTCAAGGCGGACGACACAAACAAATAACAATTACAAACACAAAGACGTAAACAACATATCTATTTACATACTGTTTTGTTGTAGAAACCCCAAAATAAACTAATCTAATACTAAAATATCATTTTTTTAAAAACAGAAAACTGTTTACTTTGAACTATTTTCATTTGGGAAAATCAGGTATTTGAGTTTGGCAAGCTGACTGTTTTGAGTTTACATGCCCGTCGCAAGTTTGCTGCACCGTTCTTTGTTATCATGTTTGTTTCTTTTATAATTTTTCCTTGACAAAACGATCTCTTAAAGATTAGTTGCATTTGGAAATAATGTTATTTGCTATAGCTATATATTTTGTAACTTAAGAAGGAGGATGACGAGGAGGAGGAATAATGTTCTAACAGTTAAAAGAAAACATAAACCTTTGATATGAAATTACCTCTCAAATACATGTATTAGCGACAGGTACTTGTATTAGCGACAAATGAGCAAAACCAAATCATTTAATTCAGGTCATAAGTAAGCATAAACGTGATCAAGTATCTTGTTTACAAACATCAATTGCGTTCGATGAAGATAGTGAGTAGTATACAATGTGACTGTTTTCGACCATAGTGACACTGAATACTACACATCCTTTTCCAGTCAGCGAAACCCACGTAAAATAAATAAATGAACAAATACATCGAAAAATTATAATTCCTGAACTCTCAAAATGTATACTACTCTAAAAATTACTAGACCAGCCAAAATATGAAGATAATTAGGAAGCAAACAATAATAATTTGAATGTTTTTGACACATCATAAATAATGTCATTCAGCTGCATTGTATTTATTTCAACAATTTTCATGATACAAAATATTTTATAGTTTAACATGAAAACAACTATATTGGTATTTAGGGATAATTCCAGTGTGTTTACAAGTTTGGTCAAAGCTAGCTCTGCTGAAGAATAGAATTGAAGAAAATAAAAGTTGTAATTAGCTTATTTAAAAAAAAAAAAAACAAAAAAAAAACAACAACAACAACCAAAAACAAACAAACAAACAAAAAGCAACAAAACAAAACAAAATATACTCCAGAAAATATTTTTAATTAAGAGATTATATTTAATGATGATAACATTGAAATAAGCAGCATCAACCCTGATAGCAAACTGTTAAAAAAGTGCAGTAATAAGAAGGGATAAATTACATAATTGAGTTGGTAAATATAGAAATATGTTTGCGGCTTAATTTAAATTATAACTTGATGATCTCGTACATATTTCAAGGTCCATCTACAACGATTCAACAAAAACAGAAATAGAATCCATGGATAAGAAAGTCAGAATTAAAACAACACATGATGACTCAAGCATGGCCAGAGACCCTTGCAGTTTTCTATGTATAACGTATATTATTTCAAATTGCAATAATTTCTTTTTCTTTCCTATAATCTTCACGAAGTATCTAGGGTATACATTTAATTTCCGTTTAAATATATGGTCAACTTTTAAATAAAAGAAAACATTGATTGTAGAAATGAATTATGTGCATATAAGTGGGCGCGACTATCGCTGAATCTCCTTATGTGTCAGTACAAGGCTGTGTCTGTTTATGTTTCAGTATTACTGAATCTGTGATGTAAAAAATATGTAAATCATACAATATATTATACTAGTATATCCAGAGCATCTGTGATGTAGCGTCAAAATATGTAAATCATACAATATATTATACTAGTATATCCAGAGTATCTGTGATGTAACGTCAAAATATGTAAATCATACAATATATTATACTAGTATATCCAGAGTATCTGTGATGTAACGTCAAAATATGTAAATCATACAATATATTATACTAGTATATCCAGAGTATCTGTGATGTAACGTCAAAATATGTAAATCATACAATATATTATACTAGTATATCCAGAGTATCTGTGATGTAACGTCAAAATACGTAAATCATACAATATATTATACTAGTATATCCAGAGTATATGTGCTGTAACGTTAAAATATGTAAAACATACAATATATTATACTAGTATATCCAGAGTATCTGTGATGTAACGTCAAAATATGTAAATCATACAATATTTTATACTATTATATCCAGAGTATCTGTGATGTAACGTCACAATACGAAAATCATACAATATATTATACTTGCATATCCAGAGTATCTGTGATGTAACGTCAAAATATGTAAATCATACAATATATTATACTAGTATATGCAGAGTATCA
Source organism: Margaritifera margaritifera (assembly GCA_029931535.1). NCBI lineage: Eukaryota > Metazoa > Mollusca > Bivalvia > Unionida > Margaritiferidae > Margaritifera > Margaritifera margaritifera. The sequence continues at coordinate 3,711,538 of JAQPZY010001523.1, read as the reverse complement.
TTTTAGGTGCTTTTGATTGAGAGGCAAGTTCTGAGAAAATACCTTCAACCGGTCCCACCGAAGACTGTCCCTGTCGGACACATTGTTTATCCGGTAGGCAATATTCGTCTTGAATTTGAGAAGTCAAACATTCGTACAACTATATATATATATATATATATATATATATATATATATATATATATATATATATATATATATATATATATATATATATATATATATATATATGGATGAATTGCATTGTATTGAATTGTGATGTATAGTATCGTTTTTTTATGGCAGAGAAAGGTGAGAGTGCATGTAAAGATTGCATTGCACAAAAAGTTTCATCCGTAGACTCTACACACACACACAGAGAGAGAGAGAGAGAGAGAGAGAGAGAGAGAGAGAGAGAGAGAGAGAGAGAGAGAGAGAGAGAGACATATATATATATATATATATATGTACAGAGAGAGAGAGAGAGAGAGAGAGAGAGAGAGAGAGAGAGAGAGAGAGAGAGAGAGAGAGAGAGATGAGGGGGATAACACCTAAACAAACTCAGTTTTAACTAAAGTTCAGTTAAGGAGTAGCCGGGTATAAGAGTGGACTATATTTCTTGACCTTGCCACAGATTTGTATCACTGCCCTAACCCTTTTCAATAGACTGTAAGAAACCTGTATGTGGTATTCACTTTCTAAGGTCCCGACTATCTGAAGTTTGCACATAATTTGTTTTTCTCAGTAAAAACAGATTATCATTCCGTGTAGGTGAGTCAAGACATTTCAGAAGATGTTGAGCACACGCCATTTTGGTATGGACGCTCAGTTTTCGTTCAGAAAAATAATCTTTCATTATACAGGATTTTAGCGTCAAACATTGTGTAAAACCTTGTGTCTTTCCGTCGCCGTCACTTTTCTGTGCTTTCATGCATTACAACTAAAACTGAAACGTTCAATTGATGGGTAGCTGAATGCATATTGATGGGTAGCTGAATACATAGTGATGGGTAGCTGAATACACAGTGATGGGTAGCTGAATACATATTGATGGGTAGCTGAATACATAGTGATGGGTAGCTGAATACACAGTGATGGGTAGCTGAATACATAGTGATGGGTAGCTGAATACATAGTGATTGGTAGCTGATATCCAGAGACACATAGGTAAAATTCTTTTATTTCCAGGATGTAGTTTTAAGAAACTACCATGGCATGGGGATCGAGCAGGCATGGAATCTGAGTTTTATGGGTCAGAACGTCACAGTTGCCGTTGTGGACATTGGAGTAGCGATGAACCAGACGGATCTTATGGATAACATGGTATGTACGTACGTACGTACGTACGTACGTATAATACATACATACATACATACATACATACATAGACCCACCTATCCATATATATCCAGCACGCACGCACGCATACATACATACATACATACATACATACATACATACATACATACATACATACATACATACATACATACATACATACATACATACATACATACATACATACATACATACATGTATTCATACACACACACACACACACACATATATATATATATATATATATATATATATATAAATGTGAGATAGAATGACTCTTCTACAAATGACATTATATCTGACATGATTTTATCATACATTGTTTCACGTTCTATAACGATGTTTCTAGGATCCATCACTATCCTACAACTACGCGGAGAACCAGTCAGACGCAAACCCACCGAGGAATACGTCGTATCCCGAAGGCGTGGATATAAGGCAATTCTCTCTCTCTCTCTCTCTCTCTCTCTCTCTCTCTCTCTCTCTCTCTCTCTCTCTCTCTCTCAATGAGGCACCCCATATGCCCCTAAAGTGGTGCAGATTCATTGACGACAGAGAATCAAACGTGGATCGAAACAGGCGACAATTGAAAAATATTCTTTGAAGTCGCCAGTGACTTCCATCCTACGATTACATTTACGTCAGAGTCATCAAACAGGTTCAATGTTTTCTTGGATACTCAATCTTCACTCCTGGAGGGGAACATAGAAACTAACGTGTATTGCAAACCAATTAATTCTTACGAGTATTTTTGTCACGACAAACTGTCACCTAAGTACGTAATAAAAGGTCTTAGTTACGGATTTAACAAATATGCTCCAATCCGGTTACCCTTGAAGAGAGACTCGGAAAGCTCAAGGGGAATGTTAGAAGGAGAAGATATAAAATAGAAATGCAACTTGATTCCTCAATAGAAAGGCCCAAGAAAGCCAACATGGGCATCCTCTTCGTGGTTACTTACCGCCTCAATGCCCCAAACTTACAACAGATCATTTTGAGGCAATGGTTCCGGATTGATTCTTCCGAATGTCTGAAGGGCATATTTCAAGGAGTTCCTATGGTTGCGTACAGTATGTCTAAAGATCTCAAGGACCATGTGTTGTATGCCAAGGTAACTTTGGACAAGACCACAGATTCAGGGCAAGTAACGAGAAAAAAAGGAACACCATCAGGACCCAGCGAAGAAATGGTGTGAATAGTGGGTGATCTGTCCTTGGGTCGTTGTTGATAAACACACCATTTCTAGATAGCAATTTCGCTGTTAATTGCGTCACACTTCCGGTGATAGTGAGACCGCAGAGAATTAGCATCAGCCATCTTAGTAAAAGTACTGAATCTCTACTTTTTCCACCATGAGATTATAATGTATAGATAACAAAGATATAATGTATAGATAACAAAGATATAATATATCGATAACAAAGATATAATGTATAGATAACAAAGATATAATGTATGGATAAAAAAGTTCAATTTAAAACAGCGAATGGTAACTCAGTATATGAAGTATCTGCTTTTGAATCAACAATATGAATGGCAAAATTTGACATAAATATGAAAGCATTCACACATTTGAAAATATTAAAGAAGCGTAGCGAATTGCTAATCATAAAAAAATATATTTTAAGTTTGTCTAAAAAATATTTCATTTTACCTATTTTGTCAAACCATGTAAAATGGTCGAGGAACATCTTCCTTCGATAATTAATAAAATATTTAACTTTGGGATTTCATTAGCGCTGAAAGGAACCACTTGATGTGATGAAAATTGAAGTATGTGATGGAGAAGAGGGTTCCAAGAGTTACTTCCCTTACTGATGGCTATAACTGTATATGACACAGGTTTCATATACACATTCGCTAGACGTGTCCCTTTAAAAGAAGAAAGGCAAACGGTACCTGTTTTATATAAGCACATTCAATGACGTTCAGCAATTAATTGAGAAAATTGACTAGGAGCCTATATAATGATCCCAGATTACTTCCTTTTGTCACAGACCTGTTGCAATGTGTGTAGAAATTCATTTAGCCTAGAGTATACACTGCATATTCACATAGGAATGAAAATACTTCCAGAAAAAACGTTTATACTTCTGTAGAAAATGGACTAAATTTATCATTACAGCGGGCTCCTCAAGTAAAATAAATTCCTCTATATCTTCAAAACGGTAATTGCGATACAAATGTGCTTTTGCAGGAGGTTTCAATGAAAACTGCTGTTGACTATGAATACTTATTATGAAAGTAACCTTTTATTTTAGGTCACAGGCAACTAATTATTTTTGAGCTACGGAACCAGCCTGTATTTAAAAGAATGAAGGTTGCTGATTGGCTGAAAATAATAACCAGAAAAAATGAACGTAATTTTTCGCATGAGGTCTAGTTATTGGTAAATTGCACGCAATAGTAGGCTTGAACTTCAAACAAGTTACATTGTATCACTGTACTACTGGATGTAAACGGAGGGATCTCACTCGGCCGGAGTTTTAAAGTGTTGAATGTTGCCACATGGATCGATAGTTCAGAGGATTTAAGCGTGTTTTGCCGGTGTTACCACGAAAATATAGTAGTTTGGTAAGACATTAACATTACGTTCGATGCTAATTGAATTATTGTCTGTGCCCTTTAAGGGGCATGAAAACATCTGACTCATTTTGAAAGATAACAGGTTTCTACAATGTATTAGACGTAGAAAAAAACAACAACCCCAAACAAACAAAAACAAAACAAAGAAAAAAAGAAGAAGACAAAGCCCCCAATAAAAAACAAACAAACAAAAACACCGCATTAGAGCTTGAAGGAGTTTAAGATTGAATGATATTTGAATCTGTGTTGATCTCAAAACCATAGGGGAAAATGTACATGCAACAACATTACCAGTAAATAACAACATGGTACACATGAAAAGCATGATAAGGCGACTACAATCTACATAATGCCCTAGAACAATGCCACAGAAAAGCGTGATAAGGCGACTACAATCTACACAATGCCCTAGAACATCACAGAAGAATTGTAAAGAGATATGATTGATAAGGCGACTACAATCTACGCAATGCCCTAGAACAATACCACAGAAACTCGGTTATAAAGCGACTACAATCTACACAGTGCCCTAGAACAATGCCACAGAAACGCGGTTATAAGGCGACTACAATCTACACAATGCCCTAGAACAATGCCACAGAAACGCGGTTATAAGGCGACTACAATCTACGCAATGCCCTAGAACAATGCCACAGAAAAGCGTGATAAGGCGACTACAATCTACACAATGCCCTAGAACAATGCCACAGAAAAGCGTGACAAGGCGACTGCAATCTACACAATGCCCTAGAACAATGCCACAGAAACGCGGTTATAAGGCGACTACAATCTACACAATGCCCTAGAAAAATGCCACAGAAAAGCGTGATAAGGCGACTACAATCTACGCAATGACCAAGAAGTCCGCTTGAAGTTCTTTTTTGTGATTATAAAACGCTTCTGAGTTTCTAACATCAACTTGCCCGAGGACACAATATGGCAGCGAACAACAAAATCTTACTAGCAAACCCTTTATAATATATGAGGGGTTTGCATACATTCGTGATGCTTCATAAAGACCTATCTAAAATCTTTACTAAGATTAGCAAATACCAACTGTTCTTGTGAGAACCAAATTACCGCAAAAAGGCAAATTCTGTGAAATATAGACTTATAACATAATCTTGTTTTGCACAGGATTTGGCACAACTCCCTAAATCACGGTAAGAGAAGAACATTAATTTGACACCTGTTCTCTGTAATTATTCCTTTTTCAAATTTTTGGCGCGTCCCGTGACAGTGACTTTGTATGACAACTGATACCTGCTGATTGGCTACTCAAACAAATAATCATCAATAGTTCGTTCTCTAATTAAGAAATGCAGGCGGGAGTACAAAGCACTCAGATCAAAAGGCAGTTACATATTATTTATTGCGTCATTTTATGTTTTCTTTTTGAAAGTCATGGAACGAAATGTGCAAGACTTGTGGCAGCCGTAAAAGGAAACAAATTTTGCTCATCTGGTGTTGCTCCCAAGGCAAAACTAGCAGGTAGTAAATCTCTTTCTCTCTCTCTCTCTCTCTCTTTCTCTCTCTCTCTCTCTCTCTCTCTCTCTCTCTCTCTCTCTCTCTCTCTCTCTCTCTCACACACACACACACACATACATATACGCGCTCAATATCTCTCTCTCTCTCTCTCCCGCACACACACACATGCGCTCTCAATAACACTCAAAAACAGAAACCAAGGAGACATAAATAAACGCCGTGTACTCATCCATTATTAAAACTGATCTAATTATTCGCAGAAGCACGATGATCATGCTGTTGCTTTTTAAGAATCAAGTTAAATAAGAAAAGTGTGAAGAAAGAAAAAAAAAGAAAAACAACATAATAGGTTGCGTTTAATTGCACATTTTTTGAGGCTCGATGTCACCCTATACCGTTCGTAAATGCTGTTTTACTGCTCTGCACATACAGTCCTCTTAGTCGGAATAACTTGGTATGTGTAATGACTTCAAAGTAAGATGACTGATTGAAGTTTTCTTTTGCAGTAAAGTTGTATGGTTCCAAAAAGCTTTGATTTAGTCATGAAATAAGTGTTAATCGAATATAAAATATAAGATATATTTATTGGATTTTTTATACACATCAGCAATACGTTTCCTCAATGATGATGCCATGGGTATGGATGTTTGGATGGGTCCAGCTTTAAACCACAAGTTTGAGAGCGTTGACATTTATAGCAACAGTTGGGGTAGTACAATGAACTGTGGATTTTCAAAACCAGGCATTGCATTTCAGACAGCAATATTAGACGGAGTAAAAAGGGTAAGCAAGCGTTCCACCAGTCACAAATAACTCGCTACCCACTCGCCTAAAAACAAAACCAAGCAAAACACAAACAGGCGTGGCTTGATTCTGGTATTTTGTGTGAAACATAATAACTCCTATTTAACATGGATAGTGTCCGTCTGTGTCCTTCGTCGATCTCGATTTCGTTTACCTCGCAAATCTTACGTAACATAACTTTAGTACAATGATTACAAATTAGACCAGGACCTACCGCCGTTTTTAAATGCATTAGGCAAATGAGGACAAAACACTATACGTGAATAAGGCGCCAGATCAGTTATAGTCATAGATATGCGCTCAGTTTAACGTTCAAAGTCACGTTGCGTCTCTGTTTCAGTAGTAGATTTAAGATTGCATTTACTTATCAAGGTTACCAACCCCTAAACCCCTTCTAGTTTCCCATGACCTATTACAACTGGGGATTTTTTTGCACACGCGTACATCCGCGATTGCAGTCCACGTGGGCCTCGTCGCAGGGATCCGAGACCGCGCTTACCGATCAAGGTTTCGAACCCCTACACGATGGCCGCTTCCCCGTGTGACATCCGCGAGCAAAGCTTGTGCGAGAGTGCCTCCCGTGAGAGCTGCGCAGCTATATTATTGATCGCGGCCAGCCAGTAATCGATAAACCTCAGAATAGGATTGTACTGACTCATAAGTTTGATGTATGTTGTACAACTTGACAGGAGACTGTTTCATTTTGTGTGAGAATATTATATTAGATAATTACAGCGAGGATATATATATATATATATATATATATATATATATATATATATATATATATATATATATATATATATATATATATATATATATATATATATATATATGCCCTTGGAAGCTCCACCATTTGACACATACAGCATTTTGAAACAATTTATGCGTGTCGCTAATGCAGGAATTAATTGCTCGAGCAATGTTGTTTTTGTAACATCACAGAAAATATTACATCTTTATTTAGCCTGAATGCATCATATTAATTCGTCAAAGAGTCCCAAAAAATGCTATATAATTTTTCAAATAAATACCCGGAGCACTTTGAAAATTAACCGAGTTAGGGATCGCGTTGGAGCGAGCAAGACGGTAACTAGAATATAATAAAAAGCCAGAAAAGTGATTGTATGATAGTAGTTGAGGGGGGGTATATATGCCAAAAGGGGGCACTATATGCCTTTACGGGAGTTTAACATGGCGGGGGCACTATATGCCTTTACGGGAGTTTAACATGGCGGGGGCACTATATGCCTTTACGGGAGTTTAACATGGCGGGGGCACTATATGCCTTTACGGGAGTTTAACATGGCGGGGGTCTCTATAGGGACAACGGGAGGGAGGGAAATAGAATTAATCTTTCTTGAAAAAGGGTGGTCCTAATACGTCATCTACTATCCAAACACCCCACACTACACTATCCAACACGCCGTGTGTAAGTGACCTTCTGCCTAGTGGCTATATCTATATAGCCTAGAGTTATATATAAAGCATTACCTATACCTCAGATCATGTTGGAGGTGTCAGTAAATTTGCATATATTGTACCTATGTTATAAATAACACTAAAATGGACGTGACTAAATGTTGTATTAAACTTCGGGAACCGTCACGGACTTTAGCGTTGACTAGAAAAAATCCGGAACATTAGATTATAATGGCCTAGACTAAAAGTAACACTAAAATCCCGAAATCGTACCGGACGTTAGCGGAGACTGAAAATAATCCGGAAAAAAAAAAATGGAAAAAATTGGCTGAGACTAAAAGTAACACTAAACTTCCGAAATTGTACCGGACGTTAGCGGAGACTGAAAATAATCCGGAAAAAAAATGGAAAAATTTTTGTTGATTTTTTAAATTTTGTTTATATCAAAACACACACCACACTATCTACATTTTTTTTTTTTTTTTTTGGGAAGGGGAAATTTTTTAAAAAACAAATCAAAACACACAAACACACTATCTACATTTTTTTTGGGAAGGGGAAATTTTTTAAAAAACAAATCAAAACACACAAACACACTATCTACATTTTTTTTGGGAAGGGGAAATTTTTTAAAAAACAAATCAAAACACACAAACACACTATCTACATTTTTTTTGGGAAGGGGAAATTTTTTAAAAAACAAATCAAAACACACAAACACTATCTACATTTTTTTTTTTTTTGGGAAGGGGAAATTTTTTAAAAAACAAATCAAAACACACAAACACACTATCTACATTTTTTTTTGGGAAGGGGAAATTTTTTAAAAAACAAATCAAAACACACAAACACACTATCTACATTTTTTTTTTTTTGGGAAGGGGAAATTTTTTAAAAAACAAATCAAAACACACAAACACACTATCTACATTTTTGTTTGGGAAGGGGAAATTTTTTAAAAAACAAATCAAAACACACAAACACACGATCTACATTTTTTTTTTTTGGGAAGGGGAAATTTTTTAAAAAACAAATCAAAACACACAAACACACTATCTACATTTTTTTTTTTTTTTTGGGAAGGGGAAATTTTTTAAAAAATAAATCAAAACACACAAACACACTATCTACATTTTTTGGGGGAAGGAGAAATTTTTTAAAAAACAAATCAAATACACAAACACACTATCTACATTTTTTTTTTTTTTTGGGAAGGGGAAATTTTTTAAAAAACAAATCAAAACACACAAACACACTATCTACAATTTTTTTTTTTTTTTGGGAAGGGGAAATTTTTTAAAAAACAAATCAAAACACAACCATTTTTTTCACTTTTTAAATTTTTTTATATCAAAACACACACCACAAATATACAATCCATTTTTTTTTAAAAATTTTATTTGATGGACTGCAAAAGTTGTTGTTGTTGTTGTTGTTGTTGTTGTCTTTGCTGCTGCTGTTGGTGCTGTAGTCTATTTCTTTCCTCCCAATTTTAGATCGATAGAAAGAGAGGGAAAGTGGTTTTTTTTGTTGGTTTGGTGGGTAAAAAACAAACCACACAACACCATTCAGATATATACATCAATAATAATAATTATATTTTATTCAATGTATATACATTATGTTACTCGTGGTAATAAAACAATTTCATATAAGGCCAATTTGCGCTGACCTAAAAATAGGGTTCAGATCGACAGTGAGATAATAGATAGAGGTTTTTAGATCGATAGAAAGAGAGAGATAGAACATAATCATTATTTTTTTTCCAATTCAATGAAAAACCACACAACACCATTTTTTTTTTCAATAATTCACAAAATTATTTATTCAACAAGAACTATTCTAACAATTTAAAAAAGTAACCATGTAACCATTTAAATTTTCAAACAGGAACATATTTACAAGGTTGACAACGTTGGGAAGGTAAAGTAAATGTTAAACTTTCTACATGGACATCATCATTTTGATGTACACTACGATGGTGAGCTAAAGACAAGAGATAACCATAACGTTGACAAAACCATTGTTGTACTTTAGCATCATTTCGAACATAGTCATTATCAAAATAAGTCAGTAAATGTTCTAAGGAATATCCAAGACTTCTTTGATGAAGATAATGAACACAATATTGTCCACACACCATAGAATCTGATCCTTGTAGTCTCACATTATTGAATCGAGTCGAGACGGCATTTCTTCTCATAAACTCGATGATGTCTTTTTCCAAAGGAGGTAATCCATAAGAATCAAAATATTCCACACAGTGATCGTTGGGAAAGTACACGGCAACCCAATGGGTTCCTGGTAGATGACTGTCGTCGGTATTGATGACATAAGCCTGAACGTTTTTTGGTTTACGATGAGGTAGTTCATCTTTAGCACATACCACAGGATTCCAAGAAGAAGTATAGGAACTACGATTCAATAAGTAATGAAGTTCCCTGGTATCCATTTTTTTTGTCCTTCAACAACAGAAATATTGAGTCAGCAATGCACACCTGACTTTGAACTCGAATTGATCTGTCTTGTAATTCCAGGAATATTCACGTCGGATAGGCTCTGCACTCTGTTCAATGAGTCTTTCGATCCGTTTGATCTCCCGTGGAATGAGTGGAGGAGAAGAATAATTCTGCAAGACTTTATACCACTATTTCAACACGTGTTTATCTGAGATGTTTAACCAGGCATTTCCCAAAAATTCATCCAATTGTTCTTCGCCTGTCAACAACATACATTTTCGTGTTGTATCTGACTGGGATGATCGGTTTGACATCCATAACATTGTTCTTTAATCAGACTGTTAATGATTTTACTCAATTCCTGAGCATAACAGGACACTAACTGTTGTTCTTGTTCTGGCCATCGAGAAATAAATCCAGTAAACTCGGTTTTAGGTTCTGAATGAATGACTTCGTCATCATTTGTGGTAGTTTGTGACTTCTCACAAAATTCCTGATCTATTTCCATAGGTTCTTCTTCTACGTGTTGCATCTTTTTTTTCTTCTTCTAATAGTCTAGAATCACTTCTCTCAAACTGTTGATCTCTAGAGTATTATCAAATTCTGCATACAAGACGACGTTCACTGTGTCGGGTAGAGGATCTGCAAACTGAAATTCCACACGAAGTGGGCCTGATTTTATAGGGTGGAAATGTCCTTCATCGCTGCCTTGGTCCAGAGTGAAATCAAAACCCCACAAAGCATACCCTCCTGCATAATCGTCGTACGAAATGCCGTGGCTGGTGTCGCGCCCTAACTGTCCCGTGGCTTCAAACAGGCTCAGGTAAGATCGCAAGTAATTTTTATGGCCGTCGCTAAAGTTAGGTTCAAAAGGTCTGGTACACAAGGTCTTACCATCTCGACTGACTTCTATCTTGGAGACGTTGTAGTGTTTAAACTCGAACGGATTCTGATCGTGGACTCCGTTGAGGGCTGCATTACTGACGATGCCAATCAGCAAACGTTTGGGGAGCTGTCCTTGGAAGATGTGATCTTCCACTTTGGATCGGAGTCCAGCGGCTATGGTAAAGGTTTTCACTTCCACGCGTCGCACAGGATACTTAGCAGTGGTTCTGCTCAAGGATTGACTGATGTCATTGGCTACTTTTGGTAAGACTTCTACACGTCGCACGTAAAGTTTGGCTTCTTGGATTTTGGTTTTCCACTCGTTAGCATGAGCCATCAAATGGAAGGCGGCACTACTGCGATTCAGTCTCAGGCGTACATCTACTCCGTTCAACAAATACTTGTCTTGCAACCACATGTCCAAATGCAAACGATCCATCAGTTCTAAACTTCGTCTGATTTTCTTTCGACGGTCGTTGAATCCCACATTGTGAGGGACTGCTGGAATTATAGGATCACCATCATTAGCAGAAGTCTTCGCCGGTACTGACAGCTCTGTGTCGTTGAACTTTTCCGAGGTGTCAGGTTTCCAGACCACCGAAGCATCCAGATGAGTGTTCTTGGCTTCTTTTCCGTACGTCAAGAGATTTTCCAAATAAGCACGGTAAGGGTAAGTATCCAAACTGCTGCTGACCAGTTTGTTATTCAAGTACAAATCTACTCCACTGAACAAGGAATGCATGAAATTATTGACGGGTGCCACTCGGGCAGCTTCCCCAGGAAGGCTGTTGTCATTTTTTTGTACTTGAAGTTTCAGGTACAAGTAACTGTTATTCAGATCGATGTAATCTTCGGTTTGTCCTTTGATTTCAAATTCGATAGGAGCTGATTCCGTCAAAGACGATACAGGATGAAATTCCACCCATTGGGATTCTTGCATCGTCATCATGGTGGGAGGCATAGAAAACATATCCAGTTCGGTCTTGGTACATTCGCAAGAATCTCGGTGCATCATTTTCACAGTTTAATAATCAAACACGTCTAATTCTCTGACAGTTCTTCTTCTTTTCTTATTCTTTTTGGAACTGCCGTGTGTTTTTTTATGAACTTTGAAAGGATTTAGACGTTGTTGTCGTCTCTTTCTACCTTGTCCTTGCTGCTGTGAAGTAATGCCAGGGTCTGAAGCGTGAAGCGTATTTATAGGATTTTCTTGGAGGCCTAAAAGATCTTTACCAGTGGTCATCAACACATTTTTGCCTGCTCTCAAAAAAGCTTCTTTAGGATTTTGTTTGTCGATGAGGACATTTTGCAAAAATTCTTTTCCTTGTGTCAAAGCGGCATCTTTTAAGGCATGAAATCCTCGAGTCACCATCGGTTTCAAAATAGGAGCTACCGTCCGAAATGCTGATTTTAACATATCTCCTAAACCATGTCCTCGTTGTCGAGCCACTCCTTGGTACACTGGATACATTTTTTTTGTTTGGGAGGTTAGTTACAATCCGTTAGAGAACTTGTTTTTTTCGAAAATGTAGTTTCACCGTGACTTTTCCTTTGTCAATGAATGGCACATCTTGTCCCAAATCTCCTTTTATACTAATGTTGACACTGTCAAAATACGATTTACTGACTGGAAGATAATGAGGATGTACAAATTCACGGTGAACGTGAAACGTGTTTCCACCTTCTTCGTACGCACCAGCAGCAGTATCCACTTTGAAAGGAATGACTCTCAGTAAGGGAGCAGCTGTGTGACCCACCACGTTGTACTCCACCACATCGGAGTACACAAACATTAAATTCAGTCCAACGTTCAATTCGATAGGGGTGCGAAAAGCCTCTCCGAAATCTGTGTTGGTGTGGATTGTTCGTTCACCATGATACTTTTTATTTCCACCCAAAATATCAAACAACCCAGCAGAAAAACCGATGGTCATGAATTTTCTTTCGTGCGCGGGTAAGTGTTTGTCTTCTTTCTCGTCGAATGGCTTTCCCTCATGCCCTTTCAAAAATTGTATCCAGATACGGCGTGCCACAGGATGGTATTTGATCTCTACCCATTTTTGGTTTTTTTCCAAGGCTTTGCCAAATTGGGCTTCGAAGACGGCCGCAATCGTCTCCACCAAATGTTGAGCACTAAAATAATACCCTTCAGGAATTCTCATGCGATAGGTCGAGTAGGGAGTATTGTCAGTTTTTGAACTCATTTTTTTCCCAATTTCAGGATCATGAGCGTCCAACTCTTTTTGCACTTTTTCGTTATAGATTGCTACGTCAAAAATGGTTTGATTTCCAGACACATTCTTGATTTGCGTAGGATGAATGATTTCTACCAAAGCCACTTCCCAATGAGCGTCGTGATCCAATTGGAAGGCCTGAGGTAATTTGGCCGTGAAACAACATAATTTGTTGTTGGGAAACACATCCATGGAACTGTCACTGGGTAAAGTTAAATAAAATTGGTCATTCATAGTTCTAAGGTGGTTCTGGTGTCCGAGGAGTCACTCAAATGAACAGAAGAATGATGTTCAAAAGGTTCCAAAAGAGAATTGGTATTGTGGTGGTGACTGGACGAAGAAGAAGGTGAACTGGCGTTGGTCGAACTAGCGTGGTTGTTGCTATGGCTGCTGTTGTCTGTCGTCGTAAATTTCAAAGAGGGACTGGGTAAAAGATAACCGATGCAACTGCTCAGTAAAATGGTCCACAATTGTTTGTCTCCTTGTTGTAAACTCAAATTGGCAATAGCTGCTCCGATGACACAATACACTACAAAGATTTGGCAGAAAAAGACGATTTGATTTTTAGGCACACGTTCTCCGCATCACACCCAAAGTGGTTGTTTTTGTAATTCTTGAAGAGAAGAACTCTGTGAAGGAGTCGTTGAAGTCGTCTGGGTGGCTACTGTGTTGAATGGCATGTTGTGAGTTTACTTCTTTTTCTTTTTATAGTCGACGACTTGAGAAGCCGCAATCCAAGAATCAAAACTAGGAGGATATCCTTTCCAACGTACTTTGACTTCTTCTACTCGACGTTTACCTACTTTGCGTGTTCTTTGTTCGAGAATGCTTTCGATGTCGTACAAGGCGTCTTCTTTTTTAGTCACTCGTTGTAACTCAGGCAAGTAAAATGTTCCTTTGAGAACTTCACCGTGCATGTCTTCCAATTTATAGACGGGAGGATCACGTCCACGGACGGGGGTAGTGACACGAAACAATTCGGTAGTCCAGTTAGGTAAATAACCTTTGTCAAAAGTACGTTTGGTTTTTTCCGATGCGAACCCAATCTCCCGTCTTTAATAACTTCAACAAGGTTTTTCTTTTTCTTTTTTTTTTCTTCTGGGGTGGTGAACCAAATAATTTATCAAACACGGTCACTTCGTTTTCAGGGCTGACCTCTTCGGGGGCACATCCGATGCTACGATGGTACGACTGATTGTACGCTTTGACCAAACGAGGTAACACGTCGATGTACTTGAGAGTATGTTGATGTGTGAAATATTTCCACATACGTTCTTTCAAAGTTCTTTGAAAACGTTCCACGATACTGGCTTTGGTTTCAGGATTTTCGGTAGTAAAAAAATGAATGTGTCTTTGTTTCAATTCTTTTTGAAAAGCTTGGTTTAGAAATTCGGTACCTTTGTCCGTTTGCCATCGTAAAGGTTGGCGTCCACTTTGTTTCAAGACCAATTTTAAGGCTCGTACCAATTCGGTACTGCTTTTAGAAGTCAAAGGCACGACCCAAGCAAATTTGGAAAACACGTCGATGACACAAAACAAATATTTGTGACCACCATTGTAAGTGGCTAAATGAGAGACGTCAGCTAAATCGGCTTGCCATTGATGATCGATCCCTTCCACTTGAGTGGTACTTCTAGAAAATTTACGTCGAATGGGTTTGTGTAACGTGTACGTCGATTGTTCTTGTAACCATCGTCGTACTTCGGGCAAACGTACACTTTTCAATTGACTTTTAGCAGCTCGATATAATTTTTGAACTCCTCCGTAACCAGCAGCATGGCCAGGATTGTAATAAATGGTGGCTAACAGTTTCTCCATGATGATGATGATGATGATTTCCTCAAGAATAAGTTAACCAAGTTCCAATACTCTTTTCTTCGTGAGGTATCTTTTTGGATTGTTGTTGTTTACGTGTCCGACGTGCTACTGGGGTAAAGGTAGTTTGAACAGGGGTCATCGGTTCTGTTTTGACTTCTTTCTTCACTTCTTCCTTTTTCTTTTCTGAGGGTAAAGGGGTAGGCATCTTCTTTTTTATCCAATCCGGTGTGGCTAACTTTTTTAATTTTTTAAGAGGTGGAGTTAGTAAAAACTCTTCTTCTTCTTCTTCTTCTTGGACGGTCATCCCTGTACCGGTGTCTGTTTTAGTGGTGACTTTAGGTTCGCTTTTCATCAGAGCCTTAAAATCTCTCAGAGTGGGTGGAGCTGTTTCGTCGACTGCTTTTTGACGAAAGAGTTGTAGACGTTGTAAAAGTTGACCGTACCGTTGGGATTTTTCTGTTTCGGACACATTGTTTCGTTCCATCAGGGATTGTATTTCTTGTTGTAACTGAGACATTTCGTTAAGATTAGGATTGGGTGGTAAATGAGGTATCCGTTGTTCGTTCCAACGATGAAATTCCATCCATCGTTTGTAAGGTACTAAAGTCAGTTTTCGTCCTTCCATTTCATTCAAAGGTACCAAAAAGGTGTGGTCATTTCAGAGTGTGGTGGTCCTTTTTATCCTTCTTTTTTTTTTTTATCGCATGACTCCTCCTAAAAGTGGTCCAGCAATCGTTCCTAACAAAGGAGCTGCTATTTTTAACAACGGTCCTATCAACATAGGTAGAAATCCTCCTCGTTGTACCAACATTTTTTTCTTTTGTTGAAGAGGTATTTTCTTTTTCACCATTTGACGAAGAACGTTCCGATGTTTCCCTAATTTTTGTTTCTGTATCTTGGACAAAGGTACCGTTCCTTTCAACACGTTCAAACAACATTCACACACGGTATCGATGATTTCTTTAGGAGCTGTTTGAATGAGTTGTTTTCGCATGGGAGGATTGGATTTGGTCAAGACAGACAAGACATCCCAATGTTTGGCTAGACGAGGGGGAAGTCGTCCTTTTTTGGTTTTCTTCTTTTTTTTTTGGTGGAGGTAGTTGTGGTGTGCATGTTTGGGAGCCATCTTAGAGGTGAGGAGGAGTAAGTCTGAAGTCTCTGGCAGGGTACCCTTCTATTTTATACTGGAACACGTCTCCACTGATTGTCTGCACGACGTACCAACTTCACGACAGGCATCAGTTGACGTTGAGGTGTTTTCAAGGGATTAAATCGTCTCAATTCTTCTTTGGATAAATCCAACAAACTTTGTAACACGCCGGTTCTTTCTTGAACTTTGGTTTTAGGGGATGGTACTTTGTTGGCGGCCGCTGCCATAGCCAGATCAGCCGATGTCGTCGAGGGTCCCGAAGGGGTAACTTTCGAAATAGGTTTCCATTTTTGCATCAAATTAGGAAACACTTGTCTTAAGTCCGGTTTGGCAGGCATCATCGTGAAGGGTGGTGAAGAAGACAAAGATGATGGGGACGAAGGAGAAGGAGACCTCGTCACGGTTGTTTGTCGTGGTGTCTTGCGGGTGTACGTTTGCGTCCTGGCCGCAGTACCTCTCTTGCGGCGGGTGCTAGTGGTAGGTGTTTTCTTCTTCTTGGTAGAACTTTTCTTTTTCTGTTGGGTGGTTTTCTTTTTCTTTGGACTTTTCTTCTTTTTGGGTGCTTTGGGGTTTTTGGCTTTGGCATCATTAGGATCCCATTTCAAAAGGGAACGAATCATGACCATCCTAAAGAACCACTTCCACCAGGAGTTAAAATGATTTGTTTTTTAGTCCGTGAATCGATTCTAGGATCAGCCAGTTGTGACAATGCTCCTTTATGTCTTTGAAAAAAACGTTGAGTTTGATGAGGGATGTGAATGATGCCTTGCAGTAATTGACGTGCTGTCAAAGTAAACCATCGTAACACTTCTTTAAGACTCGCTTCTAACAAATGAGCACGGACTTGTGCATTTTTTTCACGACTGATGCCATACAAGGCACGAATCAATTTAGCCGAAGGATGAGGTTGAAAGGAAGTCATCTTCTCTCAAAAAGAGTGTGAGACAGAAATGACGTAGTGACTGTTTTTATAGTTTTTTTTCAAAAATGGGTTGAAGGGGACGTGTAAATGACAGGACCACCTTCTTGACCCCAAGGGTGAAACAATTGGGCACGAAATCTCAAATAGTCAGGAGTGGTCGGTTTTAAGTCGATGAGTAAATACTCGTGAGGGGTTTGAGTGGCATCGTCGTACGCATAATTGAGCCAAGGAGCCCCTAACTGTTTGGCTAACACTTGTACTTGAGATTTGTCTCTGGGGCTTTTAAACAGAACCACGTAATGAGCATTCAAACTAATGGTTCGATGGGCTTTACTTTGTTGAAATAAATTTTGAGTAATGTAGACAATACTAGCATTACGATGGTGTCCTTTTCGTGTAAACCAAAGTTTAATTTCTTCTTCGTCTTCTCCTAACATGTCATCAAAAATAACTAAATGAGTTTGACTCACGTCAGACACGATTCCATTGTCTTCGTGAGGAATACCATCCACAAATGAAATGGTTTCTCCTTGACTTTCTTTCAATAACGTGTAAGACGGTTGCCACTCTTTGTAACACCACACGATACGTTGAGGTGGACGATCAAACAAATCAGCTTTGTGTTCGATCAATCGTTTGACAAATTCGGTTTTCCCTGAACCACTCGGTCCAGCAATCAACATGTTAAATGGATGGCGCAGATACAAAGCATTCCAACTTTGACGATCTAACTTTTCGTCAATCACTTTGACGACAGAAGCAGAAGAGGTAGACGAGGTAGAATAAGAAGATGATGTAGCCATGTCTGAGGTAAGAAGATTTTTGAGAAGAAGACAAAGACCCAAGACATTTTATACATTTTCATACACGTTTATTTTTTTATTTTAAAAAAAAAAAACAACCAACCAACCAACAAAAACATATTTTTTACAACTTTACACGAACACGAAGAAGTGAATTAGTGAGAAAATATGCAATTAAAATGAACACGTACACAATGAAGACTACCACTAAAACCATCAAACTGTCATATAAACACGTCAATGTACAACAATAGTTTCGTGTCCTAGTCATGAAAGACACCCTTGAAAGAGGGTATAGTGTAAAAATCGAGAAATGACTTTTAGTTTACGTTTCACTTGGATTTTGACAAACTCTTGGTAAATCCGTTTTCGTAACTTCAAAGGCATGCCAGCAATGTACTTGGGTAAAGTTTCCGATTTGGAAAGAAGTAACTCTCTTTTGTATTCTTCACGATACTGATGATAGTTTTTCTTCAAAATCAGATTTCTGATACGGTGAAAGTCACGGTAGTGTGCAAATCGAGGAATGACTTTGAGTTTGGGTTTCACTTGGATCTGGACCAACTCTTTGTAAATGCGTACTCGCAACTTCGAAGGCAAGTCACAAATGCGATCTTCTAAAACTAGGGACAAAATACTGGTAAATGCGTTCTCGCAGCTCCAAAGGTAAACCACAAATGTATTCTTGTAAAGTATCCTCCGACATGTTTTTTTACTTCTTCTTGGCATCTGGCTCATCGTACCCGTACTCTTCTGAGGCCACTAAAGGTAAGAACTGACAGTGCGGAGACCATCTGGCATGTTCAATGTAAGCTGAGTCGGTAGGCTCCCATTGGTGAAGTCTCACACCGCAACTGAAACATTGAACTTTATCTCCTTCTCCCAAGTAGATAAATCCAGATCTGGCTAAAGCTTTGTCAGTAGTGGATTGTAGTAGAAATTTAGGCCACTTGTCTTTGAACGTCTCGAGTCGATTATCATACTTGGAATAACCAGGCAAAGACACAGGTATCGTCAATTCTTTATGACATTCACAGGTACGTTTAGCATTCTTCCCAATAAAGAAGAAAGGTCGTCCTGCATCTCTAGAGGGACGGTGAGGTACACGTGCTGCATCGACGATGTCCAAGCGTACGGCATCCGTCTGATCGTATGAATCGATGCTGTCAACGCTAACGGAATCCGTCTCGTCGCATGGCACTGCATCGCACTCCAAGTCGTAATGGTACTTGGAGTTCACACCACTAGATTTCTCCCTCGGTGGGTGGGTGGCATGAGTATTCTTATTCATCTTTGGTGGGAGGATGACAAAATTAATCTTTTTTTTCTTCTTCTTGCTCGGTCAACGTTGAAAGTCACAATGAATGGTTAGGTTTGGAAGGGGTGCCCTTTTTTATACTGCAGATCGGCGTGTCAGTAATGTAAAGTGGTGTGGTCTGGAAGTCTCACTCGCTTCTGGTACACGATTTGGTGCACTTTTTGTAAAGGACGAGTGACAATTTGATGATTAGGTAACCGTACGATCTTGTGAGGTTCTAACGTGTGCACTCGAAAGTCTTCCACTTGTCCAGACAGCAAAGCATTTTTCAAAACCTCAAAGTTAACCACTTGGCTGGTTAGGGATGCCTGCTTGTTGCAACAGGAGTTCTGCTTTTTGCTTCGTTTCATTGTTTGGTTCTGTCCGACTGTCGAATGTTATTCCGGGCTCTTTTCCATTCTTTGCTCTCGTTCTTGTTAGCATAGGTGCGGCCCACCACAATAGCCCGAGCAAAGCACATCTGGTCTTGAGTATTGTCGATTTGGACGACACTGCGTTTGGTACTTCGAATATCGTCCACCAGTAACGGTTTCCTACTTCGTCCACTTCCTCAAGGAGGGGAAACGTGAGTCAAGTAAAGTGTGGCCTTTCCATCGGTGATGGTAAACTTGTCGTTGGATTGTTGCACATGTTCTATTTTGGACATGACTTTGTCTGGCGTTAATTCTGCCGGGGTGCTGAACTCGATCCAAACAGGACTCTTCAAATTGTCATGATGAATGGCCAGTCTCAATCGATCGTCTTCTTTGGCTCCACATTGTCGTTTCAAGTTCATTAAGACAGAATCCCACAAATCGCTAATGAACCCCGCCGCTTTCTCGGGAGGTACTTTGGACTTGAAGTCTTTAAAGTGAACCGTGTGAGTGTAAGCTGTAGTTTTAAATTTTCGAGAAGTTATTTTTTGAGTCTCTAGAATCCAATAGTAATTTTCAGGAGGAGCCAAAGTACTAGGTTGTATTTCTTGGCCTGGGGTTCTGGTAGTGGATTTTGTTTTGGGTGGGTTAGAAGTTTGGGTTTCAGGTTCACTCATCTCCTCTTCGAAGTCACTAGCATGGACTTGAGCTAGTAGTTCATCTAGCGGTGTTTCAGGCGGTACGGAATATCTTCGTCGTCGTGGCCTCTTTGTTTCTTCTTCTTCTTCTTCTTCTTCTTCTGGTTTCTCATGGCTTCGGCGTGATCTTTTCATCTTGAAGTTTACTTTGAAGCTGATTCAGTTTCACCCAGGGAACCTATATATATAGACCTTCTTACCCTCAGAATCACTAGTCGTGATTGAACTTTCAAACTGTGAAGATGGAAAAGTACTGCTCTCGAGATAAAAGTAAAGATACTGGAATTGAATTGAATAAGTATGTTCATAAGGTGTATGATAATTATGCTGCTGACATACTTGGTAATGTCTATCATATGAAGTATGGAAGGAAAGTCAAAGGAAATTTGAATTCATTTGGATTGATAAGGATTAAGGTTACTGGTAAGGAAGGAAAGAGGAAGAAACATACAAATCGAGGGAGATTTGTCTTTGAAGCGGTGAATGGAGTGGATCTACCAAGACAGAGTGAAGTGGTACATCTCAATGATGTACTTGATGATGATAGAATAGAAAATCTTCAAGTGATGACTGCTAGTGAACGAACATGTTTGCATAAACATGTGAAGAATGATAAAGAAAAAAGGAGAATTAATTTTGGAAGTGATAGAAGTGTGTTGTGCCAGTTTGTTGGTGAGACAGAGGAAAGAAGATTTGAAAGTATGGAAAAGGCTGCTGAATATTTTGATTGTCATTCATCAAGTGTCTACTATTGCTGTACTGGAATTTGTAAGTCGGTCTTTTCGAAGAAGTTCCAGAAAAGATTTCAAGCTAGATGGGAAGAGCCAGAGAAGAAGAGTCAAGTCATTGGAGGATTTGTGAGACCTGTGAAATTAACTGACTTGAATTCAGGATTATATAGTCAGATGGATTCCATTCGTGATGTGGCAAGGTGTTTTGGATTAGATCATAGTAAAGTTTACAAGATTTGTAAAAAAGAGCGGTGGATTCGAGATGATAATGGGCATTTTATTAAGTTGGAGTTTATCAATGAGAGTCCAGAAGAAAGTTATGAGAGAATTGTAGACAAGAATCTTCCTGAAGTGTCAGAACAATAAGAGAATGAAATGGTAAATATGGAAGTGTATTGAACTGTATTGGACTTATATGAAATTGTTTTATTACCACGAGTAACATAATGTATATACATTGAATAAAATATAATTATTATTATTGATGTATATATCTGAATGGTGTTGTGTGGTTTGTTTTTTACCCACCAAACCAACAAAAAAAAAACACTTTCCCTCTCTTTCTATCGATCTAAAATTGGGAGGAAAGAAATAGACTACAGCACCAACAGCAGCAGCAAAGACAACAACAACAACAACAACAACAACAACAACTTTTGCAGTCCATCAAATAAAATTTTTTAAAAAAAATGGATTGTATATTTGTGGTGTGTGTTTTGATATAAAAAAATTTAAAAAGTGAAAAAAATGGTTGTGTTTTGATTTGTTTTTTAAAAAATTTCCCCTTCCCAAAAAAAAAAAAAAATTGTAGATAGTGTGTTTGTGCGTTTTGATTTGTTTTTTAAAAAATTTCCCCTTCCAAAAAAAAAAAAAAAATGTAGATAGTGTGTTTGTGTATTTGATTTGTTTTTTAAAAAATTTCTCCTTCCCCCAAAAAATGTAGATAGTGTGTTTGTGTGTTTTGATTTATTTTTTAAAAAATTTCCCCTTCCCCCCCCCAAAAAAAAAAATGTAGATAGTGTGTTTGTGTGTTTTGATTTGTTTTTTAAAAAATTTCCCCTTCCCAAAAAAAAAAATGTAGATAGTGTGTTTGTGTGTTTTGATTTGTTTTTTAAAAAATTTCCCCTTCCCAAAAAAAAATGTAGATAGTGTGTTTGTGTGTTTTGATTTGTTTTTTAAAAAATTTCCCCTTCCCAAAAAAAAAAAAATGTAGATAGTGTGTTTGTGTGTTTTGATTTGTTTTTTAAAAAATTTCCCCTTCCCAAAAAAAATGTAGATAGTGTGTTTGTGTGTTTTGATTTGTTTTTTAAAAAATTTCCCCTTCCCAAAAAAAATGTAGATAGTGTGCTTGTGTGTTTTGATTTGTTTTTTAAAAAATTTCCCCTTCCCAAAAAAAAAAAAAAAAATGTAGATAGTGTGGTGTGTGTTTTGATATAAACAAAATTTAAAAAATCAACAAAAATTTTTCCATTTTTTTTTTCCGGATTATTTTCAGTCTCCGCTAACGTCCGGTACGATTTTGGGATTTTAGTGTTACTTTTAGTCTAGGCCATTATAATCTAATGTTCCGGATTTTTTCTAGTCAACGCTAAAGTCCGTGACGGTTCCCGAAGTTTAATACAACATTTAGTCACGTCCATTTTAGTGTTATTTATAACATAGGTACAATATATGCAAATTTACTGACACCTCCAACATGATCTGAGGTATAGGTAATGCTTTATATATAACTCTAGGCTATATAGATATAGCCACTAGGCAGAAGGTCACTTACACACGGCGTGTTGGATAGTGTAGTGTGGGGTGTTTGGATAGTAGATGACGTATTAGGACCACCCTTTTTCAAGAAAGATTAATTCTATTTCCCTCCCTCCCGTTGTCCCTATAGAGACCCCCGCCATGTTAAACTCCCGTAAAGGCATATAGTGCCCCCGCCATGTTAAACTCCCGTAAAGGCATATAGTGCCCCCGCCATGTTAAACTCCCGTAAAGGCATATAGTGCCCCCTTTTGGCATATATACCCCCCCTCAACTACTTATGATATTGTGCAAGAATACTTTAAGTCTCTGACGTTAACTTACTCGCCGGTGAATGAAGTCGACCTTGGAGACAATGAAACGTCCAGCGAATACAGCTAAGACAATGAGCAAATCAGTCAGAGAATACCTCCATCATATTGTATACATATGGTATCCGCCCTAACTAACCTTGAGAAGAGATACGAAGAAATGTTCAGCGTCGTAAAAGAAAGGCAGCGTAGCCAATGGGAGATATTTGATGAACGGGTGTTTGGGTACACACATGGAGAAACGATAGGTGAAGTATACAAGCACTGGGTGCAAACGCTCTCGTTGTGACCATAGACAAGTTTGTGCAATATTTAGAGATGAATCTTATGGACTAATTTGGCCTACTTTTGAGTTATATCAAATTCTATTGGAGCAGCAAGAACAATTTTGGCCGGATCGGAAAGATCGTGAGCCTGTTTATTTACAAGACCCTGATATACAAATTCAAATTACCATAGAGGAAAACTATTGTTCGATTGATGGTCGTGAAATTGTTCACCATCGTCTACATTGTACTGTGGTTTCTCAAATAACAAAGCATGTAAAGTACGACATAATTGCACGACGAAGTCCAATTAAATAATCGTATATATAAGAAGTTCGATAGCATTGGGATGCAACAGAAGCCTTGGAAAATACGAACCTTGCAACAGAACATGTCATTACGAATATTGTAAATCCCACTTGCTTGCACTACGTGTTGGAACCGATGCTCGACCATGCCTTAAATGTGGCATTTGAGTCAAATCGCGTAATCAGCTTTGCCGACCATGTGGATCCGCAGCTGAGAATATTGCGAGCGGCGGCGATGACTTGCCAACACAAATGTGGAAAATAACAATGAAAAAGACAACGATGCTGTCAAGGAAATAGACATTGAAGTTAATGAAATAATTTCTAAGATCGAAACAATTGATACTACAAAGATTTTGCAATTAGATGAATTTTTTATCATATAGGAATGCATACCGCTTATCAACTCAAACAATCTGCGCCAGACAGTGGAATAATGATACCAAGAGGCACAAGAAAGGTAAGTATACTTGCACTATTAAGACTTCCTCCAATGAGCCACTTTTCACCGTGAGGCAGCTTCGTGCAGCGGCAGCGCAGTTGCATACTCCTTCACGGGCAACGCGGGCTGAAATCGCAAGTGTGGTCACTGATGAAGAAAATCGCCGCCGTATCGCAGTTACTATTGTCGCCGAGGCTGCCGCAAAGGCTCGTGAACGAATTCAAGTCCCAGAGTTTAGGTCACACAGGCACTCTCGTGATTTCCAAGATCATCGGGGAATTATCCCAAAAGTATACAAACCAAGCAGTGACGTTGTGAAGCTTCTTTTAAACATGCGTCATGGAATCATATAAACATTTCAGCACGCGGGCACCTCGCTTCCCGAGTCCAAGATAAGCATTATTCTTATTTTACTATGGAGCTCCCCGGAGCCAATAAAGGGGTTAAAATCTCACGCGGTTACTTTGTCAGTGGTGCCGTTGTAATCTTTAACCGCGGAGACACTGAGGGCATCAAGATTGAAATAAAGAAAGGTTTTGCAACGATTCTCAGAACGTTTGACTCTTCAGGGTGAAGTCCTTCCGCATGCGCGGAAGTTCGTGTTGGTGTTTCCCCGTACAGGCCCTTTCGTGTGTCGAATTATATTCCAACGCCAGAGTGTATTCCACGGCAAGCAGTAATAAATGTGAAAAACAACGACAACCGGTGTTTTGCATAGGCGATGTTATCCGCGCTGCATTCTGCGCGCGATAATACAGATCAGCTTTGAAAATACCAACAGCACATGGGTGAACTTGAATTTGGCAACATGGAATTCCCTGTACAAGTTTCTGACATCGCTGAGTTTGAACGACTCAACCTTGATATCCGCGTTACTGTGTTTACTTGGAAAAAAGCGGCCTTAAGCCGATTCGACTATCCATTGATCTGTTGTTGTTAAGCAACACAGCGCGCGAGACCGTCCACCACTGCTTGTGGATAAAAGATTTTCTCCGAAAGGTTTACTGGCACTGCAAGGATAAACGGAGAAAGTTTCCATGTCGACGTTACATGCATGTATTTACCACCCATGACTTTTACTGCGACGGAGTCAGTGAGAAACCACAGCGAATGATTATGCCGGAACCAGGTAAAAACATTTTGAAATTAATAGCGGTGCAACGGAAGATGAAAGTCCTATATGTCATTTACGCGGACTTGGAATGTTTAAACGTTCCCGTAGACGCAAGGTCGTCAGTTGTAGAATCAAATACGACAAAAGTTGCAGAACAAGTCTCATGTCGATTGTGTTAAATTGTAGTCAGATGTGACGGGAAAACAGAGCCGCCAATGCTATATCGAGGCAAGGGCTCAGGTGAGGCGTTTATTAAATCGCTTGACAATAGCTTTCCTCACCCGCAGACATGATTATGACCAACGACGACATTCGCGAGTTTGACACCAGCGAGTACCCGAAGGACCATCCAGCAACGTCAAGAAGAAAGTCGTGTGAAAATTCAAAGACCAGTGCGCGGGAAAACCCATTGAGGAATTTGTGGGACTGCGGCCTTAGATGTACTCGATTGTGATATGAACTGGTAGGGCCAAAGGCTCTGTCAAGAACATAAAGAAAACCAAAGGAGTTCCTCGGGTTGTTGTGCAAAAGGATCTCAAGCACGTGAAAATGGAATGTCTTGAGCAACGACGTGAATTCACGCTCGCGGCAAATCTTATTCGGTCGAAGAAATATTCCATGGATGTATATCGTTGCACCAAGGTAAGTTTGTCCCGTTTGATACCACGCGGTGGAGTTTTCCTAATGGTATCACCACTTACGCGTATGGGCAGCACGCGATTTCCTCAAAATAGACCTTGGCGGTAATTCCGTATTCGCGAGAATGACTTGTAATTCCTCTTGCACAAACGCCCTACTCGTTGACTTCGCCACTCGTGGTGACCCCGCTGACGGACCTGGCGTTAGATGTTAGCGTGTTGGCTGCCCCGGAATATCAGTTCGGTTTGAGATCGTAAACACATTGACGGACCATACAGAATCAGTAGCACGACGTTGTCCACCTTCTAACTCCCCCGGGGAATACATATACCGAACTAGAGTGTTCTCGATTAAGTCTAAAGATAGAGGCTGCGGATCACATGGATGGTTTCATGGATGAGTTACAATTTTATGCTTAATTGCAGTAGATGGCGCTATACCTGTCGCACGTGTAATGACGTTGTTCAACGCTGCTATGACCGAGCGAAGCCGCCTTACACACTCTCGAGGCGGATAGTGAAACAATTTTTGCACGTACTGATTCCTGAATAATCGTTCAGCAAGTGCAATGTTAAATAGTTCCACAATGGCCTGATCGCGTTGAATGTCGGCGGTCAAGCATCACATTGTCGTACACGACAAGATTATTCTTTTCCAGATCAAGCTCGTCAATGGTAGGGACTTCATCGATCGTGGAAAAGAATTGAATGGCGATTCATACGCGAGCGCTTCCGCAAAATCTTTGAGTACGTTGTAACATGGTTGATCATCTGCGGATGGCGCAATCACATACATTATATCGCACATTAACCATCGCATAATCAGATTCAGCAACAGTTGAGGTTTGCCGAATCCGGCAGGGCCAATAATCAGCGCCGAACGTAATTCGGAAATATAGAACTATGCTTGGGCGGTCGAGGCTTCACCAACGCAGAGAAGTCTGTGACGGAATTATTTTTTTCTTTCGCGGCGATGCCATGTTGAATACTAGTTGTTGTATACAACGTCAACATGCCTTCATATTGTGCGCGATGCCGCATCAAAACTCGTACCGCAAATTCAACTCAGGTTCGAACGCGGAATGGCAGAGATGCGGAGAATCGCTTACATTCTTGGCGGGCCGCGGACGGTCCAGGTTTTAAAACAAAATTGGCGGTTCTATCGCTGCTACGTTAACAAAACTATCCGGGATCCAGTGGAGTAAATATCCTGGTGAAAAAGATATCACTGGATACAATTGATGCGGACCTGGAACACGGCTAGATATACGGCTGGATTCCAATAACCGACCGAAGCCCGGAGAAGAACATGTTAGCAGCGTAGATGCTGCATGTTACAAGCATGATCTCGCGTATAAAACATCAAACGATCTTCGTGCGCGTCAAAAAGACGACTTAGATCTCATCCCTGACTTGAATATGATCGTATAACCGGTTGTCGGAGAAAGAATCGCCAGATGGATTGTCAAAGAAGGCATGAAGGCCAAGATTGCAATGGGTGGTTGTAGGCGATATATTGATATAACAAACATGGCTTCCGAGCGGACTTTGTCCGCGTTATACTACAGTCCACGTGGTTTTTTTGGAAGAGTGAAGCAGCCGTTGAAAAATTAGCGAACGCGGCAAAAGTTACCTCGAATAGCGTGACTAGCCAAACACGCGTTGTTGCAGATTTATTTATCTGCCCGGTGGAAATTTTCCCCTGGATGGTTTGATGTGTCGACACCCAACGAAGTTCCCCAGGCTGATATCTTGTTCCTCCCACATAATAAGGTACGAAGTGTGCAAACACGCCATCCAAAATCTGCACTGACAGTCGTAGATGTTGCTAGCAGATACAAGCAAGCCGAGCCATTAACGGACCAGTGAATTCCGCGTGCGGGATCCGACGGTACCAGTTACAATATCGCGCCAGACATTGTCAGGATAACCTCGACGATTCAGGTTAATCTAGCATGTGACGCCATCAGTGGTAGTTACCGAGCGAACCTTTCAGGTTCAGCCTCCCATTGTTCGGCTTCACCCCGAATTCACCCCCGGGTGTTTTGCTCTCGATTACTCCAGCGACGCCCGAGCATCTTCCATGCAACACTTTCCGATTGACGCACCTTCGTTTTTCCCTCTTCGACCAGGGTGTGCACGCTCTGGACCTCCGCGGTGTGGCTCTGGCGATACAACTGTACTTTAGAGATCGACCTAATAATAAATACAATGACGGTCGTACGTAGACGTGTAACACCCATTCATGTTATCAACGCGAGAAAACAAGTTTATGCGACATATTACGGAAATGGCCCCGGTGGTGTTGTCCGAGGATTGTTCGCAGTAACGCCAAAGGTGCCTGTCGTCGCGCTTTGCTCCAATTCCTAAAAAAGTTGCAATGCGAGACGTTGATAGCATCAAAAGCGCCGCTGTGGATCAGTTGAAAAATCTGGGATCGCAGGCGCTTCAATCGATTCGAGTTCGACTACGACGATTAGTGCGGGAAGCGAAGCTTCCACGGGGAATTACACTTCCATCGACAGCAACAATGCCAGCTCCACTTAGCAAAATTGTCAATGAAGCAGCTCTACGACGTCTAGCTGAGTTGGCACAAGCCAATATCGATTCGATGATTGCAAATATGGCAATGGGAAGCGGCCACAAAAGGTATTAGACGAAACCGATAATGTATTAATGATGGCTCGATTCAAATATGTATCTGATCCTGCATTGGACATGGACGCGCCCGGGTTGCGAGATCGAAGCGTCCGAGATTATCCTTATTACTCGTACCGAGCTAGGGTCCCCAGTGAAAGTTGACGAATGACAAATGCACGTCTAGATATTTTCTCCTGTGTGAGCCCTTTTTGGAAATCGAGGGAAAACTTGTACGACGCCGATACCAAGGTAGGATTTGTCAACAACGGCATCATGGCGTTGTTCAACAGCGCACAATATCTCATCGATGGAACGGAAATCAAAGCATATTTGGACAACGTCGACATTGCCACGACGATATTGGGACCCGTCAGATACAGTAACGATTATGCGAGATCCGCTGGCGGACTATAATGTTCATCAAGGATGTAGCCAATCATCCAGATCATACCCAACATATCGTTCGTCACCTTGCGCAGACTGTTTTCCTTGACCGGCAACCTGCTGGTACGCCCGCCAGACCTGGTGCTTTCTGCGCCCCTCTTTTAAACCCAAACCCAAATTTCAACCTTGAATTCGCGACACGTCAAGGACAACTTCGAGGATACCCATTATTATATTCGTGTGGGATTCTTCACAATGATACATTCGGTTTTTGCAGAGATGTTCGCAAGGTTTTTTTCGGAGCCAAACACATATCCGTGTTAAGGGCAACGATAACGACGCAATTTGGCATGATGGTGGTGCTGCTGATGGTCAAACTGTAAAAATTGACATTGTGGATGCCTATGATAACGTTTGTTGTAGTTTATGGAGTCTGGAGGTATGTCAACATTGTTGTTTCTCGCGCTCACCACAGACACGATACAAAACGCCGTTCAGGGACAGTTTTCATGGCAAATAAGTACTCAACAAGGTATCAGCGTACCATGTCACGTGTTCGTGGCGTTTCAAAATATGAATCGATTGGGCCCGTAGTATAATTACATTTGATTATTTAGGAGTGTCTGAAGTTATTCTGGGGTTAGGCTGTCATCAGCAACCCTCCGAAGAAATTTTGCTCGATTGGGAAGCCAATCAAATTGTACGTGCCTATGACAAGCCATGGTCGTACATGAGCTGGGATCAAAACATCGACACGGATCTGCGGATTTCCCAGCATGACTTCACTAAGTTGTATCCAATTTGTTACTTTTCATTGGAACAACTAGACCTGTTCAGGCTGTCCGTGGTCGACATGCACTTTAATGCACGTGTAAATGCGGCTGGTGTTAATTACAGACGCATTGCTGCGTTACTCTCCGACAAGACTCTGTTGTCGGAGGGTTAAGGTGGCCGAATGAGTGTCATCGATGCGCCTGAGGAAAACTCATAGTGTTTTCTTAAACTCATAGTGAGTAATTAAAGCTGTAGCGTTTTCAAATAAAATGTCGTACCAGCGTAAACTTGTCACGTTGAGCCGAGGTCAGCTCGAAAAGATCTCAGCAGCAATGGAAAATAAAAACCGGAGTACACCTAAAATTTTCCCCAGACACGTTATCGAGGAACGTCCTATGGATGTTGACGCCGACGCAGGTGCAACAGTTCGAAGCAGCCAAACGTCAACACCGCGAGATAATTCTTCAGTTGTCAGCGGCCGGGGTCGCCGCAATAAAACACGACGGCGGAATATTTACATTTCTCGAGGCTATTCCAGCGCTGTTGGCGGCCGCAGTTCCCGCGGTTGCAAAAGCAGCTGCGTTAGGGGCCGTCAGAACCGCATCTGGAATGGCTTTGAAAAAGGCGGTTGGTGGTTCTACAATACAGGAAAAGGTCTTCGACTACCAGGGCGGACTTGGGGCAAGATCTTTGACTACCCGGGCGAGAAGTGAAGCTTCCACGGGGACTGTCAATCGAAAGAGGTCTTCGGCTGTGATCTTACCGTTGACCAATTTTGATTTGTTTGGGACGGCAAAAAAAGTTAAACATTTTCGAGGCGTCTTTGTGCGGGATGAACTTGTGTTAATGATCCCAATACACGGGAAACTGGAATCGTTAACCTGGATTTGACAACAGGACCTGGAACTCATTGGGTCGCATACGCGGTGACACCTCGGCATCTTTTGTATTTTGACTCGTAAGGGCTTGCACCACCACGTGAAGTTATTGATTATCTATGTAATGGCTTCTCCCGGCGCGCCGCACGACGACAAAGTCGTCTACCGTTGCAAACCAAAAACAGACGGCCAAATATGTGGACATCTCGTCGTTGAAGCACTGCATGCACTTGCAGGAAGCCCGACCTCGCAAGCGTTTGTCAATTTTTCGTTGTCAAAAATAACGTCACTTAGAGGCTACAATTGAAAGTATATATGAGACGCCAGTTGACATTTACGATCACGAGTAACAGCCCGACGGGAGGTGCCGATGTGGATTTAACCAGGGTTGCAACCAAAGTAGATTTGACTGAGTTGAGCAACTGGTTTGTTGTCGGCGTCGGCCCAAAGGAGCTAGTGAATTTTCAGGATCGAACTGGAAAACTGTAAACCTCCAAAGTGGACTTCAAGGACATTGCTTTGAAGCCGCGAAGAGCAATCGCGATAAACCTGGCCGAAATCGATGAGAATGAATGAATCAGAGACTCTGG
Source organism: Margaritifera margaritifera (assembly GCA_029931535.1). Classification (NCBI taxonomy): domain Eukaryota; kingdom Metazoa; phylum Mollusca; class Bivalvia; order Unionida; family Margaritiferidae; genus Margaritifera; species Margaritifera margaritifera. Next base: position 3,680,447 of record JAQPZY010001523.1, on the reverse strand, counting down.
TGTGTCGGTGGTCTTTCTAAACAATTACATCAATGATCCTAATGCTGTGACGAAACAATACGTGGGTGTAAAGGCCGCCCAGGTGTTATCAGTCCTATCCTCACCGATACGTGTAGTAAATGCATGGGACGTATTCAGGGGAATATTAACCAGGGAAGGAGAGGGAAAAATGCCGTCATAGCACATGGCCGACTTGTTTTCTTTTGTGTTAGGGATGGCTTTGATAAACCTAAACTTTACATCTTAAAGGTGCGCGAGTCTGGATTGTATTGGTCCATCTTAACCGGATTTAGTGGCGGGTGGGGTGCAATGACAATATTGATAAATGATCACTAGCGTGGTAGACCATCAGTAACGAATACCATCAAAGACAACAATGTTAAAAAATGTTTCATATATACGATATCGGTGTCGTTGGTCGCCGGAGACGAAATTCAGTTTGAAGAACTGGACGTCTATCCGGAAGGGTACTTAACCATCTTTGGCGTCTGTGTTTAAGATTTATCATTAAATATACGTGATGGATTCTGAACAGCCCCGCGATGACGATCTTGCGGAATTTAACGGTGACAAGGTGTTGGATCAGCTGGGAGGGCGTGCCAACATCAATGGCGATTTTGTACCGCTTGATGACGAATATCTGCGTGAGAACGGGGCTAACAGACCCTTGAATACACTGAAATATAATTTTGCCAATGGCCAGATAGAAATTGATGGTTGGAATCACCCTCATGTGCTAATACCAACGCCAGGCCAGCTTGAAATCATCGCATTTGCACGCAAAAACGCCCTGTCACTGCGATAAAAATTCTCCATCAATTATATCGAACCAAAAATATCTCGACTGACGGAAAAAAAACCCATACTGATATTCAACAAGGACGCGCTTGTCTGTGTAACAGTTCTTGGACGAAAATTACAACAATCGTTGAAGACACAAAGCAAAGGCGTAATTGGTGTATTTCTGGGTGAACGTGGCAGCGTACAAGCAATTGCTGGAGACATAAATATTCCCAGGGAAAATATTTTCTACAATTGCATGGCAGTGGTACCAATGAAAACAATAATTGGTTGGAAGGGCGTGTGCGTCTTGCACCAGATCGCGATGCGATGCGTCTGGACAAAGCCAGCCTGTCGAGCAATTATACTTCGCGGTGACAGTATTAATAGAAGAACTGTGATAGACCCTCAAAGTTACCGACGCGATAAATTAATTAAAGAGGAATAACAGCTGTGAGATGAAATCACAAAAAAAACACCGTTATACTCGCGAACGTAAAGTCGTAGATGCAATTTGTGGATTCGCCAAGGCAACAACTGTAGGCCTAGGCGTGGTTGGAATTGAGACTACAGCAACTATCATAGGCACATCAGTTGGAATTTTTGTGGAATCAATATCAGTAATAACCGGTGTGGCTTGCGGCGCTGGATAAATAATTTCGTTACGATTGCATAAACGAATACTTATCTATTTAGAAATTCTCGCGGTGGCACAAAGCAGTCTCGGCACAATTGGTAAACTCTACTCGGTGGCCATTGAAGATATAACGATTACCACTGATGAGTTAGAGACCGTGCTGGCCGAAATTGAAAACTTCCAACGACTCCGCGCACAGATCCGAACGCCTATCAGCGAAGCAGAACCGAAACAAGTAATTGATTTGCAGGCAATAAAAGTTTATTAATGGTAAATCTAGACGGCGAGGCTGTCTTTCGCGGGGAGGTGGCCGGGTCTGAAATCTTGATCGGCAAGCGCGGTCTCGGATCCCTGCGACGGGGCTCACTCGGGCTAATAGTGGGAAAAGGTCATGGGAAACTAGAAGGGATTTAGGGGTTGGGAGCCGTGATCAATAAGCGCAATCTCAAACTCTTATTATGTTACTACTGTTTGGAAGTGTCTGAACGAGTATAAATATCAGTGTGTATTGGATCATTATAATTGGAATTTCTCTTTTACAAGGGAAGAAATAAAAAGGGCTCAATTTACACCTTCCCTGCTGGAAACTGGGGCAATGAAGGGGGCTGCAATACAGATGGTTATGTGAATGGTGTGCATGGCATTACGATAGCAAGCGTGGGAATCAATGGTTCGAGACCTAAGTTTGCCCAGATATGTTCATGTGCCCTGGCTGCCACATTCGGGGAAGGTAGCAAGTTTGATACTGACACCATGGTGAGTCAAGCAGCTCATTTCATATATATATATATATATATATATATATATATATATATATATATATATATATATATATATATATATGTGTGTGTGTGTGTGTGTGTATGATTGTGTGTGTGTGTCTGTGTGTTTAAATCACTGTATTGTTTAGATTAGTAAACTCATATTATATATATATATATATATATATATATATATGTATACACTAACAAAGTCGTATGGAGATAAAATAGCATTAAAAATAAAATTACATTTTTTTAATGCAGTCAGAGTCTAGTATTGCTATTAAAATTCCCTCTGCTAGAATTTTACATGTAAATAAATGCCTGCATATCGCACATGGGTTAGTAAGCAAGACCGTGTGGTGCAGGCGTAAGCATATTGTTATGTATGATGTTTATATAATATTATAAATATTTTAGGAAATTGTAAATGTTTCTTCACTTTAATATTTGCTTAAATCTTAATGTTATCAGGAAAAACATGTTTAACTAGTGTCCTTGAATTAGGTTGTTTTGATCAATATGTTTTCTCAATTTGAAGGTCAAGGTTGAATTTTTGTTTACAAGTAAAATTCCATTAAGATGACACACATTCTAGAACATTCTGTCATGTGACCAATCTTTATATATACCATGTTTGGTGGACATTTATTCAGTTTTGACATTACCATCAGTCTTGTAAAGAGCTATTACAGTTGTGAAAATTCATTCCAAATTCTAAGAGAGGAATTATTTTAAATATTCATTGGATTATAACAGTGCTCATAAACGTTTGGATTTTGGATTTTAATTGATGATTTTGGAATTTATGTGAACTTATTCAGAGATTTTGGAATACTTCATTTTGACTTCAGCACATCAAGATTTCTAGTACATCAGGACTTTGGAGACCATTAGCACATCATAACATTCAAGGACACAGCCGTGAATTCGGAACATTCTATATTTAGGACTTGTGATTAGAACAATCATTCTTATTGGATTATTAGGATTTCAAAACACATTACTGTAAGTGACTTTTTGATTTTTCATTTTAATTATCTAGTAATAAATTGCTTGTTGATTTTTACTTGATTTGTTGGTTTCACTTTCTTTCTGTTACATTTTTCTTAGACCACAGAGTCGTAACAGAAATTGGGGGCTCGTCGTTCCGGGATTGAATTTCTTTAAAGCATATTAGAGATATTAAAGTTATTTTTGAAATTCATATTGATTTTGTCTCGGAATTTTTTTTGTCTTTGGCAAAGATTTTTAATAAAGAAATTTTTTTGTGTGAAACCAACAAGCATTTACAATGGCATCTAATGTTCAGAATTTCATTTCAAAACCTACCCAGGAGGGGTTAGAGTGCATGAGAAAGGATGAGTTGCTCGAGCTTGCCAGAAAATACAGTCTATCTGAGGCAAAAGTATCATTGACAAAACAGGAGATAAAGATTATTTTAATTCAGTATTTAGTAGGAAAGGGAATTTTTGAAAATAGTGCTTTAAGTTTGAAGAGAAAGCCTGTATCTGGTTCTGACAGGAAATTAAGGGAATTAGAGTTAAAAAACCAGATGGATTTAGAATTGGCAAAGCTTCAGATTCAGAGAGAGAGAGAGAGAGAGAAAGAAGAGAGGCAGATACAGATGGAGAGAGAGAAGGAAGAGAGGCAGATACAAATGCAGAAAGAAGAGAGGCAGATACAGATGGAGAGAGAGAAAGAAGAGAGGCAAATGCAGATGGAGAGAGAGAAAGAAGAGAGGCAAATGCAGATGGAGAGAGAGAAAGAAGATAGACAGATACAAATGCAGAAAGAAGAGAGACAAATACAAATGCAGATGCAAAGAGAAGAAAGGGAAATGCAATTTAAATTAAGAGAATTAGAACTGGCAAACAGAGCACACTCCACTCCTTTAAACACAAGTTCAGGTTTTGATGTTACTAGATATATTAGGTTAGTACCCCCTTTTCAGGAAAAAGAAGTAGATAAATACTTTCTTCATTTCGAGAAAATAGCTGAAAACTTGAAATGGCCCAGAGAGCATTGGACTTTGTTGTTACAGAGTGTACTTATTGGCAAAGCTCGTGAAGTCTACACTTCACTGTCAGTACAACAAAGCACTGATTATGATGTGGTTAAGGAGTACATCTTGAAAGCTTATGAGTTGGTACCAGAGGCATATCGACAAAGGTTTAGGAATTGTAGAAAAGAAACTGTACAAACTCATGTCGAATTTGCAAGGGATAAAGAACAACTATTTGATAGGTGGTGCTCAGCCAAGAAAGTTGATCAAGGTTATGATAACCTCCGACAGCTCGTATTAATTGAAGAGTTCAAGAGGTGTATCCATAGTGATGTTAAAACCTATCTTGACGAGCAGAATGTGGAAACTTTGGAAAATGCTGCTCGTATGGCTGATGATTATTCCTTGACTCACAAAATTTCATTTGGCAATAAGTCGTCCTCTCAGCAGTTTTCTGGTAAAAAACCATTTCAATCTCATTCGAGTACTTCCAAATTTCACAACAGCACAACTGTTAGGAATCAAACATCTGATAAGACTGATCAGAAATCCTTATCTCTTCCTACGTGCACTTATTGTAAAACGAAAGGGCACGCTATTTCTGATTGCTTCAAGTTGAAAAATAAGCAACAGAGAAAAGACAGAGCTTTTCCAAATGCTCTTATTTCTACGAGGTCAAGGTCACGGTCTTGTATTGAAAGCAATACATTTGTTGGGTCAAACAAACCCCAGTCTGATTCTATTTTGGAGGCTTATGAACCATTCATGTCAGAAGGTTCTATATCACTTATTGGTGATTCTGCCAAACCTATCCCAATTAAAATATTAAGGGACACTGGAGCTTCTCAGAGTCTTTTATTATCAGGTACTTTGCCTTTGTCTGAGGAGTCTTCTTCAAGTGAAAGTGTTCTTGTTCAGGGAGTAGAGTGCGGCTTTGTAAATGTTCCTCTTCATTGTGTAAATTTGGCATCAGACTTAGTTTCTGGACCTGTGACTGTTGGGGCAGTGACTTCTTTACCCATAGAGGGTGTTCATTTATTACTAGGCAATGACCTAGCTGGAGATAAGGTTGTGGTTAATCCACTTGTAGCTGACAAGCCTTGTTTGGATCAGAAAGTTGATCCTGTCGAAACTGAAATCCCTGATTTGTACCCTGCTTGTGCAGTTACTAGAGCTATGGCAAAAAGAGCTCTTGAGAGTGATGTTGATCAGGATATTATTCCTTTAGCTGACACATGCATTGGTCAGTCTTTTGATGAGGTCACTTTTTCCTCAGGTATTGATCAATCAAATGGTATTGATCACAGTGATCCTCTTTTGGCAACTCATTCTCTTTGTCCTACTCAGGGTGACAAACGACAATTTCTTGTCGTTGAACAGGAGCAAGATCCCGAGATATCTTGTTTGTTTCAGAGGGCTATTAGTGAAACTGAAGCCACACAAGTTCCAGTGTGTTACTTTGTGAAAAATGGGGTCCTTATGAGGAAATGGAGACCACCTGATGTACCCGCTGGTGACGAGTGGTCAGTGAGCTATCAAATTGTTGTTCCTAAGTCATATCGACAGGAAATTCTTAATTTAGCCCATGAAACTCCTTTGGCTGGTCATTTAGGAGTCCGTAAGACTTATCACAAGATCTTGAATCATTTTTATTGGCCGAAACTCAAAAGTGATGTTTCTAAATACTGCAGATCTTGTCACACTTGTCAAATGGTAGGAAAACCCAATCAGAAGATACCTAAGGCTCATCTGCAACCTATTCCTGCATTTGATGAACCATTTAGTAGAATAATAGTAGACTGTGTTGGTCCTTTACCTAAAACCAAGTCAGGCAACCAATACTTGTTGACCATCATGTGTGCATCTACAAGATTTCCAGAGGCAATTCCTCTGAGAAATATAAAAACTAAAACTATTGTGAAAGCTTTGGTGAAGTTTTTTACACTTGTTGGCCTTCCCAAATCTGTCCAGTCAGATCAAGGGTCAAATTTTATGTCTGGAATTTTCCAACAAGTTATGCATGAATTAGGCATCCAACAGTTTAAATCTTCTGTCTATCACCCTGAAAGTCAAGGTGCTTTGGAAAGATTTCATCAAACTTTGAAGAATATGATTCGATCATATTGCTTTGATACAGAAAAGGATTGGGATGAGGGTGTTCATTTGTTGTTGTTTGGGAATCAGTTCAAGAGTCGTTGGGTTTTAGTCCCTTTGAACTACTTTTTGGTCATACTGTCCGTGTACCATTGAAATTATTGAAAGAGAAACTTCTTTCAAATGAAGACTCAAAGATTAATCTTCTTGATTATGTTTCTGATTTCAAATACAAGTTGTCAAAGGCCTGTGAAGTAGCAAGAACTAATCTTCACACTACCCAGTCAAAAATGAAATTAAGGTATGACAGAAATTCACAGGAAAGGAGTTTTAAACCTGGTGACAAAGTTCTGGCTCTCTTGCCCATAACTCAAAATCCTCTTCAGGCTAAATTTTATGGTCCTTATACCGTTGAAAAGAAAGTAAATGACTTAAATTATATCGTTAACACTCCTGGGAGACGGAAACAGAAACAACTTTGTCATATAAATATGTTAAAGGAATATTTTGACAGAGATAGCTCAGCTAATTATTCTGTTAATTTAGTTGTACCTGTCCCACACAGTGAAGATATCAACGATGGAATACAATCAGACTATTGTGACTCTGGTATAACCAATCTTCGGAATTCAGAAATATTGAACAACCTAGACCAGAAACTTTCACATCTACAACAACAGGAAAGAAATGAACTAAAACAGCTATTACATGACTATGAGCACTTGTTTCCTGATGTTTCAACACGAACAAGTAAAATTTATCATGACGTTGACATTGTAGATTCTGCGCCTGTGAAACAGCATCCTTATAGGATGAATCCTCTCAAACAGAACTATCTGAAGAAAGAAATTCAGTATTTACTGGAGAATGATTTCATAGAACCAAGTAAAAGTAACTGGAGTTCACCATGTATTCTTGTTCCCAAGCCAGATAATACATTCCGTATGTGTACTGACTATAGAAAAGTCAACAGTGTCACCAAAACTGATTCATTTCCAATCCCAAGAATGGACGATTGCATTGATAAAATTGGAAATGCGGAATATGTCACCAAGTTTGACCTTTTAAAAGGATTCTGGCAAATTCCACTGACGGAAAGGGCAAAAGAAATTTCAGCATTTGTAACTCCAGATGGACTTTATCAATATAAAGTCATGCCGTTTGGAATGAAAAATTCGCCAGCAACGTTTCAACGTCTGATGAACATGATAACATTTGGTCTTGATAATTGTGACGCTTATATCGATGACGTCATTATCTACAACAACACCTGGGAAGATCATTTGGAAACCATTCGAAAATTCTTCGATCGACTCAGCGATGTGAATCTGACAATTAATTTGAGCAAAAGTGAGTTTTGCCATGCTTGTGTCACATTTTTAGGACATATTGTGGGACAAGGTCAAGTTAAACCTATAGAAGCTAAGGTCAAAGCTATCTCTGAATTTCAAGTTCCAATTTGTAAAAAGCAACTGATGCGATTTCTAGGTATGGCTTTATATTATCGGAAATTTTGTTCCAATTTTTCCAAAATTGATGAACCTTTGACAAGTTTATTGAGTAAGAAAGCCAAATTTTATTGGTCTGACAAGTGTCAGGAATCTTTTGACAAGTTAAAGGCCATGCTTAAGAATGCACCAGTTCTTTCTGCACCAAATTTTAGCCAATCATTTAAATTATCTGTTGATGCAAGTGATGTAGGGGTTGGTGGAGTATTGATTCAGGAAGACAAAAGTGGTGTGGATCACCTTGTGTGTTATTTTTCTAAAAAAGTAAACAAGCAGCAGAAAAATTATTCCACAATTGAGAAGGAATGTTTGGCTTTGATATTGGCTTTACAGCATTTTGAAGTGTATGTGTCACCTCAGCTCTTTCTCCAATTATTGTGTACAGTGATCACAATCCCCTTACTTTCATCAACAAAATGAAAGATAAAAATCGGAGATTGTTGAGATGGAGTTTGATATTGCAGGAATATAACATTGACATCAAACACATCAGGGGAAAAGACAATGTGATTGCAGATGCACTCTCACGTGCCTAGAAATGTAATATTGCTTGATGTAATTAAGTCCAGTATCATAAAACATGTTCTTATGTAATTTGGGTTATTGTAGTATTAGATGTATATTCAAAAGAAAGCTTTATTATATAAATCTTTCTTTTTCGTTATGAGGGGAGGTGTTATGTATGATGTTTATATAATATTATAAATATTTTAGGAAATTGTAAATGTTTCTTCACTTTAATATTTGCTTAAATCTTAATGTTATCAGGAAAAACATGTTTAACTAGTGTCCTTGAATTAGGTTGTTTTGATCAATATGTTTTCTCAATTTGAAGGTCAAGGTTGAATTTTTGTTTACAAGTAAAATTCCATTAAGATGACACACATTCTAGAACATTCTGTCATGTGACCAATCTTTATATATACCATGTTTGGTGGACATTTATTCAGTTTTGACATTACCATCAGTCTTGTAAAGAGTTATTACAGTTGTGAAAATTCATTCCAAATTCTAAGAGAGGAATTATTTTAAATATTCATTGGATTATAACAGTGCTCATAAACTTTTGGATTTTGGATTTTAATTGATGATTTTGGAATTTATGTGAACTTATTCAGAGATTTTGGAATACTTCATTTTGACTTCAGCACATCAAGATTTCTAGTACATCAGGACTTTGGAGACCATTAGCACATCATAACATTCAAGGACACAGCCGTGAATTCGGAACATTCTATATTTAGGACTTGTGATTAGAACAATCATTCTTATTGGATTATTAGGATTTCAAAACACATTACTGTAAGTGACTTTTTGATTTTTCATTTTAATTATCTAGTAATAAATTGCTTGTTGATTTTTACTTGATTTGTTGGTTTCACTTTCTTTCTGTTACATTTTTCTTAGACCATAGAGTCGTAACAATATAAATTCAGGTCGAAAGGTTTGTGGTTCGAAACGCGGCAGGGGTAAGAAAATGTTTTACTCTATTAAATAGTTTGTCTTATAAATCAGAAAATACGTAATATATACAACGTCCCGGGAGTGGCATGGAACTTTAGATCTACTGCTTTAAAAGTATGGCACATCAAATCCATGTTTTTATCGTTGTTAAGTAGACATATTTGGTAGTTTATTTTGTGCCGAGGCAAATGGAGTAAAGTGCATTGCCCAAGGACACACCAAAGCTGATCCTATGGTAGGATTCAACCCCTCACCCTTTCGGTCACCAGTCCGACACGTTAACAACTGACCCATAGCGGCGTCTACCTCCATTAGTGGCCTTTTACAATATGAAGGCCCAGAAGACGTTATTATTGCTCTTTATACGGTTGAGGTGGCAGATGTAAAAAAGATGTCGTTTTGGATAAACGAGATAGTATTTCTTACAAACGTAGCTAGAGAACAAATTAACTTCTCACATTTCTAGATAAACGCATTATTTCTTAGATATTTTGTACAAGGTAGAAATGGTACGATATTTCGTTAACAAGTACAACTTTAAAATAAAAAAAATTATATAGTGGAAAATTATAGTACAGTAGGTATAGATTTGGTTTTGTAAAGGTTTTCGTTTTAAACTTTATAATATACGTGTCTGCCAGTTAATATCCAAGGGTACAAGCCAACATATTGGCACATACATTATTGACGGTTTTTAAAATAGTGTAGAAGGCATCGAGAACAATTTACCAAAATATTGATAAGATAATATAATATAATTGTTACCTTCAGTTTATCTGTTTTCAGCTTTGACTTGTTACCAACAAAGGTTACAGAGATAACAAGAGCAGGCAAACACATTGCAGTTAAAACAGAAAGCATTCCTCAAGATTGATAAAATACTTGTAATGCGAAATGGAAGTACATACTATGTGTATAAGGCTGCTAATCCTAACGAGCAAGGCTTAATCAATACAGACTTTATAAAACGTAGCAACCTTCAGCACAAAGAAGGATAAATTCTTTCAACCATTATACAGTTTAGAGGAGATAAAGCCTCCTAACATAACATTTATACAATCTTATGAAAAGCGACAAATGAAGGTAGAAGCTGTTTCGTTGCAAAACATAGAGCAACATTTTACAAAACAAAATCTGCAAGGAATTAATAAAAGCAAGGAAATAGTCCTATACTACATACAACACAAGGAGGAGTTTGTAAAGATTACACATATACAAAACAAGTTTGTAAAACTCTAACCAGGCTGAAAATGGTTTGGAAGATTAAAAAGAATACATTATAATTGCTATCATTGTAGGTACTCATAATGTTGGGAACTTTGTTTCCTTGCTGGCATGGATTAAAACAAATATTTTGCAAATGGTTGGTTAGCATGGATCCAAAACAAAAGCGTATGAAAATCATACATGTTACAATATTTACTATCTACATGGAGAATGTATGGATGAGTCAATAAGTTACAAACTAAATATAATGTGTGTGGCTCTGAATGAGCACCTCCCTTTCGGTGACGAGTTCCAGAAGAACTCGGGGGTTGTGATCTTTTAAACTAACGGTTAAAGAATATACAATAGCAACAAATACAAAACATTAGAAAGTTTGGAAATTAATAGGAATCTAACACATATCGAACACAAGGATGAAGTGGGAACACTACATAGGGAATACGCAGCAATACAAACGATATATACATAGAAAAGTGAACACAAGATTTTGCTTCAAATGGACAGAAAGTGTTTTCAGTGTATAAGCAATAAAAAGAGATTATGTACAGAGGTAAACAACATTGCATTTAGACCTATACGGAGCGCTTGGAGTATTTATCTGGAACTATTTTTTCGAGAAGCATATAGAAGATAAACAAATAGACACAAAAGCTACGTTTGGTTTTAGAGAGGATAGGGATAGAACGACATCGACAAAAACAATGTCAAGACATTATTTATTTTTATCTCTGGCAACAGTTGAAGGTTAAGGAGTAATTGTTTTGGAATATTAGTCCATACAACTTTACTACAATTAGTAGGTAAACGTAGTATTCGTTGCAGATTTTGTACAAATACTTATCTTTGTTGTTTAATAATATCTTACTTATTGTGGCAACGCCTTTCGAACTCGTAAATGTAGAGTTTATTTTAACTCCACCATTTACAATTTATCGTATTTTTCAATTTTAATTACTGTGAGAGTAGTTATAATAATTAAACAAAATCTAAACAGATTGAGGGATGTTGTTTGTACAGTTGGTTTGTTTTACTCTAATTCCATTGGCTCTGCCCTTTTATTTTCGCTTTGTACACTTGGTTTTGGTTTTGACCATGACTGTATTTTGTAAATTGCATAGCCTGTACCAATAAGCAACAGAAAGATGAATATAGACAGTGTTCCAGATACTGTGAATTCACTATTTTTTGTGGTGTGCCAATTTTCGTGGATTTAGTGTTTGCAAGAAGTCACGAATTTAAAGACCCAACGAATAATTACGCTTCTGTGGAAACATTATGAAGCCTTCCACAATTCATGAATTTTATTTGGTTTTAAAGCACGAAACTTTATCGCCACCAAAATAAGCAAATTCACAGTAATATCTTTTAATCATTTAGCTCTGTTTTTAATTCTTCTTTGGAGTTGCTACCCGATACCTTTTCCGTGTTGTTCCCTGTTTATTGCCGATCATCATCATACGTCAGATAGTGTTTGCAAGAAACTAATTTTCTCTCCCTCAGGTTACATTCGTTTGCAAGTAGCTTGCATGCCTCTTCTGTCCTTATGTTTTGTTCTGATTTATGTAGGCTTTGTTCCACTATGCCGTTCAATTATATTTGTTATATATCCTCTTTTCCTCTTTCTTTAGACGATTTCCTTGCTGTTTTGAGTGAGTTAAATTCATCCATCTCATTTGGGTATTTTCTGTTATCATGCTGTGTGAAACTCCACGTGTCTCTTGTTGAGAGTGGACAATAGGGGCCTTGTTTAGGCATACTAAGACTATTTAGGTAGTGAAAAATGTAACTAGCTGATTGTTACCGAATATTATTTATTGCTTCAGAATGTTACTAATTGTTACCAATGTAGGTCGTAAAACTCACATCATTTTAACACATGGAGTGTCATAGTTTTATTTTACCAATGCAGGATCCTGGTTAAGTTTTTCTATAAAGCGGTTTTATTCTCGTGAACGTTATTCGTCGACACAACTAACTTTGGGTACAACTTTATCCCGTACACAAATAGCATTATCTCTTGATCCCGACAGTATTGCTTAGATACTAAACTCACGAAATATTTCATAACCTCTCTGAAACTATTGAATTCAATATGATGTAGCTTTGTAGCATTATTTATGATGCGGAAATTTCAAAATATTATTGTGTGCTTGCTTTGCTAATTGTTTTCACAGTCTGACTGGTCTAATGATTTTGTAATTTGTGAAATAATATCCCCCCGGTCCGACCGCGCTGGTAATTTGAATTTTAATTTTTAATGTTCTTGTACAAGTGTGTTAGTCTGAAATATTATACTGCGTTAGTAATGTTAATTTTTGGTTTTTAGTGCTTTTATATCCCTATTTGAGATGGTGTCAAACACAAATATGACTGCGCCAGAATTGTCATTACGCATACAGCTCTCACGAGGTTACAAATAATGGCATAAATTCATATGAGGATATTGTGTAATATTCATACTTTAAAGCCATTTCACTGTTATGTTCTGCATTTGTATTTAATATAATCAATATGTTTAGTTATGTGATAAATATAATCTTACATTTGTGTTCATTTCAAATTTAAAACATTCGTTGAATAATTTAAATCGTTTCTCCCGAACGTTGGCAAAATATACATATTATGCAATTCCTTTCATAGATTTTATTTGAAATGAACACTCACGTCTTTTAGATCCTCTGTATATCAAACTAACAAGCAGTATTTGAATCACTTTTCTCCTCATACTAAAGTGAACTTTATATATAAAGTCAATTTTTAGCTCAACCTCCGCGTTGATAGTATTACTGTTTTTAGTATACGTCAATGTTGACATTGTCTTGATTGGATTTGTTCGTGTTCTTATATCTTTTTCTTTTTTCATCGACTTAATTTTCCTTCTTCTCGTCGCCACTTAAGCTTTTTCTTCTTCTCGTCTTTCTTTTTCTCTTTCTTCTTCTGTTTTGTTGTCGTTGTCGCCGTACTCATAGTCGCTATTGTGATTGTAAAGCATTTGAAGCATTATATATTGATTAATTACTTGTTTGATTAATGGACTGACAGTCATAAAATGGAAAGAAAATGACATCAGTCAGTCTGGCTTCTAAAAAGCCACCAACATTGGAGGTGGCAAACATGAAATAAGTGTGCAAATGTACATTTCAAAATATGTCAAGAATACATTAATATCATATAAATTTAAATTCTTTGTTTGCTGCAAATTATTCTAAATGGTCGGAACTAAATATCAAGGTCTATCACTCTGCGGAAACGAAATTGAAAGGCAGGTACATCGAATTGTTTAATTTTGGTACTGTTGGTGTAAACATGTTTATTATTATTAGAGGCGTAGAAATGATTAAAGAGTTTTTTATTATTTCCAGCTTACAAACAGCAATGAAGACTGTACTACTGATTTCAGCGAAACGTCATCATCAGTTGCGATTGCGAGTGGTATGGTGGCCTTGACTTTAGGCGCCAAGTAGGTGAACGACAACTTGAGTTTGTAAAACTAAGATAGACTGAAACCTCAGTCAGCGGAGAGAGTATCTACAATCTTGTATGATAATTTCAATTAAAAGTGATCGTACTTAACAGAAAGAAAGAAAGGAAAAAAGTAAATTCTTTAAGTGTTATTCCATGATGTGAAAGTTATTGAATGATTTCTTTTGAGTTCGATCTTGTGAAGTGCTGTAATATATTTCGTATTTCATTGGCTTACAACAAAGTCCCGACATTTTCACAGAAAGTCAAGAAAATAAGCAGTCTTTAACATCTCGTAAAACAAGGCTCTTTCAGAAGAAAAGTTCCTTTGCTACCAAATATGGACTTAAGAAGCGATGCATTAAAATATGGAGGAAACTAATATCCCGTCATTATTCTTAATTCAATATCATGAATGCAGGAGGAGATACTGAAATATTTCTCTTTAGTGACAGTGTTTTGAAAAACGTTTTGAGGATCTAATTTGTTTTTAAAGATTGATATTTATTTCTAATAGGAATGAATAAATAGCGGATATCTAAGGTTTTTTTAGTAGATATAAGGAAATATTTCACGAGTAAAGTGGGAAACATTGTATTGTCACAAGTGGCGAAGCCGCGAGTGACATTATGAAATGTTTCCACTTCACTCGTGAAATATTTCTTATATCTACTAAAAAAATATTTTTATTATGTAATTTTTAAGGCAAAAACCATCGATTTGCATGGATTTTTTTATCCATTCTGTGCCAATGGGATTAACGGTTGCATTACTACAACGATAAAAAGACGTTCTGAAATTTACAGTTATTTTAGGACAGCGACCTTTTACAAATTTAGCTTGTACAAATAATTCTTCAAATTTAATATTTTTTCAAATTAATGACTGTTTTCAAATGAAAATGAAGAGATTTTAATTTTCGTTGACACATTTCTTGCGCGGATTGATACAGTGAACATTGTAAATGTGGTAGCGTGGTAAAAACATCACAGAGCGGTCACATCAGACAGATTTCAGAGCGTAGCAGCTTTAATCAAAAGATTTTAAAGATTGTGAAATCGTATGGATTTTGGTTTTTTATTTTGTTCATTTCTGCATTCAAACGTGAATTTTCGGCATTGGCAGGCTTCTAGGTAACATACGCTGCACCCAAATTTCGATAGTCACTTAATTTCTGTTTGCAATCAACACTCGTCGATGCCCGATTTCTTCATCGTTTTCAAATATGACTGTGCCTGTTTCAGAATTAGAATCACTACTTAAACAATTTTATTACTATATTTAACTAGGCGTTTTTCCTAAAAATGTGTCTGTTTGTCGTAGAGTATAAAAGGCACACAATACTGTAAGGGTGACATAATATCGAATAGCAACAGTTCATGAAAGCTCAGTCACTAATCATATGAAGGATTCATATGGAAAACTAAGTTTAAAAAGTTAATGCTTGAAGCCTAGTTTTTGTTGTTTTTGGAGTTCGCTTATAGGCATTAAATAAATATATATTAGAGGGTCAACAGTTTTGACATATTTGAAGAGATATTCATCCTGATGGGGAGACAGACAGGCAGACAGAGAAGCAGAAGAAGAAAAACGAAATAGTCCTAAATATGGAAATATAGATTTGAATAACATATATAAGGGCAGTTATATTTCCTAAACGGGAAAATTAAGTAGTTGCAAAAGTGATACCGCCACTGGCGATATCATTTTCTCCCACTGATATATTTAAATACCTCGTTATGAAATATATATTAAAATGAGCTATTTGCTGCTGAACAACAATTATATAACAACGACTGCAATTATTGATATTGATATACTCAGTATCGTTTTCCACAACATTGAAAAATGTAGTGACTTTCATGTAAGTAGTATCTTCACGCAAAATTACGTTTATATTTTTTTACTTTTGTTTCTTCATGGTTTTAAAAGTAATGGTTGCAAAATGCCGAGTGTTATCAGTTTTTTAAAAGCTGTGAACAAAGTCTTTGTTGACTTCATAAATATTCTAATAAAAATTAATAAATATATAAATTGTGAAATAAATAGGAGATATATGTCATTAAATGGACTGTTTAAGTATTTTAATGAAATTTGGCATAAAACATTCGATGAAAAACGTGTTAGACATACATCGATTAGATGAAGGTATGAACTTTCTGTTAATTACACAGTTGTGGAGTGTATCAAAGTCACGATATGGCACTGAAAATATTGAAAAAATTACTTACTCGTTTGGACTGAAAAAGTATCTTTAATATGTTTCGACTTTCGACAAATGAAAATGTTGATGTTGATGCATGTATACTATCTCATGGAGCAATCGGAAATTAAGGAAGCGAGTTGAAATGCGGCAAGTGTGGCATTGAGAACAGTTTGATTGAGCTTATCTGTATCGTGTACTCCATCCATTTATTTTTATATGTAAAATTTCAATAAAACACGTAAACAGCCTCTTTTAGATATAAAAAGATAGCTTGCTATTACTACTTCTTTTAGTCCACACCTGACATACAGAGACGTTCAGCATATAATTGTGAACACGGCGTCCTTTGAACTCCTTCAAAAATCTGACGACTGGATGACAAATGGTGCTGGCAGAAAGGGTAAGTCAGCGTTAATGACACATTTAGTCGATACCATAAATGACTTTTACTTGTACTTTAGAAGATAATCAAAATTCTTGTCCTGTATTTACATTTATTTTTCGAATATCCTTCTTCAAACGCGCTTCATCCCCATCTGCTTTTATTTCGCTTTCGAAACCTTGAAATTCATAACCGTCTTTCTTCTGTATGGACGCACGAATAATCAAAGACTGTTTGAATGAATGATTGGCGTTTGACAGCAAATCAACACATAAATGATGTCGTTCCAAGGCAATTGGAGTGAAGTGTCTTGCCGAGAGGCGGGCCTCGACGGCCCAATCGGAATACCTCTCAGATATTTCCGTCGGACTCGAATTAAACATCAGACAGTGCAATTCCGCTATATTCAGGACAATTTCTAGGAAAGATAACCCATCATACCTGCTGCTTTGATAAATAAATAGGGCCACTCCTTTTATAGAAGGCACACTTACCTCTGGCAAACATTTTACATTGATTTTATGTCAGTCACAGCTGTGAGTACTATCCGAGTCTTTTTCCATTTTACGGAAAGGGACGAGCTAAGTTCCGATCGACAGCTGACCGGACATGGTCCGGTTAGGGTTCGAACCCGCACTTGTCTGGTCTCGAGTCCGGCGAACTAAATGCTGAGTCGCCACGGCTCTTGAATACTCCAACAAATTAGCGTACAGGTCTGTTCGAAAGGGTCTCGCAATAGAAAAGTGACTCTGAATCCAATAAGGTTATCGGTGTTAACCTAAGGGGTGAACGGTACAAATACTGGTAACTTGTGTTCAGACAACTCTTTCCTCCTCCCACGCAAAGACTCCCACTAGATTTGTTTGCAGAGCCGAAAGGCATTCGTAGTATTTATATGGCGTATTTTCTTCCAAGTCTAAATGGTGATCGAAGAAGTTAATTTAAAACAAAGGAAGGAAATTTTCATATTGAATCAAAACGTGAGCAAAACTTAGTTCATATCTTTCTGAACTGTTGCTACTGAACATCATCTGTTTCCAAGCTTTCTGAAGATCATCTGTTTCCAAGTTTTCTGAACATCATCTGTTTCCAAGCTTTCTGAACACCATATGTGTCTAAGCTTTCTAAACATTATCTGTTTCTAAGCTTCCAAATTTTATTTTCTGACGCGATACTTTCAAACTGTAGTATGTTGGGGTTGTTCATCTTATTATGACTATAGTTATCACGAATATGTTAAACTTACATGAAATTAACCATTATCTTTTTATGTCGACTTCAGTCAATGATAGTTGCATTTATAGACCTTTACACTTCTTCAAAGACAAGATGCATATATTTTGCAACAAAATCTCAAGTGGAAGGGGACACGGGTGGTCGACTGGCCTAAGACGCTCGCCTTCACAGATCACACATGTTACCTCAGTCCGCGTAAGTTTGAGCCTCAACTCGATCAACGTGGGCATGTGAGAAAGCTTGCCAGTAGCTTCCCGAGGGTCGGTGGTTCTTCCAAGGTACCTCCACAAAATATACTGGCCGCCACGTATTGCCTCTCATGTGCTGAAAAATGGCGTTACCCCAGAAAAAAACCCCAAACTCAAGTGGAAACTCTTCTGGTATTTTCTATCAGGATTCCAAACATAAGCTATCTATAGAGTACTTTTTAATGGTGCACAGTGCACACTTTATCACCATATCCTTATATATGTTGATCAAATGAGAGGTAAACACTATGATGTTTCATTTTTTCAATGAGTTTAATGACATTATGTATATAAACAAATATAGCCCTTTATTCCAGAGGTCCTGGGGCGTCAAAACATTTGATAAAAATTCGGGACTCGTATTCTGGCCCTTTGGGCCATCATCGCCGCCCCGGGCACCATTTACCCTCGGTACGCCACTGTGAATAAGACAAATAAAATCTCCGACACACCATAGCGAGTTATTTCCCTTTCATTGATAACTGGTGAATTTTCACATTTCATGTTTATTTTTGTCAACTACAGTGAGTCCTTACTTCGGCTTTGGACTAATGAATGCAACAGCAATGGTACAGGCGGCTTTGAATTGGACAGCTGTTCCAGAGAGGCACAATTGCACTTCCGCCAATGTTACACGGTAAGATCTCTCTCTCTCTCTCTCTCTCGCACACACAAACACACACACACATACACACACACTCACTCACGCACACACACACACACACACACATATATATATATATATATATATATATATATATATATATATATATATATATATATATATATCAATCATATTCTTTGGGTAGTTGAAATAATTCTACCTTGATAGCTTACTCTTTGGTCAGTTGAATACCTATACTTTATTAATACATTCCATAATTTCTACCGTATTCTAAGGAATATTTTAGCGCTACATGATAAATGTATACTTATTCATTCCCTGCAGTAAAAGATGTAATTTGTTGTTTTTAATGTTATCGTCAAAGAAGATTGATTTTATTTCAATGCACATGAATCTACTTAAATTTTGCGATAGATTTAGTCGGAAAACTATCAGTCCAGGTAAACTTTTCAAGAATCATTTATTTAAAATCAAATTCCTATCAAATTTTACATTTCAGCTTATAATCTGGCACTATACTATAACTATTATGAAATCCATCCATTATTAATAGGACATTGTTTTGCGATACTACCTTACCATATTTACATTAATCGGGCATGCCTAATGTCATATAGCTACCTTTACACTTTCCTAGACAAAGGCATCGGCATGCGCTTCCAGTATGTAATTATGTGAACAGCAGTTTAAAATGGATATCGTTTCCTTAGTGAGGAACTTAAGGGGTAGAGTTTCTGTAAATTGGGGTGACCGTCAAGTAATAGCTAAGAAAAACGCATAGAAATAGCGATTGCTTTCCTTTCAAATT
The DNA here is from genome assembly GCA_029931535.1 of Margaritifera margaritifera. Taxonomy (NCBI): domain Eukaryota; kingdom Metazoa; phylum Mollusca; class Bivalvia; order Unionida; family Margaritiferidae; genus Margaritifera; species Margaritifera margaritifera. The sequence goes on along the minus strand of JAQPZY010001523.1, from coordinate 3,661,004 downwards.
TGAAATATATTCCCCGCACAATTGGCAGTGCGAGTAGTTATATAAAAATTTCGGAGTGAAGTGAAATAAACATACTGATATTTCCATTACGAAACTAATTCAAGCTGAACTGTAACACTCTAGTTTTAAATTGCACGTCGTCGTCGCAAGTCACATGTGAAGAACCGCTACGCTCTCTCGTATCCCCCGTTGCTGCAGGCGATAAGATTTCCTCGCTTTTCATAAATAATGCATAAACCTGCATAGCCAATCACTGCGAATGCGAGTGAAATTTTCTCGCAATGTTGACCCCAGATCAGCTTTCAGGCTGTTTAAATGAGTAAATCAATGTGCTTCTTCCAAACACAGTCATTTAACGATCGATAAAAAGGGCACTTTCATTGAAGTGTAAGAAATTGTTACATTGTATTGTTGATGACGCATTTTTAGAGGACGCTAGATCGTCCTCTTTGTTAGATTCGGTTTTGGGCATCCGGGTGTTTTTGGGCTGTTTTTATTCTTTAAATAGAAGAGTACTTCCTTTGTTGGACTCTCTTTCTCATACGTACACAGAAAGATATAATGTACTAACTGAACTACTGTACCCGTCACACCCCCCATAAAATTGAATAGAGTAGCCTACATATATAAAATAACTCATCTCCCAGGTTTAAAACAATCGGATTCCCTTCAGCTTTCTTCGCTGAATGCGAACTGCTGAGCATGTGCAGCATTGCATTTGGTAAGCTGAGGTGTTTAAATTGAAAGTAAAACTATACCCGGCAACGGAAGCGGTGTAGGCAGATACAAGTTCTTCTTATTTAATGGCAGAATATATATAAAGAAATAGAGACACGGTGTTTTATTTCCTTTTAAATATGTATAATTGATTAAATGTTATGATTTTATCATTGAAGATTATATATAATCTTATATTTAGAACTTTCCAGGTATGTCTGAATGTATCCAAACGGTGAATCCAAATGTTTCCATTATAGACCTTCCATTTCAGAATTAATATTGAATTATGCCCCTTTGTACAATTATTGTACAAACTTTTTAAGATTGTAAAATTGTATAATATCAAATTTTAATATTAGGAACATTGAAATTATTTCTTTTTATTATTTTGATATGTAGATTGTTCAAATGAAGCACCATAAAATGGATTGTACATTTATAAATTGCACACTATTTTTGTATTGATACTTTTGTCAGTTTTCTACAAATAATAAATAAAATTATAAAATTTCAGTTCGATTGTCAAAATTGCGAACACACTTTTGTTTCTTTCATCATGTAAATATGACGATAACATGATAACATTTAATGAGGGGGGGGGGGGGGGGGAAAACAACCCACAATAAACAAACAAAAAAACAAAAACAACAACAACAACAAAAATAGAAACAGCTGTCTTGTATAGATTACCGTTCAGAAGTAGAAATACCCCAAAACATCGTGGCAAAATACTTTAAAGTGGGTTCAGCCCAACAAAACCAGTTACTGAGAATGTGTTTCTGACCCACCAATAACAATATAATTAACCAAATACAATAAATTTATAAATCTAGTTATTACATAATCTTAGAATTAAACCTATTGGATAGATTGTATCCAGACGGTGAATCAAATATGTCTCTTTTAACAGACGGTCCATTTCCGAATTGAATTAACAATATCAATTGCCTGAAATGAAAATCTTGTAAATTATGTTAGCCGTGGAGATTATAAAGATGGATCGATAAAGTTATTTATGTCAAATCTATGTTTGTTCATGGGTTTAAATACTTGCTGACGGGCTTGTCCAACATATTTCTTTTTACAAGTCAGCAAATAAATAACATTAGATGTTGTACAGTTAGTATTATAATGCATATTAAATGTTTCTTTGGTATTACTGCTACTGAAATAAGTATTTTTATTTACGAAAGAACACTGAGAACATCTAGGTCAGTTATATTTAGTTGATGAACCATGATTTTTAAACATTTAACAACCTTAACTCATTTAGTATTGAAATATGCTGAAATGATGAAATCTGATGTCAGAGTCAACATGCCCTACTCTCTAGTTATATTTCTGCATACTTAATAGACATACTTGTATTTCATCTTCGATTCCTATTATTATGTATTGTTATGTACATATGCTAAGCTCTTCCATTCAGCTTTATTTCATGACTGTGTTCCTTATGGAGTATGTATTCACTTAAAAAGAAAACGTAGGTAATAGTTACCTATCCCTTCAATAATTACATTTTTCCTTTAACTTCTGCTTGTATCATACTATTTTTTATGCGATTATAAAACTTTCTCGTATGTGCTACCAAATATAAGACAGTTCTGTTCTATACCAAATAGCGCCATCACTTCATATACAAAATAATGTGTTCAAAAATACCCTTCAGAACAAATCATGCAACAGAAAATTCTATGCAACAAGCAAACTAAATTCCTTACTTTTCACACATTTCATGCAAATTGACATCAGTTACAGCTTTGTTACATGCCATTACTCTTACGTCATCAATTGGTATTTTTCTAAAGTACCAATCTTATTCTTGTGTGTAGCTATGAAAAACTAGGAAATCATGTTGCATGCAGCCACGGGTGAAAAAGGAGTGTAGCGGATTGGTGCTCGTGGCTAGCGACGATGCTTGCACTTCTGCGGTTCAGTCTATTGTTCTACATGTGCGAGCATAAGTGGTCATCCAGTCAATGTCGCTCGTTTCTTTTGGGCTTTCCTTTTTACCTCTGCCTCAGCGGCCACCGCACGCAAACAACTGAGCTATCACGGTACTAGATTTCCGAACTGGTGGTAACATTGACATTAAATAGTTTTTTTTTTTTTAAATTCTTTCCCGGAATATGACCTAAACAATTAATACATTTTAGATCCAACAATAGCAATAGTGCAATCATATGGACGTTCTTTACTGATGGCTGCCTAAATACAATGAACGCTGTTGAATATTTGGAACATGTTCAAGTCAATATCACATTTAACGCATCTGACCAGAGCGATGTGGAGTTTCAGCTAAGGTCCCCAATGTTTCCTTCAAATGCTTCATCGCTCCTGTTGGCGAAGCTTAACAGTACATGTAAAGAAGGGAAATACCTATTTAATTGGCACTTCACAACCGTGCATTTTTGGGGTGAGCATCCCATGGGGGAATGGAAACTGATAATGAAGCTACATAACGAAGGTATTTTCAATCCCTCAATTTTTCCTTCTTTCCTTCTCTCTCATACAGAAACATATATTATACATATACTAAATACAAGTGACATGTATATACCCACACCAAATCTACAGACAAACAGGAGACACATATAAGAAGAGAGAGACAAAAGTCACTAAAGGTTTGTTTATGTTTGTTTTTCTTGAAGATAAAAGTTCCAATAATACTCACAATAAGAGTTATGCATCGCTACATCGTTTGAGAATATATAATATTTACCCTACTAGCATTGGTATCGGGACATGTTCGTATATATTATACATGTTCGTATATATTATACATGTTCGTATATATTATATATGTTCGTATATATTATACATCTTCGTATATATTATACATCTTCGTCTATATTATACATGTTCGTATATATTATACATGTTCGTATATATTATACATGTTCGTCTAATAAAGACGTTCGAAATATCTTTCTTTATGGTTTAGTAATGATTATACAATTCACTCCAGAGAAGCAATAAGGACAAAAAACACGACGATGTAAAAGTGGTTTATATATATATATATATATATATATATATATATATATATATATATATATATATATATATATATATATATATATATATATATATGATTACATAAATTAATGTTTATTTTGGAAGAGATGAGGGTTTCTTAAATTGTAGAAACATTTCAAGTCGTCCCTGAGAATTGAGACAACAGTGTTTGCGAGATCAAAGTTTGCAAAACGCAGATTTAAACTCATTTCTATGTCATGGCAGCAGGAAAAGTTATGCGCCATTAAAAGAAAATTATATGAGGCAATGGAAGAACGATCTAAGACCCAAGCTAAAATTTATGAAACTTCAATTATAATAGAAATGGTCTAAGACCCAAGATATAATCTATGAAACTTCAATTATAATACAAATGGTCTAAGACCCAAGATAGAATCTATGAAACTTCAATTATAAAACAAATGGTCTAAGACCCAAAATAGAATCTATGAAATTTCTATTATAATACATATGGTCTTAGACCCAAGATAGAATCTATGAAACTTCAATTATAGTACAAATGGTCTGAGACCCAAGATAGAATCTATGAAACTTCAATTATAATACAAATGGTCTAAGACCCAATAAATAATCTATGAAATTTCTATTATAATACAAATGGTCTAAGACCCAAGATAGAATCTATGAACTTCAATTATAATACAAATGGTCTTAGACCCAAAATAGAATCTATGAAATTTCCATTATAATATAAATCCAATCACTTATGTGCCTATTGTTCTTTGCCAGCTTGCAGCAAACATTCGTTTCACCCATCTTATCAGACTTTTCGAAAAATAAATAAATAATTTTTCAGCCACCGCTGCTATTGTCGACGCCAGCTTGGTTCTTTACGGTACCGTGCTACCCACGAAACGTCATTTGGGTAAGTTTAACTATCTTATCTCAAGTTCAAATCTTACACACACACACACACACACACACACACACACACACACACACACACACACACACACACACACATATATATATATATATATATATATATATATATATATATATATATATATGATGAGTTTGGTTTAATTTTAACATGTTTAATGTGTAGAATGAAACGATTATAATTAGTGTATCACGAAACGGCTCAGAAAGCATGACGAATGGCCAAGGTTGTCTTTTTTTTATGGGCAACGCTAAGCTAGCTAATAATCTCTCTCTCTCTCTCTCTCTCTCTCTCTCTCTCTCTCTCTCTCTCTCTCTCTCTCTCTCTCTCTCCTTTGATAAGAATGAACACGAACGCTCCCACTATTATCTTTATTGCGCGGTTCACCTCAGCTTTTATGTTTCTTCTATCAACATTGGAGAAGAAACGTAAAATGAAGTCTTAACTATCACAAATGTTATCATGCTGATCTTTCCATATCTGCAGCGGAAATAAAATTTACCTCTTTCTTATTCTGTTCAATATAAAAGCAGAATACGCATCACGGAAAGCATCCCAAATGAATACGAAAATATTAATTTTCTTTCCTATAATATATTCGCAAAACATATATTTGGAAGAGACTCTAATTGTGGATATGTATGAGACTCTAATTGTGGATATGTATGAGACTCCAATTGTGGATATGTATGAGACTCTAATTGTGGATATGTATGAGGAAAAAAAGTCTTAGATACTTAAAAGAAAATGGTATATGTACTGGATGCATTAAATAAATACATGTATAATATGACATATTCCAAAATAATTGAACCAAATTAGTATATTCCACTTATTTTTGATTAGTATCAGAAGTCAAATTCTTAGAACATAGTTTAAATACTATTTATTGCTGTATCTTTTAGAAAGTCATACAAGGTGAATACGTTCAGGATTGGAAAACAAAATACATCCGTGGTGCTTATATAAATCCATCTCCTGTAGAATGTTAGACGTTCATAAACACATTACATTTACACTTAATGTAAACAAAGTATTAGATAAAATATTCAAACATATATGTTTGGTTTGGTGCTTTACGGGACAGCAACACAAGTAGGTTATTTAGTGCTGAGGCAATTGGAGAAAAGTGCCTTGCCCAAGGACACACTACGGTACCTGACCTAGGCTGGTCAGATGGTAGGATTCGAACCCGCACCCTTTGGGTCGTGAGTTCGGCACGCTAACCACTGAGCCACCGCGGCTCTGAAACATATATGTAAGTGAATGATTGAATGAAACAACTACGAGTGGCGCGTAGCAAATAAATATGTTACATGTCTATTGGACAAGCATTCATAGTACGTGTACTAGTTGCTTGACCGCAAGGAAATTAGCATATTGTCATGACACGGTGGAGAAACCTAAGCCAAGATGTTTGTGCAAGGACACTTTGCTAAACTGAATATAACCTGGTTACAGGCGTCGATATGTTTTGCTTTGCCAATATATTCTTTTCTTTTTATTCCCCCGCTGATAATCTGTCGAAAATAGATTATCATTAATCCTATTAATAGCAAATTTACACATGACGTTGACCTTATCCAAAACGAGGCAAGGATGCGGTCTGTTTCGGGACAACTCGATCAGAGTTATCGAACGTGAAACTACCCTATGTAATCCTAGTAGTAAAACAGAGAGCACTGCGCTAAATTTTCGCATGTTCCCAGGCCGTCAATCTAAAACTTTAACAAAATTAACCGGACTGTAACCCAGGCTAAGCTGAATACTGACCACTTGGATGCTGGTGAGGCCGTCTCTTCCTTAATATTGTCATTGTTTCAGTCTTCTTAGAGTTGAAATCAGCAAGCCATATTTTGAACCAGGAGTCAGATTTTAAATGATCTCTTTTGAGGTTTGTTAAGGCAGATAAGTATATATTATATACAAACTGGTATTGGATGCAAAAAAGTATATATTAAATACAAGCTGGTATTGTATGCAAATTAGTATATATTATATACAAACTGGTATTGTATGCAGATAAGTATATATATCTTTGTATGTATATAATTTACAATATAATTTATATAAGCAAGAAACAGTAGCGGACCTAGGATGATTCCTTGCGGAACACCTTCACAAATTCTCTCCATTACGAGCAACAACGAATTAAAAATGCACGTTGCTTTCTGTGAGGGAAATAATTTTTCAAAGAGTTTAAGACGTTGCCTGATGCATTAGTTCCATATACATTATGAAGACAAGTCCTGCATGCCATACGCTATATAATAGTTCCATATACATTTTGAAGACAAGTCCTGCATGCCATACGCTATAGAAGGCCTTGCTTATATAAGAACAAATATTATTCTGATTTCTTTGTCTTCGTCAAGAGCACGGAAGAATTGAGATGCACAGTTAATTGTAGCATCACCGGGCATAAAACCAAATAGGAAACTTGCTAAATAATTCGTGTCGAGTAAATCATTGAATATATATTGAAATATAACCCATTCAAATACTTTTCACATGGGTAAATTAGGTATATATTTATGATCACAATTTTACTGCCTTTTTTGTGCAGAAATAATTAGCTACCCTCCAACTATCAGGAAATTTCCCTAGCGAAAGAGACTTTGGAAAAGTATAGACAACAGATATGCTATGTGACATTCTCCCTCAATAATTTCGGACAAATTAGGTCTGGGATCGATAACTTGTTTGGATCTTGCGACATAAGCACTGCTTTTTACATCGTCAACTGTGATAAAAATATAACTGTAGAAACATCGTCAGGTACAAAAGTAGGTAGATCCGACGATTATCATCTACTGAGGATATTTCCACAAATAAACTATTACCTATTTCAGTGTTATCTGCATAATGTGTTATGAAATCCACGTTACAATCTAATGGAGGAATGCAGGGTTTATTATTTTTGTTATGAAAAAAATGTTTTGTTTCTCGGCTCCATATATTAATGTACCACAAGTTTTCAAGATGGTGCATTTTGCTTTCTTTACAGCAGTCACAGCTTCATTTTATTCCCATCTAATTTGCTTCCAAATATGGAGAGTATTCACAGTTTTGGCACGTTGACATAGCAGTCTATGCTGGCATATATGACAAGAGTGTCACACCATAGAAGTTTGGTTCAATTTCTGTATACTGTTAACATGTAGAAATTCAGAACAGACTTTCAAATTGTGATTGATTTTTTTATTTTTCCCAAAGGAGAGAAACCAGAAGAACACTCTAAGGACGAAAGAAACGTAGCTGTGATAGCCATATTTGGCGTAATGCTTGTTCTCATTATGGCCCTCATGTATATTGCGGGTTATAAGGGTTTGAAGGACGCGGAGCGCGAGTATAAGAAACGCGGAACTTTAAAAACTCGGACGGACGGATCTTACACGTACCAGGAATTGCATCAGCGAGAAAACATCGCAGCAGAAGCTGGAAGCGGTGACAATCTCCTTTAATGATGGGACTTCTTTTCCAAATATAATGCAGCATCGTAATACATGCATTAAAGGAGTGGGAGCTCTGAGATCAAAGTAAAGGAAAATGTTACTGCATATTTCTAAACATCAATGTATATTTGTAACAAGCCCCCGCAGCTCGAAAAGTCAAATCTAAGGATGTTCTTGTGCAAGAGGGTGAAACTCATTACGTGTAAGTCTATGAATACGTTAAGCTTTCTCAACCTGATTATGTAACAATATTTGCTTTTTAGTTTTTCCTTTAAATTCGTTTATATATCTTATAATGAATTTTTGTCATGTTTTCTCAAATTTTAATACTTTTTAATAATTATGAGAGGGTTTAATCGCATGTAGAATTCCTGCTGTTTGTGCAGTTTTAGAAATTAAAATGCATTACGTAGATTATCTAATTATTTTATTTTAACATTTAAAGACCCTAAAAAACTTTCCTCCTTTATAACGTAGGCTATGTCCCAATACAGAATTTATAAGGTCAATATGAATATTTCATTGTGTTCAGCATGAAAACATGCGTTCGATTTTTCATGATTGTAAGTTTGTAAATTTTTTAAACAAAATTAGCGTCAGTTAAAGGTATGTAATTTATATGTCCACTTATTTTATTTGATATAAAAGACACGTACATTAGGAGATTATTTATTTTCATTTGCTTCAAGACCTTTAAATTACTTCTTTTTAGTCACAGAGTCCTTATTTACGTCCACCATGCAATTTGGAAGGCACATATAACTGGAACCTACGTGAACACACAAAAAATATGGTAAAATCTGGACAATACTCTGTCCAGTGGTCAGTCATGAGCTAGTGATTAGTTTTTGTTGATTTTTAATTATAAGGTATGTATTATGTGTGTCTGTATGTGGCACGTCAATATAATCCTGGCTCTGTAGTATCGATTTAATTATAAGGAAGCATGTTACGCTTGTTAGAAAAGAAAAGCTCAAATCACTTTACCCAACGTTGATGATGTAATCTTCTTTAGCCGTCAGCAAAGGCTGCTTGGTTTTTAAGGATCATTATTTGTAATATTTTGCCTTCTGTTGACCAACTGACAAGCCTATGCATCCTACGTGGTACCACATCAGTAGCGAAAAGTAGATGACTATAATTGACGTTTTATGTTTATATAACTCTTTCGACTGCATGCGTTTGAATCCATCTCTTGTAAACATTTGTTTCATCTATTGTCGTGAAAACAGCGGCGTGCGTGTGATCATATAGACACTAAACCTCAGAACAAAAAGTAGATAACTAGGAACTTTTTTTCTCTGCTTATATGTCCCGCTTGAGACACAATACCGCATGCTGTATTTACACCACCTTTGACTAGGGTCAGCAGGAAACATACCAGGTCAGTGTAGCGGAACGTCACACATGACATCATTGTGTCATGAAGTCGTTCAACGTTTCTCGTCCATGCTTCCTCATAAAAAGTATAGAACATAATGTTCAAAGATATCATCAAAATCATCGGTAGAATAAATTCAACGCATGGTTTTGTTAATGACTTAGTATGGAATGATGTAGAGCCAATAGAAAACTTACCTGGGCTGCACCGCCCAGGTAAGGTTTCTACTTGTGCTTCATTCCATACCAGGTCATTAACCAAACATGTAATTAATAACACTTGCTCATGCGATCTTTGATGTCTTCCGAGACTCAGATATGTACTAGCCTGTAAATACAAAATTATGATACTTTAAATTTTGTATCCTAAAAATTACATTAAAATGAATCATTTCATACATACATTAAGTATCGTGGATGTCCAGCTTTTAACGTCCTACCCAAGATCCTATTGCATGATGATTTGTACGAGGCTGTGGCAATGGAATTTACCCATAGAACGTTTCTGTCCCACTAATAGCATATTAGTGCTTACCATGTAAAATATTGTTTCTAAAGAAGCTTTAAAAAATCAATAATAGTTCTTTTTTACTTTAAGAAAAGATAGAGAAATGTGTCTAGCTGGTATATTTTCCTACTATTAGTCAGATCGTTAAAACTACACAGGGTACAACATGTCTGTAACAGTCGCCTATCATAAATGTTGTTTCCTCTCTGCTGTGATTACCGATTAATATGTGTTGCAACCTCATACTGTCATAAGAAAGCACATAAGAACGAAGTGAGATTAATTCTCATTGTAACCATTCTTGAAACTGAACAAAAAAATCGTTCAGGTAAATTGGGGTATTTCCTTCATTGCAATTGAAATACACCTAATGTATGAGGACTCATTTACAGAACATTATGGATGGCTATCTGCCTAGGCTAGTTAGAATCTGTACATATCGACCACTGAAGCCATAATTAAAAATAAAAATGATTCTGGGATACTCTGTAAGTTCAAATATAGATATGGTGTGCACAAGGATATGATTATCCATCATAATTACATGTCTATTTCAACAATTCAAAACAGCATGGAGTAACCCTTACATTCCAAACAACACTATGGATGCTTTCGTACATTATTTGTATTGCTGTTATAATAATAAACCAGTGATTGTGTGTGCCTCCACACACTGAATGCAAAAAATAATGATGTTACTGACACACTGACATGTGTTCGGTGTTTATATGTTGCTGATTGGGAGAAGGTAAAGCCAATAGTAGTAAAATTCCATCAATATTCTGACCGGGAGAAGATTCACAATTCAGCATATTTGGTTAAGGGACAATTCAGGAGACACATTTTTGGAGTTCGTGAACATTATCCAGTTGTTGTTGTAAAGAAGATAAAAGAAACTTTTCGAAATAATGACACAGGAACGAAGAAAAGGACATAGAGTAAATTTACTCAGCGACAGACTTTGCATTGACGGTTACCTATATCAATCATCAGAGTTGGGATCCCTAGAGGATAAGATTTCCGTTCTATCTTGGAACGTATATGGATTGAAAAGAAAATTATGGGAACAGGATTGTTTTAATTTCATATTTGACTTGTACATTTTACTTGTCAGTGAAACTAGCGTCAACCCCAGTGATAAAACTGATTTGAATGTAAATGGTTTTGTGAGTGATCACATATATGCTAATAAATAAAAAAAAGATGGGGAAGATTTAGTGGGAGTTGGGGTCGTTTGTTACAAATCATTGTTGCATGGTAAAGTATCCATTGTTGAAAAATCAAAATATGGTTATTTGTTACTGAAGCTCAATAAAAAGACTGTTTGAATTTCATGAATATATATATGTGTGTGTGTGTGTGTGTGTGTGTGTGTGTGTGTGAGTGTGTGTGCGTGTGCGTGTGTGATCTACTACATATCGTCGAAAAGTTCAGCTGTATTTATGTATGATGATATTGATCAATTGGAATTACTGGAAAATTGTATTGTGCAATATGACCGATTGGGTAAGATATTTATTATGGGAGATTTCAATGCTAGAATTGGAAATTTTAATGATACTCCTGAACCAGATACGTACCTGAATACTAATATTTGTAATGTTTAGCATCTTCCTAATAGAGTAAACAAAGATCATGTACTAGATAAATAGGGTCAAAGGTTACTCAGTCTCTGTAAAGTCACAGGATTGGTTTTGGCAAATGAGCGGTTAGACACCGATGATTGAACATGCGAATACACCTTCTGCTGCATCAACATTGGCGGAGTGTTGTGGATTATTTCCTTTTATCGTATCAAGATTTAGTGTACAAAGATGAGTTTTGTCTACTACCCTTCGGTGAATTTTCTGAATATGCACCATAGCATTTAAATATAAAATCGGTACAAATAATAGACGGTAATTTTTCTGTATTGGAAGGCACTGCTAACAACGAGAAAAAATTCAGTAAGAAACTAATATGGGATGATGATAAAAAAGGACTCTTTTGTATCATGTTTGTCTTATAGATATGAAGCGGTGTGTCACATAACTTCACATATCGGGAGTGCAGAACACCCTGACGCATTAAATGATATTGTTGCTAAAGTTTGTCTAATATTATTTTGAAATGTGCACGTCCATTGTTTGGAAAGAAAGTATCCACACAATCTCATCAAAACAAACCGTAAAGTGACGTTTGATTTGATGAAAGTTTTCAGAAATCACGAATTGAGTTTAATGTACATAGAAACGAGTATCTTCCAAATAAAACATTATTTTTACTTAAAATAATATGCTAAAGCTAGATTAAGCTATAATAAATTTAAGAAGATTGCGAAGAAGAGGCATAACGTTAAATTATCAAATGAATCAATATGACTAAATCTAACCCCTAGAGGCTTTTGAAGAGAGACGAATAAATGCTATACAAACCCCCCCCCCCCCCCCAAAAAAAAAAAAAAACAAAAAAACGCAAGTCGTCTTGTGAATTATGCACAAATTACTTTTTTAGCATTGTAAAAACACGTTATAGTTCCCAATAATTAATATTTGACAATTCACAAGCTGATGTGCCAGTCTTGATAGATAAAAAAAAATAATCGATGGGGACCTAGATATAGATATTTCACGAGATGAAGTAAAAAAGGCTGTTAAATAATTGAAAAGAAATAAATCAACATGGCTCAGTAATATACTGTCTGAAATTATAGTTTAAACTCTTTTAAAGTTATGATTATTTATGTTGTAAAGCTTTCAATACTAAATTCAGAAGTGGTCAATACCCAGATTTATGGAGTAAAGGCGTTATAGTACCTATTCATTAGAAAGGTAATATTGATGAAGTTAATGACTACAGGGGTATTACAATACATTAGCAAAAATTTATTCCAATATTAAAGATTATGTATGTGGGCTGTCATTTTGGAAAACAATAATTGAAAGCCAATATGGTTTCCAGAAGAAAAAGTCAAATGAATTTTACATATTTGTCGTAAACACAATTATTTCCAAGGTGTTGAGTTCAAAGTTTAAAAAAAAAACATTAAAAAATCATTTTGTTGCACATTCATCAATTATGAGAAAGCGTTCGATAAAACCGACCACAGTATGTTATGGCATAGATGAACAAGTTACTGGGTTTGTTTAGTTATGGCAAAGATTAATCAGTAACTGGGTTTGTTTAGTTATGGCATAGATTAACCAGTAATTGGGTTTGTTTAGTTATGGCATATATTCACCAGTAACTGGGTTTGTTTGGGTATGGCAAAGATTATACAATCACTGGGTTTGTTTAGTTATGGCATAGATTAACCTGTAACTGGGTTTGTTTAGTTATGGGATATATTAACCTGTAACTGGGTTTGTTTAGTTATGGCATAGATTAACCAGTAATTGGGTTTGTTTCGTTATGTCATAGATTAATCAGTAACTGGGTTTGTTTAGTTATGGCATAGATTAACCAGTAATTGGGTTTGTTTAGTTATGGTCAATACTCTACGTGCTATATATAATTCTGTAAAATCTAGTGCAAGATACAATAATCGTTTTTCCAGATTTTTATTTTACTCACAATATGGCTTGAAACAAGGAGAGCCGTTTTCACCAACCTTGTTTGTATTTGTTTTTATAAAAGATATTGTTACTAGCATGCAGCATAATGTAAATGTGGATGATGTTTTCCCTATAGACGATTTGTGTCTAGCTATGTTATTATATGCAGATGATGCAGTAATGTTTTGCAAAAGCTAAACTGTCATTAAAAAACATGCTGAATAATTTGGAATCATATACCCGTTATTTAAACATTAAGGTTAACACTAGTAAAACAAAACGTTTGGTTTTTGAAAGCGGCAAAAAGACAAATCATTAAAAATATTTCAATGGTGACTTATTAGAAAATGTAGATTTAATTAGGTATCTAGGTTTGCATTTATTTAAAAATGGTTCATGGCTACGAGCGCAAAAATGTCTAAGTGTTCATGGGAATTTAGCTCTTTTTAATTTTCACAAATTATTTAAATACACTGTTCTACCTGTAAGGGAACAAATGTTAACTTTTTTATAATCCCATTGGATATGTGCATAATTATGGATCACACATATGGGGTTTCCACCCATGAAAAGATGTTGAACATATTCACACAAAATGTTGCCGACGATTATTAGGGGTGAAAACGATCTATTAATATGGCTGTTCTCTGTGATGAACTGGGAAGATACCCACTTTGGGGAATTAGAAAAATACGCCTTTTAAAATTTTGGAGTAGAATATTGGTAAATAGAATCAGTTTGATATTTAGACCTTATACTATGTTAAAAAGCGACGCCGATACCGGTAACTATTATAATGGGAAAAATTGGACATTTCAAATTAAATCGGTTAGATGGTCTGGGATTTTCTTACGTATGGAACAATCAATTTGATATTGTGATTCCAGTCAGAGAAATAAGTGAGAAAGACTTTTAGAATAGTGCAAGCAAACATTGATATTCTCTGAGATGTCAACAGCCAAGCTAGAGTACTATTCCTTGTATACAAAATATATTTCATTTAAAGAGTATTTGGATGTAATAAATAAAGCTCGGTTTAAAATTGCACTAAGTAGATTTAGAGTAGTATCGGATAACTTTAATATAGAAATGGATCGTTACGAGGAAGTACCAAGGAAAGAACGGCTATGTCATAGGTGTAATATAAGAGATGTCGAAAATGAACATCATTTTTTCCTTGTTTGTCCATTTTATACATAAATGAGAAGGAAATATTTACCCCGATGTTATTGCTCATGGCAGAATATAAAAATTGAAAGCGATTATGCCTGAAAATTTAAACATAATATATATGTAAGTTCAACAGGATATCAGTTATGTCCATCCTTTATTCCTTCAAGCGCTTTTGCATCATCATCATGGATGCTCGTCAGGTAGATACATTATACTTTCAAAGTATTTTTGTAAATAAACAAATTTATTTCTATATCTGAACCGGCACATGGACCTATTCACTTCTACACACACACACACAAAGATATACATATATATATATATATATATAAATATATGTATATATATATATATATATATATATATATATATATATATATATATATATATATATATAAACCTTAGCGACTTTCTATGCAGCAGCAAAGCTTGAAGTACAGTAGTATAAAATCATAGCTTGACATGAATATAAAATTGTTACAATGAAAATCTACTCTTTGGTTTTGGAACAAACACTCTTCTGTTCTGTGACCTTTACCGTGAAGAAAAAACGGTGCTGGATCTTGACGGCAAATTTGTATGGCAGCTACCAAAGGCCGTAAATGAAATCTCATTATACTTTCAATATACCTCAAGAAATTCGTAATTCTTGTGTTTCTTTTGAAGAGAGTTTGAAGCATTCCACAAACAGTCTAGTTCGTGGACAAAACTAAGGGTATTTAAAACTCTGTTCTGATGGGATTCTTTGTTTTTCTGATAACAAGTATGCGCATATGGCTTTGTTTCTGTAACTGTGATGACTGCCATTGAAAAGTCGTGTTTGAAATCTAGCTACTTTACAATACTATAGACATACTATAACCTTAAATTAGAGGAAATAACTTAACTTTTTTTTATGAAACAAGATACTTACAAAATTTAGGGATGCAAAAATTAAAGACAAAACAATTTTGCATAGCTTTTTTAGAAAATTGGACTGTACAAATTATAAAGATAAGTTTCAAGCCTTTGTTGATATGGTTTGTAACAGTGTAGCATGACGGTCTGCACTCGAACAGAGAGGTCGTATGACGTCAGGTGAGTCTGTCTGTTTTTGTAACAGTGTAGCATGTGTTTGGCAAGAGATATGAGTTCGGTTTGCCCTCTAAATGAAATGCTGTAGAGGAGTCCTGTGTTAAATTGGGTCGAAAGTTTATAGGAACAAGCGGGAAATTAATATGCGAAAATTAATGGCCAAAAGTATATAGAGGCAAAGGGTCGAAAGTTTATGGGGACAAATGCGAAATTAACACGAGGCAGCCATGTTGAAAGATATGTTGTTTTTTTTAACAGTATTGCATGACGGGCTGCTATCAAACTGAAATGCCGTATGACGACATACGTTTCATGGGTTAGAGTTTGTCAACATTTACTCTAAATGAAATGACTTATTTTGTTTTGCCTAACAACAAAACTAACTTCTTTATCTCCCCTTAGCGACCTATTATTCCACTGAAAAAGTTAAAATCTCTACCCCATGGGTATATTATAGAATGGGGTAGAGATTTTAACTTTCTAAGTGGAATAATAGGGTGCTAAGGGGAGATAAAGAAGTTAGTTTTGTTATTAGGCAAAATAAAATAAGTCATTTCATTTAGAGTCCATGTTGACAAACTCTAACCCGTTACATTTCTCTCCAAATTAGAACCAACATGTTCCAAACAGACAGACTCCATGTGAAACATATGTCGTCATACGTCATTTCAGCTTGAGAGCAGCCCGTCGCCTCATGCTATCCTGTTAAGAAAAACGCATATCTTTCAACATGGCGGCCTCATGTTAATTTCGCATTTGTCCCCATAAACTTTCGACCCTTTGTCCCTATAAACGTTTGACCATTAATTTTCCCATGTTAATTTCCCATTTTGTCTCTATAAACTTTCGACCCAACTTAACAGAGGACTCTCCTAGAGCATTTCATTTACAGGGCAAACCAAACTCACATCTCCTGCCAAACACACGCTACACTGTTACACAAACAGACAGACGCACCTGACAGCATACGACCTTTCTATTCGAGTGCAGACCCTCATCTCATGTTACACTGTTACAAACCATATGAACTAAGATGGCTCCTATGTTAAATTCCCGTAGAGCCCTCTAATTGTGCTTTTACCCTATTTAACACAGGGCCCCTCTAGAGCCATATTGTGACAATGTCTACTACTCTTATTACTGTGTGTGGATAAGATTTTTTTTAAACATTCTTGTCGTAGAACACTTAGCACAATTAAAATATCACTTTCATCCTGGCTGGATTTGTTTATATTTTCTCAAATAATCGTCGTTGTAATTGGCATAATTGTGCTGTAAACTGTCAATCAAGGCAACAACAAAAACAAATGTGGTAAATATCCTTTCAGGAGCTCAACATTGTTTTAATTTCCAAATTTGGAATAAAAAATAATCCTTAATTTCGACTTATAATGTTATAAGAGGATGCATACAGATGATGTGATTACACCAGATGAATATTCCTTGCCCAAACTCCAATAATGTACATGCATTGCCATGTAAAATGCATACCTAAGTATTTCTGTGGACGTGAGATAACTCCCCTGTACGACGTTATGGATGGATTGGATGCAATAAATGACCATCAATGAATATTCATAAAAAATATTTCCGTTTCCAACAAACTTATAAAACTTAATGCATATTTGGAAAACAAAGATCACAACGATGAAAATACACTCTACTGAAGTCTGCATAGGCACGTTTTTGTTCAGAATAACAAACATTCATATATAAACTGGCCTTCCATTATTTTATGAGCGAAACCGTGTAAACAAATAAAATATACATACATATACATCTTTTGGGGTAGTTTTTCGTGAAGAGTACGTATTGCATAAAAGCGATTAGTCCAGCTATAGCATGGATTCAATCTGATTTAAATCCCTCAAGCAAGACTCTAGCTGGCGCATAAACACAATTACTAAACAGATATTGATTAGTTAAGAAACGGAAATTTATTTTACTGTCTTAAGGGATAAAGCTGTTAGATTGTTTTTCAGCAGAGCGTATTCCTACTATATATATATATATATATATATATATATATATATATATATATATATATCACAAATTGTTGCATCTAATAGATTTGTGACCGTTCATCAGTGTCTGTTTCTTCTCCACTGATCAGACTTTGCGACCTTTCATCAATGTTGCTTTTCTCGACATTGTGATAACTAACTCCAAGACTGCTCCTCTTTGTTGCATTGGCATTCCTCTTTGAACATTGTCTTGCAATTCTTTTTCTTTTCAGGGAAGCAATAACAAAGATCACAATAACAATTGCGACTGCGATTGGAATTATTACTTGCTGAATTACACCCGACGGATTGTTCCCACCAATTCGCGTTGCTCCAGTTATAGTAGCTGAAGTAGACATACCGTTGCTATGAATTATCATTGCTACTGTTGTGGAATTGACAGGTGTATCTAAAATCGCCAAATATCGTTAATGTAAATTATTACGGGATGAAATAACTTGTTTCTATTGTTTTATGGGTTCATAATTTAGAGTCTTGTGAAGAATTAACAATTAACATATTTGTTGAAAACAAGTAACACTTTAGAGCAAACAAAAATTAATATTTAATATATAAATACCTCGAGTATTTAAACAAAATGTGGTTGTAATAAATTAGGAAATTTTACAATGGGTATTGTATAGAAACGATTCAAAATGAATAAGCATATATTCAAGTTTTAATCTGAAATATTGAATGTGTCACAATTATATTTACTGATCTCTATAAGGGAAATTTTTTGCAAGTTTGATAGGTCCGCAATACGATGGTTCTATCCACAATGTGGAGAAAATACTATCAATGATAGGTCCGCAATACGATGATTCTATCCACAATGTGGATAAAATACTATCAATAGATTAGAAGTTTATAGTCTGAATAAAATTAAATCACATGTATTATAAGTTGCAGGAAAAATGAATCGTTAAAACATGTATGACGCACAACTTGCACTGTCGAGATTACTTGATTAGATGGTTGTAGTACTATACGATCGGAGAAAAATAAGTTTGAAATGCAGAACGCTATCAATACACTGAAAAATATGGCATTTATCTTTTTTAAGGATTACTGGCCATCACTTAATTACTTTAATCGCAGTGTTACAACAATTTGAAGAATATCGAACACATACAATTTACCTTCATATTTCCTTTGATTTGAAAGAGAGTACATGGAATTTGTACCGTGTAGAATTAGTTCAGCAGTCACAAAAGTCGTATTGAAGGAAGCTGAAAAGAAATTTTCATCTTTGGCAAAAACTTCACAGTTTCTTCTGCTGTTATCAGACTAAAGTTGGAGAATTACTTAATCATAGATTTTATGCTTTTAACAGTTAATAATAATAATAATAATAATAATAATAATAATGCCTTCTTAAGGACAGCGAAGGAAACGGCGCAAACGAAGAACAACAGAATGGGTGGGAATGGCAATTCATGCACAATTTTTAGATTAGATAATCAGACGCCGTTCAGAGCTCCTGGAGATTGCTTCAAGTTGGAGAGTACAGGAAAGAAACAGAAGGGCTGCTGATGGCAGTGCAAGACTAGGCACTCATGGTCAACAAGGTGAAAGCAAGTGTACAAAGCTAGATGTCTTACCAATGTGAAGAATGTGCAAAATTACAGATCAGATAATCAATCACCTAAACAGCGGGTGCGGCAAGCTAGCCCAGTTTAAATACAGAAAAGGAAGCTTTCTCGGAAATACATGACGAAGTGCGAGAGAATAGGTACGATCATAATACAGAAAGAGCGGTTGAAAACATCAAATTACAATCTTGTGGGACTTCAACATCGAGGTCAGCTACAGAATACAGCCCATGAGGCCAGACATAGTACTGGTTGACGATAAAAGGAAGCTGACATGCATCACAGACAGAGCAATACTTGTGTATTCTCAAGTTGCATATAATGAACAAGAAAAAAGTAATAACAAAGGGTAGCGACCTGACAAGAGAACTTAGAAAAGTCTGTAATACAGATACAGAGATTGTACGGATCGTAGTGGGAGTAGTAAGGAGTAATGCCCCATAAACTCAGAAAGACCCTGAGAAAACTAAAAAATAACATTTCAAATGTACAATTTAAAAACTCACCAGTGGTCTTGTATTTCATCCATAGCACCCAAACACCCACAGGATCCTCTCCCCAAAAATGGACTGTAGTAAAGACCCATGACAGCCTCTGTGAAGCGCTGTGGTAACTTGTTGTGTCTGTCAACAATGGTGAGGGCAGTCTGTGTAGCGACATTGGGGATTTGAGGTAGATTTCCATTCCGGTTATATTACCATGTTCGAAAGAAATGTTCACTTGTGCATGCTCGAGTATGGTGACATGGGTATCAGTTCCGTTGCATCCATCAGAGTCTTTGCTCCAAGTAGCTTCTGCAAATTCTTGAGACAAATTCTGAATTTCTCTTCTAAAATGAAAAAGATATCGTCTGCTATTTAATTTTCTACAGATTAAAATCTATCCAATAATCCTACATAGAAAGGTATCAACGACTGAAAAACAATTAGGATCTTAATACTGTTCGTTTTACTAAGGAATCTACAAATGGTGTAATTTTTAATGCTTTTTACTGTGATGGAGTTCTACAAATGGAATAATTTTTAATGCTTGTTTACTGTGATGGAGTACTACAAATGGTGTAATATTTAATGGTTGTTTACTGTGATGGAGTTCTACAAATGGTATAATTTTTAATGCTTGTTTACTGTGATGGAGTTCTACAAATGGTATCATTTTTAATGGTTGTTTACTGTGATGGAGTTCTACAAATGGTATAATTTTTAATGCTTGTTTACTGTGATGGAGTTCTACAAATGATATAATTTTTAATGCTTGTTTACTGTGATAGAGTTCTACAAAAAAGATTATAGCAATGAGTGAAGACTAACTAAATTGTTTGGAAAACAATGATATAATATCGAAGTTTAATCAAGGAAGAAGTTTCGGAGCCATGATACAAAACAAAATAGCTATACTTCTACTCGAAAATCCACATAAATATTTAACAACGGTAACAAATGGGCATACAGTACATACAATTATCAAACTCCAACAATCAACCCAGAAGTAATGGTCTATACCATAATATGTTTCATACCATATATATACGCCTCAGACATTTTCCACATTCATCTCAAGAACAGTATAACTGTAGGTAATAATGCATCAGATCGAGGCATGCTTTCTGCGATATCGACACTATGAATCGGATATTAAGAGGCAAACAGGAAACGATTATAACAGAATTACATAAGATATTAAGATGTGTAAAATGCTGTCGGTTATAGTTTTGAGGTTTATTTATGAGGAGGCCGTAGTGTTGAGGCAAATGAAGGTAGTCCATACCGTTTGTTTTCAACCTCATCGTTTGTTCTCAAAACAGCTTTAACTCTGAGCAGCAGCCCTATTTATTTTGGTTACAAAACAACTCTTGTAACTACCTCGTGTGGAATTAAATAATGGAAGGAGTTTCATTTTTGTATAATAATAATTATTATTATTATTATTCAAAAGGAATTATAAAAATTGTCAAGAAATTTGAACCGCAATTTTAACCATCTAAAAGATTAATTATGATAAATACCCATTCAAAACGATAATTTTGGAAATATTTAGAAGCATAAAAAGTGTATAATTTTACAGAAAGTAAAAATGGTTCCATATATACATGCAAGATTTATTCTTACAAGGAAATAAGTATTGATCTGCAAATAGCCTTGGGGCCTACAGGTGACCAACTCTTTGCTGCTTGGACCATAGCCGTTGCATTCATCAAACCGAATCCAAAATAAGGGCTCACTGAAAGTTTAAAACATGTTTAATAATCAAATGTTAACAATTGTATCTTCATATTTATACCAACTCTCGCCTTTTATGATTGCCTTGAACTCTTCCAGTACAAGTAGGAATAAGAAAAGATGTTGCTCTCGTATGCACTAAAAACATTATCAGAAACCAATATACTGCACATTTTCAGTTAAAAACAAACAAACAAACAAAAACAAACGCAAATATCTGCAATATGAAAAGGTAGCGAGGGAAAAATATCCTGGTAATTAAAAGCTGAAGGTGTAACTATCTGAGAATAGAATTAATAGGCTGACACAAGTAATTACATAATGAGTTATGATCTGTTGAATTTTCCTACACTTTTTCAGAATAATATTGCATTTATTATTTATTTTAAACAAATCAAAGGTTAAATATATGCTTTTCGTTTTGCTATGTATAAGGTTTTATTACCTCTTTTTCTTGCTCCATTTATCATCCAATCTCCAGATGATTCTAACCCCGTTACAGAAGTTGTCTCAACAACAATGTGCTGAACATCCCTCCAGGTCAGTAATGGACTGTATAATTAAGCCACAAAATACATTTATATGATGTCAGTTTTGAATTGATTGTATTGAGAGTGTTTTCAATTTCACAACAGTCAAACAACTGAATGAAAATTTTCTACGCATAGAAGCAATATGCCAGATACGAGTTTCATTAATAGTCAGCAATGTACATACTATTCAAACAATGACATGCGTCCTTTTGCTCAATTAAATTGTATTAATAAGGTCTTTATGTCTGACCAAAAAGGCATTTGGTATTTGAGAAGGACGTTTTTGCAAAGGTTAATATGTTTAACCATTTTGAGAATCTGTCTAGAGAAAGAGACACGTCTCGACACCAGTCTAGTGTTCTCAATATTTGCACTGCTGCCAAAACTCAGAAGCTAACGGTATTGAATGTGAAACCAATGTTAATTCTGAAATATAACTTCATGGAGATATATTTAAAACAAATCGAAATATGTATGTATGCAATAATGTACATATATATTATCGTTTAACTGTGTGTCAGCACAAAAATGGCTATATGGTGTCCAGTAAAAATAAAGTTTCAAAAATGTTTAAAACAATGAATTGCACAAAAACTTTAGAAAGATAAACCTGCAAAATAAATGTAAACAGGAAGTAATAGAAGATAAAATATAACAGAAAGAGATGTTATAATTCTGCTAATTTTATGTAAAATAAAGTATCAAGGTAAAATGCATAAAATGCTTAAAATATAAGGTCAACATGTTTTTTTTTAAAATTGTATTTCTTTTTATGAACAGCATTTACTCAAAATGCCCAAAATACATCTACAGTTCCTTAATTGAATTCACATGAAAGAACTTATGTCTCACAGGGTGGAAGTGGATATACTTGACAAAAATGTGTTCCACTGTCATTGGATACTGTCAGGGTATGCACTCTGGTCAAGGTTCACCCTGCAGGAAGTATTCATGGGTCAGATATTTGTGTCCTATACGCGATTGACGCAATACCACCTCATCTCTGCGAATTGATCTATATGAATGATGCCACTCTCCAATGATGGGTTTGATGTTGCGAAGCTTGTTTGTGGAATTTTCATTCCACATATTTAGCAAATAGAGCATGCCGATTTACATAATATTTGAAGTCAGTATATGGAATCTTCCATTCGGAACCGGTGACTTGCAGGGTATCTTTGGCTGCTTATCTACACTTCCAGTACCAGTAATTCCAATGTAACTAGCAGTGAACATTCCAGAATACTTTTCCAGACTAAATGAGTAAATCATGGTTCTTGAAGATCTGGGATATTAATAGGTTGTCAAAATTAAGGTTTTGCAATGTTTTCAGTGAGGAGAGGGAATTGCAAAAGACGATGAAGCTTGTTTTTTTATAGGTTTCAATATAGTTCAATGATTTTGTATGGCTTTAATTTCTGCGGTAAAAATAGAGGCTGTATCAGGTAATCGGCTCAAGATGGTACCATGCGTGGTGCAACAGCAGCTCCAAAATTGTCTCCATCTTTCGAACAGTTTATATACAGGGACGTAGGACTACAATAGGAGGTTTTGATTTCGTTGAATTTAGTATAAAAACGAGAAGATTTTGTTAAAGACTTCTTGAATTGGCAAAGATCAAATATTATTTTGGGCGTTTTTGATAACCAATGTGATGATTTGGGAATATCGAATTTGCAGTGTTTGCAACATTGATATGTGTTATTTAGGTGAGTTCCGAATTCATATGCCAAAGGGTGGGATGAAATTTGGTTTCTGAGCCTTCAAGGTTTGGTATTTGGGTGTAAAGAATAAATCGTATGCGGGAAAAGATGAATTAGATGATGAGGCGGTATGAAAATGCATGTTGTGAATGTTAGGAGTTAAATACAAAAGTTGTGTGTATTGCTTATGGAAATTACATTGCAAATTGATCGCTTGGAGAATTTTGTAATAAAAGTTCGGTCTTTCAGACCGGTATATCAAAGCATTGGTTTCTTATTGTGTACTGTATTATTTTGCCTTGATATGCGGAAGCATGTTGTCAAAGGTTTATCATATAGAGAAGTGTTGCAATACATTTTGTTAAATATTTTAGGTACTATGGTTGTTTACTCGTTAGTGGTTGCGATGTTGAGTGGATCTGTCGCAGGTCATAAATCGGTGTCTTGCTTGGGGTCAAAAAGCTATATGAAGGGCACATTATTAACAAGTTTAAAAGTACGGTTGGAAACATTTGCAAATGCCTTAATGAGAGTGCTAGCACTTGGTGAAACATTTGTTTATCTAAAGGAATTGGTCAAAGAACATGGTGTGATTTCGTGGGAAAAAGCAACAATTGCACCATCCGATGTAAAATATAAAGGAAAAAAAGTTTATTTAACAAATATATTTTGAACATAGATTTGAATTTAAACTTACTTGGCTTCAAGCGTTAAGGCTATGATTCCACTTGCTAATGCAGCAGAAGCTGATGTCATATGAAAATCACCCGCACATGTATTATTTCGCTGTGCAGTAAACTTCAATAGACAGAAGTTCATAATTAGTTTCATATGAACTAGATTCTGCAAATCTCAGTGTGATATTTATTTCAAAAAGATAAACTAAAACCATGCGTTTGACTTACGTAAAGACGAAAAGCACGAGAAACCAGATTAAATAAAGAGCATGGACAAAGATTCAGGCACAGCCTAGATGGCACTGTATTAATGCTAGCGTGATGCCATCTTTAAACAATTTATTGACACTACATGTGACTTTGTTTGCCGATTCATGATGCAAAGGTTTTCGAGGGTATGAGATGTTTATCGCATAATGTTATCATGCGTACAGAAATACTTCTTCATCTAGGAGTAAAAGATCACACACACACACACACACACACACACACACACACACACACACACTCTCTCTCTCTCTCTCTCTCACACACACACACACACACATATATATATATATATATATATATATATATATATATATATATATATATATATATATTCAAATCTTGTAAAGAGATTTTTTTGACTGTTTATCTCCATCATCAGGAGCAATGCTGGGATTGACTGTTTATCTCCATCATCAGGAGCAATGCTGGGATGCAACCAACTCGTCACACATCAATCGGTTACGCGCCTACAACTCACAAGACAACGCTTCTTTACCCTTGTATCCGTCATCCTGCATACAACTCACAATACAAAGCTTCTTTACCCTTGTATCGGTCATCCTGCCTACAACTCACAATACAATGCTTCTTTACCCTTGTATCGGTCATCCTGCCTACAACACACCATACAACGCTTATTTACACTTGTATCCGTCATCATGCCTACAACTCACCATACAACGCTTCTTAACCCTTGTATCCGTCATCCTGCCTACAACTCACAATACAACGCTTCTTTATCCTTGTATTCGTCATCCTGCCTGCAACTCACAATACAACGCTTCTTTATCCTTGTATTAGTCATCCTGCATACAACTCACAATACAACGCTTATTTACCCTTGTATTCGTCATCCTGCCTACAACTCACAATACAACGCTTCTTAATCCTTGTATTAGTCATCCTGCCTACAAGTCACAATACAATGCTTCTTTATCCTTGTATCCGTCATTCTGCCTACAACTCACAATACAACGCTTCTTTATCCTTGTATTGGTCATCCTGCATACGTTTTTTTAGTTTCTAGAATAGTTTATGGAATGTAAAGATATCCAAAATCCCTGTTTTTGTTGTTATCACAACCTTCATAGTGACGAAAAGTCCGATACGAAACATATATAAAGATGATATGACAATTTGATTTTCTCTATGGAAAACAAACATTACTTGAATGCCCTCAAAAAATCCATATATTTCTGGAATATGCAAACTGACTGGGTCATAAACATCATAAGACACATACGTTTAATATTAGAATTATTTATGTCCAAGTATATTTACTAAGTTTATTTCCTATGACTTCTAAAGAAAATAATGAACTCAACAATTTTTATTTGCTGTTATATATTTAATTTATGAGAAACGGTGAATATAATTTCCGTTCCCGTGTTCGCTTGGTATCTTATTTTTGTTCCTCTTTTAACTAAACATGCACTACAATTTTTTAAAAAAAATCGTATTTTGCATGCGTTACCCAAAGATAATACACTGTCCTTGAATTAATAAAACTGTCGAGACTGAAACTGAGAAATAACAAAACACTTTGAGTCGAAAGATCTCAAAACCTAATTAGGACACATGCATGAAAATTTCAGACCTAGCCGTGTTGTGCAAAATATTGCCCATTAAATTTAAGTGAATCAGATCGGTTTTAATTTCAGATTTGCAACACTGAATCAGACAAATTATACAGATAGAATTGACTCATATAGCAATGATCAAATGGACATATGATGAGAGACACAAACTTTTTGACTGAAAATGTTTTAAAACTTTTGCCCAGATGAAAATAATAATTTGAAACGTTTTATGAATTCAAGGCCAGGACAAAACAAGAATAAGTTCAATTTGATTTCGTGAACGCTTGTTACTGTGTCTTAAAACAGCACGAGTTTTGTTCAACAGCCTATCGCGTGAATATGTGAGAAAGTTTGAAGGCCACTTCAACCTATTTCATGTAAGTGAATCAGATCAGTTTTAATTTCAGATTTACAATTAAATCCGACAAACGTATACAGATAAAATAACTTAATACAGCAATGGTCATATGAACATATGACAAGAGACACAAAATTATTGACAAAAGTCGTGTTCAAATCTCATTTAAAATTGACATGATGCTTTCAGAGGCAACTGTAAAGTTAGTTACAGAAATTGCTTTTATCGAGCGTGCTACCCTTCTGTCCCCTTTGAGAGTAAACATTGTAAAATAATTGTATGTAAATCTATATTTTAAAGCAAGTTTTGTAATATGCATGCTTAGAAATTTATCTTCACAAAACGTGAAGGTAAAAAACCAATATACTTAGCTCTCTATATTACCAGTAGATTCGATGTCATCATATTTCCCTCTCCTAAAGTCGAAGCCAGAACACAGGAACAAACGGGGATGTAGACTGGCTTAGAACGGGGATGTAGACTGGTTTAGAACGGGGATGTAGTCTGGTTTAGAACGGGGATGTAGACTGGTTTAGAACCCTAGATTCCTACGCTTGAGATTGTTAGACCATAAATGGTATTGACGTATCCATCTGCGTTACAGTTGCCCTGTATCTGATAGTTTCCAGCCGGGAAAACGAAAATTGATCCTTTACGATTTCTTCCCTAATGAAAGAGTATGAATATCAGTTAGAAACTTGCTCCATTGAACTTAATCTTTTTCAACTACAGTATATAGTATAGTTATAAACTATTTTCCTTTTATTTAAGTTTGAAAATAGCACCACGTAGAGTTGGAGCTTATAAAAACGATACTCTGATATTTGATCAAACATGAGTCACCCAAAATGTAAATGTATTGGTACATGTTAACATTTCTAAACTAGTTGTGATATAATCAACTTCAATCAGTTCTTTCTTTAATTTCTATGTATGTGTGACAAAGTTTGTAAGAAAACCATACAGTATAAAGATATGCCTGCATCAAATGATTACGAGTGCGATCATTGATACTCTGGCATATAGATATGTCTACACCACATGAGTACGAGTGCGATCATTCATACTCTGGCATATAGATATGCCTACACCACATGAGTACGAGTGCGATCATTGATACTATGAATAGCAACATCATACCCTATGACGTATGAACATCTGTAATGTTTCTATCAATTGTAATACTGAAATGACGATTTTTGTCGGCTCATACAAAATCAACTTTTTTGTTTTTTACAGCAAATATTTTATCCTAAACTAAACGTCTCGTGCTCTTTACAATGATGTTAAATCTTATGAGAAAAAATGCTGTATTATTATAGTTATATCCATACACATGAGAAGAAAAAAAAATCCATTAAATATGTTGGATTTGGATAGGGAAATGCTATCCAGTGGTTCATAATTTGTGTGAAGGAACTGGGCAAAGCCTGGTTTCTGCCTTCGAAATTGTAACCTTCGTGTTGGATTTCCTATACCAATGCATATGATGATGGATTCTGTAAATCTCACACACGCCTATCATCAAGGGGGCCATCGGACCCCATAGTTACGAGACTGTCTGAGCACAAAAGCTGAACTCCTGCTAAAAATTAAGAAACAAACGATCTTCTGCAACTTTGTTCCGATTGAGCTTAGGATCACACCAAAAAATGGCATTATCTTATTTGTCCCATTTCTAAATACAAGCAAAATTTCAATGATAATGACTGAAGGTATAGTATTGACAGACTGCAAATATGTTTTTTCCTTGTTGAGTTTGAGTATGAGTTAAGTTGTGTGCTCATATATTTCTGTAACAACGTGGCCAGATTTTGTCTGTAGTACTCTGCCATGTGCTATGATATGGACTAGTATACGAACCCTGCGACATTGTGGTGGGTAATATCTAGCAAATAATTCAGTGAAACTAATTTGTTATATATATATATATATATATATATATATATATATATATATATATATATATATATATATATATATATATATATATATAAACCGGTCATATCCAACAGAAATTACTGTCCCCTAAATGTTCATTCCTTCCCAACTCTAAAAATCGTTGCTACTTCTCAACTTAAGAACGATACATTCAGTTTCGCCATCTAAACTCCTATTATAAAACAACTGTTCATTCCAAACACATGTCAGTTTGTATTAAACTGAAATGGGTGATTATCGACGTTCTCTTACAAGCTGTGGAAATAAATAAGTAGTTTCGATGGACCTATAGCTTTACAAAAAAAAGGATTTAACTAGGTGTGTTTATGTTAGGCCGCTGAGTACAAATAATACATTATTTCATTAAATAGCGTGAACTTGATCAGAGTTTTGCTTAACAACAATTCTGATATTTCTCCATCGTCCGATAACAACCTTTTAATCCTAGATTCCAGCAAGGATATTGGAATTATGAAATGAAGAACGAACTATGGAAAGTCGATTGATAGATTCATATCAAAGAGCGATCACTTTAATGCATTGTACACTTTGCTCATTCACTTTTTTTTTATATTTCATGGACCAATACTGTGAGCAATTAAAGTCCAGAATTTAAATTTTTCCTGGCAAACGTCTAAAAAATAATATGCATATGTTTATTCAAATGAAATTTGCTTAGATCTTGAAACTTGATATAGCTTCAAAACCATCATGGCTGTTTCTTCTACGATCCCCTTACCATTCCGAAATTTTTTTCATGATCCCAAAGATGTCCGGAGTTGAGACGTTTAACTGTATAAATTAAAGAATCTGACCTGTTAAACAAGGCATTTCTTCTTGTGTAAAGAAGAGAAGTAAATGTTTCAGACAAATTATTAAAAGAGTAATCAATTGTATGTGTTGCTAAGATACTGGAAAACCTTTTCCACTCCTTCCAATAGCGTCCGTTAGAAGTTTGGTCCCACGTCGGCAAATGGAAATTCAGGTAAGGCCCAACTTGAGCTATATATATCGATATTGGAATCCTCGTGTCGAAGTGCTGACACCAGCCGAGCTTCAGTACTACTGCCATCTTCGTCCATGAACCGTATGGCTACAAATATATATATATATATATATATATATATATATATATATATATATATATATATATATATATATATATATATATATGTAACAGGATCAATACAAAGAAAACATTCTTGCACAAGTGAACAGAAACTCCAATAAAAGCTAAAATTTGTCTGCAAGAAATAAAACGATATTAAATTCTTGAAAAATAATTACAATTAAAACAATTCCATCAATATGTAATAAAAGTAACACTTCATTACTCACCTGGGCAGAACATGGGATTTTGTACTCTAACAGAAATACCTGAAGCATTATTTCCCCTCCTTCTATACCAGTTTCAGGGAACAAATTATAGTCCGACAAAGGAAAATCATAAAATAAATTTAGTGTAATGAAGACACTTTATGCCAGCTTGACGAATATAAATCAGCAGGAATACAGTTTACAATGAATTTTACACAGGGTTTAATAAATGCATGAACTTTAAGTTTATGGAAACAACTAAAGTATGGTCAGCGATTGAGATTCAAGATAAATGCTAAAGACCGACGTGTAAATATTAAAATCAAAATAAAATGTCAAGGGAAGTAACTAGGTTACAGAGATACACTACAAAACACAAAAGAAAAGAAAATGTCAAGGGAAGTAACTAGATTACAAAGATACACTAAAAACACGAAACAGCCAAAGTCTCACGGGATAGACTTATTATATAGTAGCAACAGCCAAAGACCCACGGGATAGACTTATTTCATAGTAGCGACAGCCAAAGACTCAAGGGACATACTTATTTCATAGTAGCGACAGCCAAAGACTCAAGGGACATACTTATTTCATAGTAGCGACAGCCAAAGACTCAAGGGACATACTTATTTCATAGTAGCAGCATTGGTCTAGTGGATGACAAAACACACTTTCTTTTTCTCACATAAACTTAGACCTATGCATTACAACCATCAACGCTTTAAAGGCATGTTTTGATCCAGCTAGTGCATTTTGCTCCATGCCCAAAATATGAAATTTAGGTCTTACCGATTGAAATCAGTGTGTTTCTTTGTTGTCTTGACGGAATTATTAGCTTAATTTTAAACATATTTTATTGCTAAGAAGATCAGTATACAGGGCACAAGGATTGGAAACAAGTTTTTCAACTTACAAGTTCCTCTGCATTATAAACATAAATAATTAATTAACGAGCATGCAGGCAAGAGTTCTGGAAAAAGTCAAGACAGGTGACGTGCATACATATAATGAAATGAGAGGTATGAAGGAAAGATAAAAGCGGAGGAACAGTGTTTGGTGTGGTCCGGTATGTATAATTTATAGCTGTAGTCATAATGGAACGAAAAATAATCATATGTTTGTGAATCTTTTAGTATTAATAACAAATTTCTGCATTTCCTTTTGTAGCAAATTTTTTTTCTGCTGTGTAAAGTTGCTTGCCAGGTAAAAATGTATTAGAATCAATATCAATATTCATTATTGATAATCTGTGATAAAGTTCATTTCTTGCGTTATTAAATAGTCTGCATTCAAAAAGAAAATGATGGTCGTTTTCTATACGTAATACACAAGAATATGAAGGATTGGCGATGAGATTACATCTAAATAAATCATAATTCAGCGAAATTAATATGAATATTTCATGTGACTGATAATTTCATTGGACACAAAAACAATCATGTGACTACGTTCAGTTGTTAATATTTTTGAAAAAGAAAAGTGTTTGACAAACTTACAGAAATAAACACTAAGAAAATGGTAGGCATCGTGGTTTGTGATCCATGCGAGTAGATTCGTTTTCTTGCATAAAGTGTAATCGT
Organism: Margaritifera margaritifera; assembly: GCA_029931535.1. Taxonomy (NCBI): domain Eukaryota; kingdom Metazoa; phylum Mollusca; class Bivalvia; order Unionida; family Margaritiferidae; genus Margaritifera; species Margaritifera margaritifera. Next base: position 3,629,463 of record JAQPZY010001523.1, on the reverse strand, counting down.
ATAAGCTCTTTTTCAGTTAGCATATATCAGTAGTGTATTGAGGTCAAGGTCAGGTCATATTATATCAATAGTGTATTGGGGACATGATCAAGTCATATTATATCAATAGTGTATTGGGACAAGGGCAGGTCATACTATATCAATAGTGTATTGGGGACAAGTGCAGGTGGTCATATTATATCAATAGTGTATTGGGGACATGATCAAGTCATATTATATCAAAAGTGTATTGGGGACAAGGGCAGGTCATACTATATCAATATTGTATTGGGGACAAGGGCAGGTGGTCATATTATATCAATAGTGTATTGGGGACATGATCAATTCATATTATATCAATAGTGTATTGGTGACCTGGGCAGGTTATATTTAACTTTTTAAACCTTACTGGGGATATCGGGAAAGTTTGCGAAGTGAATGGCCACTAAGTGGTGGCTCTTTGAAGTCTTTCATTATTCCAACATAAAAACAGATTATTCTCAGCTGAACATGCGCGCGTGTGTGTTGTGCGTGTGTATACGCGAGAGAGAGAGAGAGAGAGAGAGAGAGAGACAGAGACAGAGACAGAGAGACAGCGACACAGAGAGGCTGCAAACTTTGATAACTAGAGAAAAGTGACCTTCATTCGTAAATATTCTGTTTCTCCACAATTTTGGTGGAAAAGTGTACGACACACAAAAAACTATTTTGCTATAAATATACAGGCTTCCTTCTTGTTTTTGATCGATATGGACAGCTTACATTATTATAAATGGGTCGTACTGCTGATATTGTCACTTGAAGTCTACTAAGGACCATTTTCATCTGAGGGGCACGAACTGGATATTGAGAAGATTTTTGCTCAAGTTGTGGTTGTCTTTAAATGTTGCTATCACAACACCACTCTGACAGAAATGTACTCTCAGAAGATCCCCCCTCCCCCCCCCCCGCTCTCCAGAGTATTGATACGTTGTGATCCTGACCAAGTTCAGTTGAAAAGAGTAGAATGTCAGGAGGAAATTTGAAAAAATATACCCCTATCCACAGTCTCTCTCTCTCTCTCTCTCTCTCTCTCTCTCTCTCTCTCTCTCTCTCTCTCTCTCTCTCTCTCTCTCTCTCAGCAATGTATACAGGCGACATGGTTACTTCGTTTTTATATAGATATACCTTACAAAAAGAAAAAAAAGAAAAAGGCCACAGTTGCCTCTCGAATTGTATTTGGCTTATACAATTTAAGTGGCATTAAATTGGCCATTACATATCTGAGATATCAGAAAGACCAAGAGCAAGTATGGAAAGTTTTATTTATTTTTCTTCAATGAAAAGTGGATGGAAATCGGATTGCATGGGTTAAACATATTCAATAATGTGTGTGACCCCTTCCGTTTGGTCATTGATGACTGTGTATGTTTTTTATCTTAGGTCAGGCATAATATAAAAACTGAGAATTCTTTTTCTAAAGATCTGTTCAGAATATATTTTAGGCCTGAATTCCTACCAAAGTTGATTTTTCTCCAAGGGGGTAAGTGAAACTATCTCATGTAGAATTCCTGAAGAGAAGATGAGTCAGCTGACTACTAAAAGGTAACGTATCCAACCATGAAAATCGGCCTAATGATTAAAAATGATACATTTATTCACTTATGTAAACACGTGTTTCTTTCATTTTGTTTATTCAACTTGCTGATTCCAAGACTGTCCAAGTGGCAAGTTTTTTCATTGAGAAACATGTATTGGCATAAGGACCTGAGGAATTTCTTTGATGTTATAAGTGACCGATTTTAAAAAGGAGAATATTGTTATTGGACAAGGGTTGGATGATCAGGAGAGAACAACAGAAAATAAACATGATAGACTTCAAGATAAAATTTAATTAGTTCAGGATTTAAACTATTAGAGTTTACTACTATGTTTTCTGCGTTTATCGGAGTATAAACTGTCAGTTTATATAACGGCCTTCGGGCATTATTTGTTGCGTGATGCGGGAACTATAAATGCAATAATAATAATAATAATAATAATAATAATAACTCTGAAGGCATATTTTTGGGAGATGCATATATATGATTTACAAGCACGTGAATGTCATTTCTTCGCTCACCATTCACGTGTCACGTTCACAAGGGTATACATTTTAATGCAAAATATTACTCCTTCAGAGGGTATACACCTCGAGATGTTGCTAGCGATCAAAATGTAAGACTAATATGGAATTTAAACCCATTCGACGGCTCAATAGTAACCCGTGGTCGCTACCATGTGTACTATAGTGACTTGAAACTTGTGCGGCACATACTTTACATAAAATAAATCATGCACTAGAATAACAGGTTCCCTCTTTCAATACAGGAGGTATCACTTAACCTCTAGGAGTTTAGTTTTACACAAGATGTCTAATTCACCCAATCGTTGGATGCTTGCAATGAAAGGTTGTTATTTCCTACAAATGCATGAAAGCTATTTAAAAACACTTGATTACAACAGTTATTCCAATTAATCAATATGAAATGCTAGTAAGTGAAACTCCAGCATATTACTATTAAGATGTGACGAATACACAAATTCCCATTTAGATGTGACCAATCTAGATATGTCCATCCCTTGTATAAATTCTCTGGTTATATAAGCTTACTAAGTTTGATATCTAGCACATGCTACGGTAATATTTTTTTAGTCAATACCCACGAAACACGACATACATTGAAGTCACTTACAACATCTTTGGTCATACACCTTTCTATGTCATGTGTATGTTTCATTTTATTATGATGGTAAACTTTAAGACAGATCGTCTATTTCCTTGTCAATATTTAGGACATTTATGCACAGATTTACAAAATTGCTCTATAATATTGCGTTTACTTGGGCATTTATTTAGACAATATACCATTTTCTTTAAAGTGCTGTTTTTAGAAATGTGAATCTGCATCGTATACTTACAAGCCAGCTTGGCATCAGGAGCAACTCCAGCAGAGCAAAAATGATTGTGTTTCACACCAGCCACAAGACCAGCACATTTTGAACCATGGCTTTAAATAAAACACATAATTTACTGAATGTTTATGACAATTAAAGCTGCAGTTTTTCGGTTTTTCCAAGAATCAAAAATCATTTAAGTTGAGATTAAATTTTAGTAGACTAAATAAAGGATAATAGAATTAGATGGAAAAATAATTAAAATAGTTTTCAATTTCATACATGTTTGCCGTGGCTGCAGAAAACTACTAACATTTTATCTTAAACCAAATAAATACTGACACAGGAGGTACACAATAGCAATTACTTTGAAAGTGACATGTTTTAGAATTCCTACACTGAAATGGAACCCAGTAAAATAAAACAAAACAATCAGGTCTACTCACTCAATGTCCACTGTATCAGCATAGTTGGTGTGGATTGGTGGATTCGCATTGTAATTATTGTCAACAAAACAATATGATAAAGTCATGTTCTGTAGATGAACAAAAGAAAATATGAAATTAATACCTACTAAATATAATATCATTGTGCATTGTATGAAAATATGCTTTAAAAAAAGAGTAAAATGCTGGTGACCATGGGGCACTTTTCGTTCACTATAATTGGGATACTCTATTTTGATAAATGATTAAATGAAAACTACTACAGGACATTACATATACGATATTTTCCCAATATGATAAGATGGATAATATAACTGCATCAATCTAAGACAATCATGCAGCGCTACAGATTGTGACAACTATTAAGTTAGTCTATGTATACCAGCAATCAATTAGCGATTTTCTTCAAAACGTCATCTATTTACTTTCAAGAGTTGTTGTCTGAAAACTTTCTTTTCACTAGCGTCCGCCAATGTTGTATGTTTGGATGACAATTACTTGAAGTGAGGTCACATAACGTTTAAAAAAGTAATTGACTTGTCCCATGTCTGAAGTAAAACGAAACAAAGGTCACGAACTTTTCCTGAAACAACCTGATTGGTCTACGGTACACTAAAACTGACACCGTTTTTGAGTTATTTTTCCCCACAAAAGTATGATTACAGATGGTCAAACAATGTACATTCAAAATGTTTGCAAATTATTGCTATACAAATCCCACAATCATCTAAATGATAGAAAGTCAATCACTTTTAAGGAATAAAGAGCATTAAAAAGTACAACTGAGCCTGAGAACACGTTAATATCTGCATGCCAAAATGACGTTAACTATTGTGTGAAGTTATAATAGCCTAATTCGCTTGTAAATGACGCGTCATTGCGATGTCATACAGATTGCAGTTTTACCACGTGATGAAACGGACCAATCAGATTACCGACGACAATTCTTCCCAGTTACAAAGTACTTGAGTGTGTACCGTTCTAAAATAGTAACACTCGATAGCTATCATTATCCGTTGACGACGGAGTCTGAACACTGGTCACGTTAACGTAATTCGGCCATTGGGAGGATTGACAGTGTATTTATTAATTATATACTATTAGTTATAAATGACTGATAATGAATGTTAAGATGTTTTGCGATAATAACCAAGAATAAGCACATACATATGCTTCAGAGATGGTATCATATCCCCTGACCTTCGCAGGTTACATGAAAAGGATTGTTTTTGTTTTTTTTAATCAAACGCAGGCCAATTTGATAGTGAAGTCCCAGTCGGGGTAAGAATTTAAAACTAAGGTTACTGAAATGTAAATATCTTTCGTAGATTCCAAAGTAAACTTGTACTCTATACTCACCATGTTTGGGTACAGTTCTGTGTGACTCATTTCCACCCCGATGTCTACTATTGCCACTTTTACATTCTTGCCCGTGTAGCCCATATTCCAGACTTCTTCAACACCCATCCCATAATAATCACGGTTTTGCACATCCTTGAGATTAAAAATATTTACGTATACACGATGAATTATCAGTGTAAATTATACGACACTGTCGGTTAATTTTCTATCCCAAACAGTGGCGGATCCAGAAATATCGTTTTGGAAGGGGTAGGGGGTAAGGGCCTAAACAAGTAGGTGAGAGGTCTGTGGGATGGAACCTCAGGTGACGAAACAGGGGATGACGTCCCAGAAGCTCTTGCATTTTAAGCGTTTCCAGGGCATAATTTGAACCATTTAACTGTAAAGAAAACTTACTGTAGGAAAGTTTATGTTGTTTTTCGCTCATTTTTATTTGTATTTTGTTTTGGGGGAGGGAGGGGGAGGGGCGGGCTAACTGGTCGAAGTGTTGGTGACAAATTTAATGTTTGATGTTGATATAACTGCTTTGTCTAACTGGTCGAAGTGTTGGTGACAAATTTAATGTTTGATGTTGATATAACTGCTTTATCTAACTGGTCGCAGTGTTGGTCTCACATTTAATGTTTTAATGTTGATATAAGTATTTGATCTAAGTGGTCGAAGTGTTGGTAAAAAATTTAATAATTTAATGTTTGGTATTGATGGAACTGCTTTATCTAACTTGTCTAAATGTTGGCAACAAATGTAATGAAAGTATCGAGTTCAAGCAAATGCAGATTTTCTTTTTACTATAGAATATAAACGAACATCTTTATAACATATATATATATATATATATATATATATATATATATATAAGGGTCAAATCCAAAATGGGAGGTTTTAGATACTAATGAAAATGTTTTAGACGACTTTACTTAAAGGCCAATTTATATTCACAAACAAAAGCTTAAATAATCCGGTATCTTTTCTGGAGGTAACTGCTTTAGGTGCAGACCTACTTTTCAAATTACAAAAATATATATGTATTGTGGGTATATGTATTGTGGGTATGTATGTAATAAAGTATATATGTATTGTGGGTATGTATGTAATAAAGTATGTATGTATTGTGGATATGTATGTAATAAAGTACGTATGTATTGTGGGTATGTATGTAATAAAGTATGTATGTATTGTGGGTATGTATGTAATAAAGTATGTATGCATTGTGGGCATATATGTAATAAAGTATGTATGTTTTCCCACCCAGTCGTATCAGCTTGAAAATTGATAGTAATAAATAATATTAAATGAGCAGACGGCATTACAAATGAATACAAGCAAGCACATTCAGGTTGTATGACGCTTTACTCCTGTTTTTTTTAGAAAGAAAAAAAAAACTTAGAAAGTCACTGCTTTTTAAAATTTACCAAGCCTGTAATAGTGTTATGTACATGATACCGATTGACGTAATGAATTATTGAATATCCTCAGAAACATATCAGTCGAAATAGTAACTGAATAGTAGCATGGCATTATTTGTGTAAGAAAGCGATGTTCCATATTACTTGTGGCTGAGACTCAGGGAAAGTGTCTAAATAAGAAATAACAGTTCATTTGAACGCTCCGAGTCAAACATTTCAATCACAAAATATTTTTTTCTAAACCTGTATTGATTGCATATAAATGTTTTTGGCTCTGTTTATCCATTATAGGACATATATTTGGGGTAAATAAAATTTTCAGCTTTAGGCACTATTTTAATCTGATGTGCGCCAAGTACAATTTCCTCCAGAAAAGCCACACCGTACGGTAACGACGAATTTCGTCTCTTACATAATGTAAGAATATAACAAAATGAACATAATCAGCATTTATATTCAGACATAAGCGTTTGATGTTGCATTTATACTTACCGGGTATGGTTCAAAGGCTTTCCAGATCATCTTTTTAACTTCTGGCTGAGAGAACTTACGCAACTTTTGCTGTTCTAATGAAGTTACCTAAAGATTATAATACGTTTGTTATTTGATATTGATCATTATGTACTCTCTTCATACAAGTATGATTAAATAATTATTGATAAGTATATAACCATTGATTTTAATTTTAGATATCGCAAGAATCTTTAGTTGCAAATGGAGGATTCAAATGGTAGTAGTCAGTGGAGCCAACCAGGGCCCAACTGTTGTACTCTGGGGACAATTGGAAATTAACATGACGCCGCTATTTTGAAAGCGTGATCTTATGGGTAAAAGAAAAATTTAATGTTAAATACGTCTATTAACCATGTGAGCCACTTGGGCACAAGGGGAACTCAGTGATAAATGTGTCTATAGGTTTAACATTGTGGACAACACTGGACACAAGGGGAATTTAACGTTAAAAGCTTCCATAGGTTTAACATTGTGTGTCACTTTTGTGACCTAACGAAATTTTATATTTTGGGCAACCATTTTATGGAATAAATTGGGGTAAAATGAGGGTAAAGGGAATTTAACATTATCTGCCATTTTAGGAATAAATGGGATGGTATATGGTCAAAAGAAAATTTAACATTGCGTGGTCACTATGGGAATCTAACACACTTAATATCAATCCAACAGACATCCTTACAAATCTGATGCTATGAAACCACTAAGGCGCCCATAGACCTAACATGGAGAGTTCACGTGACTGGGTGAAACTCAAAATGGCCGACTGCAATTAGATTATATAATGCTCCTCACAGTCGGTTATCTCACTTTGGAAGGATGATGCCAATGCCACAACGATGTGAATTTGGTGATAAAATGTCACCTGGAGAAAACCGTACGCTTCATAACTGTATCACACTCAGTTCGTATTGTATTTTCTGCGATCTTTTTTCTACAATGGCTTCAGTGCAGAATGTGAAGATTTATACTAAGTACGAGGAAAATTTCAGGCACTTTTTAATTGCAGAAATGGGTCAAAAAACCCAAGACCAAATGAAAAAAAGAAAGAAATTGAACCAAAATTTAAAATTGAAAACAATTATTTAAAAACAAAAAAGCTAAAAAAATATAATTTTTAACGTCACTTAAAATATGTAAAGATTAAAACAAATTACAAATTTGAACAATTTTTCAAAAAATTACACGTTTTTAAAAAATTACAAAATTATAAAAATTTTCACAAAATTTTAAAAATATAAAAAAAAAATTGTAAGAAAAAAAAAAATTTACCTAAAGAATTTTCTTTAAAAAAAAATTCTTAAAATGAAATAAATTTTAAATCTAGAATTTTTTTTTTTTTAAAACAAATTTTAAAAGATTTAACAACACATTCGAAACATAGAAACAAAAATATAAAAATAGAAACAAATAAAATTTAAACCAAAAAGTTAAAAACAAAAATTTTCAAATTTAAAATAAAATTATCAACTGGAAAATATAAACATTGAGAAATGTTCAAAAATATTTATTAATTTACGTTCAAAAATCAACATTTAAAAAAATATTTTAAAAATATAAATTGAAATTTTAGAATATAAATTAGAAAATTAAAAAAGGACACACAACGAACCTTCCCTGACCAACATACACCTTTGCTGACCAGCACTCTCACACACATACAAACTCGTGTGTAAAGGGGATGTAAAGCATGTACAGAGTTATGAGAACTAACATATTCTTACAGACTCACAAACGTTCTAAAAACCAAACACCCACACACACAAAAAGTCGGATTAGGAAACATATATTTACTTGATGGTAGTTAACACACAAATTTAAAATCTAAAACCCACCTCTACCATCCAGTACCCACCTTACAAACAAAAAACAAAAAAAGTAAAAAAGAAGAGACTTATGTGATTGTCACTAACACATATAATTACATTACAACACTTATTCTTACAAGCAGAACGGATGAGGGAAGGTAGGAGACAGGAAATGTTCACTAACACATATATTTGCCATTCAACACTCTTACATGCAAACAAAACAGACGAGGGAAAAGAGATTTATGTGATGGCTGTTAATACACACAATTACAATCCAACACCCACCCTTACAAACCATCAGAGGAGGGAAAGAGGATAGTAGAGGGTCACTCACACCTACTTATGGACAAACAAACTCACAATGTTACTATCCAACACCACACATACCAACAAAACAGAGGAGTGAAAGGGGGAGGGGGATAGTCACTCACACCTACTTATGGACAAAGAATCACACCCTTTTACAATCAAACACAAACTTAGAAACAAAACAGAAGAGTTAAAAAGGATTGCTGAGAGCCACTCACACAAGCACAGATCCTCGTTACCAAACAAATAAACACACATTCTTATTAGCAAATCTTTAGGGTGTATCTTCCACCGTAAGTTAACTTTTCTTCTAAATATTATATACCTCATCGACAAATGTAAAAAATCCCGGATTTGATACGACTCGTGGCAAAACTCAGATTGAGAAGCAGATCGAAAGGTCTTGCTACAGTTATATAGGTCATTAGTATAATCAACATTTGACTATGGCTCGATTGTGTACGGATCAGCTTGTAAATTTTACCTGCAAATGCTTGATCCGATATACAATTGGAGACATAGACTTTGTCTTGGTACATTTCGAACCTTACATTCAGAAAGCCTCTATGTTGAGGCAAACGAACCATCATTTTATCTCATATGAACGGAAATGGTTTTTCAGTATACTACCAAACTATCCTCTAATCCATCTAATCCCGCATATGGTGTAGTCTTTAGGGCCAAATACTGAACCTTGTACGCTCAGAAACCAAATTTCATTCCTCCTTTTGGCACACAAATTCGTCCTAACTTAGAAATAGCATAAAATCAATGCTGGAAATACTGCATAATTGTGTGTTCCAAAGTCACCACCATGGTTATCTCGCCCCCCCCCCAATTATATTTGATCTCTGTCAAATTAAAAGTCCTAAAAAAAATCATCTCCTTTTTCATAGTAAATTCAATGAAATCAGAGCCTCTTATCGTGACCATACGTCCGTTTAAACAAACGATTTGAAAGATCGAGACAAGGTTAGAGCTGCATTTGCAACACCTAATAATGCCTCCATTTTTATGGCAGAAATTACAGCTATACTCAAATCTTTCAGCTATATTGATACCTCTTAAAACACAAAATTCATCATTATTTTGGATTCATTTTCCACACTAAAAGCCTTGCACAGTCTTAATTCTGACACGCTTGAATATCCCAGATCTTATAGAAAATGATTTGATCATACAATCTGGAAGAATATTCTATACTCTTGACCGCCTAGTCACACTGGCATTAAGAGAAATTCAAAGGCAGATAAAGCAGCCAGATCCGCCCTGCAGTCATCCGTTTCCAAATGGAAGATTCCATTTACTAACTTCAAATATCATAAATCAGCACGTTCTTCATAACTGGCAAAATATGTGGAATGAAAACTCCACAAGCTAGCTTCTTAACATCAAATACACTATTGGAAAGTGAAGAATAGAACACATCACAAAGATGATATGGTATTGAGCCGATCGCATATAGGTCACACATACCTGACTCATGCATACCTCCTGAAGAATAAACTCAGACAGAGTGTATATTCTGTCAGTGTCCTCTGACAGTGGAGTACATTCTTGTCGAGTGTGTCGACTTGTACCTTGTTAAACAGAAGTATTTTTATGTGAAATTCGATGACAAATATGTATGATGATGATGTACCCCCCAAGAAAATCTTGGACTTTTTGAGGTAATGCGGCTTATATAACAAATTTCGACTATATGTTGTTAAAGATTTTACATCTGTTTGTTACCTCTATTTTTGTATTTTATATGCTGTTCGCTGAACTTTTGGAAAGGGCTATCTTCCAAAAGATTTTGTGCAATTCTTCATTTTTACATTTTTAGAACTTCACTTTTCGTTGGCACCATATAAGCACATACATACATACATACATACATACATACATACATACATACATACATACATACATACATACATACATACATACATACATACATACATACATACATACATATATATACATACATACATACTTATTAACAAACAAAAACAAAAAACCACACATCCATACAAACAAACACACATCCTTATTAAGAAACAAACACGCATTCTTACATACTAACAATCAAGGTGTACGGGCTATTTTTTATAATACATACATACATACATACATACATACATACATACATACATACATACATACATACATACATACATACATACATACATACATACATACATACATACATACATACATGCATGCATGCATGCATACAGACAGACATACATACAGACATACATACATACATACATACATACAGTTTTTTCTAATGCATACATACATACAAACATAGTCAAATATACCGAACGGGGTGAGGGGTTGGGTACGAGCACCAATACATACATACACACCCTCGTACGTACAAACATATATACATACAATCACACTAGTCATTGATGGGAACTGAGTCATGGATGAAAATTGGAGAACACAAATAAAGAAACATAACATTCGAACATAAAAGTTAAAACAAAAAATTTAAAAAATGTCCAAAACATTTTTTAATTACAAGATTCTAAAAAATTAATCAATTTAAAAATATTTTAAAAAAATTTATAATTGTACAAAAATAATAAATTGTAAAAACATTTTTTAAATATAATAAATTTCAAACAAATTTCAAAATTCTACAAATTAAACGTCGAACATTTACAAAAAATTTAAATTTTAAATATTTAAAAAAAAAGTTAAAATCGAGACCTAATGAAAATAATAATAAACAAATCAAGAAATATTTTATTTTCAGTTACGTTGGGTTAATTTCTCGTACAATAGGAATCACAATGAAATTTCAATTATTTTAAAAAAGGTTCATTTGTTCTTGTTAGTGTTTTGCTTTCAATGGCTCTTTCGCTTCTTATGAAATCACTAAAGTGAATATACCAGTTATGTATGTCGAGGGAAAGGGTACTGGGTCCCAGAATGTAGACAGCCTCAAAGAAAAGAAACCTGTTATCATAAGAACGTTGAAACTAGGTGACGAGGCAAAAGCAAGAGCAAGAAAACTGATATTTCGAAAGGAAAGTGAAGGAAAAGAAAAAGGAGGAAAAATAGATATTTCGTCAGAAGAAGAAGCAGAAGATAAATAGAATATTCCGGTTTGTTGTTGTGTTTCAATTTCTGGAGTTTAGTATTTACTTTAGTCTAAGCCATATTGTTTAGTATAATATTCCGGCGATTTTTTATTATCAGGTAAATTCCGTGTTTGTTTCGGAATTATGTTGTTACGTTTAGTCTCCGTCATTTTAATGAAATATTCCCATTTTTGTAAATTCTCTCCTATATTCCATTTCAGTTTCGTTCGGAATTCTATGATTACTTTTAGTCTCGGTCATTTCAATAAACATTTCGGTTTTCCTTTTAGCCTTCGCTATATTCCGTTCTGGTCTCAGAATTCGAGTACGAAATCAGGTCTCGATCTTAAGGCAATCGTGTTGGATATATAGGTGCCACCATGTTAAAATACTTCTCTTTCACCTAGGGAACCTAATTTTTAATTTCATTTAGTCATGTGAAATTTCTGTGTTAAGTCTATGGGCGCCCTAATAACTTTATATCATCAGGTGTGTAAGGATTTGTGTTGGATTGCCATGAAGTACGTTAGAACCCCGTAGTGATCCACTGTGCTAAATTCCCATTTGACCCCATACCATCCGTTTTATTTCTAAAATATCAGCCCTTGTAGAATTCCCGTTACCGTCATACAGATCCAATTTATTCCTTAAAAAAATGGTAGCCCATGTTCAAAATTTCATTAGGTCCCCAAAGTGACAAACCATGTCAGGCTCACAGACGTTTTAACTTTAAATTCCAAGTGGGCCCTATAGTGACCCATAATGTTCAATCTATTGACATTTTTAACATATAAATTCCCCTTGTGCGATACGTTACCCCTAATTTTAAACCTATGGACGTTTTGAACATTAAATCTCCTTGCTCTCTTAGTGGCCCACGATGTTAAACCTATGAACATTATTAACGTTTAATTCCTCTTGTGTACAGAGTAGCCCACTCTGTCAATCCTATGGACGTTTTTAACATTACATTTTATTCCTCTGCTGTCTAGAGTAGCTCACAATGTTAATCACATATATATATATATATATATATATATATATATATATATATATATATATATATATATATATATATATATATATAACAGTTAATTCCCCTTATCCCCATCGGTTCATATTTTCACAATAGCGGCGTAATGTTAAATTCCCATTGTCTCCAGAATGCCCGTCTTATTCGTGCTCAGACTGAACCCATTCACTACTAATGGTAACTATGTATTAATTCACAGTTCTAAACAATACCTTAAATGCCTAGAAGGCATATATATATATATATATATATATATATATATATATATATATATATATATATGCATACATAATTAAAGATTGTTTATTACATTCTTCTGTTATAACGTCGGAGTTTAAATTCCCGGGGCAAATTCCTAACTAATTTGTATTCCAAAGGCTTTGTTATAACGTTTCTTTTGTACGACGTTTAACTGATTATAGCGTTTTATTTATGTGGTCTGCCTGAGAAAATTAGCTAAATTATAATGTTTTTATCACCTGACGCGCCGAAGCCAGATAAACAATGGCGGTCAGTGCTTAAAAAAATCCGGTAGCCCGATGACCGGAGCCCTCTAATTTCAGATTGGGTCTCTCCTGTATTCGTCCACTTACCATACTTCTATCGAAAACTGTAACTTTGTCTACAAAGCGAAGCATGTGACATGTGAACGGGGAACATATTGCCTGGGTTACCTATAATTAGAGCTCACTTGCCTTTAAGATACATGTGATTCTACCGGCATTAGGGCGAGATACCGTTCGTAAAGCCCTGTACCACACATACCTTTTTATAGTTGAAATCTACCGCTTTTGAAAATTACCAGCTTTTTTAAACAAAAATTGAAGAAGAAAAAATATATAGGTTGGTATTTTTAAGTGTTCTATCTAAGCATTACAGAAATCAGCCAGAACCAGTCTACTTGGTACCGGAACGGTTCCAGCAGTCGTTGCAACCGGTTTTAATCTGAAGAGTTTAGGCCAAATGCGGGATGTTTTTTGAGGTGATATAAGTAATAAAGGGATCAAATGTGATCCATGATGGTTTTTGAGTCTTTGATTAAAAATCGGCAGTCCTTGTGCGGAGGTGAGATAAAAGAAAAAAAAAAAAAGGAAAGGCCGATAAATCAATAATTTTGGAAGAACCACTTGATGGGGTTTTTGTGTGTGTTATAAACAACCTTTTATATATATATATATATATATATATATATATATATATATATATATATATATATATATATGTGTGTGTGTGTGTGTGTGTGTGTGTGTGTGTGTGTGTGTGTGTGTGTGTGTGTGTGTGTGCACATTTAAAAATGCTTTGATTGGTTGTTAATTTTTAGCGCCACTTGTAACACATTATTGGCTATATCATGCCAAGGAAATGGGAACTATATAACTTTCCCAAGGTCACACCAGGGCAGCCGACCCGGGATGGCCGAAGCGGGTATTAAATCCGTGATCCTTCTTTGGATTACGAGTCTGACGCTCTACAAAATAAGCTATCACGGCTCCCTAAATATTTTTTGTTCAAGTAATATGAATATGACTCGAGAACAAACATATCTTTAAAAATTATAGGTTTTCAAAACTTATATTTGTTTTCATATAATCATAACAGTTTCTATTTCCTTATGCTAAAGCGTGCAACATTTACATCATATTTATATAGTAGAGCCTATACCAGAGTTATGGCAGAACAAATCATATATCATGAAAATGATGTCAAAGATTTGTAGGAAGTGGGTTATACTTATATATAACTCTAAATGATGACTGCCAGAATGGAATTGGAAAGGAAAAGAAAAGTATCATTCCTGAGACAGAAAGCCAAGTTCAGTTCATGTGGTGAAAAGAAAAAATATGTGAAGTGACCTGTATAGAAGCTTACTAGAAATTTAATACAGGACTGGAATAAACTTTTCTACAAAAAATAAACAAGGAACGCCCTACAACATTTTCTGATAGCTTTACCTTATTTCCGACAGTGGCTCTGAAGTCATCCATCTTCCAAGTATAATTACCTCTGTTAAATCGAGCTGGTTGATCCGATTTTACAAAAAGGTATGTGTCGCTCAAAAGCTGAAGGTAACAAAGAAACACAGATAATCAGCTTGAACCGAATATGAGAAGGAACGGGCATTCAAACAAAATATTTTTTAATGCTACAAATTCAACACTTGAATTTTTCTGTCTTATAACTTACATAAATAAAAATCACTTAATCGAACTAAAAGACACACACAAATGTATACATGCTTTTTTTTAAACAAATCATACGACAAATAATAGTCTTAGGAATCAAAAGACTATTGTGCTTTTTATAATGAGTATATATTATTAAAAAATTTCGTGCACACCATAAATATATGTATGCGCTATGTACAAAATTGGAGGGTGTTTAACAGAGTGCAAATATGATGCTTGTTTGTGTTTATGTGATCTTTAAATGAACAATGTAGAAAATAGGATCTGTTGTCAGACATTTTCATGTTTTCATATTCTTACTTTTACAATCCGTTTTGCAAGAAGGATGAGCTAGACAGTACCATATCTTCAGATACCTGGTTGTAGGTACAAACCAGATTGAACATTTCAAACCGTCTAAAATATATTCCTCACATTTTTATGAATCTAAAAGTTAACCCAAAGTTCAACCTGTTTGTGAATTTGATGATATAAGAGTCATGACTCAGATAAACTTTCACTGAAATAAATACTGAGATGGATTTAAAATCTAATTTTTCCTACAAGTTGTAATTCAAGGTTAATTTTAGCATTGTCAATTGGGTTAATAATGTGAAGGAAGGCACACATTCCACTTCAAGTTTACAATCCCAACATTTTTTGTATGTGGATACTCAAAGTGAATAGAAATGTTAAAATAATAAGAAACAGTGTTCATGCATTTTTTTTTACTTGTTTGCGGTCACGGCTTATATTATATCCAAATTTCTTTATGCATGGATTTAAGTTTTGAGTCACCTATATTACCGGTGAGATAATTTAAAGAAATTATTGACTAAATTTAGATTTAAATCTTTAGGAAAACCCTATACGCCAGCATTCGAATCATGATAATCACTCAGTGTATTAAATATGACTTTCAAATAACAAAAGAAAGAAAGAATTTAAACAATATTACGATATTTTTAATAGACTCGAGAGCAAAGATATTTTATCGATTTTGGATAAGATATGTGGACGCGCAATCGATATAAATGAAAAACCCGTAAATGTAGTGTCTCGCCTGCCATAATGTCACTGCAGTCTTAGTAACACACTATAAATTAACCTATGTGACCTTGACCTCTGACCTTTTAAACATTTGAAACGCTCCATAATCATATATGTCAAATCTATTATATAATCCATGTATAGAAACAAAAGATACAACCCCTTCATGAGGCTCACAACAGTCTACCCCCCCAAAAAAAAAAAAAAAGTTAAATAACAAATCATGCTTTTTACTCCTCAATCCATTATCCATGTACACTGGTAAAGTTCGTTCAGAATGTAATGGACACATACTTTTTGTTTCCTGATTTTACAACTGTAAACGACTGAAACTCGTGACCTTGACCTTTGACCTTTCGACCTCCAAAGTACTAGTGATATTTTGTATCCCATGATAAACTTCTTTATTATAGCTGATGACATTTCATGCAAGGCAGTAGTAGATAATACTGCCATATCCAAAAACCTGAACCACTGACCATAGAAACAATTATTTCCTGTGACCTGTGATCGTGTCCTTTGAATCCCTTGAGCTCCAATCCCTAGAGATGTTCTTTTCCCACCCCTCTCCCGTATTTGTGGGCAAAGTCTGATGATGATCCACAAATTAAAACATGAAATATTTCCATTTAAAAAATGTTGAAGCCGCACGAATTAAGGATGGACTGACACTGTGACCGATATATCGCGATGTGTCAGTGTAATATTTAACTCAAAAATTGTAACTACGAATATCATATTTTTTTAAAAATTACATTTACCTTACCATCCATCTGAAAGGAGACATTGTGATATATAAGTAAAATAACTACTATGTGTATCAAGGGTGTGAAGTTAATTTACCTCCCTATTTAGCAATTTTTCATTATAACTGAACCATCAATAGTTCTCCATGAGACAAAGGCCTACTTCTGATGCATAAACAAAGTTGACATGCGCGAATAAAAAAAAAAAAAAAAAAAAAAAAAAAAAAACTGATGACAATGCTTTACCTTTCTTATGAAGGTTAAATTGTATTTCCTTCCAACGTCCTCCACGAAATGTAGATTCCTTGGATCCAGCTGCAGGACGTATTCATTTGTTAAGAGATCAATCTCAGGGATCGGATTTAAACAGTCCAACGTGAACACAAAGACCAGCACTGTAACGAAATAATGTAATATCCGCAACATAATGTCACACAGGTCGTCTATGTTATTCTGAGGATTCCTCTGAAAGATAACGAACTTAGTAGATTGTAAGTGTACTGCGCACTATGAAAATATGTCCATTTTTAGTTTACTGAAAGCGGAAGTTTTATGTAGACGTCTTTCGGTAACCAGGTTAAAACAGCTCGACGAGATAATACTTTGTCAGATACACCTAAATGATCTCCTTGTAGGGTGCTTTATTAATGAGCCTATGAATAGACTGAAATTGAATTAAATCCAAATGTACAGGTGAGCAGACGACAAGTCACACAATCCTCTAATGAACAACAGATCTCACTGTATTTCTCAAAGCTTGGTATATGAAACATATAATGTATGTATCGAATCTAATCTACTGTGCTGTTAAGCGGGAAGATACCAGTCTTTTTATGTAATAAGCTGCAACGAATCACATATCTATATATGTATCTATTCTAAGCTGCATTTTGTATTCGTAATGCGAGTGATTATGTACGGATAGGAAAGGAAAAAGAAAGGAGAGGAAGGGAAACAAAATGAAATCCCCTACTACCTCCCTCCGATTTCAATGCAACAACAAAAATGATGATACAAAGCTGATTGGGCGTCAAACGCTTTAATGCTGAAATATATCACTTGACTAAAAATATTAAGGCCCAAAAATTACATCAGGGTCTTGACCTTCATGACAGCAAGTAGACTTGTACGACCTAAAGTAGAACTTTATTCTTTTACCGAAAGTAATTTTATATGGTGTCATGACATTTTTATTTTGACTCCCAATTTTGATTTATTTTTCTTGAAAAAAGAAAACGACTTTCAGCATTCTTTTTTCCGAAAAAAAATCTATCGATTAGAAACTCTTAGGAATAGTAACACATATCTTCTGGCTATAAGTCCGTCTTGTTTCGTCGAACCCTTTTTTTTGTATGGATCTTTTGCTTTTTTTAAAGACAAAGTTTGGCTTGCTTTTGTGAAAGAAAAGTTTTTGTTTGATACATAAACCATTAATAAGGTTACTTTCTAAAACAAAGACCAGGAAGCGAGGGGTATCACGCTTGCCGAAATGCTCAGTATCGCTTAATTTAAAGATATTTCTTATATAATTAATAATAACATTGCAATAAATAAATTGGAACGAAAAAGGAAAAATAGCGTGGAGAAAAATGCAATACAATACAATTTCTATTAACCTACGTTTGTTTAAAAATTAAACAAATAGCTACTCATCGCCCACCGCGTAGAGCTTGAAATGTATAGAGTGGCATTTTGAGTGTGTGTGTGTGTGTGTGTGTGTGGGGGGGGGGGTTCTTTCATTTTTCAATTTTTGTTGGGGGTGGGGGTGGCAACAAAAAGCAAATAATATTATAAAAAATTCAAAAATTATATTACAAACAACGATATTATCAGAAATTAACAATTAACAATCATAAGTTATTTTTATGAAAGAGAGGAAAAATTATTTTGAAAAAAACAAATCATAATTCGTTTTTATGACGAACAATACCAAAAGTTCCATCTGGATTTACTTGTATATTTGAAGGATACTTTTTCTAAATGTATTGCCTCTAAAATTTCATGATGATTGAATTCTAAAATTTTACAATCGGGGTCATGATCATCTTCTGATAAAAAAAATGTAAATTTCTAGAAATTCAGAATATTCAGATTTTTTTTATCAGATTCTGGATGAGTTGAAGGTTCCTGTAATGCTACTACATATTCCTTTAGTATGGCATCCTACTAAGAAATATGTACATTATTCATTTCTTTTAAAAAAAAGTTTTAAATAAAGTCTGGAATTTGTTTTAAAAATATAAAATCAACTTATATTTATAGTTATTGCCCTTTCCTGTTGTTTTTTTTTTATACTGTGGCTTTCTTTTTCTTTACTGCTGAATTCTTTTTGTTTTACTCATAAACT
Source organism: Margaritifera margaritifera (assembly GCA_029931535.1). NCBI lineage: Eukaryota > Metazoa > Mollusca > Bivalvia > Unionida > Margaritiferidae > Margaritifera > Margaritifera margaritifera. Next base: position 3,610,303 of record JAQPZY010001523.1, on the reverse strand, counting down.
AAATTTATATAGGTTTCTTCTTATCTTGCAGTAATACAAATTTTGAGATTCTCCAATATGGACACGTTTCTTATGGATAAAGATTAAACAAAAATTGTATCCAAGATAAAATTGTGCAGTGTGCCAAAAGCTTTGCTGGCTTCATTAACAGAAAGAAAATAGAAGAGGAGGAGTTACTACTTTGTTAATCATATTCTGAATTTCACACAATTCTCATTAAACTTAATTCAAATTAAGTAGAAAAAGACGTTCCTATGGCATTTCTAATGAAATTCAGATATCTTATTACTTTAAAGTACATATATCAAGAATAAATTTCGTCTCGATTCACATGAGCAATATTTGTAATTTATTTGATTTATTACACGCTCTCTATAAACATTCTGTCTTATTTCAAACGGTAAGGTTATTATCTATAAAAGAAAATGATTTATCGTTATATTATTTTTATGAATTGTTTACCATTGATAAACAATTCATAATATCAATGTAAGGTTAAATAGTTCATAAAATCAATGTAACATTGTTTTAGTCAAAACATCCATTTCAAATAAGAATTAAACTTCTTTTTGCCACCACCCCCACCCCGAAAAAAGTTTTAGAAAAGTTGATAATCTGTACTATTTCAATAAGGACCTAACCTACAATAAAATCATGAGCTTTGGATTTCTGTTTTACTAACTTTCCTATAATGTTCTTGTAGTTTCTGTTGGATCATTAATTGATCAATCTTATTTTGTTGTTTGAGAGGAAGAATTTAAATTTGAAAAAATAATTATTCAAATTCTTTTAATAACTCTATTCCCTCAGATAAATATTATACATAGAATTCTATGAATATAATTTTCTATACATAGAATTCTATGAATATAATTTTCTATACATAGAATTCTATGAATATAATTTTCTATACATAGAATTCTATGAATATAATTTTCTATACATAGAATTCTATGAATATAATTTTCTATACATAGAATTCTATGAATATAATTTTCTATACATAGAATTCTATGAATATAATTTTCTATACATAGAATTCTATGAATATAATTTTCTATACATAGAATTCTATGAATATAATTTTCTATACATAGAATTCTATGAATATAATTTTCTATACATAACATTTTATGAATATCATTTTCTACGCATATAATTCTATGAATATAATTTTCTATACATAGAATTCTATGAATATAATTTTCTATACATAGAATTCTATGAATATAATTTTCTATACATAGAATTCTATGAATATAATTTTCTATACATAGAGTTCTATGAATATAATTTTCTATACATAACATTTTATGAATATCATTTTCTACGCATATAATTCTATGAATATAATTTTCTATACATAGAATTCTATGAATATAATTTTCTATACATAGAATTCTATGAATATAATTTTCTATACATAACATTTTATGAATATCATTTTCTACGCATATAATTCTATGATATGGTTTTACAAGAATAAGATCCAGTTCAGGCTCTAAAATTAGAAAGACCACTCCCACAAAAGTTATAATAATAAATATTTCTATTTGTCATTTAAACAAAAATTACATAAAAATGAAATATACAAATTCAGTGCCAATCTATTAAGTTTAGGTTTTCTCTAATTCTATCTTGTACAAATAAATGGTAAATATAATCTTGTATTTCAAGAGGTGGACTTTGGATTTCAAGAGGTGGACTTTGGATTTCAAGAGGTGGACTTTAGATTTCAAGAGGTGGACTTTGGATTCTATTATCAAGATAATCATCATGAATAAAATGAAAATTTATTGTCCTGAAAAATAAATACGATCTCTTATTTTGAAGTAATGTACAAATACACAAATCGCAAGTTTTTCAAAGCATATAGATCCAGAATATCATGTCCGACATAAGTAAACATTAATTCTTTATCATACTGCCAAGATAAAACGATATCCCCACTGATATAAGAGTTCACGACGGCGCAGACACAGACTTTTCGTAAGGATTTGTTCCTTAACAATAGTGTATACCACTCCATGACAAAGATTCCCAAAATAACGTTTAAACTGGTTGTAAGCAGATTTAGTCATTTTATCATCTAAATAAATTTAAAACATTTCAAGCTGATAAACATCACACAAGATACTCATATCGCAATACATCATTCCTAAATCTATGGATCTATTTTTGATTTTCAATTTCCAAGCTTCCAAGTAGCAGTAAACGCGAATATTCTATCGTTGACTGTGAAAACTAATACGACTGAATTTTTTTTTTTTTTTTTGTAGGTCTAATACATCAATGTATTTCTTTGTATCGCGAATTCTGCTTTGGATACAATATTTGTAAATTTGCTCTAGTCCTTCTATGTGCATGCATTAAATCTAAAAGAAAACAATATTTAATATCCATAAGAATAAGTCAGCAGTGTTTTGCAATCGATTCTTCTATTGGTGTACACTAATTTGTAATCATTGTATTCTAATCGATTGAACAAAGAACAAGTGATTCTGTTTCTTGAAATTGTCGGACTTTTGTTTGTACTGTATTATTGGTTTGAAAGTTCTCAATCATTTGCATCACTGGATCAAAATTGATCAGTTGTTCATGTTCAAGATACAATCGAAACCCACATCCTTTACAAACTTTTCCCCTTCATTAGTGACATAAGCATAGTTGTTAGGTCCTCCTGAAGCAGTTATGTAATGTAGTCTCCCTGTAATTCATATGTCAAAGTCACCGAGAAAATGTTCCATGTTAGGTTCAGTAGAATCATGCTTAAGATCTTCCAGATAAACAATGATATCTGTTTCATGATATAGAACTTTTTGACAAGAAGAGTCATAATTTCCAATAGTATTCATCGTGCTTAACAAGTTATAAAGCTAGCAAACTATACAGTAGTTTTGCCATCTGCTTCGGCACAAGTATACTTGGTTTCCAAATCGAACCGAATCAACTGTTTATGAACGAAATGCCCATCTTTGATGGAAACAGTTATGTCTTGAAGCAATTTATCGACTTTCAGGGAGTTGCTCTACAGTAAAATATTTGCTTTGAAAAAAATTTGATCTCATTCCAAATCTTAGCCACAAAGAGTTAGCATGAATTTGCTCAATGATCTTAATTAGGGATTGTTCTGGTTATGTTTTGGATATAGGTGAATGCCTTCGTCTTCGTAAGTAGTTCTGTTGGTCATTTATGCCTTTGAGGTCTACTGGCCATCCCAAAGCTTCTAGTTTGCTTTTGAGAAATGTATTGATAAATTCCGTAGAGGGACCCCCTTCTTTTGTTTCAGAATTTAGTTGAGATGACTTGAGAAACTGATGGACTTTACACTATTTTAAGAAGTTGGTAACCATATTGTAAACAGTGCTAATTTGAGGCGTACACCAATTCTCAATAAAGACTCCATCTACATCTGAACAATGACATTGTTCTTCTTGAGACAGTTTTATAGCACATGTTCTAGATAAGGAAATACAAGTTTTCTTTTAATTGTACAAGGCAACACTTGAATGTACAAGGCACAAAGTGGAACAATTTTGAATTCGCTTAAAAATTCAAAGTAATGATTACTGGTTTTCTTATGGGATATTTACAATATTTGTTGACTCAAGGATACAAACTACAAAAATCTACAAACTTGATTCGATTTTATTTTGTGCCTTCTGTATGTAATTTCAATGCATTGGTTCTTCCTCCAAAAAGGCATCTCGAACATTTAATCTTTCTGGTATATCTATAATTTCAACAAAATTTTGCAACTGAACACAATATTCGTTTAATTGGCCAATTGGTCAAATGTTTTCCCAAATCTGCATAATTTCATTCATTGTAAAATGGGTTGTTGCTTTTTGTTTGCCTGTCATGAGGAAAACGTTTCATACCGAAATGATAGTAGCATCCATCAAAGAGATCTACGGTTTTGGTGTCTGCACATTAACTGTCAGCATGAAGTTAGCTTCCAGATCCACCGAGAACCTCTCGAATTTGAATTATGTATTGATGACTAATACATTCTAAACAGTCAATATATTTTTGATATATTTCGTGACAGGAATTTATTTTAGCAATGGGTAGAACTCATTTGATGTTATTCTATGGATCAAAGATCGTCTTCTTTATCTAACTGAGTTTTTCAAACGTTCTAAAGCGATTTCTCTTTCATAATGTAAATATATTGCACTTTGTTTTTCTATTGGAATATATATTGGAATATCTTTTTTAATTTGAACTCCATCCAATTGCACAAATAGTTTGTGTTCTTTTAAATGTTCTTTTCTCTCTTCATGTTCACAATTTAATTTTACTTTGTAGGTTCCTGTACATATTTCGTTTTAAAGACTTTCATGGACACTTTAGCAATAGTCATGTTACTGAAGTGATCTATCCCCGTGGTGTCTGCCGTCAAATTTCGAAAATGAATGCAAACAGTTTTCAAAATGGAAGCATCACTTTTACAATAGTTTACAAATTCTTTTTCAAAGTAAAATAATTTGTCTCTTTGTTCAGAATGCCATTTGAAAAACTCTTGATGATATTTGGAAGCCATAGTACCTACCCTGTAAAACTTTGGATATGGACAAGAACCTAAGTAATGTTGATTTTGTGTTTAAACAAATGTGGAAAGATACCCTCTTTTGTTCCTTAAACCCAAACGCTTTAGAAAGATCTGCAATTTTCATTGGCAAAAATTAAAAGAATTGAAAAAGCGACTGTCAAGTCCTCTTTCAATGATCATGTACTGAAATTTAGTTCCGTAAAAAGTGGTTTCAGGGCGTGATGGAATTTTTGGATAAGTAATCTAGATAAAGTACCCGTCACCAGCTTTGGCATTGCGAGCAATACATGTCAAATCTGTATGTCGAGGATGAATGTGCCAGGGACCAAATCTGTCTGAACAATTAGATTCATGAAAATGACTACATGATGTAGAAGATTTTGTCATGCCTTTTGTGCAGCATTTTTTTAAAACCGCAATCAAATTGGGTCTACGTTTGATTTTTCCACAAGAAGAGAGATTAGAATTGCAACAAGTACATATTGGACGTGGATTTTTCTGTTAATGCAGCCTGTGCGAGCTTTATAACCTTCTTGGCAATAAGAAATTTCTTTTTGGGTGGTATCAAAATCATAAAAAAGAAAATCTTCAACAAATGGCGGAATGGCAATGTTGACTCATATAACAATAATGTTCTCCTACATAGGTTTCTTCACAAGAAAGGCATTTCCATTCTCCACGTTTGTGGCCATATTTGAGAAAGGAACGTTGAGTATGCTTGCAAGTAGGGCATATCCACAATTCTTTGCAACGTGCAATGGTTTCGTATTAAGGGTCTTTTTTATGTCTAACATAGCAAGTTCGACTTCACAACTTTTGTTGCAATCTGGGCATGGAGCAGGTTGATAATGAAAAGAAGAATCATTTTCACAAACATTGCAGCTAATATCACACGTGTGGTGGCCATTGTTATGATAAGGAATAAAACAGAGTTCACAAAAGCAGCTTGATGAATAAAATTCCATTAATGGATGCGATGGAATCAAAATGATTTGATCAAGTATAAAAATATGGTTTTCTTGCCATAGGATTGAGATAGTTCACGTAAAAAAATGTTTCTTGCTTCTGCATGGAGAACGGCAATAGCTACTTCAAAAAGTATTTGAAATTTGGCCAAATCCTGAAAATTACATACCACCGAGTCATCCAAGCATGCTTTAGCATAAAGAAATTCTGCCAACTCAGTTTGTTCTTTTCGTTTTGGATTTCGTTTTGTTTGCAATGAACCAGAACTGTAGTTCTTGCCGCACACAATTTATCTTGATTATGAGTAGAACAAAGCATTATTCTTAAAGATGTCTTCGCCTTTATTAATGATACTGACATTTTTCCTTGAACCTTCTTGAAAATTAATATTGCCTACAACAATGTTAAAACATGTCATATGTCTAAATCGTCCTGAAAAGCAAGTGTATGCTGACTTGCTTCCATAATAGTTTCAACAGTGAGATTTGTTTGTGATCTAACAATAATGGGTGTTTGCAAACTAAGGTGTGTAATAGTACTTTTGATTTGATCATATAAACTAGTTTGCTTTTTCTTCTAACTCTTGTAATACATCTACAAAAACAGATTCTGCCTCTTTGTATGCAGAACTAGTTTTAATATTCATATGATATTTGATTTAATTTCTCTTTATAAAATTTGTCTCTGTAACTGCGCTTTGTGCAAACTGTCTAACGGATTAAATCAGAAGTCCTAGATCCGTTAATAAATTCAAAATGTAGTCACTTTCTGTCAGTGGTAAAATAGAGCAATCAACCTCTGGTAATGGTAAATTGTTAATATTGGATCCTTCCCCGTAGGGGAAAGTCTTGTGTCACCCCAACCCCCACACTCCAAAATATAAAAATAGAAACAACATAATAAAAGCCTTCTGTTGTTTTTTGTTTTTGTTTTTGTTTTTTGCTTTTGTTTTAAACAGACAAAAAAGTCATATTTTTGCATCCTTAAAATGAGGGGGAGGGGTGGTGTGGTGTACGTGTAATAGTTTAATACACTTTACATCGTGTGAAAAGTTTCTCTTGTTTTCTTGCTAAAACATCTTGCTAATTCTTTTATTTTCATGCCAAAATAAAACACACTTGATATGATGTGAAAAGTTTCTTTCGTTTGCTACATAAAATGCCCCATCATTTGTTTGTCAGATCATCTTCATCGTCATCATTATCGTCATGCAATAACGTTTAAGGGATATCAGGCACAATCTCCTCACCGTCAATTATTGTATGCATAGGAGGGTATCAGGCACCATTAGTTCGTCATTCAGTACATATTTTTCCTCCTTCACAGCTATACACTGCATAATTCCATTTTTCTGGGCTGGTGAATCCATAGTTGAATTTTTCGTCTGTCTGAAAAACAGAGTAAAATATTTTTAAAACAATCACTCTCCCCTTCCCTTTTAGTTTACTTGACTCACGTGACATTATACCTTTGGATTATGCGACCATCTGATAACAAATGTGTTTCATTGTTTTATATCAAGAGAAACAACTTTTAAAAAATAATTAAAACAATGAAATGCACGGATGTAAATGAAAACATTAGCGAACGTAAATGAAAACATCCTTCTTAGGTATAAAAGGATATCTATATAAATAAATTACTTTTTTGTTACGATACGGTGGGGTTAACATCGTATTTATTGATTTATGTGGAACAGCGAGGTTAACATTGTGTGTGTCAATTTGCAATTGGATTTTCTTTTCTACTAAAGGAACACAAAAAACAAAAAATGAATCCTTCAGTAAGTATGGGGAAAGGTAAGAAATCTGTAAATAATGATATTACCATAAGAATTACGTGAAAAGATTTTTAAAAATATGTTCAAGCTACTATTACAGAATTGCATCACAAATTCCTAAGTCTGGAATTATTACTTTAAGTTGTAAAATAAAATTGGAAAAAGAATATTAAATGTAGCATTATTTGATGTTTAATTTAATAAAAATGCAATTATTAGTAAATACGCCTACATCTATTGTTTTATTGCTTTTTCTTTTTGTAGAAAAATATTCTAGTTTAAATTTTTTTGTTTGTTTTTGTTTGTTATGAAAACAAAATCCAAACATCGAACTTGTTAGACATGTCATCGAAATTTTAAAGACTGACAAAGTTTGTACCGCCACAAAAGAAAAGAAAATCATTTTACTATACTAGATAAAGGTCGTAACCACGTAGCACTAAAGCAAGCATGTCAAGCTAATTATTATCGTCAAATGGTACTAGAAGAACCCTTGGATTCAGTGGAAGAAGTATTGCCTACAAATACTGCCCCTAATGAAGAAGAACTTTCAGAGGTAAAAGAACCTCCAGCAGTAGAAGCACTTTCGGCAGTAGAAGAACTTCCAGCAGTAGAAGCACTTTCGGCAGTAGAAGAACTTCCTGCAGTAGAAAAACTTCCAGCAGTAGAAGAACTTCCAGCAATAGAAGCACTTTTGGCAGTAAAAGATCAAGAACGTAAGATAAGTGACGAACATAATAAAGAAATTGAAAAACACATTGTTCAAATGAAAATTTATTTATTTTAATTCATTACATTATTATAATATTTGTAATAAAAATTTGTTCTTCATGTTGGATTAGATTTTCTCACATGGTATTTTGATTGAAATGAGATTTAGGTAACAATGTCTTTAAACTGACTTTTTTAGGTATTTTAATGAATATGGAAGAAAAATTGTTTTTTTAATCAATAAAGCCAATAACAGTGAAGAGGTTATGTTTATACAATTGTTATAAGATGCCATCAAAATTAGTTTTAATTCTTCCTAGAATGTTGCAGATATTCGTCGTTATTGGTATAATTCCAATCATACCGAGTAACATCCGACCAAAATAGGTATAGTACTAAGACCAGATCATTATTTCTTTTTTATTAACGTGAATAAAGTCTTTGGTCACACTGTCTTGAAATTACATATTTTTAAATGTGTTGAACTGTAACACAATGTATTTTTATTCACCGATAATAATTATAAGAAAAAGTATCATCTGCTTCGCAACGCAACGCCCGATCAAATCAAAGCACTTAAGGAAAGTGTTTATAATGTATTAAATACAAATGTCTCTATTGCATCTGAGGATGAAAAAAAATTGAAAAAAAATATACAAACATTTAAAAAGAAATCGTAAAAATCGAAATAAATGTTTATACATTAATTTTTTAGAGTCATATAAATCAGATTTCTTTTTTATATTTAATAATATTGTATCATATTTCATGAAACATGAGTCTAAGCAAAGAAATGATTTTAATACTAACAGCTGATCATTTGAAAGCAAACATATCCAAAATAATAATATTTCATCAAAAGAAGACACTGTTCCTATTGAAAAAGCAAAACAAACAAAAAATGTTTCATTAGGAAATGAACCCATTTCTAATTCTGCAGGTCTAGGAATACAAGAAAAAAAATATAGAAATGTTATTACAATATATAATTACAAAACAATTACTCTCAAAAGCCATTCATCAAGCAATATATTACAATGTCATCAAAATAATGACATTATTTACACTGACCAGATAAGAGAAGACAGAAATTTAGCTAATTTAATTAAAGATGCTGTTCCTGTGAACACGCACAAAGAAAGACCAATAGGAGTCTATGTATTTTATAACAGCTTCCAAGAATTAAAATGTCCTAAACAACTGGTTACATTCTAGAATTATAAAATATATTCTGTTCGTTTTACAGGACATGGCTTATGTGCAGAAAGGTTCACTTAGAGAAATCGCCATTGTGGCAATGGTTCAAATTCAAACACACAAAAATGGATTAATACTTTTAATTTTTTTTTACCAAATTTACAAATAACTGCAAAAAAATAATTAAAAATTAAAACAAAGGAAAAGAGAGCAACACTGAGTGGTGTAGGCAGTCATGATAGCAACACTGAGTGGTGTAGGCAGTCATGATAGCAACACTGAGTGGTGTAGGCAGTCATGATACCCTTTTGTAATTCTTTCTTCATACTACTCAAGGAAAAAAAAATATAATACTAATATGTTATATTACAAGCATATAACATATTGGGAGGGAAACAATTGTCTATGAAAATAAAAAATAAAAATAAAAATCATTCTTTATAAGGGAGAGGGCTTCCTAATATCTATAATTAAAGAACATTCTCTAATACTATACAAAAATCACCCGTTGTAAGAGGGCAAGGGAGAGTATTCTAATATTTTCTATAAAGGAAAATCAACAATCTGTGAAAAAAGTTTTAAAAAGTCGTTGCAGTCTCTATTTACAGAGAATATTCCTTATTACTATCATTAATTTACAATTTTGATGACTTACTAAGCAGTGTTGCATCCAGGAATTGACACGAAAGGGGGAACTCCCCCTTAGCCTATCCAAGTTAGTTGGTGGGAATACACCATCTTACTAAGGTGGGTGTGTAATACTCATCAAATTGCTTCTATTTACCATTTAATTATGTCGGTATTATCATGAGAGCATTTATATTATATCCGCTGTCAGCACTCAGCAATGTGGTAGCGATTTCAATGCACGTCTAGGCACAATTACATACGCATGCGCATTGGTTTATTTCCGGGGACTCCCAGTTCTAAACATAAACTCTGTAGAACTGTGTTAACTTACGGAAATGAGACTGGTACTTTTAGACGCAAATAATACAACTATTTGAATTTACTACAATTTGTATCATAATTATTTTACACCATTGTATCATACATGTGGGGAATTTTATTTCTTTTGTGCTTGTATTTTTGTGGGAGTTGCTTGCAGAATGGGAGAATCCAGCAATCGCGCAGCCTCGATAACGGGCGTAAGGGGGCTTTCTACCAGTATTTATAATTAATTAATGAATATTAGGTGAAAATAAAAATGTATAGCTCCTCTTGTTATTTACAAAGAATAATATCAGATAATCTTAAACTTATTAGATGATAGATTGGAGGGCTTACTAATCTGTGAAAATAAATACATTAATAATCTGTACAGTAAAACAAAATATATATTTACAACGAATAGTATAACGAGTATTCATTTATAATATCGAGGGCTTACTAATCTATGAAAAATAAAAGAACTGATAATATGTGAAAATAAAAAATAGCTTCGCTTGCTTTGGTACAGAATATTTTCAAATACTATAAAAATTATTCAGTTAAAATTTAGAGTGCTTACTTATCAGGCAGTCTGGATGCAACAATAAGAGTAAGGGTGTACTACAATAAATCAGTCAATGGCCTGTGAAAATAAAGAAAAATACATCTTCAATAAATGAACCAATGGTCGTCTAATCACACTTAATCCGCACCTATAACTTTAAAATCGGAATTGGCACTGATTACTTGTACTACAATCATTGTATAGTATTCAGAAACTAAGCGCAAAGCGGAGAAAACACGCGTTCCTATTATTAATGAAAGCAGAGTTGTATGCTTCGCGGAGACAGTACTTGCCCACGAACATGCTTACTGATGTTAATGTCACCCAAAATAGGTTATTGTTACACAATTACCATACAAATTGTAACACTGTATCGTTTCGACGTGTTCATACCAGTAGCATTTGGCAAAAAGGCATCATATTTAATCCATATACAAAGATCGCTTTTATATCAAGATCAGTTTAAAGAATATTTTTCACTGTTCCTAAGACTTTTCAATTGATTGATTTTTGTAGTAATAAATGTTGTTTCTGATCTTCGGCAAAAAATTTTAAAAACATATTTTAATACGAAAACTTCTTTAAAGAATTATATTTGACTATTCCTAAGAGCTTTGAATCCATATTTTTACTGCGTTCTTTTTCTCTAGGAAAAAAATGAGTAAAATAGTTCACAACTTTTTATCTCCTTGTTGCAAACTAAAATTTTCAATGGCTGTTCCAATGACACATTACACCACAAGGATTTGGCAGAAAAAGACGATTGGATTCTTAGGGACACGTTCTCCACACCACACCCACAGTGATTGTTTTTGTAGTTCTTGAAGACAGGATCTCCTGGAAGATGAGACAGCTGTTGTGGTTAACGACATGGTTTTAACTTCTACTTCTTTTTACAGTCGATGACTTGTAAAGCTGCAGTCCAAGAATCAAAACTAGATAAATATCTTCTTCAACGAACGTTCACTTCTTGAAGTTGACGTTTTCCCACTTTCAATATCGTGCACGTCGTCTTCTTTCTTAGTCACTCGTTGTAACACTTCTCCGTTCATATCTTCCAATTGTATACAGGAGGATCACGTCCACCCACTTGTCCAGGTACAACAAACAATTATGTCGTCCAGTTAGTTAAATAACCTTTGTCAAAAGTGCATTTTGTTTTACCAATGCGAACCAAATCTCCTGTGTTTAATTTTTTTTTCTTGGATGATCCCTCATACGTTCAAAACAATCGCTATGCTTACATACACTATACCCACAATCATACCCATACACTATCACACAGGAGGGGTAATTATAATGGAGATATTTTGTATTTGTTTCATTTGGCAATCATTTGAGTAGATCTCTTTTCCTAGAGATCCAAGCGGTTGTGAAAAGGACTGTATATGTCTATGTCTTTCATAAACATACTTAACCTTAATTCCTATGTATCTTTGTAGGTATAGTGTGTGTATGCATTATTACCCTTCAAAATTTTACAGATAGACAGAAAATTACTTGCTTAACAAGTACAAAAACTCCATGTACGATGCATAACTTCCTTTCTCTCCATCCTGTTTAATGTCTATAAAATACTATGAAGCCCTTGTTTTACCGTTTTCAATCTCGAACAGAAAATTTTTCTTTCTCTCTGTGAATCTTTAATTTGGCACAACAAAAATCTCAAGCAACATTACCACCATAAAATTAAAAACAAAAATTCACAAATATAAATTGAAAATTATTTGAAAATGAAAATTGAAAAACAAGTTTGAAATTGAAACTTGAAAATGGAAATTTCGAAATTAAAACTAAGCAAAAATGAAAATTGAAAAACAAAATCGAAAAAGAAATTTAGTAAATGAAAACTTAAGGAAATGAAAATTGAAAATGAAAATAAAATAAAAATTTAAATTTAAAAATGAAATTTGAAAAACTAAATTTAAAGATGAAAATTAAAAGTGAAAATTGAAAATGAAAAAAAAAATGAAAATAACAAATGAAAATGACCAAAATGAAAATGAAAACTTAAAATAAAAATGTCAAAATGAAACTTTAAAAAAATCAAATTTGAAAAACTAAATTTTAAGGGACAATTGAAAAGGAAAATTTATAAAATGATATTTGATAATCTACATTTGAAAATGAAAATTGAAAATGAAAAGTGAAAAACCAAAAATTGAAAATGAAAATTGAAAATAAAAGTTGAAAACGAAAATTAAAAAACCGAAATTGAAAATGAAAATTGTTAAATCAAATTTGAAAATGAAAATTTAAAATAAAATGTGCCAAACCAACTCTTAAAATGGAAAAATGAAAATGAAAATTGAAAAACCAAATTTGAAAATGAAAATTGAAAAACTAAATTTGAAAATGAAAATTAAAAATGAAAAGTGCATTACCAAAATTGCAAATGGAAAAATAATAAAGAAAATAGAAAAAAAAAATTGAAAATGAAAATTGGAAAACCAAATTCGAAAATGAATTTGGAAACGAAAAGTGCATTTCCAAAATTGAAAATGGAAACATGAAAATCAAAAATTAAAAACCAAAGTTAAAAATTAAAATTGAAAATGAAAAATTGAAAATGAAATTGAAAATGAAAAATAAAAATAAAGAAATTTAAAAAACTTAATTTTTAAATGAAACTTGAAGAGGAAAATTTTAAAAATGGAATGATAAAAAAACTAACAAAAATTAATGAAAATTAAAATCAAGAAAACCAAATATTTGAACATGAAAATTGGAAATGAAAAATTGAAAAAATGTAATTGAAAAAGAAACTTACAAAATGAAGATTGAAAATGAAAAATTAAAAAGGAAAATTGAATTGAAAAATGTATAAACCCAAAACTGTAACCTCTAAAACAAGTTTAGAGTGAGTGCGAGCTTTGAAACGTGTTTTAAAACAAAATGGTTCACATCCTTGATGATGACAAACAGCCAAAAGCCTAGCGTTTCTTGTGCGATAGTATATAAGTTTATTTGTGGGTATAATGGGCTCAGCCAAAAGCTTGATACACTTGGAAAATTGATAGTTCAGAACGTTTGGCTAAGCCTTCATAGTCCAGAACCTTAGCCAAAATTTGGCTAAAACCCGATAGTCAAAAACTGTAGCCAAAATTGTGTTAGTTTTAATGGCCCAAAACTTGGCTACAATTTGGCTAAGCCTTCATAGTCCAGAACTTTAAACAAAACTTGGCTAAGCCTCGATGGTCCAGCTCATGAAAGAAGTTTCCCTAACTTCACTCTATATAATTATGCAGTTACGCCACCCTCCATTTTACTGTACATAAGGCTTCCCTTTATGGTTTCACAATTATTCCACCTTAAGTGTTGTTATGAATGGGTGATGTATACGTACCATATCAAATTCTATTCATTTGCTGTATGCAAAATGCAAAAAATATCCTCCTGTATTTTTTTTAAAAAAATAGTCCGGGTCCTGCTACTGTATATCCAAATGTTGATGATTTGGATTATTCACTTGTAAAGACTATGTTCGCATATCTGCTATATTCCCAAACAGTGTTGGAGAGGGAGAGTTTGAGATCAGTGTGTTTTGAGGTCCTGAGGGGGTCAGTGCGCGTGACCAACAAAAAGCGACGTCGTCCAATTGATAATAAGCTATCTTTTCATATAAACCTATAGAAAATTCAAATCTGAATAAAAGAAAATAACTCATCTATTTCCTTTTCAGCATTTAATATACTTACAAACAAAAAATAGCTGGTAGACTTAGCATTGTCAAATATCATCACTACACTCATACACATATGTGCAAACACTCGCATAATACCAACCACACTGACATTAAATAAACAAATACACCAAGTTTCTGTTTTTAAAATCCATTGGATGGCGGAATACAGTGTTAATTATAAGCAGTCTTTGTTGCTCTCAATAGTTCAGTAGGGGGGTTTGAAGGTAATGCAAGTGTCATTTGTGTTCATCTTTGCACTCATTCGAGACTGGATAATACTGTTGTTCAAACTTCCCTGCTGAATTCTCTGAGCGAATCCAGGTCAGAACTGAATTGTTCTTGCCAACCATAACGTTGGCATTGTCAGAACTGTATCCGATGCCGTTTGACCCCACGAGATATGCTTGTCTCTACAAAAAGAAAGAAAATATACATCACATTACGTACTTACCATCTCTTCGATAAGTGGAAGGGACATACTTTTTTCAAGATTTATGGGGGCCTTATAGGTGATACTGCAGTAATAAACGCGTCTATCCAGTACACGTGTTAACGCAATCTCTTTATCAACACAAATCAACTGTGTAAACATCAGAATGCGCTTATTTTTGTCTTTCAATCAAGCTATCTCATGGCTAAAACCATCCTGAAAAGCATGGATCAATTAATAGTTGGTATTTTAAAAAGATTAAGACAACGAATAATAATAAAGAGAACTAACCTGAATCTTCAATTGAGCGTTTGAATATGTTCTGGCTTGTCCTAGTGTTACATATAGGTGGTGCTGCTATGTCGACGGATATCATACACTCCAGAATGACTAATGTCGATATGTTGTTTGCAGTATGTGCAAAGAATGAAATGCTCTTCCTTATCGCTGCACTTTGCAAGGTCAAACGCTGTCAACCAGGAGTTCGGAAATTTAGTTTTACTGGGCTTTGCTCGCTTCGCTGATGGCTCATTGTTTCCTGAATCAAAGCTGCATTTCGACATATTGCCTCATAAATGAATCCCACTTTAACACTATTCAGACTACTGAAATAATCATGTTTTGTGAGTTATATATGGAGTAAAGTCCGACTTCAAAGAAATGCTGTTCAAAAATTTGCCAATAATCATTATGAAAGATGGTTTAAACATTCTCAATCAAGGCAATGATGTGTAATAACTTTTATTCTTCAGCACGCATCTATTTCATTTACCAATAACTTCAAATAAATTGGGTTGTTCCATGCACTTTGTGAACTTTATCTATGCAGATTAGCTTTACCTTTTAATTGCCTCTATGGAAATTAGCTGTATAAACTGCCCCAAAGATAGTTTTACGTGAGATCTAAACAGGACTGTTTACCGTTTATCCATACTACATGTTATGGGCATATATTAAGGTGGTCGTGTTTTTTTTTTTTTTTTTTTTTTGTGCGTATGTTTTTGTTTTCGAAGATTACTACTGTGTCAGGGGTTTGGGGAGTAAAAAAATCGTGTTTTAGCGTGACACGTCGTGTTATGGCAGGTATGCGTTCGTGTCCCCCGAAATTTGAACTTCCATTCAAAAGTTCTAATTTATACCAAGATTATATCATTCTTATAATTATTAATAATAATAATAATAATAATAATAATAATAATAATAATAATAATAATAATAATGAGGACTTTGTATAGCGCGTGATCATTAGAAGCTCCAAGCGCTTTACAACATTAGAAAACACCTAAAAAACATAGATAATGATATGATTACGAAAAACAAACACCATGAAATTAGAAAACAAAAACATGCTGAAAATAGTTAAGGTAAGGAAACATTATTAAGTCTTGAAGTCTATAGTATTCTTGCAGTCGAAATAGGTGAGTTTTAAGAGCACTCTTGAATGAGATCACTGTATTTTTATGTCTAAGTTCAGTGGGCAATTTGTTCCACGTTGCTGGGCCCTGGTATGCAAAAGAACGTTGTCCGTATGACTTCATTTTGATAGTGGGAATAATGAGAATACGAGTGTCGGAAGAGGAGCGTAAGTATCTTGCTGGTGTGTACACATGGGTGAGGTGAGATAGGTATGTTGGACTGGAGCCTGTCAATGAAACGTAGCACAGAGAACAAATTTTGTGTTTGATTCTGTATCTAATGGCTAGCCAGTATATGGTACAGAGCAGTGGGGAGGTGTGATCTGTTCGTGGTACTCTAAGAATGATCCGAGCAGCTGTGTTTTGAACTTTTTTAAGTTTCTGGAGTAGATACTGAGACGAACCAGATATAATTGAGTTACAATAGTCCAGTCTTGAAAGTACTAAGGAACACACAAATGTTTTAGTGGCATCAACTGAAAGATAATTGCGAATGGAGCTGATGCGTCTCAGCTCAAGATATGCAGCCTTACATATGTTCATGACATGTTGGTGCAATGAGAGAGTACTGTCGTACTGACTGTGTGAATTTAATGTTGGTGTTGCTGATATTTATTGTTTGAGGTAAAGGATGTGAATGAGAAAGTCTTTGTGTTGTAATCAGAATGGCTTCATTTTTATCATCATTCATCTGTAGCTTGTTACATGTCATCCATGATTTCACGTCGGAAATACACCTCTATACACCTTGGATGGTAGCATCAACTTCAGTTGGGTGGTTAGATTTGTATATTGGGGTGTCATCAGCGTACAATTAGTGAGACACTGGATGACGATCTACGACACTTGTGAACGGCTGATTGTATAGAATGAAGAGAACAGGTCCAAGAACAGAACCCTGTGGAACACCAAAACATAGATCAAATGGGCTGGAGTGTTTTCCATTTGCGGACACAATTTGTGTCCTGTTGACCAAGTAGGACTTGAACCATAGTAAGGCTGTATCATGAATGCCAAATACATGATGGAGACGGTGAAGTAATATATCATGGTCTATTGTGTCAAATGCTGCAGACAAGTCAAGGAGGGTGAGGACTGTAATCTTTCCACTATCCAAAGCAGAGAGAAGGTCGTTAACTACTTTCAGAAGGGTAGTTTCGGTACTGTGGCGAGGGCGATATGCAGACTGTACATTGCTAAAAAAGACTGTTTGAATTCAGATGAGATACAAGTTGGGATAGAACAACTTTTACTAAGATTTTTGACATGAATGGGAGGTTAGAAACTGGGCGGTAGTTCTTTAAATCGTTATGGTCAAGTGTTGGTTTCTTCAGCAGAGGCTTTACAATGGCAGTTTTGAAAAATGATGTGAATTCCCCGGATGAGAGAGAAGTATTAATAACATCAGTTAGTGATGGCAATATTGGATCTAAGCACTTAGGCAGCCGTGATGTTGGAATCTGATCAAGCTCACATGACTTTGGGGCACCCTTCATCATGATTGTACGTACTAAATCCATAGAGACAGGTTCAAATGCTGCTAACTGTTGCCGCTGAAATTCTGTTTCGCAACTGTATGGTGACTACGAGTTAATTGAAATTGTGTTGTCAAGCTTATCTCTAATGGTTTGTACTTTGTCACGGAAGAAATTTCGAGTGGAGAGAAGGTAGTTGGAAGTGGTGTGCATTTGTTCCTTGACATTAGCTTGTTAGTAATCTCGAAGAGCTCTTTGCAGCTGGAACTTTCAGTGATCTTAGTACTGTAGTGGGCTGATTTCGCTGCATGGACTATGTTTGTGACATTCTTCTTAGATTGATTATTTCGACAAAACCTATGGGTCCCCAGTGGGTCCAGATAATACATGTTGTCCTTTATATATTCAAGCTACATGTTTCTGTCAAATTTCAGTTTTTGAAGTTTCTATGAAAATATAATCTAAATTTACATTTACACCAATACAGATCCATTCTTAAGTCAACTCTCTAGACGCACATTTGTAAAATAAGTGTACGATATTAATATCTGCTAATTCAAATTCTGTTGTATTTCAAGATGAAAAGGTCTGTGGGTATTGTTAGAGGTTTTAAATTATATAAATCCATGTGAAGTCAGATTCCAAATATATTCAAAAGTTCAATATTTGATAGTGCTAATTTAAGTATTTTGTATTGCACAAACACAATCAACAGATTACCTCAAGATGTTATCAGTACTGTATTATAGGTGTTACACTCTCACTTTACTAAACCTTTACCATCCGGTGCCTAGGAGAAGACTCATAATCTATCTGTCCTTGTACCACATTCAAAAGGTTCACTTACACAACCAAGATCAGCATCTCAATTGTCTGCCAATTATTATCATAAATACTTCATTAAAACCATATAAATAACAGTCGAGTCCCTCTGATTTAAATCCACAGTTCATAGTCAAGCACAATGAATAATGGCTCTGACAAGTATAGACATTACTCCCTGCTTGTAATCTAAAGACTCAACAGTCAAAAAGGTGTTAATTACAGAATAAGGTCCCAGCTCTGAGGTAAGGCACAGTTTGGAATGACTGGAAACAGTCTAAAGATGTCCGTATCCAGACATTACATCCAAATATATAACTTTGTATGCCACATTACCCAAAGTTTAAAAGCAGAACTTTATCTCTCTCTCTCTCTCTCCTCCCACCCACAATAAACTGACAGTGAACAGATGGTTCTCATTACAGCAGTAGTTATACTGCTACAATCCAAAGGTGTGTGGATTCTGGCTAGGATGCCCTCCTCACAACAGGATACTAATTAGGTGTGAACTGGGACAACTCCACAGCTCCAACAAATCAATATCCTATATTGCAAGGATTATAGTTCATAACATATGATTATCAACAACATTAACTAAGTTTCTGCTAAATTACCGTAGTGGAGATTTTTCAGGGAGTATAACAAGAACAGTTTATATCTCTTTAATAAAGTAGCATATCAGATAGGTTACTTGCAAAGGAAACACTCCAGTCTTTTTACATTCATGATACTTACTGATCACCATCTATACTCGCCTATAAGTCGAGTCCTACCGCAAACTTCACAGACACAGATTTCTGGTCACATCATATGCCAGAAGAGCTGGCTCTATGCATTTTGTTAGAAGTAAACAGTAGCAAAAACAACATAGACCCTGATCTGCCAGCGCATTATGCAACGGCAGATTAGGGTCTATGTTGTTTGCAGTTGGACGTATAAGCGAGTAAATACATAATTATTTTGTCACTATATATATTATGACTGTTGCATGTTAATATTCTTGAGATTGCATCATTTATCTTATGGTAACATTACCATGTTCAAATGATTTATTAATTCATTTTTGATTTATTTTTTTCAAAAAGAAAATCATCTTCTGTGTCTATATTCTTATTTTCCCAGAGCAGTATAGTTATGATTCATAATTTACAAAAAATTTTAAAGTACAAAATTTAATTGCACAATAAGAATTTAATGAATCACGGAGAAATTAATTATTGAAGACTCGTTGAATTTTTATGAATTAAATGTGTCACAGAAAGAAAATCTGTAAAATAAAATTAAGTTCTGATTAAAACTTGAAACGTCAGGCTATTTATATTTGCTGAATTTGTTGATTCTTTTTAGCTTGTGCTTCTTTGCAAAATTTACAAAATTACTTAATGTTGACTATTCTAATTAAAAATGCTATATTGGAATTGATGTGCAATAAAATTTTAACTTTTTCTCTGTTATGCACTTTATAAAATCTATCTTTTAAAAAATGTAAAAAAAAGATCGTATTTTGAAAAGTCAGGTTTTAAGAAGAGACATCTTATTTATAATTCTCCTGAGATGCTGAAACACGTGTTGACCTAATTTCTTGCTACATATATGTGCAATAAAGATTTAATTTTTTTCTCTTTCTCATTTTCGAATACATTTCTGGGAAAAACATATATTAAAAAAGGGTATTTTTCTAAACGTCTGGAAGGTTTTAACATAATGTTTATAGGCTATATCTGTGATTGTTGAGATGTGCTATAAGGGTTACATTTTACATGTGGGTTTCTTATTTATCAGATTTCAATAAAACAATTGTCAGATTAGTTTTGAGTTTGTGTGGGATTTAACGCAATCTTTAAGCACACGATAGATTATACCTGGCGGCCAGTATATTTCGTGGAGGAAGAGCCCGGGAAGACCCTGGGAAGAACCACCAACCCAAGGACTGGCAAGCATTCTTTCATACCCATGTTGGTTGAGCCGAGACTAGAATCCATGTGGACAGAAGTAAAGGCGAGCGCCTTAAATCACTCGGCCACCTGATGCCCCAAATATTTGTCAGAGGAAAGAATATTTTCTGAATTAAAACATTTCAGGTTGAAGATTTTCTCATCCCTGCCACTCGACTACATGGATTATTGCACTGAAGATTTTAAGGTTACAAAAGTAGTTCATGTAGATGAGCAGTGAAAAACAAATGGATAATTTTATCATTTAAGCTATCCCGGATATTAATAAGAAGTTGTTAGTTCGTTCAGCTAGTTGGTTGATTCAGCATTTGTCCTTATAGCTCCTTTTAATTTGTCAGTTATACTATCCTTAAAATGCATACATTTTATTTTACACAAAGCATATATCACGACATAGCATAACAAAATCAATTCTAAAAAGTTTCGAAATTTTCTTTGAAATAAAATTTAAATATCTAACATGAAGACCTCTGACTCTGGATTGAATATTAGGTGCAAGTAAATCAAATATTTTTACCTACCACAAACTGATTTCTTAACCATATGCTAAAATTATGGATTAACATGCCTGATGAGGAATGCATCTTTGTAATGGAATGTACATTGATATCTAGTTGAAACTTGTACATGTCATTAAACACTGTTTTGCAAAAATGTTTGCATTTCAACCAAATTTGCTTTGAAGCTTGCTATTGCTGCGAACTTGGTCGAGTTTCATTGTCAGCAATTTGCATCATTGTTTAGTGGAGTCATAGCCCATGACTGTCACTGCCATCTATTCGTTTGTTTCCGCACATTGATTACCTAATTATTATTTCAAATTTGGAATTCAGTTTTATATTCATGAGGTCACAGCTGAGTGCAATTGTCAGTGTTTGAGATCATTCTTCAGCAGAGTTATAGCCTCCAATTTTTGTACCCATCTAGTTTCATATCCACACACTAATGCCTATGGTTCCACTCCGGGGTTATGGGAAATGCTGAAAGGTAGGGACGGTACAGGAAAAAATTGTTTGCTCTAAAACTCTCACATTGTAGAGAAAATGAACATACTATTACATGTATTTCCATCCACTTTCATTTCTGCATGATAAATACCTTATTATTGGATTTCAAATGTAATAGGCAACTTGAAATTGATGGCTGAATTTGATTGTCATTGTTGCTCATTGACTTGATCACCATTATCACCTAGCTCCTTTCTGTATAAAACTACTCTCCTACTTCCAATCAAAAGCATGATAGATCAGTTTCTAGAAATTGCTTGTTTTCTTAAAAAGAGTCAGTCATACGTTATTATATCTCTCCTTCCACCCAAGACAGCGAAGGTGGAATAGACCCTGTTTGCAATCTCTAATTGGAGCATCCTCAGCCTTGTCTGCCATGCTAGGGGGGTATGAAGTATGAGACTAAAAGTGTAACGCCACTGCATGATATCAGTGGGTTGCAAAGAATACAACGAAACATTGCTTGTTGCTTTCATATATTTGAGTGTATTAAACTTGAAATGATCATTTGTTTAGTTTAATGGGTCACAGTTTTGCTCCACACTAACAACTTTCCCTCTGCAAGTTATTGTCTCGTGTGGGATATGTATTTATTTATTTTTCAAAGTGAGATATCATTTAAATTCATGATATGCAGTTAGTATTTACACCATATATTTGACTTCCTTTATTAATATGCATAGTATTACTTTGTACAACAGTCAAAGGGGATAATACGTCTGAACCCTGGACCATAAAAAATATTAACAGTCATTAAGACTATGCTTGTTCTGTGTTCCTCGTGTTTCTTTTAAGCAATCACATTTTCTTTCAAACAGTTTTAGTTTGTTATGCCTTTTTCATACTAGAATGTTGTATATTCTTCCTGTAACCGTTTTTCCGTGTCCTCATTACTAATACGTCAAGCAGCTGATGAACGTTACCCTGAGGTCATAATTTACAGTGATTATATAATGTAATTATTACCCTTGAAACGTCATTACAGGTTATTTAATTATGAAAACCTTAGCTGACTTCTGCATTTGTTTTGAGAATGCACATTTGTTTGAGATGTTGGCCTCTGAGATGTAATCAAGATTATATCTAATTGCTAGAATGTATCTATCTTCGGACCGTTTTCAATATTTGTAGTTTTCATTCTATTTTAAAAGTTTTCTCTCCGCCTAGAACCATTAAACTCGAATAACGAGCTATCTACGTGGTTCGACGGTAAGTCCACCATCGTCTTTAGTACACATACATAGGGCATAGACCCTAAACCTCGCTATGGATTATCGAGATGATGCAGTATTCTGCCGAACCATACTAAGCCTCTTTCTCTGACACTGTGATTGATGTGTACATCTTTCTTTGACACTGTGATTGATGTGTACATACTCTTTCTCTGACACTGTGATTGATGTGTACATCAAATGCTCTGACACTGTGATTGATGTGTACATACTCTTTCGCTGACACTGTGATTGATGTGTACATCAAACTTTTAATTTTCATTGATACATTATATAAGAAGACTAGTCCTAAAGAAACCTTGTCACTGGAACCAGCTGAATTGGGAAGAAAATATGGAAGTACATTCTTAAACTGTTCACTTATTCAAGAAAATATTATTTTTCATAAAGCTTACATTACAATCAAAGTTCTTGTTTCTTTGTTGGTGTTTATTTGGGAATCATGCATGGTGCATGCAAACTAAGTCTCTCTTTCCTAGTTTAGTAAGAATATGGTTAATGGTCTCCACTGCTTTATTATATAAGTAATTTTCTGTTTGCTTAAAAATCAAATCAGTCTAAACTTTGAGACTATTAGGTTTACCCATATCACGTTTTCAAATTGATGAATCTACCTAGAGTAATTAACATTGATACCATTGTATACTTTATAATTTATTATACTTTCAAATTGATGAATCTACCTAGAGTAATTAACATTGATACCATTTTATACTTTATAATTTATTATACTTTCAAGTTTGAAGTTGACTTGGATCATATATCTTTTGACATAAGAAGTTAATTACTGATTGTCTCTTTAAATTTTTTCTTGTCATTTTAATTCGACAACAATATATCATAAGTGTGGCTTTACAAAAAAGTATAGTAAAATTACTATGTTTTGGATCTAAAGACTTCACCATATGACACCATCTAATATAAACCTTTGTAGTTATAAATGCAATGTAAATGTATTTTCGTCATTGAAGTGTTTGGTTAAATAGACAAGGATGCCATTGTAATCACTGGACTTATCATATGCTTCATCTAGTGTCAGTTGGAGACAATGGCCATTATGGCCAAGTGAACCCTGTTGTTTGAGTGGAAATCTTGGCTGAATGTTTAGACTACACAGATGTGTATGATTGACAATATCTTCCCCAACCAAGTATTCAGTCAGTATTAGATTAGATTGTAGGATTGTAATTAGTAAAGTTACTTTAAAGAATGATCACTGCTGGACTTGAACGTAAGAGTAGGCCTTTGGAAAACTCAAGCATACATCAGCCCGTACTTTTAGAACAAAATGCAGTGAGTTCCATATCATTAAATTTTACATATATTTGAAGAAAAAATAATTGCATCATTAATCTGTTTTTACTAGTTATTAGGGCTTTTCACATTAAAAATAAACATATTCTTTGACTATAAAACAGGGAGATGATGCAGCATTATTCATGTTTGTACAGCAAACCATTATTTGACTTTGTGATCATTGCCCTTTATTTGTAGGTATTGTCAAATAAAATATTATATGTGGCGGGTTTATTTTCACTTGTTTCTTTGGTAACAAAGATCCACAAAATTAATCCACTATGAAAAATAGTATTGGGGAACAGAACGAAGAGAAACAGTGTTATTCCACAAATTGTATCACTCAATATATTATCCGTTTGCAAAAAAAACTGAAAATGTTATCTCCATTTATATTTCAGATATCATGGTATATTTCATTTGGAAATCTGTATTGTCTGTTATGGGCAAAAAGAAAGCATGTGTCTTGGTGTGCAAAGACTTTGACTATAGAAATAGTATACAAGTTGAAAACTTCAATGCCAAGGGACTCAACTGTTATTTAGTTGGTTTAATGAAGTATGCATAATTATGAGTTGCAGACAATTGAGATACTGATCTTGGTTGTGTAAGGGAAACGTTTAAATACCACAGGAAGATAGATTACAAGTCTGCTCTTGGGCATTGAATGGTAAAGGTCAAGTAAACTGAGAGTAAAACACCAATGATACAATACTGATAACATCTTGAGGTAGACAGGTGTTGAGAACATACTCTATTGCTATTGTTTGTGGAATATAAAATTACTTAAATTAGTACCATGAAATATTTAAATTCTGAATACATTTGGAATTAGAATTCACTTGGATTTGTACACTTTGAAACCTCTCACATTCTCCAAAGTCTGTTATCTTACTTTTTACCTTGAAAAACATCATAACTCGAAATAACAAACATCTAAATTATCATAAAAAAAAAGATTTACAAATTTGTGTCCAGAGAGATTAGTTCAAAATGAATCTGTATTGGTGTCAATGTAAATTTAGATTATACTTTCATAGAAACTTAAACATTGAAATTTGACAGAAATTTCTAAATTGAATATATATCTGAAGGCTATTTTTCAGGGGGCGCATTACCTGCAACGGTGTTGAAAATGTAACCCCACTGGAGGGAAATATTGACTCTGACACGTGTACACGAATTCTTTATTGAAAAAGTTTGGACAGATATTGCAAAAGAGTTTCCAGATGGGGAACAGACCTTCCAGGAGGGTAATTATTTGACCCATATTCATAGGAGGACAAAACAATAGAAAATGAATCGCTAACCTTGCGATCACGGACCGTGAACCTCAATATTAGTAAGAATATATGGCAAATAATTAAATTCATGCTTGAAAAAAGACTACATGAAATAAAATCTAGGTCTGATCACATTGGTATTATTCTTGACTATTGGGGTTCTCTCAATCAGTCTATCATAGGACTGTATGACTCTATACCTAAGTGATTACAAGCTATGATAAAAGCCAAGAGATCATTTACCAACTATTAGATGTGTAGGTACTATTTTCTTTCATATTTTTGTCAGGAGATTCTTTAGAAACAGCAATGATATTAGTTTACCTCCTATGACGTCAGTGTAAGCGGCTATTTGCTTTTGACCCGATACTGTACCAGTATTTAAGGTAGATTATTTGTGAAATCATAAAGGGAAGATTCGTATATGGCAAAATAGGGGGTGGTGTGTGTGTGTATGACATAAATGCATAATAGTACTGAGAGAAATTGGAGAAGCTACTTTCATGAGCTTAAGACTTAGGGAAATTGTGGTTAAAGATCTGAGTTATTAAGGCTTAGCAAAATATTAGCTAAGTTCTGAACTATGAAGGCTTAGCCAAAGTTTAGCTAAAGTTCTGGACTATTATGGCTAAGCCAAATTTCGGCTAAAGTTCTTGACTATTGGGTTTTAACTAAATTGTAGCTAAGGTTCTGGACTACGAAGGCTTTGCCAAATTTTAACCAAAAGTTCTTAAGTGTCATTTTTCAAAGCAAGTAGCCAACATTTGGCTAAGCCAAATTAGCCCACTGCAGATGCCTGATTTGATTAAATGGAAAAATGAAATCGGAGGCTGTTAGAGTTAGCTGATGTTGGATATGGGTCAATTATGTCTTCTTCAAAATCGCTAGCGTGAACTTCTGGCAACACTTCTGGGAGAGTGACTTCTGGTTTCTCCTTTAAATTGTGTGATCGTTTCATGACAGTAGCTGATTCAAATTTATTTTGACTAGATTACATCTTTCTCCCTATATAAAGACACATCTGGAACTCAGAGAATGCACTCATTCAGTTTTCAATCTGTGAAGATGGAAGAGTCCCAACAGATCGCCCTTCTGGTCAGAGATTTACAGAGACTCATTCGAAAGTATACTTCCAACAAGACTTCTGATACTCGACTCGATATAAAAGTCAAGATACCTGCTATGTCTGTCAAGAGAAAGAACATTGGCCTCCAGAGTGTCAACACCGTTAAAAAAGGAACCTCTAATAAGACAGGAAAAAAGAGAGATTCGCCTTCACAGTTTCCCAAGAAAAAGGAAAAGAAAGAGAAGGAGCATTCAGAAGTAGAAACAGAAGAACTCATACAAGTAAAAAAATTCGAAAGAGAAGGACAGTAAAAAAGTGGACTTTTGAGATATGTTATGAATTTTATTGTTATTCTGATTTCACAAGAATATACGAAAGACAACGTAATAGCATCTTTGCCTTGATCTTTTTCTTTTAGCATGGATAAGATACCCAAACACTTTTACGGACAAAAAGTGGCGTGTTGAATAGTAAGTGTGGGGTGTTGAATAGTAAATGTTGGACGTCGGATAGCAGATGACTGGGTGTTGGAGACTCTACATTTTTTGTTGGTTAGTAAGTGTAGGGTGTTGGTCACTGAAAACGGCGTGAAATGTTTTCATTTTTATACACATTTGTCACAACTTAGAAACAAAATATTAAAATTTTAAACTTTTGTTTCACAATTTGTAAAAAAAAATTGCAATTTTTATATATCTGGACATTTTTCAGTCTTCCCTAAATTCCGTATAATTTGTTTATTTTTTAGTGGTAAAATAAAAAATAAAAAAAAATGTAAATTGTTGACTTTTAAATTATTTTTTCAATTTTGTAAAAATTCTTTTTACAATTTTTACATTTTGGGACATATTTCCTTTCAATCTCCATTAAATTCCGTATTAGTTAGAAGTTTTAGTATTACTTTTAACGTCGGCCATTTTTTTTTAAATGTATCGACTTTTTCCCAGTTTCCACTAAGGTCCGTATGAGTCACGGAATGGTAATACTACCCTCAGTGTTGGTCTACTTTTTTTTTGTTGCATTTTTTCCGGATATTTTTTCAGCTTTCGCTAAAGTGCGTATGAATTTCAGAATTTTATTACTACTTTTAGTCTAGGTCAAATTTTTTACATTGTTATTCCGGACATTTTTCAGTCGCCGCTAAAACCCGTGACAGTTTTGGAATTTTAGTACTACTTTTAGTATAAACGATTGCAATCTAATGTTCCGGAATTTGTTCAGTCCTTGCTAAAGTCTGTGACAATTTCGGAATTTTAGTACTACTTTTAGTCAAGTCCATTTTAGCGTTATTTTAACTTGGTTCCCTTGATTATATCTATTTGTAACACCAGTACAGTATATGCAAATTTATTGACACCTCCAACATGATCTGAGGTATAGGTAATGCTTTATATATAAATCTCGGATACATACATATAGCCACTAGGCAGCAGGTCACTACACACGACGTGCGGGATAACATGTGTGTCATGTGAGATCAACAACTTGCAACAGTGTAACAACGTAGCCCCATTTGAGGTCAATCACTTCTAACAATGTAACAGTGTGGTCCGACTCGAACCCACGCGGACAGAGGTGAAATGTGAGTAATCTGTAAAGGCGAGCACCTTAAACCACTCGGCCACCCGGGGCCCCGGAGGGGAGAGGAAGGGCTGGGATTTTTGTTTGAACCGATATATATTTTACTCTTTCCTCGAGATAATTTATTTTTGCTCATAATATAATTGATATAATTAGTTCGTTTTTTTTGTGTCTAACAATCAGAGTAAGAATATTTATTCAAGCTATTCCGGGGCCATGTTTTGAAAAAATCCCAGGTCTCTCCTCACCTCCAACCACCCATCCCCCGAAAATTAAATGGTTGGTCCCTTAGAACCAAAATATAATTTGATATTTCTATTTCAAACATAGTTTTCTGAAGGAAACTCTCCCTCCCTCCCTCTGTCTCTCTCTTTCCCTCTCATAACTTTGGGGCCCCAAGTGGCCGGGTGGTCTACAGATCACTCACATCTCACCTCTGTCCACATGGCCTCGAGTCTTGCTTCGACCAATGTGGGTATGTTAGAAAGCTTGCCAGTAGCTTTCCGTGGGTCAGTGGTTTTTCGCAGAATCTTTCCGGGCTCTTCCTCCACTAAATATACTGGTCACCGTGTATTGCCTATAATGTGCTGAAAAATGGCGTTAAACCCACAAAACACAAACACAAACCCTCTCCAAAACTCACACTCACTTCTCTCATAAATCCATTAACTCCCCACCTTTCGTAACATTGAGTTTAAAAGTTGGATATGACTGTGTCACTGGCCATTGGTACAACGCCTTATTGAGTGCTTAATTTATAGCTTTGATCGAAAAGTATGATTTGTTGTAGACATGGACAATGAGATATATTTAACCTTGACTTAATACGTGAATATTGATGGTAAAACCAAGGTCAAGTCTACGTATCTAATCAGTATTCACAAATGAACGGGAAATACTGTAACACATGTCTTCTCTGTTTTACATTTTAAAACAAAGCAGTAGGAGAATTTTTCTCCTACCCACTCACTTCTCTGTCTCTCTCTCTCTTTCCTCTCTCACAACCTGTGTATACATATTGTGGATGTAGCAATTGCTTAACCATTTGTCGCAGTTGTGACTAATTTGCATACAATGCAAGGTCACTTTGATCTGGTCTAAAGTATCGAAACTTCATAATATGCAATACATAATAAAGTTTTTACACATACCATACGGTATATTACGTTAGCAGTAACATCAGTAGTAAGCAATACGTCGTGTTCAGAAATCACTCCAGATTCCGATGCTACGCGAACACCGTAATTTGTAAGTTTCAGGAATGATGCTAAGCGCACAAAACACAACGTCCTGCTTGTCATTAATATTAGACCAAATAACAGCTGACATTTGCCTTAGGCGGTAGCGATAACGTACCCAGGGCACTGATAAACAATAACAGCACGATATCAATATACTGATAACTGCTTGAGAAATATATAATAATTAATGACTTACGCTGCTATTGATACAAGGGTTTCGATGATAGATCAAATAGATACTTAGAGAATCTTAGTAATATGTTTTTATCACATTAACATCAGAAGAAATTTGAGGATTTATTGTTGGAATTGGTGTTAGAGGACTTTGTGTTGGAGGCTTGGGTGATGTAGGTTCAGGTTTTGGTGGCTCAGGATCAGGCTTTGGAGTTGATTATGAAGGAGTAGGAGGAGCCTTGCTTACAAGTAAAGCAGACATGATTTAGCTATATAATACACGAAGGGGGCAACTGATAACACCATAGTAAATACGACCCCTACGCTGCCAGACATAAGCTTGTGGTCTATGTTGTATATCTTAATTCTTCCAAAGAAACAAATTTTATCATGTAACAAGATTAAGTTTGTCAAAAAATTTAGTTTCCGTTTCAAAATACTCAAACTGTACCTATCAGCATTTCTTTCTTCTGTTAATCTTTGATATAATATATCCTTGTTAGTTTGGTTTGTAGCCGATTCCCTAATATTAATTATAGCCTGCTCGTTATTATGAACTTAAGCAGTTCAATTTTGAATTTTTGCCTAAGTAGCATCTTGTAGTCACTTTGCAAATCAGGCTGTAGCACAACTTATGAAGTTCAGTAATCTCAATGTATTCTCCTCGAGACGATGATGATATATCTATATTCAGTTGTAGAAAATGATTCGCCTTAATATGATGACGATTCTGATGATGATAATGATGATGGTTCTGATAAAGATATTTATTGATTTTGAGTTATTGTGCCTATTTATGGTGCGTCTACCGGTTTGCTTCTGGATTTGAACTCGGCGTTTTTGGAATGAATACTAGCTGGTCTCAAACAACCTTTAAAGCCTTGTCCCAACGACAGTATTTTTATAGTGTCTTTTGCCAATAAAGATATTCCGTTACCAAGAGTGTAAGCCTAACCAATTATTGTTGTTGTCTTTTAGTTTTTTTTTTTTTTTGTTTTTTTTTGGTGGGTTGTCTGGTTTCTACTTTTTGATTCTACATAAAGTTTATTCAACTAAGTTTAAAGTATCTTAGTAAACATAATTCATACTTTTACTGGGTGATTTACATAGCGCTACTAGTCAAATTAATATTATCAGATTCATGCAGGTTTGCTATATTTTCCAACTTTGGTTTCTAAAGAACATTTAAGAATTATATATTCACCTGGTTGATAAAATCTACTAGGCCTGTAGAGCTTATCTTTAAATTCCTCACTGATATTATATCCAGTTGTAGGCCCTTCTGTGGAAGTCTCTGCTATGGTCGCTTTTTCTGTGTTTTTTTCTTCTTCCCATTATAGCTCTTTCTGTATCTTCTAGTCTTCTTTTAAATGTATATGTGATGCAATCAACCATAAACATAATTTCATGAACATCTATAACTTGATCATGTCCTTGTGCCACTTTGGTTTATTTTAATGGACTTTGAAAGGGAGCTGGGTCTAGGAGAAATTAGCATCATGAATGAGGAACTGGAAGAATGCAAAAGCATCTACTTACAACCATAGTCAATGGTAAATATTAAGAAGTAACAGGTAAGGTGATAACAGAGAAATAACTAAATAAAATGAATGAAGACAAACTTGGAAAAAACATACGAAATATTTGTTAATGCCAGGGCAAACAAAATATCGAAGTCTGTGTCAGATGTTAATGCCAGGGTAGTCAAAATATTGAAGTCTGTGTCAGATGTTAATGCCAGGGTAGTCAAAATATCAAAGTCTGTGTCAGATGTGTTCATATCATTTGTTACCGCATTGGTTAGTCAGGTAATACCGTTAGATAACTTGGATGAACTTAAGTCACAACTAAAGGATGACTACAGGACATTCACAGCGTATTAGATATATAAAACTGTTTTTTTTTTTAGTATCAAACTAGGATTGCCATTGTCTGCACTAAGTGCTAGATTCATCGCAGCCAAACATATAACGATAGGAAGCAACAAGGACAAGGATGATGAACTTTCTGTCGATTAAATGTGACGAGAACGTTGTTACTGTAGAGAAGCTGACTCTCACACAGTCTGAGCAATACTCTCTGTACTGATATCAGTAGTAAGTGTATATTTGGCGATAAAGTTCTTCAGATAAAAAGGGACTAAGGAAAATGATACATATTAATATGTTACGGGTCCTCAGGATTGAGAGTCCTGAATGCATGCTATATATTGAAATGTCTTTCTACTTCATCCGTTGACAGAATCTTACAACCCATAGAGAGGTTATATTTGGCAGTTATGTATCTTGTATAACGCCAGTAGAGGCATACAGTTTGTGTGTAAGGGTCTGATAACATTAAATTCTTGCACGGATATACATGATCAATATGGCATTCTTTCTCATTAGTATCATCGGAGTCATAACTTTCGTATCGTCTCGTATGGAAGTTTATCCACTTGGCAAACACACACACACACACACATATATATATATATATATATATATATATATATATATATATATATATATATATATATGTGTGTGTGTGTGTGTGTGTGTGTGTGTGTGTGTGTGTGTAAGGCCATCTAACCAACTTAAGTGAAGACTCAAACTCGTAGTAGAACCTAAGGGAATTACGTATCCTTTTAGTAGGAATGTGTGCAACTGAATATTCATCATGTTGACGGTGTTTCTGTATTAGATATATTTGAGATATTCCTTGTCGCAATTATACCATATATGAATATGTTTCCTATCACACGTCTTACATCTCAAACTTCTATCCATTTCAGATTTTGATCTGACTAACATGCATAAATAACATCTAAGAATAACATATATAATCCTAGATTGTCATTTTTAACACTTGTGTTTCACATTTCCTACACCAGTTATATTCCTTGTAGCATCCAGTAACCTGGTCCTTAACTTCACATTTTGAACACTTTTTAAATTGCATTTATTTCAACTACTCAGACAATGCTTGTTATTTGCTCAATATATACCCGTTTTCTAAGACATGAACAGTAGAATCTACACAAATAATTTGTTTTCGTTAGGTGCCACACATTATATACATTTGCTACGCAGAAAAATGTAAGGAAGAAATATAAACTTTCCTACAGAATATGTAACTGGCTCGAGACAGGATCTGCCATAGTATCCTGTGAATTGGTTGTCGTAGAAACGTTACTTAGGGTAGCAGGAACAGACACAGGTATCATAATACCTATGTCGTTCACAGCAATTGGTTCATGTACGACAGGACTGAGAGCCAACGGAATCAAAGAAAATATGATGTTCTACAAGGTCATAACACATGATGAGATAACAACTGCAATAAAGCTAAACACAATTGATGAATTGGTTAGTAAAGCTATCAGTGATGGAGTAATCTCCCATGAGGAATGTACCTTGATCACTAATTATTATTCTAAGTACAAGGAAATAGAGAATTCCGTTGGAAACAATAACAGGAACATGACAACTAGTAACATCGAAGAGTTAAAGGAAAACTTTTATAGGAAAAGGAAAGAAATTGAAGGAGAATGAAATACTAAAGAGACTTTCAGCCAACTGAAGTCTATTATGGTTACGTCTGTAAGTATATTTTAAGCAATAAACCATTCTTCATAGGGTGAATAATATAAGTTTCACTTATATAAATGACAAATTATATAACTATCGACTGTACTAGTATTGAAACTTATTTGTCGGTTTCTATAGATAATAGAAATGGTGATATGACCATATCACTTCAGAGAATAGAGATCATGGTTGGTAAATATACCATATCGTTTGAATTAAGCAATAATGCGAGTTTTATATTGATTATAAGAATTGTGCCAAGTCACTGTTGATAAAGGATGAGTTCTATAATTTAGACATGTACCCAAAGGTAGTTAAGGCAGACATGCTAACAAATCTTGACGAGAATAACATAGATATAGAATGTCTCAAGCGCAATTCCAACGTACGAATCAGACCATCAAACAACTACACTGTACTAGTAGTATTTGAAATATTCTGAATAATATAACCTTTTTGTTTCTTTGAACCTGTCAATACATTTAAGCCGTTTGAAAAATAATATAAATATAGTTATATAAAAACGTCTGCAGCTGCACGTACAGCACGCCATACACCCGTAGATATATGCGTATGATATGACATAGGTAAATGACAGTGACGTAAAAGTGTCGCAGTATGAGAACAATTCTACTACTGAGCAAAGAACATGCCGCAAAATCCGGGCGCTCCTAGGGTACTCTCAAACTGACATCAAGGCCGACTTGGATAACATTTACGGTTGAAATCGCTAAACAGCTGCTCGCCAAATATGACAAGAGTGATTTGAAACTTTTGAATGAGATTGTCACATATGATAAAACATGGATTTACCTTTCTGAACCTGACTCAAGAAAATAAATAAAGTTTGGATTGGAGAAAATGAGCGGAGACCACATATCGCTCGACGTAGTAGGACTGTCAAGAGAGTTTAACCCGCATGCTTTTTTTATGCAAAAGGCCCGGTCGGTCATCCACGTACCTGTGCCTGACTCTGCTAGTGTCCTTGGACATTGTTATGGCTCCAAAGTGTTGCCAAAAGTTGTGAAACACTCCCGACACACCCGTCCCTGCACAGATACCCGAGGTATCCATCTACTCCAAGTCAATGCACCGGCGCATAAATCCGCCGTTGTGACATACATCCTGAAGGAGCCCAGCATTCTAGCTTTTTCGCACCCACCATAATCCCTGATTTAGCTCAAAGAGAATGTTTGGCTGAATCTCGTTATCAAAGATTTGCTAAGGTGCAGACGATTTGAAAGGCACCATGCGGTTGGAAGTGAGATTTACCAGTATATGAAAAACAAACCAAAACGTGAATACAAAATGTCATTTAATAATTGGATAATCAGACTGAGAAATTGTGTAGAGGTGCATGGGGAGTTCTTTGTTTACTAATAAAGAACTTTGTTGTACAGCCCGCTAATATTCTGAACTTTTTAAATACCCCTCGTATATATCACTAGTTATAATCCGAAGTTACTTGGTTTCAATAGGGAGATGACAACACAGTCAGAGACTATATCGATAACGTGTGTAGATTCCTCAAACCAAAAAATCTACCAAGCAGTTATCAGTTGGTAGTATATTTATATCGTGCTTTATAGTTTAGCAATGCCGCGAGGCCGTTATCAGCTGCCCCTTAAGGCAGCTGCCAGCTGTTATTCGGGCTCATATTGGTGACAGGCAGGAAGCTGGGTTTAATCCGCAAAGCATCATACCTATACTGAAAACTTACTGTGTTCGGTAGCATTTGGAGTGTATGTATGTCTGTATTAGCGTTTATGGCACCTCAGCACAATAGTAGTTATATGGTGCCAACTAAAATGAAAGTTCTTAAAATTTAAATATGAAGAATTGCACAAAACATTAGAGAGATAAACATTTCTGACGTGTACATAAATGTAATGCTTTAATTCTCTATTGAGTACGGCTTTAGAAGGAGCAAGATGGTTGTTGCTCGTAGGGACTGTATCGTTGTTTTCACCTGCTAAAATGCAATAAAAAAGAAGGAGTACAAATGCTCTGTTTGCTTGAATGACATAACAGATGCATGACAAGAGTCATACTAATAGGGATGCCTTGAATGTAACCCAAATGATATATGATTAGTAAATGAAATAATGTCATTGATATATAACAACTGCTAATAACTCCTTTTGTAAATGGAATTTTCGTGAGAGTTTATGAAAGTATTGTCTGGAAATCTTGATGGAATCATACTAATTATGTTGTTTTCCCGTTATTCATACAAATACAACGAAAAAAGAAAGAAAAACCACTTAAATTGTCACCTATGCTAACAACGCTATCTTCTTGGTGGCTCATTATCGTTATTACTATTTCAGTTGTTGTTATTTATATTGTCGTATTTATCATCATCATCGTCTTCGTATTCTTCTTCTTCATCATCATCTTCTTATTCTTTATCAGAAAAACGAGAAGTTAGCTTAAAAACAACGCTGCTGTTTACATCTTTTTCTTCTGAAAACAGGTGCTGGGCGACTTGTATTTATTCAAAAATACAGCACAGACAAATAGGTCATTGACAGGTAACACGAGCGCCATCAACGATTTAAAGTCGGCTGTTGGAAATAAGGTTAGTAATACATACTCCGATTCTTATTATTCATTGGGGAAAAAATCTGAACTTAACTATAAACAGTACATGGACTGGATTTAACACTTATGTAATTGACTTAAGTTTTTTTGACCTTCCATTAGATTATTTTCTATGGTATAGTCAGAGAGTTATGTGGAGCAATACCTATTCTTCGAGTGTATTGAGACCATTGAAAGGTCCAACCGCGAAGTCATTTTAGTGGACATATGCACATATGGATAAACATTAAAGCCAACTACCAACACACACACACATATATATATATATATATATATATATATATATATATATATATATATATAATTATATATATATATATATATATATATATATATATATATATATATATATATATATATATATATATATATATATATATATATATATATATATAAGTAAGATGCAGATAACAACCTACGTTGGTAATTAGGGAGATAGAAGTTTTGTATTTTAGAATGAGGACGATAATGGTGTTTTATTGTTGCAAATTTAGTTGTTGGGGGGTTTTTTTTGGGGGGGGGGGCGGCGATGCGTTAACCGGTAAAACGGATATTTTGGATACTGTAAAATCACATTAACGTCCAAAAATCCTCAAATACATGACTGTTTTCCGAATTCTAAGACTAAATTATTTTGAACTGTTGTCGAAATTATTAGCAAATGTAATTATTCGTGGCGCCCAGTCACAGGGTCTGGACCTAATAATTACGTCAAAATTCCGACAGTGTCTCGTGTATTTAACTGTCGGAAATTTTTAGTTTTGACCAATCAGAAAGCGCGTTACATTCACAGGTGTGTTAGAATTCCCAGCAAACGTACCATCGGAAATCCGAAAACATCCACGTTAGTATTGAACTATATCTCAAATATTTCGGGTCTATTAAATTTATCTTGGTATTGTGTTGTAAATTAGATCTCGTTTATAAGTGAATATACGGATATTTATCTCTTTCAAAGTCACCGCGCGCAATATTTTTAATACTAATTTTAAATACAATGATTTCAGTTACTGTTAATTACTGATTCTAGAATTAACCATTGAAGTGTAAAATGATTACGTTTCATACTGCTTTAAGCCCTCGTTAGGATTAATCGCTACTCGCCCGCTCCCAGTTATCGTGATTTTTAAAGATAAATACAAAATCAATCAATATGTATTATAAAAGAGTTCTCTTTATCACCAGGATAAAAGCTTGAATTAAAACATATTTTTTGTCTTGTTTTTTTTTTTTTTTTTTCCTTCACAAAGCTTGGCAATATACAATCCGCACGATTGACCTTTTCCGTACCGCAAAATGAAGTAAATGTACTAGTTATCGTGATTCAAAATTACCTTCAATTATTTTCAGAAAGTACTTAATGATTTGCGAATTTGTAAATTATTATGGTAAGCGGCTTTTATTTAAATCAGCAGCATGAAAATGATGAGAACATAAAAACATGATTTACACACTTACTACGTACCAGACATACCTTTTCCGTTTAGTTTCCATGATTGGAATTTCACAGCAAGGTGAAAAATTACGTCATATCCATCGTCAAATAATTATGCTGACATGCAGCAGGCCGATAATTTATGGGCGAAAATGCAACATTTCCCCATGTGTAGTCGGCCCTCAAGGTACGACTGAGGTTTTAATTAAAATTTTATAAAGTGAGTTTCATGAGATTTTATATTACAGTTGCATTAATTTAAGTGATACGCATGGAAAAGGTACAACCATTGACCATCTTCACATACCAGACGCTGACGTGAAAAAAACAAATAAGGTGCAAAGTAGACATGCGCAGGCAATCACGATAACTGGTACATCACGATAACTGGTAGCTAGTCAATATTGGCAAAACTGTATTTAAGAAATGACTGAAATCGAAACTTCTATATGACATGTGATTGAGTAAAAATATGTCACTGCAGCTGATTTCTCATTAATCTCACAATTTAATAGACACAAGGGTTAAAAAAATCCTTATAAACTATTCGAATAATTAATCACAAAGAACATATAATATATTTCCATTACAAATCAGTACATGTTTTACTGATTGACTTTAGGTTGGAGAGACATACTGAATAAGAATCAAAGAAAGTTTGAATATCTTTAAGAGATTTGAGATTGATTTTCACTTTGTGTCAGATGTATATTTGTGTACGTACGTACAGTCGAGAATGAAAGCAAGCAGGTAATCATGCAAACAACGAAGACAGCAAGAGCAAATGAAAGCAACGTCTTTAAACAATAACCAAAAGAAATTAATCTTTTTTACCTCTTAGTTATTTGAATAACAAGTGTATGCTATGAAAATACCGATACAATTAATCTCTATTCGATTTATATATTTATTTGTTTTTGATGATTATGTATCAAAATGATTTTGTTGTTAAGCAGTAGAAACCTCTTTCGACGCAGAAGGTGTACCTTACAGCATTATCATTGTTTTCTGTATAAATCACATATGCTCTACAATTGTATCTGTCTTTATTTTTTATTTTTTTTCAAAACTTAAAAATAACGGGAAGAAAAAAAGAATTCGAACTTTATAAAAAAAATATATAAATTTTTGTTTAAAAAAATCAGATGATTTGTGTAATCAAGGTAGCATTGCATGAAAATTGATAAGCTGCTAAGTCCATCGATCTGTACTTTATTGTTGCATATTCTAGGTTCTTTTATTGTAGTATATTATATATTCTTTTATTGTAGCATATTCCTTTATTGTTGCATATTTTAGGTTCTTCTATTGTAGTATATTATATTTTCTTTTATTGAAGCATATTCCTTTATTGTTGCATATTCTAGGTTCTTCTATTGTAGTATATTCTTTTATTGTAGCATATTCCTTTATTGTTGCATATTCTAAGTCCTTCTATTGTAGTATATTATATATTATTTTATTTTAGCATATTCTTTTATTGTTGTTGCATATTCTAGATTCGAAATGCCTTCAACAAAATCCTATCACAGGATATGGTTAAATCATGATGTAATTGCACCTCGTCCGAGAGTTTTTTCGTGCCTTCGGCAAGCGTGTTTAGACAATCTAGTATTTACAATTCCACCAAATTTGTATAATTTCATTGGCCTTTACCTAATTTTCATGAACGTTCTAAAAGTATACTTTAAATTACTGCTTAGCTAATAGGTCAACCTGTCAAAAATTTGATTTCAGGGAAGAATACAATACCATGCAAATAAACTGGCATGGCTATCGCCTCCGTAGCGATCGATCAAATCATTTCTGGATGTTTTTACTTGTCCTACGATAATACTGAGGCTATGATGCAATCTCAAAATATGTAAATAAAACAACATGATGCAAAGAAACAATTTCAATGTCTCATTCCAGGTGCTTTTAATCGAGCAACAAGTTTTCAGAAAATATCTTCAGCTGGTCATTCCATACTCCAAAGAGCCTTCAAGGGATGGCGCTGTTAATAGAAGCAACTTGCCGGTAAACAACAGGCTCATACATTTTGAAGAAACTTGTACTTGTGTGTGTGTGTTTGTGTGTGTGTGTGTGTGTGTGTGTGTGTGTGTGCAACTTGAATGACCAAATTTTCCCTAAATCTCTTAAAATGAGGTGTGGAGCTGGAGGGTGAAATAGTTCTCAATCCTTCATGACGTTGCACAGTTAATCAACTTACAAAACTCCTGCAGCAGGGCATTGCCTAGGAGGCATAATAAACTTGTGAATTACACATGAATTTTGATGTTAATGCACAGCTAGAATTCCGACTTCGTCCTATACTAGTTGTCTTCATCTACACAGCACAAGCTCCATCCTTCGATCATGTGTCTTGGAGATATGATGTAAAATCTGAAGATACAAGGGAAATAATAAAGAAGAAAGAACAATCAAATAGAAACATCCCTTCAGATTCTTGCAAATATCACAGTTCCTGCCAAACTTGTATAAACGTACAATTGATAATAAAATACAAAATCACAACGCTGGCAACGCTTTATAATTAAACGAAACAGACACTCAGTTAACATGTACGAAAAGGTCACAAAGGAAAAACTGTTTGCTGAATGTGAACATGCAAACCAGGCTATTAGTTAACAGTTATAAAACAGTCACAATGGTCAAACTTTTAGTTGATTGTGAACGTGAAAACCAGTCTCTTAGTTAACAGTTATAAAACGGTCACAATGGTAAAAGCTTAGTTTAACGTGAACGTGCAGTTTATGAAGGTTTGCCACCACAAAGATTAGTGAGATCCTTGGAAC
Source organism: Margaritifera margaritifera (assembly GCA_029931535.1). NCBI lineage: Eukaryota > Metazoa > Mollusca > Bivalvia > Unionida > Margaritiferidae > Margaritifera > Margaritifera margaritifera. The sequence continues at coordinate 3,570,531 of JAQPZY010001523.1, read as the reverse complement.
TGTCATTGCTGACTTTTCCTCCTGGAAAGTGTCTTTATTGCAACCCAAATAATATGCTTCATCGAATGCACACAAGCTCTTACATTTGAATGAGGGTTCATATGTTGTTTGACCCTTCCCTTGGCAAGAGGGTTAAGTACACTTACCACCTGAACACTTTTTGTTGCATAATTTCACGCGTTGTGTGTGTAGGCTCTTACCGCTGTTGAACGATTGCCAATTCTTCTAACTAGTTCCTGCTCGTCCATATCTATTCTGTAGAGCTGAGTGGCACACGTGCGTTTGCCAGAGTGATACGTTTTGTAGTTTCAAAATAAACCTCCCTTCCTGCCGATTTCTTTAATGAAGTTATAGTAATTAGATCACTGATCACCGTCCACCGTCCAACGTCATGCCCTAATGCTTCAATGTACATCTCGCAGTGTCTGACTATATATTGCGGGCCTGTAAATAAATACATAAATAGGACGCAGTGAATTGAACTGCAGTCAGGTTATCGCGTGATTCTAAACAAGCTCTGTGTTGTGTGTGTATAAAAAGTGGATGGACTATAAAAGAAGCTGGGGTGTGGTGGGGGTCGGCCACCTAATATATGCAAATAAGCTTTGCATCTCTAGGGTTATAAGCTACTGATGGTGCATGTCAACATTTCCAAGGCTAGTTAATTTAAAATGGTATTACCAGGACCTTGAGCGTTAAATGTAAATATATATTTTTTAACAAAATTACCTCCGTCAGAACAAGGTTTGATATCCTTGTTTTTCAGCTACAAATGGCTAAGTCCACCTTTCAATATCTTATTTTTTCACATTCCTATGTGAATGCTCATGTTTTACAGTGTAGGACACAGATGGAAAATGTCTCCATCTTTGATCACAGGACTGTTGCCTTACATCAAATGACGTCAAAATTACGTTTTTATCGCCACGTTGACTTATTTGCCTGGCGTCATCATATACATGACATTACGATTATCTGCTATTATTCAATTTTTTTAATTTCAGTAGTTGTCTAATCTATCTGCAATCATTTGCAATATTACACTGCAATTTTCTGTGTAAACTAAACAGTATATCATCTCTCTAAATTTGGAAACATTTATTTTGCATATTTTGTCCTTTTTTGGCAAAACCATTTTTCCACAATTTAATCTCATCTTCTGCTGATATTAGATCTGCTGTACGCGTTTTGGACCTCAATTCCTTAGAAAGCAATTCTTTTCATTTGAGCGTCCATCACGCACCGGAAAGCAGCAAACGGCATGTTTTTTGTTTGTTCGTAAATGTGTGTGTGTGTGTGGGGGGGGGGGCGGGGGTAGGGTATCGATACAATTCGTGTAATTCAAGTTCTTCTTCTTTACTTCAATAACGAAACATTATAGCAATAATTCATGATATCGGTTTTCAACACGCGCAATTCTAGCATTATATCATCGTGACTCTAGGTTCTGGCGGCTCTCCATTCATCAAACAATCCAATGGTCCACTTTTGTGTTCTTCTCGTATTACCATATACGTGTTTGGAAATTAGACTATCGATTTCTTCGGCAGATGCTGGTGGTCCGAAGCGGTTGCTGGGCGCAATATTCTCACAGCTTTACTTTCTTCTTCTGTGGCACATCGCCCTGGTCAAAATTTCCGAAATAAACACAATCTTGAATATTTTTTTCTGTAGGTCTTTATGTCCTTATGTCTGTCTGCCTGTCTCTCTGTCTGTCTGGATAGGTTTATCAAGGAATTCTTGAAACAATCAAGCACTTTTGAATTTAGTATAGTGGGAGCAGTTTCAAAATATTGCGCAGCTGCAATAAGATTCGAACAAGATGATAGGCAATACATATCCACTTCGATTTATTTTTTCTTTTTACATTTTATTTTCTTAGGGTTGTCACAATCCCAACTGAGAACCAGAAATATCAGAAGGATATACTAAACTGAGTTCTAGCGAAAAATGTATGTACACAGAATATTTAATCTGATAGATCCATGGTTAAGCAGTTTAGCCGTCCCTAGTTTTCATCTTTTGCTCTTCTCCGTTTCATACATAACGAATGAAAAAAATCAAACTTACTAAATATGTGTACATGTACCTGAAATGCAGAGATAAATAGGTTTCAATTTTTTTTTATCTCCAGGATGTAATTTCAAAAAATTACTATGACATGGGGATCGAGCAGGCCTGGGGTATGGGATATAAGGGCCTGAACGTCACCATTGCTGTTGTAGACATCGGAGTAGCGATGAACCAGACCGATCTTATGGAAAACATGGTGAACACACATACGTACATACATATATACATACACAGGTACCTGCAATTTGTTTTACAAGTTCAATTTTACCCTGCATGTAAATATGTTAAGGACAACGTGGACAACAGGCTTACCTTATAATTTGTTATACATACGTGTGATTTTAATTAATATTCAATTTAGGACAGCATATAAATATATTGAGGCCTGCATGGAAGACAGGCCTATTGCCGCATGTATCACCTCGATAAATATGGTAGACATACATGCATACATGCATACATACATACATACATACATACATACATACATACATACATACATACATACGTGCAATTGGTATTAAACAGGTCTAAATAACTTCCAACTTCAAGTGACATTAATTCTAACAAGATTCATCCATACAGATGTCTCATGTATAGATTTTTATAGGACTGGAATCTTTCTTACAACTACGTGGATGAAACAACAGACGCAAACCCACCGAGTCATACAAATTATCCTGATAAAGTGGATCTTAGGCAAATATTAGTTCCTTTCTTTTTCTCACTCACTCACTATTTTTTTTCTCTCTCTCTCTCTCTCTCTCTCTCTCTCTCTCTCTCTCTCTCTTTGAATAGATAGATAGATAGATAGATAGATAGATAGATAGACAGATAGATAAGATAGATAGATAGATAGATAAGATAGATAGATAAGATAGATAGACAGATAGATAAGATAGATAGATAGATAGATAGATAGATAGATAGATAGATAGATAGATAAGATAGATAGATAGATAGATAAATAGATAAGATAGATAGATAGATAGATAGATAGATAGATAGATAGATAGATAGATAGATAGATAAGATAGATAGATAGATAGATAAGATAGATAGATAGATAGATAGATAGATAGATAGATAGATAAGATAGATAGATAAGATAGATAGATAGATAAGATAGATAGATAGATAAGATAGATAGATATATAGATATATAGATATATAGATAGACATATAGATAAGATAGATATATAGATTGATAGATAGATAAATAGATAAGATAGATAGATAGATAGATAGATAGATAGATAGATAGATAGATAGATAGATAGATAGATAGATAGATAAGATAGATAGATATATAGATATATAGATAGACAGATAGATAAGATAGATAGATAGATTGATAGATAGATAGATAAGTAGGTTATGCAGAATATTAACAGTAGATAGTATGCATGTGGAGGAATTTGAACGCTAATTCACATGATGCTCTTAGAGCGATAATAATGTCAGCTGTTGTTATATTTGTATGTACATCCACTTGTTGATTAGTAAGGATCCTGTAACAAAAATAGTTTTAAAACCTAAAACGAGCCGGAAAAAGATTTTTTACAAACGAATCAGGAGTATGTAGAAGATTTACAAAAATTCTTTTAAAAGTATTTTTTATACAGAATTCGAACATATTAGAATCAAAGAGAGAATTTGTAATTCATTTTCTCAAGTACGTATATCTTTAAGTTCAATTTTTTACTATTCAAATGCCACTTCAGTGGTTTCTTTGCATATTCTCAATATTTCGTTTGTGACTTCTTCGATTTCCACATCCCCAAGTGACTACCTCTTCTATTATTGAAAGACATGTGACACAAGCAAGAATAACACGCACACACCTTCATTTGTTGTTTTTTTAAAATATATTTATTTTTTAATTCTCCTTCCTTTCTATCACAACAATAATATCCTGCGAAAGGCAGTAACGTGAAAGTCACTTGTCGATTATATTTTTTTAAAAGCTAATCCCCCACGGCCACTGACAAAGCTGGTTTCTGCCAGCAATGTTGTATACCTATATAAAGTTGTATTTTCCAAAAGCGGAAGTTGGGAATCTCTTTTTGCGAATTCTGGTAACCATTGAAAGACTATTTGTTTTCCATTCTTCTGTTTTCTAAAACTTTTGTAATCGGATCATTTACATTTTCCTAAACGTTGACATTGTAAATTTTGTCAACATTTTTAATTTTGACTATCTATAATGTAACTGGTTTAGCCGAGAGATGCTAGGCATTGTAAAAAAGAAGAAAAATCTGTATTTTCCATAGCACAGGATAGAATGTGCTCGTGACGCGGTTCAACACACGTCCATAACATGGCGCGATATAAGCAACATGACGTCAGACAATGTCTGTCAGCTTCATTCGCCTTTTTGGCTTTGCCTGTCAAATGTTTCATGGTTTTCTGACTCTTCACATTCGGTCTTGCCATACCCCGCTACACTAAATATTACCATGTACCGAAATGTGTTGTTGCAGTGTACATTTTCTTTGCCATGAAAACTATACACTGCATTTCTGAGTGCACAGTACGATCATGCCCAGCCATTAAATTAGTCCCATCATGCTCAGCCATTAAATTAGTCCCAATAACGCTGCATTACATACAACTACAAACTTTTGTTTGCTATATCATTTCATGTAATCTTTGTTCTAGTCATGGAACGAAATGTGCAGGCTTGTAGCAGCCATAAATGGAAATAACGTGTGCTCATCCGGTGTTGCTCCCAAAGCAAAACTAGCAGGTCACCCCACCCCTCTCTCTCTCTCTCTCTCTCTCTCTCTCTCTCTCTCTCTCTCTCTCTCTCTCTCTCTCTCAAACACACAGAGATCAAGAAGTACTTTTACTGCCACGAATTAATTTGTTGTTCAAAGCAAGCTGTCATCTTATAGTCTAACACGTTAAGTAATTTGGTAACCATAAATTTGTTTAAACAGTTGGCCTTCGAAATGCAGGTACAATATATATATATATATATATATATATATATATATATATATATATATATATAGAGAGAGAGAGAGAGAGAGAGAGAGAGAGAGAGAGAGAGAGAGAAATTCTGAAGATTTTTACATTTTGGTTAATTTAGGACAGCATCGACGCAGAGCTTCTTTTTCCCCAACTACTCCGAACTGTGACACTGAGGCCGAAACTCGAAATAAGTAACAAATAGTTTCTGTCTTCTTTATATAGACTAATAAATAAATGTTTAAAGCAAAAATATACGGTTGTCACTGTGATTGAACTTTAGCAACTATTATCTTGAGACCAGGAGAAGGAAAGGACATTATTATTCTTCTCGCACATGATTACCATAAGGACAAGTAAATTATCAGCAGTTTCAGAGAAGATAGAGTAATTAATAACAATATCTTCAACGATTCTTTTATAAAAGGTTGAGAATAATGAACTCGTTAAAATATACGCATATGAAATGCACTTTTTCTTTGTCAGCAATACGTTTTCTTGATGAAAATGGCGAAGCGAAAGAATTTTGGACTGGTGAATCTTTAATACAAGGCATAAACAGCGTTGATATTTACAGCAACAGTTGGGGCAGTAATACGAACTGTGGATTTTCAAAACCAGGCTGTGCATTTCAGGAAGCGGTATCAGGAGGTGTAACACGGGTAAGTAAGTGTTTAACCAGCCACAAATAACTTGCTACCCAATTCTCTAAAAAAGAAAGCAAAAACTAAGCAGAACATGCGTGGTGTGATTTGGAAATTCTGCGTAAAACACTGCTAAGGAGTGTATACACGGGCAAATCATGTCAGACAAAAGTGAACGGATGTTAGACAAGAGGTGATGTCTTTAAAAACTTCCATTTTCTGTCCTAAATTCGTATTTTTCGTGGCAGCTCTCGATTATACACATCAGAAAACACATCCTCAGCCGTGCAACTTAACATACAATTTTCTGGTTCGAAATTTGATCGAAGCTGATATGATTTAAGTTGCACTTTTCTGGCCCGAATACTATAGTCAGTGGGCTAGGTAGACCTACCGTGCATGCCCCCCCCCCCCCCCGACTATATCTATTTGGTATTTTTGTATGCTTTAGGGTATGCAAACAAGAAAAAAAGATGTCAACATTACAAATTTTGGGATGCACTAGCTCTGCTGGTTGAATATTTAAGGGAACCCCAAGCGGCCTATTGAGAGTACACAATGAGACAGTTGTGATCTTGCCACTATTGAATTCCTTTCTTGTTGAAGCCAGTGGCCTCTGTACACATGGGCAATATATTTGGACATTTCCTCTATCTGCATCCAAAGATCTCAACCCATTTTGCCTGGAAGGTTTTAAAAATACCTAGTAAATTTGTATAAGACGCTAGTTAGTGCTTTTACCCAAAAAAATTTTTCTTTTCAAATTCACATCTTGTTTGCATTTTGTTTGCAATGTTTTGCCTTAGACTACTAGAGAGAAGTCTCTTGGAATTAATTTGAGCCATTTTGCAAGTCTCTGGGACTGTTATTGATGTAATTGGTATTCAACTGATCCAACTCCTAACCTTTTTAAAGCTTATTTCTTTCTTGAAAAGTGGAGCAATAAAATGATATTATCATATTTTATAAGAATTAGTGACAGTTTATGGCATGTTTGCATCATTATTAATTGCATCATTATTGATACATTTTAATGTAGTTGCAAATAATTAGCATTTAGTATTTAACAAAGAAGTAGTTTTCAGTTTTCAATAGTTTGTTGCTTTACAGCTTGTGGACCGTCAGTGTAAATACACTAATCCATCATTTACCGATTTAAGATGTTATAACTGTTATTATTATTTGATCTTTCAGTGAATTGAAGTGAATGAAGAAATTGAGCAAGAAAATGGAATCACAGAAGAGAAAAGAGTCACTGATTCTTAATCAATACAATAATATCGTTTTATTGCTCCACTAGCAATTTTTCTTTCTTTTCTCAAGAAAGAAATAAGTTTTAAAAAATTTGGAAGGATCGTTTATCTCGCACATCCTATGTGTCATATCTTTTATACAATGCTAACATATTAGGCCAGAACATATTCCATTTTTTTCTTTTTCAATGAGCAGCTAGTCCATTGCAGGTCCACTTTCTGTTACAACCGTATTTATGCGCTGAATGCAACTCATCAGTTCAAGCTGCATCTCTTTCGAAGTGTCTGAACGATTATAAACATGAGTGTGTAGTGAATCGTTATTATCTAAATATCTCTCTTGCAAAGGAAGAAATGGAAAAGGCTCAATTTACCTTTTCCCTGCTGGAAACTTGGGATATCAAGCTGACTGCAATGCAGATGGTTACGTGAATGGTAGGCATGTCATTACAATAACCAGTGTGGGAATCAATGGTTCCAGGCCTAAGTTTGCCCAGAGATGTTCATGTGGCCTGGCTGCCACATTAGGAGAGAGCAGCAAGTTCGATACTGACACTATGGTAGGTCAAGTAGCTTAAAATATATATATATATATATATATATATATATATATATATATATATATATATATATATATATATATATAATTGACACACACATTTTTAACGGCGCAATTTCAAAACGGTTTCCCAACGTTTCGAGCTAAACAAACTCTTTATCAGGGTTAATTAACAGCTTACATACAAAAAACAAACACTAAACACAAAGTCTAAGAACAATTCTGGACTCTAACATGTTAGAATCACTAGAGGAAATTTACAACAAGACATATAAAAATTACAAAATTGGGAAACAATAAAAAAAGGGGTGGGTTATTGTGTCTATCACACAGAGAACCAACATGTTTTGACCTAATTCCAGGTTATGAATAAAGGACTGTATCACAACGTGACGAATAATCAACACCATCTTCAAGATGTTATATCCCGGTAGATTTATGCATGGGGGTTCTAAAGAAAAGATGTAAAGAAACATAATATCATTTTATTGCTCCACTGGCATTTCTTTCTTTCTTTTTTCAAGAAAGAAATAACCTTTAAAAAAGTTAGGAGTTGGGAGGATCGTTTATCTCGCGCATCCTTTGTGTCATATCTTTGGTTCACTGGAAAGGAAAGATGTTAAGAGAATTGTACAGCGGGATAATGGACAAGAACTATAATAATAATAATAATAATAATAATAATAATAATAATAATAATAATCACTTGGGTAAATATTATCGCAAAAATTGCATACGGTGAAAAGCTGATGACTGGTTTTAATTTATATAAGACTGCAGCCGAACTCCCAATGAGTTTTCAATTGTAGTATCCAGTATCGTTCCTTACGTGTGCGTTCTATATAGTTCCACCCCAGGTTTGATTCAATCGGTAGCATCTCGAGGGACTAGACTGAATGTCCTTTCGAGTTGTAGTGGCTGGCGACTTTCGCTTTGATTTTGTTACGAATGTGGCATTTGTGATTATTCATTCGCTTTCTAAAATCAACGGTTTCGCCAACATATTGAGTGGCACAGATCTTGCATGTCAGAAGATAGATAGCATTTTGGCTCGACATCCTAACTTCTGAATGATCGTGTAGCTAACTTCTGCTGTCGAACTTTTGAACGATTCGGTCTCTGGCATATATTTGCAAATTGGGCAACGCTTGTCTTTGCAGCGGTATGTGCCTGAATCTGTGGTCTTCTTTGAAGTTACCTTGGCACGCACCGGATGGTCCTTGAGATTTTTAAGTCTACGGTACGCAACCATAGGAACTTCTTGAAATATACCCCTGCAGACGTTCGGACGATTCAATATTGTGTCAATAATTCCGAATGATCTGTAATAGGTTTGGGATTTCGGGGTGGAAAGTAACCACGAAGGAGACGCGCTTGTTGGTTTTCTTGGTTTTATATTCCAGGAGGGCTCCTCTATCGAGGAGTCTAGTTTTCTTGGTTTTATATTCCAGGAGGGCTTCTATATCGAGGAGTCTAGTTTTCTTAATAGTCTTCTCAATGTAGCACCTTCTGTATCCTCTCCTTCTAAGGTGCCCTTGAGTTCTACGAGTCTCTTTTCAAAGGTATCAGGTTTAGAGCATATGCGTTTGGTACGAACGCACATACCGTAAGCAAGAATTTTTATTAGGTGCTAGGTGTGGCAGTTGGTCGTGATTAGATACTGGTGAGAGTTAGTAGGTTTAGAATACAGGTCCGTTTCTATGTTCCCCTCCAGGAGGGTGGATTGAGTATCCAAAAAGATACTTGATTGCTTGATGTCTCCGACGTAAATTTAATCGTAGGATGGAAGTTATTGGCGAATTCAATAAGTATTTAGAAATTGTAGCCCGTTTCAATCCATTTCGATTCTATATCGTCGATGAATCTACACCAGCTTAGAGGTCTGTAGGGTGCCTCATTGAGAAGCTATCTATTGCTTGAGTCTTCCCATGAAAATAATGGCATACGAAGGTGCCATTTTAGTGTCCATATATATTACTCAAACTACTACTTGTTATTCAGATTATTTTCACAGATGTCTAACACGCACAGTATATAACATATTATGACGTTACAAATGACGGCAAGACTTAATATAAGGCAACTCTGTAATGTCCGAGATATCAATATGCACTTTGAAGTCACTTCATTACACTATTTTGCGATTGTATCTAATACGATCAGTATTATACGTCGTGTGATGAATAATTTTGAATGTGTACTCATCTAAAATTAAACTTTAGACACTGGTTGAATACTTTAAATCTTTTGTTCGCCAAGGCTATCAAAAACCAGAAATCGTTAAAATCGATCCATAAATTCCATTTGAAATGAACACAAATGTATGTGAGATCCTTTAAATACAAAAGTAAATGCATCGTTTGTGTCTCTTTTGTTTGTACTTATATTGTTACGTGCAAGGGGTTTCACCACCGAGTGAATCAAACCCCTGCGTGAATGTGGCTTGAGGTCCATTGTTTCGCCTGCTTCCGTGGACCTCAAGACAATAGCCGTTGTCAACTGAAAGATTCTTAAACGCGCACATGCTACAAAAAATTGTCCTCTAATCACCTAATGACCACACATCACGAAGCTCTTGTGTCACAGTTCCATGGTTTTCTTGTTTCACATTTGTACGACTCATCAATAAGCTTTTCCAAGCCTAAGATTGGTACATTATGCCTTGCACCACAAAACACGATCCAAACACCTAATACAAAGAATTATTCCTATCTCAAATTGCTTAACATGTATACCTAAACATATTCAGAGAATTCCCTATATTAAGAAATTAAGGAGGGTTCATTTTCCGAAACTAATCCATGCTACCATAAAGTCTCGTGAATACTGTACATTATGACGTCTGCTCCATGAAATTGGCTAATTACTCGGTTTGAGAAATATCTTCCCAACACCGACTCCTCATAATCAGCAAATAATCACTAAAATCCAACAAACCTATAAAAGGAGACGTAAATACAAATAGCACATACCCTAGTTTGATTAGAATATTTATAAAGACAGTTTAAGATCATCCTCTTCATTTATTGAATATAAATACAAAAGTACATCAATGTCGTCGTTGTCTTGATTGTTATTTCTTTTTTCTATTTTGATTGACCTATTTCTCCATCTCCTTGTTATTGCTTCTTCGTCATCTTTTTGCCTCATTGTCGTTATCATTTTTGTACAGCATTAATAACTTTAAATAACATAATGATAGATATATTGATTGGTTGATTGATTGATTAATGGGCTGACTGATTCATAAAATACAGATAAATGTCATATCATAGTTGGGGTTTTAAAATGACTCCGACATTGGAAGTTTCAAACATGAAATGAGTATGCAAAATTTAATTTCGAAGTATTTCATTAGTGCCACGATATAAAAATACATGTACTAATTATATATGGTTACTGCAAAAGCATTTTATATGGTCTGAACAAAATATAAACCCCTGATTTTTAGTCTGTAAGGAAAATAACTGGTAAGTAGTACACCATAACTTTGCGGAAACAATGTAAGAATCTAGAGCGGATACTTAAAACTGTTACATTTGCTACTGTTTTATAAATATGATTATATTAATAGAGTAGTAGAAATCGTTAGTTTTAAAGAAAGTTTTATCCATTCATATAGAGATTTAACTTTTTTACTTTTTTTCCAGTTTACAACCAGAAATGAAATCAACGAATGCACTAGTGATTTCAAGGCAACGTCAGCATCAGTAGCGATTGCGAGCGGCATGGCAGCCTTGGCATTAGGCGCCAAGTACGTGAAGACGAGTTCTATTTACAAAAATAGGACTCGAAATAAATTCTCACTCAGCGGAATGAGTATTTAGAATCTTCTATGCTAATTTAAATTAAACATTGACTGTACGTTAGAAAAGAAAGGAAAAAAGAAAAAGTTAAGCAAATTCTGAATAGGTCATGTGCGTGATTTCAAAGTTCAATACGATTTGTTTTGAGTCTGACATCATAAAGTACTTCATCATACTTTGCACACACACACACACACACACACACACACACACACACACACACACACACACACATATATATATATATTGTATTAGCTGATGTAGATGTAGATGGGAACATCAAGAAAATAAATGTATTCTTCAAATTTTGTAACAACAAGACTGTTTTGAAGAGTAAGTCAATCTGCTGCTAAAGTTGACATTGGAATCGCTGCCTTTTGATATGCAGTAAAATAATCTCTCGTCATTAGCCTTAATTCAATAACTCAATTACAAGAGGAGATACTGACTTATTTCTCTCAGTGTTGCGACAAGAATTTTTTTGTAATGATCACATTTGTTTCAAAGCCTTGAAAATTCTTATATATATATATATATATATATATATATATATATATATATATATATATATATATATATATATATATATATATATATATATATATATATATATATATCAGGTCTTTGCGAAAATTACATTTTACGTTTTTGTTACAGTTTTTTCATGGTTTTAAAATTACTGGTTACGAAAAGTCAAGTGTAGACAGTTTATTTCCTCAAAAGTCTGTAGCTGTTATGAGAAGATTATTTATTGAAACAAATAAGTTCAAAACAAAGTCCTTGTCGATATGACAAATATTGAAACACTTTTCCAACATGTATTAGTAGTGAAATATAAGCTAAATCTATGTGTTGAGATAGAATAAGCTATATTGCTATTGCTATTGATTTCTTTAGTCCACACCTGACATACAGAGACGTTCAGCATATAATTGTGAACACGGCGTCCTTTGAGCTCCTTCAAAAATCTGATGACTGGATGACTAATGGTGCTGGCAGAAAGGGTAAGTCAGTGTGCTGATGACGCATCTAGTCGGTAATGTAAATGATTTTTAAATATAATATAGAAGAGACTTCAAATTCCTATCCAGTAGTTACGTCTATTCTGCAAATCTGCTGCAAATACGCTCTATTCCTCTCTGTTTTGAATCTTCTAAAGCTGATACTGACTTGGAATAAATCATTATCTTTCTTCTGTATGGACTCATGAATAATCAAAGAATGCTTGAATGGATGATTGGTGTTTCACAGCAAATCGACATGTAAAAATGATATCGTGCCAAGGCAACTGGAGTGAAACGTCTTGCCCAGAGACACAGCTCGACAGCACAATCGGAATACCACTCGGCTATTTCCTTCCAATTTAAAAATAACCTCAAGAATTTCACGTCGACAATATTCAGAACTATATACAGGAAAGATAACTCTTACCTGCTGTTATCGTAAACGAACAGGTCACTCCTTTATTGCAAATCACACTTACTTCCCACAAACACTTACATCGATTTGATGTAAATCACTGCGCCGAGCACTATCCGACTAACTTTCCTGTTTAGGGAAAGGAATGAGTCGTGTTCCGATCTAGTTTGCGTAAGTTTTAACCAGCTTTTTTCTGGTTGTGAGTCCGGCGAACCAAACACCAAGTCACCACGGCTCATGAATGATCAAACAAATTAGCGTAACTGCCTCATAAGACAAACGTGACGCTGAATCCAATACTGTTATCGGTACAAACCTAAGAGTGAATGGCACAAACATTGATAACTCTAATTCAGACTTCATCGATTCCTATCAACTCTTTAATCCTTCTCCGCAAAGAGTACAAGACGTTACTTGTATTGAAATGACTTACATTCTTCCAAGTCTAAATGGTGGTCAAAGGAGTAAAATTTAAACAAAGGGACGGAAATTTTGACATTTAGTCAAAACGTGAGTCAAACTTAGTCGGTATCTTCTGAACATCACGTGCTTCCAAAGTTTTAATTTTCAATGTTGTAAGGGAGGGGAAACGTACGTTATCAGTGCATCACAAAGATGACAAGTTAGCACTTTTAATGGCGTGAAAGATCTCAATTCAGAAGGATTTTAGCCTAGAGGAAAATACAGAAAATACGTCTGTTGAAAAAGGTAAGTGCATTGTACCCATTAAATTTTAAGCTATTAAACCACCAAATATTTATTTATAATTTGCAGCCATTTTGGAGAACACTTTGACTACGTTCCATTTGAACGAAACATACGTTAACACTTAAAGCAATAAACGCCGTTTAAGTCACCTTTTCTCGCTAGCCTCATCATGCTATCGTTCAAAGCACATGATGTGAGCATGTATTCACTCCATCATTTACTTTTATCACGATCAAAAATCTCATCGTCAACATGAATTAAGAAATCGAAATTTGGGGCTCTATCAAGGTACTGAATGTGGAAAATCCTTTGCTTAGTGCTAAAAAATCCCTCCGACATTTGGTTGCGCACCGGAAGGAGAAAATTCATGTTGGCAATGTGTGTAGAAAATCTTTACTTCAGACAATGAGCTGCTACGACAAGAATCGACCAAGAAAAAACGAGTTTGAAGTTCAATGTAAACTTTGTCAGAAGCATTGGGAGTAGTGGGGGGGGGGGGGGGGTATGAGTGCTTACACACAATATACCCAGATGCATACTTATATACTATCACACAAGAGGGGTAAGGGGTTTACGTCTTAGTTTTGTGGAAGACATTAAGCAAAAGGTAATGTTAAAACGTCCATAGGTTTATATATTGGAGAGCAATGTGTCAATTTTACGTTTACGACTCACTCATGAAATTTCAATCTGTGAAGCTGGAACAGCCACAACAGATTACACATCTGGTAAGAGATTTACAGACAGTCATTTGAAAGAATACCTCCAACAAGACTTCTGACTACTCCTCTTGAGATAAAAGTAAAGATATTTGTTATGAATGTCAAGAGAAAGGGCAATGGGCTCCAGAATATCCACAACGTCAAAGAAAAGAAACCTCCAAGTCAGGAGAAAAGAGAGAAAAAGGTAAAGATACATGTTATCAATGTCAAGAAAAAGGACATTGGTCTTTAGAGTGTCTCAAGAAAAAAGAGAAGAATGAGAAGGAGCGTTCAGAAGCAGAAGCGAAAAAAAATGAACCCATTCCAGTGAAGAAATTCAACAAAAAGCAAGACGAGCAGTAGAAGCAGCAGAATAACCCATACCAGTAAAGAAATTTAAAAACAAAACAGTAATAGGGATGAAACGGACTATTGTATTGTATTTTTTAATTTCATTGTGATTCCTATTAAACAGAATATATCACACACATAAGTGTCTCTATTTTTTCATTTGTTTTAAGTATGGACAAAATAACAAACAAATAATGGAGGAATTTGTTGTTGTGTTTTTTAAAAAAAATTATTAGTCATTTGAGTATTATCTCATTTCTAACAGGTCTAGACGGCCTTTGAAAACGTCCGTCGGGTTTTGAAAAAATTATGAATCTGATAACATCAGCTGTAACTGCATTACACCTTTTCCACGTCCAAGATGATGTAGTGTTAGTGCTAGCTGCCGCCGCTGCCCACCACAAGAGAGAGAGAGAGATTCAACAGGTTAAAAAATTCTTTTCTTAACAAGTACAAACATTCTATGTACAATCCACATCTTCGATGTACTACAGTTTTGCTGTTTTTAAACTCGAACAGAAAAGTTTACTTTCTCTCTATCAATATTTGGTTTGCCACAAAAAATTATATCCAATGTTTAATGTAAAGGTAAAAATAAGTCAACTATTGCTATACAAAATCTTACGTATCATTTCTTTCCATAAGAATAGAGTTACTCTGCATGTTTAAGGACAAAACATTCTTTTGTTAATAAGCGCAGACACTCCATGTACAATGCAGTTATTTGTGCCGTTTTCAAACTCACACACAGAAAATGTCACAACCTTACAGTAAGCCCTTAGCTTCACGGCAAATTCTATTTTAGTGTGATAATGTGACAAATTTAACTCTTGCTCTCTTCATAGGTCACATTTCACTCAGCGCACGATAAAACAATGTTTAAACAATTATAATAAAATGAAATCTCATCGGATTAGGTCAGTCAAGTGTACTAAATCTATGGTAGCAAAACGTACATTTGTAACAAAATGAAAAACCAAGTCTGCCTCATAAAACTTTGGCATAGCCACACACTTTATGTCAGTGTTTATCAAGCGACAAGCCGTTTAATGAGAGAAATAAATCTAGGATGACAAAAAAGAGAACAGTGTTACAAATTATAAACCCCACTCGACTCCGTACAAGATAAATGTCAATGTCGGATATATTTTAACACACTTCTTGGATTGTAAAAGTATGCCATCTAGGATGAAAAAACGAGAACAGTGTTACAAATTCTATACCCCACTCTACTCCATACAGGATTAATGTCAATGTCGGATATATTTTAAGACACTTCGTAATTGTAAAAGTAAGCCATTGTCTGTTCTTAAATGTGTGTTTGTTCTCTCCAGCCTGTTTAATGTCGAAAGAAGGTTATGTTTATGTATGCATGAAAGCACTCCTACTCTTTTCTCTTTTTTCACTCCATGTATGATAGTGTATAAGAATGTTTGTCTATGTGTGAGCACTCCTATCCGTTGGTAAGTAGAAAAGTGGATGTTGGTCACTCCAAAACAGCGTTAATGTGGGGTGTTGGTTAGTAAATATGGAGGTAATGGATAGTACATGACTGGGTGTTAGTCACTCCAAGTAGCGTGTTGGATAATACGTGTAGTTGTTACATTACAGTTCCTATCCTGTCCACAGAGAGTCCCACACATGTTAGTCCCAGGGATATTTTTAACATAGGATTTCCCATATTAACCACAGAGTATCCCACACGTTAATCCTATGGACATTTGTTAACATCGGATTTCCCATCTTGACCCAAAAGTATCCCATACATGTTAATCCTGTGAGGAAAAAGAGCGATTTAACATAGGATTTCTCATTTTGACCCCAGAAAACCCCCACCTCACCCCACCACGTGTTAATCCTATGGAGAGAAAAATCCGATTTAGCATAGAATTTCTCATCTTGTCCTCTTGTCACCATATAGACCCATAATGTTAAAGCTATGGACGTCATTAACATTAACTTTCCCCTTGTCGCCATAATGTGCTTTATGTCTGTGTATGTCTATGTCTTCCACAAAAAAAACTAAAACTTAAACCCCTCACCGATCTTGTGTGACAGTGTATAAGCATATTTGTGGGTATATTGTGTATAATTGTGTCTTATAGTCGTTTGAGTATATGTAATTTCATACCCGTTTTTTACATCGTACCTTCTTGTGTAATAATATATTTGTGAGTTTGTCAGCATAGTTTGTGCATATACCTACTCTTTTCGTTGGTTAGTAGGTTTGGGTTTTTTTAATAGTAAATAACTGGATAGAAGATCACTCGGTATTGGTGAGTACAAACCGCGTGATGAATAATACATGATATTAATTGTAGTTTCAATATTACATTTTCCCTTATGCCCCATAAATGTTTCAACATGAGGGCGTAATGTTATATTCCCCTTATGCCCCATAAATGTTTCAACATGGGGGCGTAATGTTATATTCCCCTTTTGCAACATACATTTTTTCTACATGACATCCTAATGTAAATTTCTCATTGTTCCCCACAGTGCCGTACCCATATTAAATTTCCCTTATGCTATTTTGAGAATTTCCATAGGTTTAACATTAGTTAATGTTTATTCCCTTATGCCCATATCGCCCCCCCCCCCCCCACTACTATTGGGAAAGTAAATCGTATCTGCAAGACCACGTGGATTCACATGCAGTTCAGAAACGGCACAGATACGACACAAGTGGTAGATCATGCAGATTTAAGAGCGATTTAATACGACACAGGAAGATACATTCAGACTCTCAATTTGAATGCGCTCAATGCTTGCTAAGGTATCCATCTCAGTCACACTTGCGCAAACACGTCAGACAGGTTAATAGCCTGGAGCCTGTACAACGTTCATTGTGCAATAAATTGTTCAAATCACAAAAGTATTTGAATGAACATAAACAGAATAAACATTTGTTAGAGTAAAGTTTATTGTCCCCTTTAATCATGTTTATTTCTTTTTCTGTCATTGTTGATGTTATAGCATTTTGAAATGGTAACATTTGTTTCAATCATCATACCAGACATGTACTATACAACATAATCATATTTTCAGCAACCCATTCTATGGATCAAACATCACAGTACAGAATATGTTTGTTATGAACCTCCCGCAAAACAACGTAAATGAGATTCCTAATTGGGTCAACTTTTTCAACAGTCGATTTCTCATACTAGGTCCCCACAACCGAAACGTAGGAGAATTATAGAAAGTGACACTGATAGTCAGTAGGATGAGCGAAATATGGACAGTCACGACATGAATGAATTGTAATTAGTGTTAAATGTGTTTAATTACCTCTTGTTTCTTCATTATTTTGAGGTTTCTGACTTCATTCGACATGACTCGTAGCTCAATGCAAATGGCTGTGCTCCCACTGTACTGTACATGACACTGAATGCTGCAAATTCGATGTTTGCATTGACATTATTAAAACACTTTAAATGTTAAATGTCAGCTGTTTGTTCATTTCATTTATTACAAACAAAAAGAAAAATATAAATTAATACGAACGAAGTTTAAAATAAATTAAGAGTCACTAAAGAACTACTTTTTTGGGCGTACATAAATAAGCCGGGTTGTGAAGAGTTCACTCTCTTGACATTGCACAGTTTATGGCCGTTAGTTTTATCTCCCTTTTAAAACGTAAAATACACGTAAATTGTATGTAGTATAAATAAAATGTATGTATAGTATCTACGCTGTATCTTTGATATATCACTCGTTATATAAATCTTTCATTATAACTCTTTTTCATACTGCTATGCCGCTACTTTGCGTATCCGACGATCAGCTGATTTTAGTAAGAACCACGTTTATAGTAGTGCGTAGCCATTTTGAGATAACCCCTGGTAAATCGAAATGCCAGTTACCATTTCGCTTCTTTTGTACAACAATGAAAGATTGTCAAATCAAATTACCTCCACAAACAGTCAAAGGTTACATCCATATATCCGGGTAAGTTTGTCATTACAGACAATAGCTCCTAATATTTATGAACTTAGGTGATTTTAATCACGGTGTTGTGTGTGTATTACAATCGCGATGTCATATTCTCATGACAAGGTCGTTTCGTGATGTCCGAACGATTGAAAGGCTCACCAATCCATGATATGTTTACCAGAATGCTTACACGTGCCAGCCTTGTATATAAACAAGGTCGGCGTTCAAAAATTTGGACTTGTGAAGATTGAACCCTAAGAGTAAATTTTGTAGAGTGAAATCCAAACATTGACAAATATGAGAGAGATAATAGATCTAAACATTTGAAAAAGAAATTTCATCTACGAAACATGTATGTACCAAATTTCATAGTCTATACATTTTGGAACCAATAATTGGAATTAAAAATGTGTCATTACATAAGCAAACGGACTTTAGCTGTGAACTTCTGATGTAGGTATTTGAACATAAAGTGAAACAAAATTATTACAGAGGCGACGATTTTTCCACATTACTAAATCTTTACAGACAGTCATTATATGAAATAGGAATTTATGAAACTAACTTTTGAAATAGTAGAGAAACGCCGAATATGCTTGGAATTATATTTCTGTTTTTAAGACTGAATTTGTCGATTGCAAAAAGAATATTTCTCTCCATATCATCCTTACAAAATAAATATGAGAAGATATTGAATAAATCTGTCCTAAATTTATATCTTTTTCTAGATATGTTTTTTTTTTTTATCCCTATGCCTAAAGTCAGTCGAACCCCTTGTAGCTTCAAGGTCTGGTCAATCTGAAAATCCTCACTAATTTTCCATACCAGCAAGGTTACAATACTGATGCGGAACTTATTATGATGTATATTATACCAAACAATTCAAGGAAAGGACTTTTCTTTTATATGGTGTGTACATGTGTGCGTGCGTGTTTGTACATGTGCATGATTATGTATGCATTATGCATACATGGATGTATGTGGAATATTATAACAATTTTTCTGGTAATTTAAAAATATCAAGAAGAGTGAGCAGATTTAAACTTTGTATTTACTTTATTTTTTACTTAAGGTTTGTTTGTAATCCATCAGGTTAGCATTTATAATTGTGTTTATTCATGTAAGTATATTGATTGTACAGAAATATATATTGACAAGATCGCATGTTTACAATCTTAATGAAGTGATATATTTCATTATCGGGTGTATATGTTGTCATCTTACAATTTTTCTCTCCAATTTAATCAAATATTTGCACAATTCATTCAGATAAAATACAAACCATTAGTACTAAAAGTGATTAGTTAAGTAAAATGGGCAGTTCATGCATATATATTCACATAATACTATACAATTAGAATTTTCTAACGGAGAATTAATAGATCCGTTAAATATTTATCATGCAGTGTGCTAGAATTGCACGCAAAACTTAAGTAGCAGTATCTTTTCAAGGAATCATTTAAATGTCCTTTAGATTTATTAGCATATATTCTCAAAGAATTGTAATGACTCAGCACGTATTGTCGATTCCCATTCTACTAGACACGGACATCTTTGATTCATTGCGTCGTGCCTTTTCCTATCGTACCCTGAGAGTTCCTTGTCACTATGCATTTGTTTTGCGTGGAAACTGTTTCCAATTTTCCCTTTCCATCTCCTCTTCTTGTGTCAAAGAAATGATTTTTTTTTTTTTTGGGGGGGGGGGGGGAACAATACACAAATACATACATTTGCAGGTTGTTTTTTTTTTTTTTTACAATTTATTATGTGTATGAACATCAATAATTGAACAGAAAGCAATTGTCAGTTTGCATGCATAATAAAAGACACAATATAAAAAAAAACGATTGGATTACACCAAAAGATGTCTTTACATAGTTTTTAAGACATTTTTTTAACATATGTTTACAAGTATATTTAAATTTGGCATATGATGCATGAGTAAGTAGATATACAATGATAAATGAAGACATTCTTGCTTACAAGGCAAAACCTTATTACGTTGGCATGATTATGTTGATAGTTTTTCCAGTTACCCCAGTTCCTTTATTGGAATCTTCGGTGCATCAAACTATTCAAAACATTTTGTTTGTCCTTGTCAACAATCTTGTATGCAGTTGACCGCAACATTAGATATTTGAACACCCTGCAGAGACAGTGACATACAAGTATACTGTATTGTACTAGTATGCACGCACTCTCATGTCTGTTTAATTAACATCATTCCTTAGTAAAATAAAAATTGTCGTAATAATAGCTCTTATATAATATTTTCCACCTTTAAAGAGAGAGCAGAAGATTGACTTTGCATCAATGTTTGCTATCAAATGCATCACTGTAGGCGAAAATTCACTAAAACTGATGCAGTTCAAAAGTCGGTTCTTCAGCTTTTAACTCATTTTGATTCTATCTACTGACATCATGCCTGGCTCATCTTTTGCTTTCCAGCTTTCCATCAGTTCAACGTGTCCTCAAAGAATGACAGAGTTGATAAATCCCCATTGTCTCATTTTGCATCTTAAACATATGTGCTACAAGGAGTCAGCACCAAGGTCATTGCCATTGGGTCTACGATATTATTAGAAACAAGAACGTGTTCTTCTGCGAAGGAACTTTTAACCAGGGTATATTGTCTATTCCCTAGACACCTCCATTGCACATTTTCGCCTTCTTCGTGCCAAAAGATGAGTAGAGTCTGTGCATTTCACTGCCAATTCTGCAATTCACTTAATTCTGGGATGTAGAACCAATACTCGGGCTCTTGTAGACCATCAGCTTTTACATGCTCAACCGGCTTCCTGCAGGGTTTCACTCGAGAGACTATAACATTTGGGGTACCAGCGTACCGTAAAGGTTTTTGGGACCAGTTACTATCCCAATCAAAGCACAGAAAACGCAAAGCTTCAGAAACCTTTTGGGGTTGAAATTAATTCGCATCCAAAGTCTGCTCTCTGAGATATTTAAACAATTTTTCCAATGGCAGCATGTATACTGTTTTTCACTAACTTCTTTTTCCGATGTAGTTGTTAGAAGGATGGAGTCTGTAGTTGCAACTGAGTGAAACTCACAGAAAATATTTGCAGATACGCACTTACGCTTGGTTTTTTCCCTCAGTAGTTTGGTTTCAGTTGCCAACTTTGTTATCTCTTTGATTATCTCATTCCTATCCTTTTTTATACTCTTGTTTGTATAAATCAATTTCAGGGGAAATAATGCTAATGCTATTTTTGTCTTTTGTGAACCCAGATTTGTTTTTGTCTCAAGTTGTTTTAATCTACTTAAATAGCATAAAAAATGACAGAAGATGGTGAGGAATCTGAAGATCTGAAAATCACACTAGAGATAATGTTTGGTTTCTTGATTTCAAAGGCACTTTTAACACAGTGTTGGCTCTATAATGCCAAGGAAATGGGAGCTTAGGGCCTTTCCCAAAGACACTCATAGGCAGCCGACCCGGAATGTCCTGGGCGGGTATCGTACCCGCGACCCTTGGATTAACGATCAGACGCTCTATCAATTGATCTACCACGGCTCCCTCGTGCGGGAGATAAAGATGTTGAAGATTACAGGACAAATGAGTATTTATACACAAAATAAGTACAACATATTGAACCATATTTAGATACATCTAACCTATCAGCAGAAGGTTTTACAACTCAACAAACTGAACAACTTGAAAGAAATGTTGGAAAGAGTTAAAAGAGTTGAAATTAAAAGAGAGCAAATACTTGGACATTTGGCAGACTTGGAGGATAACTCTAAAGACAGGATTGAAAACATAAATTCAAAAGTTAGAGAAAAATTGCCATTAGATTAAAGGTTAAAACAACCGTTTGAAAAGAAAGGGGTGACCAGTTCTACATATAGGTATGGTTGCAGCAAGTTGTGCTCTTGCCATAGCACATTTTGTAAAAGGTTTAACCGGCGGTGGAGGAGGAACACGTGCTTGTGGAGGTAGCACAGAGTCTTTCTTAGATAAAGTAAAACAAGGCATGAACAATCCTCGAACTATTTGTTTAAGCTATCCAAAGAGTAGTAGCATCTGCGCCTGGTGTCATTAGCAATGTAATAAGTTCGCGTTCTGCAAACAGCTGGACACATTGTTTCTTTCTTAGCTGATTGTGTCATTTTGCTTATACTAGGTGACCCGTCAAAACAGCTCAAGACAAAATAACCCTAACAAAAAGTCCCGACAGAAATGCTCTCATACAACATAGCCCAGGACATAATAATCCTGTAAAATTAGATCGATTGTTGAACCTTGTAAATTTATTTTATTAAATATTATATTTTAAAAACTGTTACACTGTTAACTACAAATTACACTGTTAACCTGTGTTTACATATTCAGCTCGCTAAATTGTGTGCAACTCCACGCAGATAATCCAGAATTTCGGTATTCCCGTAAGTCTAAATATGAGGTGAAGACTCAGCAGCAAAAAGGATAACAACTTCATAACCTATTTTGAAAAGTAAATTACGCCAGCTCCTGCAAGCATCATCGTGATTATGAATTATTGGTTTTTTATATCAATATTTTTGTCATGTGCAGTTTCGATTGTAAATTGCTGCCTTTTTTTTCCTACTCGTCTGCATAATTCGTGCCTACTTTGTCTACTTCTATTCTGTTATTGATCATTTGACCAATTTTTACAGACTGCATATCAGCTGCTGGGTCATATTTTTACCATGACGGTATTTACAGCAGTAGTCAGTCCTAGCTTAAAACTATCTGAGGACTTTTTTAAAGTTGTTGCTGCAACCAAATATTCTACCTGTTTCCATCACCACATCACTCGACCATAACAATATTTCATCACCTATAGCAACATACTTTAGTATTACTTTTTAACATTAAATCTGAATTATATTGCTGAAAAATTTGATCATGATGGGTTTTTTTTTATTTGAATCTTAACCTTCGTCGACCAAAAATAATTTGTCAAACAACTTTTGAACAGTGTCTTGAACAGCTGAAACAGACGGTGCCCTATTTTGAACTTGAGCACCTAAAATCGAAGCACATAAGACCCGATTGTCTGATTTAATCTTGGTATTTCTTCACATAAAGAAAAAGGTCCATCATAGTTTTTGTCATTTGTTACCTAATCCTTTTTCATCACTCGTCTTGTCGAAACTTCGAGTTCTCCTTACGTTTTTAAGTTCTAACTTTCTAGAGTTGACAAATCAAATTTATACATTCTATTTTACGAACTATAATACCATCTATCTATCTATTTATCTATATATCGAACAATTCATGTCCCGTCTGTCTACCTGTCTAATTTTGAATTTTGAATTTTTACTTTAAACAATAAAAGAACATATTGGCACAATCACAACATCATTCGCTTCTATTTTCTAGAAAGATATTTTACATTTTATATGTAGACATGGATAATAAACATCAAGAAGTATGGATAATCTACGATACAGATAGAGGAAGTCTCGTAAGTCATTTGAATTTTTTAAATCTCTCTGGAGTCATCAAAAAACTCTCAGTATATACTTTGCCAAGAGAGAAGTAATTAATGAAAATGTTAATAGCGTCTCAGAATATATGAAATTTTCTCTTGGGAAATAATTATCACCAAAGCGCTAAAATCTTACAATATTATCTATAGACCTGAAATATCAATGTATTCTGTTATTGTACGAAATTAAGTTGACATTTTCGTAATAAATACATTATAGATCAAAGTGACGCAGAAAGTTACTAAATGTTTCTAAACACCAATGTGTATTTGTAACAATCTCCTGCATCTTGAAAAGTCAAATTGAAAGATGTTCTTGTGCAAGAAGGTGAAAATCGTAAAGTCTAAGTTTCAACGAATACTTTAGCTTTCAGTTGACAGCGTGCCGGACTTGCGACCAGAAAAATGTGCGTTCAATTCCTATACCGGCCATGCTGGAGAGGCCGCAGTGGTGTGTCTCTGGGCAAGACATTTTACTCCAATTTGAATTTCTGCAGTTTCTACATCTTTTCTTTTCATTTCAGTTTTATATATTAATTAATTAAAATTAACTACTTAAAGATTCGAATCGATTTATTTAGTCTTTTAAGTGGCCTAAGACCCAAAAAATTATTCTCCTTAATTACATCGATCACGTCCAAATACAGCATTGACAAGGTCAGAATGAATAATTCATTGATTTCAACATCGACATCTTGCCTCGGTTTCCATGAGCACAAAGTGAATAATGTCAGTCAGTTGTCTTTAATGTAGATGCCACCACACATCTTTTTTTAAAAAAACAAATAACACGTATTTTAATTTGTTTGAAAACCCTCATATTATCTATCCAGAGTCAAAAAGTTGTGTTTATGCCTACCATGCGAATTGGAAGACAAGTTTGACTGAAGCCCTAGATTACACACAACAATATAGTAAAATATGGTTACTACTCTATCCAGTGATTAGCCATGAGCATTGGATTTCTTTTGTAATTGTTTGTATTATAAGCGAGCATTTTAAGGTCGTTCGCAAGAAAATGCAGGAGCGATTAAGTCACAATACACATTTTTGATGATGTAATCCCCATTAACCGTCAGCAAAGGTTACTTTGTTTTCCAACACTCTTCCTTCTGCTGATAAACTGACAATGTCCTTGCTACATCACTGTAGCGAAAAGTAGGTCACTAAGATTTATTTTTTATGTCTATGTGATAGTGTCGATTGCTTGCGTTTGAATCCATCTCTTACATTTATTCTCATCTATTGTCGTAAAAACAGTGGTGGACATGCCTTAACCACAGTACCAAAAGCAGAACAGTGTGAACTATTTTTCTCTTACATTTGCGAACGCTTACTTTCAAGTATTTTCCTGAGCGCGAAATTTCAACTAACCAGTCATGACAAAAGTAATATACTTAAGATTTTGCGTAGACTAAAACAGGAGTTGCTTTAGATACAGTAAAATCACGAATGCCGAACTTTTAATGTCCGACCTGAGATGCAATTTTATTATTTGCACGAGGCTAACAATGGAAATATACATGTGGCGGGTTTTGTTCCCCTACTTAGCCTACGAGTATCCAACAAGCAAAATAGTTTCCTGAAAGAATTCATATGTAATCAATAACTGTGTTGGTTTTATTTTTCTCACATTAAAACATCGAAAAAGATAGTGAAATATGCCGATTATAATAATTTGATTTACAGTTTGACTTATACTAATCGTGTAGTTAATTCTACACACTGCACTACATGTCAGTAACAACTGCCATCTGTAAATGTTCTGTTGTCTTATGTCAAAACTGACTCACTTTTTGCTATAATTATTGAGAACTATCGACCGCAACCTCGGATTGTTATAAGAAAGCCTATAAATACAAAGTCGGATACATTTTGATGACTTCAGCCTCCAATAAACTGAAGAAAAAAATCGTTCCTGCCACACGGAGTATTTCCTTCCTTGCAAAGGATTAACACTTAATGTGTAAGAACACTTTGACAAAGCATTATGCACGACTATCAAGAAAGACACCATGTATTGAGAGCACGTATTTTTTGGACAATGAAGCCTAAGTAAAAATGTAATGATTTTAGGATATTCTGTGTGTGTAGACGTTGATAAGGTCTGTTCAAGGAGAAGATTATTAATCATAATTACGTGTCTATTTCATCCATGCAAAACAGTACGAAGAATCCATTACGTCCCAAATAACATTATGGAATGCTTTCTTATAAAGTTGGTGCATTATGTGCATGGTTGTTAAATGGAGAAGAGTCATCAAGACTTTACACTGAATCGAATAATAATCGATTCAAATCACACAAAAAGAACTTATGAACTTCTGATTGCAGTATAATGCTGTAGTGAAATTGTGAATCTTAGTATTTTAGACCAATTCATAGTGTCTTTTTTCTTGACTAATCTAATATTTTACAATGGTCTATCCAAGGTTTGGTCTGGTTTTTGGTGTTTGATGTACAGTATCATTTTGAAGGTTATATTGAGACGTGGCGAGGAGAGTAAAGTGCCATGCCCAAGGACATACCCCGCTGGCGGATCTCGGCCGCTCCCATGGTGGCAATCGAACTCGTAATCTTTAAGTCACGTATAAACCACTGAAAAACCGCGGCTCCTCTGTTTTTATAAAATAAATCAGTAAAATTACAAATAGAAGACTAGTAGTTATACATGTCAGATAGCAGAAAGTTCAACTGCATCGGTAACATTTAAACTGTACAGATAGTATTGAAATTACCAGCAACTTTCTTTAGTATTTTGTCTGTGAAGTCAATAGTAATTATATTTTATTTAATAATTAATATTTTGAAGGAAAAAAATGTAAAAGCTCTGTATAATAAATTAGCATAAATCTGAAACATCCTAAAAGTATGTTATTCTAAGAAATTACGATAAAAAAAATCCTAATACAGAACATGTAGGAGAATATATTTACTACATGTTTCAAATTAAATTTAAAGCATCATAAAACAGAATTTGAACAGATGTACCAGTGCAAGGGACAGAAAGCCCTTCGACATGAATATTAGCAATTACCGTACAGGTTTTCGCTCTCAGATTGTGGGAGTATGTTATGAATGTTTCCAATATATCTCTCTGTCATGCCTAAGTTTCGTTTTCTATTTTCTATTGATAATACAGAAATGTACACATTTCTTTTCATTATCTACAATTTTAGCGACAGAGAGTAGATTACATAAAGGTTCGCATAAATCCCCTAAATATTTGCTTTTTCTCGTTCCCTTATTGCAAGGAATATTAATAAGCCGAAATGTATGCACTTTCCAGCATTTTGAACAATTTCAGCTGAGAGTGAATTGCAGGAAGAATCGCATGGATTTGCTTGAAAATTTTTAACAGCTAAAGGACTCCACCTTCTTTCGGCCTTTATTCAATTGATTATTTCATGATGCAGAGTTAAAATGGTAGCAATGAAAAATTGCCACGTATCATCCCCACTTATTTTCATAAAATGTTCATCGAAATCAAGGAAGGGCAATTGCCGCTGATTGATTAGTTTTGCCATTGGTTCAAATGTGATCTAAAACTTAAAGTTTTCTTTCCAATAAATATTTTTTTTAAAATTACGTCTCTAGTATCTAATTAAGGCTCATTCCTTGTGAAATGTTCCAGTATTTAACTTTTTTTTGTATTTTTTTTACATCTCAAAGGGGGAAAGCAATACAAAATAAGTACAATATTTATAGGTTTATGCACATTTTCACGCGATTCTCTTTTTTGAATATATATATATATATATATATATATATATATATATATATATATATATATATATATATATATATATATACCCCCATGTAAGGGTCATTAAATCAAAATGTAGAGGAAAACGTCACTAATTCCCCATAAAATAATTGCTGAATCAGTACTTAAAAAATTGAAGATTATAGCGTCCTCTTATCAAATACATGAATAAAATTGTATGCTGTTTAGTGAACTTTTTTCCGTACGACACAGTTATTGAGATCACATCAGTTTTCGCAACAGAAAACCTCCTCTACCGATTTACAGCAAAATGTCTCTTATACGTTTCGTTGATTTGATAATTTTCTTCCACATGACTGTTATTGCAATTATTACAATTTAATCATAATTTTTCATTTTCATTATTCAATAAGAGACAGAAGTCCCAACTACCTTAGTCCGCTTTTGTAAAATCGACGCTCAGTGCTGTTGTTGGTCGTCCTTCGAGTTCGAAGATGACCATGACATCGCGAACTGGTTTGGTTTCTGTGAGCACGTGAGTGACTGAAAGGCCAATTTGTGTTCTGAACTGTCGGTGGTACACTGGACAGGAGATACGGCTGGGGTCTGCTTGATCAACGGAGGACTGTCTGTGGTACACTTGACGTGAGATGCGGTTTGGGTATGCTTGATCAACAGAGGACTGTCGGTGGTACACTGGACAGGAGATGTCGCTTGGGCCTGCTTGATCAACATAGGACGTGCTGCAGTTACGAGATTTATTCTGATTACGCTTCTGTATACTGCCTCTGTAATTCTCCTCAGCTCATAGTCTGTAGCTCCAGTATGGATGAGACTGCGCTATGTGGAACGATCCTGTGCAAGATCTACCGAAGACTAAGGGTCAATGCTGAAGTGTTTCAAGGACGTGATCATTACATTATGTAGACAGGTCCCTTATTGTTCTTTTCTCTAAAGTAACGACAGGCACGAGCTATTGTCAACCTTGACATTTCCAAGAACATAATGGCAGAGCGCACCGTATATAATGTAAACATAAATGGCTAATGTGCATAGTTTCAGAATTGCTATACTGACATATACAAATTATGCCGATAAAATAGATTTTCTGGAGAACAGAATGAATTTTTAAATATATTATTGCATCGTTTGGTGTGTGTTTTTTTAAAAATTTATTTATTTTTTCTTTTTTTGTTGTTGAAGGGATGGGATACCAAAATGAATACAGCCTTGGAAGAATTTATAAAGGAATTGCAGAGTAATATAAAAAAATGCCGGTTTTCTGTTATTTTGTCGGCAAACAAGAGATGATTTACGCGTTGAAGGTGCTACATTTAAGATATTCCTTATTACAACACATAACTATTTTTATTTACAGCAATGTTCTTTTAATTGCTATATGCATCCCAACCTCGTCTTCATCCGTAAATATGAACATAAACGCCAATTGCTACCAAAGGACATACATGATGTTCATACTCATGTGGACACAGATTGATGAAGAAAGTGATACAAGAATAGATGCTTCACATACTTGTTATATAGTAGATTCTATTTCAGAGTTGCCTTTATATAGATAAATTATGAATTGGGATGGTAATAAGAATGTTAGTATTGCCTTTGTACAGGCTACAAGTATTAAATGTCAGGTGATATGTTTCTGAATCATTCCAATAACTGTGCCCTAGTATACACAAATTATTGATGCGGCTATATGTGAACACAATTCTAAAGCCACTGTAAGATCCATTACAGAAGAAACTGACAAATTATATATGCCTCTGGATGCATTCATACATCAAGTATCAATACAATTGTGCTTAAAATATTGCATTGCATTAATGGTATACGAAAACAAAAACATATAACACTAACATTAGAGCAAAATAGTATGTCACAATGACTTATCCTACATATGATGGTGGATGCTCCTTAGATGCATCCACTCACTATGTTTCATCAATATGCAAATATTAATGATCTAAACTAAACGTTTGAGAAGTATATGTTATAAAGAGTAACTCGCTTGAATTATTGGGGTGTAAATTTCAAGATGAAAGCTTAAATATTACCGTTCCTACGCTTACAGACACTTGAAAATTGAACTTGCAGTGGAAGCTTTCAATAATCACTAGAATATAAAAACTAGGTCTAGTGATTAGCTTGCCTTGATAGATATTACAGACAGAAAGCAAACATTACGCTTCCTGAGTTTAACAAATGACGAGCAGTTAACATTTAAATATAGGCTACATGAAAGGTAAACCCTGGTGATGGTGTATTTGTATTCCCTGGAAGGGAGAGCACATAACAATGTATCACAACTCTGTTTAAACTTTACACAGTCACAGGGGCATGGTAAATCACTGCAAGCATCAGTTTAGGGAGCATAGTCATAGACGTTAGTGATGGTATATTAATATTCCCTCCGAAGTGTGTTAAAGGGTTAAAGCTACAGGCACCATTGCAACGGGTATCCAAAATATCGTTGCAATGGTAATCATTTATTGTTGCAACGCTAAAGTCTGTTCTTGCAAAGGTACTTATTGCCGTTGCAACGCTAACATTTACTCTTGCAACGGTATTATTAACTCTGATGTTGTTGCGCCAGTATTTATATTTGTTTCAGTGGTGTCCATATATCCTTCCAATGGCATTCATATACCACTGCAACAGCAATTTTTGCTGTTACAACAATATATTTAATCGATGCAACTATAACTATTGTAACAACGAAAATAACCGTTAAAACAGTACAATGGTATATTCAATTGTAGCAACGGTAATTTTACTGCTGAAACGGTAATTTTCATTGTTGCAACGCAAATGTTTGTATGTTTATTTTTTAAGGGCACTTTTAAAACTTTATTGGCTGTATCATGCTGAGGAAATGGGAGCTTAGTGCCTTTCCCAAGGACACACTGAGACTGCCGACCCAGGCTGGCACTTGGATTACGAATCCTACGCTCTACCAACCAGTGTTAAAATATCCATCAACAAAATTTAGCTTTACAACGATAACTGGATACCGTTGCAGCGGTATCAGTACTTTTGATCCTTTTCTTATACCACAAAAGATGGAGCACAGTAGAGTGTAACAGCACTCTGTTCAAATTTTGCACATCCATAGTGGCACGAGACGTCACTGCAAGCTTCGTTTTAGGAAACCCAGTCGTTAAAAGGAGTTTCCCACAAACTACCCAACATGTTTAAATGCATTCGAACTATGAGTTACTTTCATCTACTCTGAGTACATGAGAAAAGTATTTCTCAGGATGGATACACATATGAATGTTGTAAAAAGAGAACATGTACAAGCCAGCTCGATGCATTACTACTATTTATGTAAAAGCATGATGTTCAAATGACCCACACCTTATCTCAGGATGCTTAGGAATGTATTCATCTTGCGGAACTTTAATTGCATAGAATTTATGCTTTGTTCAGCTTCAGGGGTTTTTTTTAGACAGCAAAAACATATATCTCCCCAATCCCCACCATGAGAATGTCATTCTGTGACCTTGATACTTGACAGAAGGAAAGGAAAACAATCCAGCAATGTGAATGAAATGATGTCTTGTTTGGACTGTGACATAGAAAGTCCCTGATTTTTAAGGTTAAAGGGCAGCATTTTGTGCACATAAGGTAAAGTATGTGACGGTTATATTTCTGGTATAATGGGACTAAACCTGAACTAATTTTGGCGTTAGTGATCTTAAAGATATTTCCAAGGTCACTAGTTAATAGTTCGTGCAAATGAATATGCTCACTTGTCTGAAAGATATTTTAGAAACTATTTGTCTTTTGATATTGATAACAATGTCCAGGGAAGCAATACTAGTTACACTGAAAAATGTCTACAAAGGACACACATTGACCAACTCTAATCGTTTGTCTTTTATAGACAGGTGTACTTTATACAGAGGTTTAAAATATCATAGATACAAGAAAAGGGACTCAGAAATGTTGTCCTTTAAATGCAGATGTCTTTAATGAAGGTATCTACAAGACAGGCTACGATGTAATTAGGTGAAAGGGTTTACGATATCTTGCTTACATACAATGAATTCCTTCCTTAACAAGGCACAATAGATGAAACCCACACTGTTGTATACGGAATTTTGGACCAAAGAGGAAAAAGAAAAATAGATTTTTGTTTTTTAAATCATGTATGCCCCTAATGCAGACACAAAAATGTCTCCATAAAAAAAGATCAAAAAATGAAGACAACTTGAAAAAATGTTATAATGGCATGACAATCTAATGAAGTCATCTGCATATATATACCAACATGCATGCCACAATTAAATTTGTTTAAGTGTAGTAGTTTCAGCTAAATTGTGCTAGAAGATGTTTGTGAAAAGTCCAATACAATTTTCTTTTTAAATGTGTACCAAATGCACAAATTACTGTCATGACCTGACAATTTAATGAAATCAGGTCATGCAAATATTAGTAGAAATATGGTTACTAAGTTTATTTTCTTATTCATGCTAGCAATATTTTAAAAGCTTTAGTCCAAAAAGTTCCAAAATTAGAACACAAGTTCAGAGTCATCAGAACCTAAACAGTTCTTATTTCCTGCACCAGATATCAAATTCGGCCTGGTTTGGCTCAATAGCTTTGGAGACACCTTCCTTACAAAAAAGATAAAAATTATATAATGGCTTCAAAGTCTAATCAGGGCATCTACAAAGTACACATATGCCTGCTAAATTGTATTTGTCTACATCGATTGATTTTAGCTTAATCTTTCTTGCAACGCTTTTGTCAAAGAAGTCTGGGATAAGACAATTCAAAACTTTGTAACAAAAGAGTTGAAGGATAAGGTCAGTCACAAGAATCAAATTGGGTATTGGAAGCCATTCAATTATAGAAATCCAATTTCTCATATATCCAGACAAAAGGAATGGTTACCAAGTAAGGCATTCTTAGGAGTAGGAAATAATGCTCAAGGAAAAAATAGAAATATTTGATGAACTCGTGATAAACAGTTTCGATGCAGAACAGCAAGTTTTGCGGTTTCCAAACTCAAACAGAAAATGTTACAACCCTATAGTACAAGAAAACCTTAGCTTAACGCCAAATTCTGGCCTTGTTTGACAGTGTTGCAAACTAGATCTCGCCTTTTTTTCATCCACAGCAAATTACCATAGGTAAGATTTCACCTAGCGTATTAAACCCAGAGCGGCTAAAACATGTGCAACAAAGTGAACCAATCTGACATTGAATATTGTGCAACACACTTTCTGCCAATGTTACTCGAAGCGACAATGGGTAGCAGGTCACTGAGTGTATTAAATCTACGGTAGCAAAACGAAAACCGCATTGCAAATCGTAAACTGATTGTATATTTTGTATGTCTTTCAAAACTAAAACTTCAACCCCGCCCTTCTGAAGGTCTATCAGTATGTTTGTGTAAGCGCGTAAGCACTATTACTCTGTTCTCTTCGTTCATTCCATGTGTGATAGTATATAAGTATGTATGTGTATGTGTGAGCACTCTTACCGTTTTCTCTCCTTTCACTTCATGTATGATAGAATATAACTATGTGTATATAGTATGTGTGAACATTTCTACCATTTTCTGGGAGATAGCATCTTTGTGAGCCATCCTACCCTTGTGTGATAGTGTATAAGTATGTTTGTATGTGTGTATGTATCGTGTGTGTATATTCCTACCCTTTTCTCTCTTTACACTGTACAGCTATGATTATAGGATTATAGGAGTGGTAGCGGGTGGTAGTTTTGTTTATAAGGGGATGCTAGGGAAGTTATAGGGAGATAGTGGTAGTAGAGGAAGTTTTAGTTTTAGTTTTAGTTTTGTTTATAAGGGGTTTCATTTATATTTCAATCTCTTTTTTTTTACATCCTACCCTTTGTGTGAGTAAGTATAGGTGCTGGTCAGTATATGAGTGGGCGTTGGTCAATCAAACGGCATGTTGGTTAGTAAGTGTGGGTGTTTGTCAATAAATGAGTGGGTGTTAGTTAGTAAATGTAGGTACTGGTCAGTAGATATGGGGTGTGGGTCAGTACAAAGGGTTCATGTTTTTTCACATTATATTTTTACCCATGACCGCACATTCCATTGATCTCCATAAGTATCAAAACGGTACTATGGGGTCATAATGTTAAGTTTCCATTGGCTAACAGGTGTCATCCTAATGTTACACTTTTTGACTTTTAACATTGGATTCCTATCGACCACAGAGTGTCATCATTCTATGAAGGCTTCCGTAATGTTTATTCCCATTGACCCCCAAATTTAATCGTTGATTCCCATGTGCTACCCTATACTACTCACGACCATATTCAATATTTCATAAATTTAATGCATCTAGTCGCATAAATACTAATATTATATTGTATTTCAACATTTTATATCTCATTCTCCCTACACAGACATATAATCCATATACAAAGATTTACTTTTCACGTAAGCTCCTGAAAGAGCGAGAGGCTACAGAAGGATATAGATTGAAAATGGGAGGCTCAGGGCTTAATATATATCAAACAATACAAGGATGTCAAGAGAGAATTTAGGAATATTCAGGAGCAGTCTATTGATGCACACGAAGAAAGTATCTTTAATGATTTAGACGAACCAGCAGAGTTAAATATTAGACTTTTCTGGAATGTATGCTATAAACAAAGTAATAGAAACTCTAAAAGCTGCTTGGAATTACAGTTTTATGGAGAAATAGCATGCAATCCATAAGAGACAGCTGACCAGTTTTCCAAATACTTTAAACACTCATAAACCCCTGAGAATAAATCGTTCTCAAGCTGTACATGAATAAAGAAACTGATTTTCAAGATCCCAATTTTAATGAAAACTTTACCTGTACCGAAATAGCAGCATCCATAAAACAACTTAAGTTACGTAAAGCGCTGGTGATGGATGGCGTTCAGAACGAATGTTTACAATATGGTGGCAAGAAACTGATAAAATTATTACGAATCTATTCCATTCGATAATAAAAAAAAGTGTGATATACATTGTTACCGGAAAGTCGTCCTAATTGTACTTGTCTATAAGGCAGAGGAAAGTGTAGAATTGACCGATACCGGTCTGAATCTTTGTTATCTGTTTTGTAGAAATTATTTGGAAAACAAAATTGTATATGATAGATTTAATACATTGTACAAAACAAAAATGACAAATTTTCCGAATATTTAACAGCAAGGCTTCCAAAAGGATTGAGTTCCATAACGCATCTTTTAACTTAAATATATCTTCGCTAACCTGGAATTAGAATCAAAAGCATATGCCGCATTTTTAACATAAGGAAAGCAATTTACATCGTATGGCACAAGGGACTTTTCAGAAAGCTTTTTCTTTTGGCAATTACTGGAGAGGTCGTCACTGTAATAAAGGATTCATACTTAAAGATATATATATATATATATATATATATATATATATATATATATATATATATATATATATATATATATACATTAATTATTTCTATAAATAGCATTATATCTGAACCTATATGAACCAGGCAAGGTGTTTGCTAAGTTTTTGGAAGACTCTAAATTATGAATAACTGTAGAATCCATTCCTTCTGGAAACCCTGTGTTCGCTGATGATATTACTCAAATATCGACACGTCCTGCACATTTACAAGCCATGCTTGTTAGCGCTCACTTATATTCGGTAACCTGGAATTTTAAAATTAGTGAGAATAAGAGTGGCATCATTGTTTTCAAAGGAAACATACACAAATAGATTGAAAATCCAAGCGGAAAATTGGTCGAAACACTATACCAATTTCCCACAGCAAAAGTAAAATAGGCAGGTTTAAAGGACGATAATCACTAAATTCACTCGTCGGGATGGGAAAACGGAATATAAACTAAACGCCTTAACTACTGCAGGCCTATATAAAACGATTAATAGTACAACGGCGCTTTATGGTTGCGAAGTGAGGCACAAAGACTGTATCTAAAGACATTAAAAAAAATAGATGTATTTCAGCATTAATGTGTCAAGCACATTAAGCATTTTCACGTAAGACAAGGTCTTGAATGAACGAAAGCATACTTGGACTGAACAGAATTGTGGATTGATAATGATAAAAGAAAGTTCGATTTCCTTTAAAAACTATGTTATATGCCTAAGAACACGTTGCCTGGAGAAATGTTTTAATTGAGATTGTATACCTTTCTTGGCAGAAATGATTGTATGAAACAAAATGAATTTATAAAATTTGTTACAAGTATGACTTGAAAGGCTTTATTGATATTTTTGTGCAAGATAAGACATTTCCGGCTAAGAGAGAATGGGATCGCATTATACGGAACAACATCAATGAATACGAGAATAATCACTTATAACACATATGTTTTAACGATCTATCCTATAAAAGGTTTAAAAATGTATATCACTGTAGTATACCATTTTGTGGCAAATACCACGGTCAAACAAAGAGCTTAAACTGGTAACAATTTTAGCCAGGTTTCTGGTTACTCCATACAGTATCATACTTCATAATTGTCATCATTGAAATACTCTTTAAATTTATTGTATTGCTCATATGCTAATCTCGTGGTCAAAACACAAAGAATGAGGGGTGGATTTTTATCGCATATTATCCATAACTTTCATATTCTACTTGGCCGTTATCTGCATGATATATCTGATGAAGATGTTGTTCAGCGCTTACATGGCAGGGAATTTATTACAAAAGTGGACTGAATGACCCCGATGTATACAGACATTATATGATCTCAGATGCAATATTTCTGCAGAAACATCACATGAATTTTGCAATATCAAAACGCGGAAATGGAAATGATGACTTTTTTCATTTTCTTTTTTCCTTTTTATGTTTTACGTGTGTTCTCTGTAATTTAGCCTTGTTTTGATTTTTCTTCTTCAAATCTCAGAAAAGGCGAACTAAAGAAATTATGACGAAATAAATAAATTAATTCAAAATTATCCCGCTGGGTTATTTCACAGATACGATGATATCATAGCATTCATTGTGTCGTTATATAACTGCTCCATACTTGTAATGTAAAATGTATTCTATCTCTCTACTTGGGAAATTGTATTGTATACTTCATGTTAATGCTGAGTTGGAAACTAAATAAACGAATGGTGTATCTATAGATAACGCCATCATGATTAGACTCAAATTAACGTCTCAGAATTTGGCACATTCCATGAACAATATTGATGTTAAAATTGTAGCTTAATGTCTTATAAATTGATCGCGTTATTCGATCCATCGGGATGTACTAAGTACGACCACTTACCGAATAGGGGATGGCCCTATCGCCTCTCCGCCTGAGAAGGGAGACTGTAGCGCTTGCCAAATGGCCGGAACCATTCCTAATCGGGTTACGCATGAACAGTACAGCCCCACAGGATCATACCAATCAAATCAAAAGAAGTTGTATTCTCATGTATGTATGTGTTGGTGATTTATGTATATCATTGTACGTCACGCCATTGTGATTCTCATATCTGTACTTTTTCTCTATGTTGTAATTAATCTCCTAATGGAGGAAATATAGATAAATGAATAATAATAATTTCCTCGTCGTGTCACCGTTTGCAATTAAAAGAATCGCTGAAACAGTAAAATTAAATTTAAAAAGAATTACAAGTTTCAAGCACTTTCAATGCACACCTTAATCTGCAGACATAGCTTCATTAAGGTACACACAGAAGTTATGAAGACTGACAATATTTCGATGCATCCACTACACCCAAGGCAGTGGCGGCGCGAGGGGGGTCGAGGGGGGCGGATCAATTGCCCTCGGGCGCCGGGCGAGGTGGGGCGCCGTCGGGAGCTTTTTTTGTGCAGCTGTAACCGGAACCGGGCCTTAGATTGGGGGGTGGGGTGGAGGTTGGTAACCAACATAAAAACTGTTCTTTGTGGCAAAGTAGGGGCGCTACTAAAGAATATTGCCCCTGGGCACCTCATTAGGGGCGCCACTAAAGAACATTGCCCCTGGGCTCCTCGAACCCTTACGCCGCCCCTGACCCAAGGCAGCAGTATGGAATGAGGCAGAATAATAGCATTTCAAAGCCTTCTTTCCTAAATAACTCATTACACTTACCAAGGTCGCTTAAAAGTTGCAGACAACTGTGCCAAATCAACATTAGCTAAAATGTATACCATTTTGTCATCCATATTTTCTACAATACGGATAATCCACAATAAAGTTTTCTACAATGCGGATAATCTAGAATGATGTTTTCTACAATACGGATAATTTAAAATAAAGTTTTCTACCATACGGATAATCTTGAATAAAGTTATTATACAATACGGATAATCTACAATAAAGTTTTCTACCATACGAATAATCTAGAATTAAGTTTTCTACAATACTGATAATCTACAATAAAGTTTTCTACAATACGGATAATCTAGAATTAAGTTTTCTACAATACTGATAATCTACAATAAAGTTTTCTACCATACGGATAATCTAGAATTAAGTTTTCTACAATACTGATAATCTACAATAAAGTTTTCTACAATACGGATAATCTAGAATTAAGTTTTCTACTATACGTATAATCTAGAATAGAGTTTTCTACAATACGGATAATCTACAATAAAGATTTCTACAATACGGATAATCTAAAATAAAGTTTTCTACAATACGGATAATCTAAAATAAAGTTTTCTAATCTAGTTACTGTTATTTTATGTACTTTATGTTTCTGTCGTAGCTTTGAGAAAGAACATTTATAATTTTCAATGCAATCAGTATTTCAATGATTGTATTATCTGAGTACCTTCCAATCCATATTCAGTTGACGTGACGTTTGTGACGTTACTTACATATTCAGCTGACGTTTCGACGTTATTTACAGATTCCGTTAACGTTTGGACGTTACTTACAGAATCAGTTGACGTTTTCGATGTTACTGAAAGAAATATTTTTATTTTATGCTAGGCAGTGAATTACTGGATTTTCCGAGTTAAATAATAGTGATATTTCACTGCAGTGAAAGAATATCATATTTTTTACTGCCCGTCAATAGACATTGATAACTTTATAACCAAGAAATTTCAAATCTATTTTTAACACGCTTGCGTAGTGTAAAGGTTATGATGGCTGCTTCGCATCCAGGCGAACTGGATTCAAACCCAGCACTAGACATTTGTTTTTCCATTTTCTTTTTATCTGCTGTTTTACCTTGAATTGGGAAGGAGCATTATGTAAATACTGATATTTTATGTGAGCTGCTGACATTATCGCGCGGGATGCAGTAAGAAATCAGCTACTTCAGTGTGCTATACAAATTGCTAGACAATACGCTTGAGCATAAAATAAAAAAGAATATTTGCTTGCTCCGAGTGAATAACGGAAATATTTCATCGAGTGGGTGAAACACTTAAGTATTTTCACCCACTCGATGAAATATATCCGTTATTCACTCGGAGCAAGCAAATATCCTCTCTATATTTGTGGCATTATTCTATCGGTTATTTTCAAGTTTTTCCACCAAAAAAGATATTATGTGTATAAGTTCTATTCAGTTTTGTTCATTGAAATTATCAAATACTATAACACATTAATCATTTGAGGTCTCAAAGTATTTTCAGCAGATTATTAATTCTTTAACTTTAAATATTTTTCCCAGGTAAATGACTTTGTTCCCTGGTTCAAGGTAAAGACTCTTACTAATGTTTTCTTGTATTAAAAGGCATGTGTTGTTTAGTTTCAAATTACCAATACATGACTATTTTGACAGTAGACGAAATATTGAATAGCTTTTACCTCAAATTTAATTTTGTTGAGTCATGGTGCTATACACTGCATGTTTCAGTCATGGATGTGATACTGTCAAAGAGCCAAAATTCCCACAGGTGGATCCAGCATCCCCAGAAAAGAACTCTCTAGTTATTTTCCCCCGGGCGGAGATTTCTCCAGGAGCTAACTTTCCCATCTCTTAGAACCTTTTTTTATCAATGGAGAAACTACTTTATCACACATTTAAGAAGTCCAACAAAAGTTTGGACAAATGTTGAAAACACGATATCGAATGAAATACCTAAAGAAACGTTTATGAGGAAAAGAGACTTATGGAACATCCGGATATAAGGAAGCACATAATTACTCGCAGGGTCTATAATCTGTATTTATTCCTGATTTTAAAGAAATTCATTTTAAACGAATGATTTTAATTGTTCAGTATGAGAGGAATGACTTCACAGTAAGTAATCTCTTTAGATATTGTCTTAATGACGAAGTACATTGGATAACATAAAGAGAAGGAAAAATTACATAACAATCAGTCAGTTAAACTATCTCATGTTACATCCTCTGTTTTCATTACATGTATGAAACATAAACTTGTTATTATTATTATTATTATTATTATTATTATTATTATTATTATATTTATTATTATTATTATTATTATTATTATTATTATTATTATTATTATTATTATTATTATTATTATTATTATTATTAGTATCGATCTTCTTGTTGTTGATGTCGTGTTGTAGGGTAGAGAAATCTGGTCATCCTTTTCAAATGACATTGGGATTTCCATGATGAAAGTGTCATATTCTCGGCTGCCGTATCACATCATAAATCAGTTTTGTATCTGGCTGCCGTATCACATCATAAATCAGTTTTGTATCTGGCTGCCGTATCACATCATAAAATCAGTTTTGTATCTGGCTGACATTTATGATCATGTAGCATGAAATGTTGATTATGCCACGTCGTCTTCCACCTGGCAGACGGTAATAGTTAGCAGCATGTATTCGACATAAAGAAGCGTTATTTTTGATGCAATTTTTCGTCTAAATTGGCAATTAAGGCAGATCAAAAGCTTTCGAGCATCCTTATACGTGGACAAATCATTTGATTTTGTGGTTGATTTTTTATCTTCAATATGGAACAGTCTTTTGGTTGATCATGGAATAAATTACCAAATACTTGTCGACGGTTTTCGTATTGTGATCGAAGTAGATGATTATTCCTGGTTCAAAATGAAACCTTTTAATTTACGACACAGAACTGAGAGGAGTGATGTTTTAACCATACTGCTGAACAAATATGACTTTTAGTAAATCCTGTTTGAAGATTTTACAGAAAAATTTCCCGGTATT
Organism: Margaritifera margaritifera; assembly: GCA_029931535.1. NCBI lineage: Eukaryota > Metazoa > Mollusca > Bivalvia > Unionida > Margaritiferidae > Margaritifera > Margaritifera margaritifera. The sequence continues at coordinate 3,529,807 of JAQPZY010001523.1, read as the reverse complement.
TGTCTACGAGATCAAGAAGTAGGTCATACGGCGTTTCCTCTGAAAAGTGCAGATATTACGTGTAGAGTATCAATCAATTTTAATTGCTGGCAGAATGCATTTCCAAAACGATTCTTATCATTTATCGAGATAATAAAACAGTGAAAATGTTTGAAAATAGAATATGGATGCTTTTTACCACAGCTTGATGTCAATGCTTTCACACAAACTCTTAAACACGCAAGTAGATAAAAGGCTGTACGTAAAAAAGATAGCACCGTGTTTAAAGTGCTGAATTTAATTCCAACCTGTTTATGTACCGTGCAGTTATGTCATTAAAAAGATCAATATTACTATTGATTGTATTAAACAATAGTAATAATTCCCCCTAATGTATATATTTTAATTCTAATTACGCATAGCGGAAATAGTTATATCCTCGACGTCAGTGATTCTTTACGACAGAAAACTTTGCCCCATAGGGGACGCATGTGTAGGTTGAAGTATCAAGTCAAAAGAGGTATTAAAGATGGCCTGATTGCTGTATCTATACCTTTATTTTCACTTACCTGATTAAGTATGTTTATTCTTGTAGAGACGACAATTAAACCAAAACGGTTTACTTTGATTAGAAAGTAGCAAGAATTTTTGCGGCTGGCCTTAATTATGCCGCTCGCCAGGAAAGTGACTTAATGCGTTTGAAACTACAAACGTTTATCAAAGACAAAACTAAATCTGTGATATTTGTTTGCTCACGTAAAAAGCTGTTCACTTAATATTAACTTTTAAAATTTAATTTCAATACAATCAGTAGGCTAATTTTCATATCCGTCTTCATAGATGAGTTGATTCTAATTGGTCCTTTGTGGAGCTTGAAAATCCGCGGGAAACCGTGCTTCGAATATAGTCTGGTGGTTTTCTTAGTTCCTTCGAAACGTCTTTTCTTACTACTTTCATGTGATTTTTTATATTTTTTATTTAATTATTGGTTATTATGTTTCCTTGCAGCTAACTAATGAATTTCTTGGATGATATTATGCAAATGAGAAGGATACTGTCAAGAGTTATGATTGGCATTGTTTTTATCCTGGCTGCTTTTTGAACATTCCAAAACTGTTGTGGCTGTATTATGTATTATATTAAACTATTTCCGCTTGTGTCATGTCACTAAGTGTACGAACTAGCAGTGGCGGCGCGAGGGTTTGAGGCATCTGGGTCAGTGCACTTTAATGGCGAACCTATTTTGCCACAGAGATCAGTTCTTATGTCAGTTGCCAACCTCCAACCACCACCACCACCACCACCCCACCCCACACGCATCTAAGCCCCGAAACCCCGAACTAATCTGATTTTATGGAAATTACAAATAAGACGGACCTCCGCCATGTTCCAATTAGCTATCTGCTTCTAGTTTAGGCAATACTCAGGCATGCAAAATATGCTGAATTACCGGTATATGAAACATTTAGATTAACTGCTTAATGTCAACCGGATTATTTGCATATGTATATCTTTTAATATACTGTGGATAGGTAGTATTGACTTTACGTGTTCCTTAGGGTTGAAGACAATAAATCATAGTGTGTGGGCTGTACAAGTTTATAAACTCCCATTATAAATGAGTGAACATTGATTTTCTTGTACCGCTATAAAATAGATTGATGTTTGTTTGTTTTTTCAAGAAACCGTGTCTGTTCATTGTTTTCACCATGCTTCTCCGGACCATGATTGAATTACGTACTCTCTTAATATTTCTTTAGTTTTATCTCCAACCAAGCATCTCCAGTTTCAAGAGCTGATTATCCCATGGTAATAATAACATCAGCCGTCGCAGTGATAATAATTATGTAGTACGTAGGATGAAGAGCGAAATTAATAATAGCAGTGATAATAATTAATTAGTACGTAGCAAGAAGAGCGAAATTAATAATAGAATAATAGCAGTGATAATAATTAATTAGTACATAGCAAGAAGAGCGAAATAAATAATAGGAGTGATAATAATTAATTAGTACGTACCAAGAAGAGCGAAATTAATAATAGCAGTGATAATAATTATTTAGTACGTAGCAAAAAGAGAGAAATTAATAATAGCAGAGAAGACTTATTCAGATTACAAAAATGCAATGAACCATTGACAAATACTTTCAGGAGCTGAAGGAGTACTATAGATGAAAAAACTTATATTCAGTTTTTAATTGCTATTAATTACAGAAACCGCCACTGTGGATCATTCTGGGGATATCAAGGGACTGAAGGGTAAGTTATAGTTAATCCTTTCTTTTCCTCCTATAACGAGGCCTCATTAACGATTCCTGAAAGCCAATTTACCTAATGATTTTCTATAGAATTTCATTGAAGATAGAACCAGAATTACACAACACTGGCCATAAGTATCGTTTTTACACTTTTATAGCAAATTACACTGAATCATATGTACTATATTTTCTCTGAAATTACGTCTCTTCGCAGCATGCGGCTATATAATAAATATTATTCACATGCTTCTTATTCTGTCAAATAATGGTAAATTACCTAATAATTAAATTAAAATATCATTAATATAATACATTTATTTTTTGTTCGCCTTGATGCACGGACGACTGTGACAGTATTTCATGTACTCGAGTGTGGCAAACAAATACCGTATTAATTGTTTGCAATCTTAAGATTAAATGGAAGGTTTACGTATGTCCATCTTGCTTTTTACATACCTTATCGCAGCCATTTCGTCCAACCGCGCAATCGTGGCATCGATGTCCTGTTTTCGAGCCACGTCCGTTTCGTCGGCGTACTTTTTGCGGCTGCGTTCTGGTCGTAGACGTACTTTTTCACCTCCGCGTCTTTATTGTCGGCGTCCCTTTTTATGTCTCTGTCATGTCGGTCAACATATCTTTTTGTGGCAGCATTTTCTGGTCCAATTGGGTCGGCCACGTTGCGGACAGCCCGACTGGAAGCCTGCTCGTACTGCGGCCTATTCAAGAGCATGCCCCCATCTCACTGAGTGCCATCAACCTGGAAGATGAAGAGGTTACCTGGAGCCTCTACGCTAGCCAGGCGGGTTAACAGCGATGAGAGTTCCACGCCGGAGGCCTTTAGGTTTCCAACGTTGTCGGCGAATAGAACCAGGTCGTTTAAGTCCGAGGTGCCGTCGCGGTTGCTGTAGACTACCGCCAGCTCAGACTTGGTGAAATACTGAGCGAGGTCCGCGGGAACCCCAGGTACCGCCTCGTCTTTCCGCGAACGCCCGAAGATGTCTACCGGGATGACGCATATGGCCACAGCCGGATAGTTTCTAAACGAACGGGCGGGTCAGCGATAGCGCCGCATCCTGCAGCGCGTCGGGCGTTGGATCGCGATTCAGCGCCTGCAGGCCTAGATGGATGCGTGGCCGCAGATCAGCCCGTCACATTTTTCTGAACAGGGAGGTTGAGTTGGTGAGCTGAAGGGTCAAGCAGAGAGCTCAAGTGGTGTGGCGAGGCCATCCGTGTCAACGTAGAGCAGGCGGTCAGACGTTGCCCGGAACGTCACCCAATGAGTCCCGCGGTTTTGCGAGGTAATGAGGTAACGATACCGGCCTTGTGCCAGCTTCTCCCCGGCAGGCGCGCATGTTGACGCCCGTGAAGTTCTTCAAGGATCTGGCAAGCCGCAGCAGGTCATAGTTGGAGAGGTCCCCCGTCACCACCACCGCGCGAGTCGGGGACCCATAGCTTTTTAGGCTACCACTTTGCATGCAGCCGCAAGAGCTGGGATCGCTGCCACCTTGACAGCAATCGCCACGGAAGGAAGGAGAGATAACTATGAAAATATGCCACATTTTTTGCATGGTCTTTAGGGTTGCGACGGTAACATACAAGTCGACGCCGCACTCGGCCTTGCGGCATGCTCAGAGGCGCTTGACCTGGGCTGCCACCAGCGTAATAGGATGGCGCCCGTGGAGCTCTCCGGCACCCAACAGCAGCCCTCCAGAATGTGGTGAGCGTATCCAGCTGGCCCTCGGTGAAGAACACAAAGTGTCGATCGTGTGGCATCGCGTGTATGTGTATATGCCTTGAGCTATAATTTGTGTGCTCTGGCGGGGCTTCGACTACTCGCATTCGCTCTCCCGCCTCCTCAAGCGTCATTTTATCCGCGAGGATGACGGCGAAGGGTCGGTAGACGGTGCCGGCTGGGATTTGGGCTGACGCGGGCATTGAAGTACAAGTCCACGACCGACTGCTTGCCTAGGTCGAGGTGCTCCAGGCTGAAGTAGTAGATAGGGTATTGTTCTTCTGGCTGATCTGCAGACCCGTGTCCACGTTTTGATCGCGATAGGCGTGGGCCGCGTTGTTGGTCGGGTAGTCCAGAAGAATTAACTCGGTCGGCACCTATTGACCGTTGAGGTGCAGGCTCACATCCGTAACGCCAAGCTTGTCGAACACCATCGTGTTGCTCTCCTGTTTATTTTTCCGATTCGAGAGCTGGAGGGCTACGAAAACTTGCCTGGGTGCGAAAAAGCCCTGCTGAGCGCTGATATGCCTGGAGAACGGGCCGGCGACCGCGCTCTGCTGGTTTTCCGTGGTCATGGCATTGGAGGACAAGGTACTCTGCCCTTCTCGCATGAAGTTAAGCATGTTGGTCTCCACCTCCGTTACGGCCTGATTCCACAATGCGAGCTTCGAGAGTGTGACCTTGCTTGCGTCTGCGGCGTTGGCGCAGAGAATGGCGTCGTCGTCTATGTTTTCTTGCGGGTCAGCGGGTTTGTGGGTTTTAGCAGCACGGTATGGTTGGACCTTGTGCACGTGCTTTGACCTTGCGCACATCCCAGCATAAGCCAAAGGTGTAAGTCAGTGAGATGACGCAGGCAAAGTTGTCATGTGGGTCCAGCAGACCTTTTTCCTGCGCGATGACCAGGTTGAAGTTGGCCTTGACAGAGCCCAACACTCGGCGAGTGACGGGGTCTGCTTCTGCTTCTGCGGTGGGCTTTGCACGAGTATTATATTTTAAGGCATTGTCTGTGGCGTCCTTTACAAACATCATCGTCGGCACTGACGCTGCGAGTGTAGTCGTCGCTGTAACGGACGAAACTGAGAATGGTCGTGGCGACACCGACGTGATCAAAGCAGGCCTCCACCGGGTGATTGTCAATGAGGTAGCGGGCGCATTCACGAGAGCAATCTTGTCCGCTACGGCGTAATCGCTGTCGTCCGCTGCCTTTGAGATCTAGCCCACGACCTTGATGTATGCCTCAGCGGGGGGGGGGGGGGGGGGGGTGTGTGAGGTGCACTGTACCAGTAGATTCACTCGGCCCATTTGGTTGGGATCGCGGGCCTCATAGGAGTGGTATTGCAGGTCGCGCATGCTGCGGTCGCGCAACACGGACGACCCCATATTGTGGGTGGGGCCCTGCAAATCCTGAAAGGAAGCAATTGCATATGCTGTCCCTGTGTTTACTCTAATAAGTATAGCTGCGAAGGCCCGAGCTCATGGCTAAGTTAGCGACTAGGGCGTCGCGCGCCCCCTCAGCCGCCAGGTCAGCAACCTTTTGTCGACTCGCCTCGTTGACAACGTCACGCGTGTCAGATGGCATGTTTTTAGTCCCTAGATAGTTTCATCCGACCAAGACGCTCACGCAGGGCCACAGCCATCTATTCCACAGCCTTTTTACCGCCCTTGGCGGAGTGAGACAGAAGCCCTTCCTTGAGAGCGGCCATCTTGATGGCCAGGGCCTTAGCCGTCGGGTTCGCTGGCATTAATCGCGAAGCTGTAGAGCACGTAGTCTGGGCTGGCCCGTTACTGGTGTTGGAGTCAACGTAGGAGTCCCTCACGGCGTCGCAAGTGAGATACACCATGATGGTCGATGTGATCTGCACGTGGTAACCCAGGCTGAGGACGGCGTCATCGAGATCGACCTTCTCGCGTTACTCCAGCATCGTATGCAGACTGGAGCGCGCGACGTCCACGCAGTAGGCCACTGAGACGACCTTTATGGCCGTGGAATAGGTCGGATTTTTGGCGCGGATGCTCACCTTGGTACTGTCGCCCCCTCGAGCCGTGATCTGCCGTTGGACCTCCTTATTGATGGTGTCGATCTCGTAAGCACCCGACGGCAGCCGGACAGCGTTCCATGTCGCGCAAACGTCGGAGGAACACACGAGCAGGTTTTTTGTCGGAAGGCCACCACGTAGTAGACCCGCAGCGAAGCTAGCGCGATCTCTAGGTCGCGACGGCTGGGGAAGACCACGTGAAACGCCGGCTGCTTCTATCTTGTCGAGACCATCTGGGTGGTGTGTGGAGCGGTCTGCTTCTGGATGAATCGCAGCTGGGCCGATACGTTTTTGTGGAGAATGTAGATGACGCGCACGAGTGCCTCTATGTCGCCGCCTTCGGACGAGTCCTAGACATATAAAAAATCTCTCTAATTAACCGGTACGTAGACCTGTCCATGGCGTTTGCCTACAACAGCCGCTGACAAGTGGTACCTGCCTCGTTGATTAGCTCGATGGACGTTTTACTGGCTCGGTATGCCCCGATAAGAGTTTCTACGTGGCTGGCAAGTTCTTCCACGCGCTCGGACCAAAAGGCCTCACCTCTCGCCGCAACCACAGGTAGACCTTTGCCCATATTCTTGGCTCGATATTCGCCAACGTAATATCACAATTGTTTACCCAGGATCGTTCATGTGTGTCCTGGCTGCCCTTCAACAGCTTTAAAAACCACTCCTTGTACTCTGGCTTACGGGTCAGTCATTGCCCATCTAAAGAGGGCATCATCTTCATGGCGGCGACCTTGTCGCGCAACGCGCTGCGCACGGCAATCTGCTCCTTCAGCAGGTGAATTTTGTCTGCGGCGCTGTTCATCTCCGTGAATGGCATTTTTGTGCCAAAAGTACTGGCAGACGGCTTTGCTGGAGATGGTCGAACACAGTCTCGCTCTAATTCCATATTCACGCGCGGTCCAGACTAACTAGAAATTTCGCCGGCCCGATGCTGGTTAGGTCCACGGTTGCGAAGCTATGTTGCGCTGCACACGCCTCGGTAAAAAGCGTCGGACGTCGAGCCAGTCCATATCAGCAGCACATCACGTGGCATGGACGTTACGCAGGCTGAAGGGCTTCGGTCCAGCAGAAGAGTATGATCATGTTGTGTTGTTGCGGATCACCTTCGTGATGTTGGCGTACCGCTGGGCTAGGTGCAGTACGTCAGCGTTTTTGTGCCTCCCGTGGCTACAGAGGCTGGTGGAATTCTTTTGTCCTTCCAGCATAAAATCATAGTAAATGGTAAGGTTGTTCTTGTCGCAATCTAACCCTGGTGCGTCGGCGACGTTAAAAAAGAACGTTACTGGACCTTCCACTGTGTCGACCTCGTCGTCTTTTATAGGCTGACCGCGCACATCAGTGCGATCTTCTCGCGGACGGTTGCGTCGCAAATCTGCCGTAGCACGCTTGGTCGATCGCGCTGGAGGCGATCACGTACGGCTGGTCCCACTTCACCCAGCGCGTCATAATTTTCAGCAAAAGCTCGGTATTGCCGCGACGTGACAGATCGATCAACAGCGCGCGAACGCGGTCGGGCGGTTAGGACCAGTGATGCTGTGGCTTTTAAATACCCCGTGTCGCTGAAAAGTCAACGACGTCCATACTTATTGAACAGTATCTTTCAAAATGTTCGCATGCTGTCTACACTGTCGGCGAAAAACCGGAACTGTTTGTGATCGCCGCGTGGTAGGCCTGGCCAACGGCTCGCGCGCCCTCTTGGGGGCCTGCGGCGTGCGGCGTGAAAAAGGTCACATTCGTCGGGGCCGCCAAGGTAGAAAAGCGCGGCGACGATGTCGCAGCAAGCCTCGGAAAGCTTTCACGGCGGCCCTGGAGTAAATATCCCGGGGAAAAGCACCTGCCGCACTAAAACTACTGCGGGCCAGGGACCCAGCTGGACATTCAGCTGGACGCCGCAACAGCCCCAAGCCTGGTGAAGTACCCATCAATTACGTGGATGCCGCACGCCACCGGCATGACCTTGCATACTCGCGCAGCAACGACATGCGGGACCGGTACAAGGCCGACGTGGACCTGATTCACGACCTAAAGGCTATCGGGGGCCTGCAGTCAGCGAGCGGCTTGGTTGCATCTTCGTTAGGGGCGGGATAATTACCAGGCTCACCCTCGGTGTGCATGCAGTCATTTAAAGATGGCCCCAGTAGGTTGGAGCGATGGAGGCCTCTCTTGTATCCTCTATTATAGCCCCAGTAGTTACTGGAAGGGAGAGACAGCGGCTAAAAAGCAAGCAGCTGCCGCCAGGGCCCTGATATACATTGCCAGAGAGTGGTTGAGAAAACAGGCCGTGGGGAAGATCTACCGACCAGAATCACGCAAAATCGCAGTTCCTGGCCTGGCGTGTCATCCGCGTGAGACGCGGGGAGGCTGGCATCCACCGGGTCCAGGGTATTGTGGGGCGATTTAACCGACCCTGGCCGACAGGCTGTTTGAGCACCAGTACGCTCTCTGAGAAAGGAGTGGCGGCGCGGATATATTGCCCTGGCATGTTTTGCTACAGATGGCTGTGTTGGTGTGGCGAAACTCCTTTCTCCGCGTGAGGCTGTCGGGGTATAGCTTATGCTGGAGGTCATCCTTGATGGTCGATCTCTCTACACCCTTAGCCCTTTAGGGCTCTACACTGTCTGCTCGCAGGATAGAGTACATCTGGGGGCGTAGACATATGAACTCAGCAATATGGACGCCGCTACAATCGTCTTAAACTTTCCTACACCTTCTTATTAGTGTCACTATGTAATGGGTGGTCATTTGGGAAGTCACTCGTATCGTAGAGGTGGGCGTCCTCTGCCATGCCCCTATAGATGTCTTCCGTCTCTATCTCCTGCAACAGGCGCCTTAGCACCGTTACGCGCCTTGATGTGGTTGCAGTAAAAGTCATACATCAAATATTTCGATAGGTCGAGGACGACCTGGCCTGTGTAGACTGGGCGGGTAAGATTAAGTCTGGATTTGGTGGAATGTACTGCTACAAGGTTATCTTCAAATATCTTACAAGTCCGAAATGCTGGGTTGGCTATCAGCCATTGCAGCTTATTCCCTTGACATTTCACTCAAAATGAAATCAGAAAATGGATAGATGTATTGCCTAACCTTTTTGATGGATACAATAATACTTATCACAGATCTATATATATATATATATATATATATATATATATATATATATATATATATATATATATATATATATATATATATATATGCTTCAAATTAATGCCATGGATCCTAAACATAGGTTCAAGGTATGGATTAACTTATTTGGTTATCTGACAACCGATACCCATGGAGCGCCTAAATATAACACAGGAGGGAGAAAGTTAGGATCTTAAAAAAGTATCAATGTATTTTTAAAAAGACTATCGTCATAATTTCACGGAGAAAACATTTACAATCAGGCAGGTCATTTTAGGCGATCCTTCTGCATAAAAGTTGGAAGAAATAAAGGGAAAGAATATTGAGGTGATATTTTACGTGCAGGAGTTGCAACAAACAAGATGACGTGTTCAAGTTTGAAAACATTTTGACAACGAAAACAATGAAAGGTTAAATATATTCGATAGTGACATGGAAAGGATATGACTGTTAATTTAATAGTTGGGCCGCCTAATGAAAATATTTATGTTCCTTAAATAAATGGAACATATAAAACGGGTAGTTCCAAAATTCAAAACCATCTCTGATGAACATCAATAAAATTATTATGGAGGACAGTTATTGTGTCATCTTGTAGGATGAAATATTGCCTCTTCAAATGTTTCAAGATGTCTGCTGGTACATTAACAAAACTTTAGGCAACAATAAACCTTCAATTATCTCCACCAAGAATATTGGATATTTCTGCTCAGAAATTTCAAGCAGGTAATGATAAACGTGGAAAAGAACACTATAAATATATTTTAGGAAAATAGTTCCAGTATTTTATAAGTTTATTATTTTACTGAACCTGAACAAGCAAAAATAAATACTGTAATTGATTATCTAAAAATCTAATATGGTGTGCATGGAACAATGATTTCAGAGAAAAAAGACGCCAGATTCATATTTTAAGCAATGTAAGTAGTATAAATGGATGAGATTATTACATGTTACAAATGTGGCTAAGATATACCTGTTTGCCAAATGGATCATCGAAATACAATTTACAACAAGTGTAAAACTGTTGCAAATATTACAAATTCAAACTGGTATTGCAATTGAGGAAATTACAAAATCAGAGAATATAACCCGACAATAATTACTTCCAAATGTGGAAAAATTTTAAAAAGAGGCTCAGTATTCAAACATAAAAAGTATATTTCACACTGATAATTTAATTGAAAAAATATAGTACCATAATAAATGGTGACGAATTTACTTGAAACAAAAACATACCAAGACTTGAAAGTAGAGCATCATAGCCTCCGCTAATTCGTCTTCCGACGAGAAGAGAAATAGAAAACAATTATGAAAAGAATGTCGTTAGACTATTTAAGTGGTGTTTAAACGAGTATAGATAAGAAGTGAAAGATAATGAAATTAATCAAGATTTTTTTTATTAAGTAGCTGAAAGATATTTACGGGGGAAAAAAGGAGAAAATTTAAGATTTGTGTCCAGTTAAAGATAGATTTATTAATTAAACTCTGGGTTACAGAACATGGCGTATCATATTCTGTAGTTCGGTATCACATGACATTGCCTGTAAATAGTATCAACAAAAAACACTGAAATGGAAAGTAAAGTTCAAAACATGTTGGATATACTAGATACAACATTTAGTCAGGAAATAAGTCATGATACACATTATAGTTTTGTATGAATAAATTATTTAAACTTACGTATAGATAGGTGTCGACCAATAAGAGGAGACTCCTGCATAGATTTACCAAACTGGATAAAGAATAGAAATGTCTGTATAATATTTAAAAACAAGACAATAAATGTTTGTTTATGTCATATAATCTATTATAAACAAACCAAAAGATCATCCATCCAGTCCACAAACATTTAGCCTTACAAATATAAACACTGGTTTAATAAATGTCCAATAATTATACAAGACATAAATACATTTAAAATAAAGATTTCAGTATATGTATTAATGTTTACAAAATAGCAAGCCAGTTAAAATGACAGAAAGAGAATGAGACAGTCCCGCAGATATACTAACTACATTTGAGGGAGAAAATTATCACTATTAGGGAATAAATAATTTGTCAAAATTAACATCATCTCGAGTAGATAAATGATACGATGAGAAAACTTTTGCAAAATGTGCCTGAATTATTTTATTCTGCAATATCATTACAAGAACACACACGATTATGCAGTAATACCTGAAAAGAGTTCTGTATTTACATTTGTAATCTACCATCATCTACTAAAAGTTTGTTTTGTTTTGTATTGTGATTTTGACAGTATCATGGCTGTAAACAAAACCAGAATTTGTTGTGTACAATAAAAACAGCAAACCACATACCATCATGAGTTTGTCTTTACATTAAATTAATTCATAAAAACTATAAGACATTAGTTTATAGAGATTTAAATATATGTTACGAGTATTCGCAATTAATTGCAGAAACTGTTTGTGAAGAGCTTAGACAAAAAGGCTATTAAGACCGTAGTATGTATCGATTCAGATCAAGAAGTCTCAATAATACTAAACAATATTGAATAATACATTTCGTTTAGTACATAGTTTATAGTCGACAGATTTGAAAAAGAAGGAAACGAAATTTCAGGAAAGACCAGAATCATTCATTGATAGCTATCGGTTTATGAACCAATCACAAGAGTTACTTGCTAAAAATACAGACGATAATAAATGAACATAAACAATAAAACATTTTAATGAAATGGAACCAACATATTTATCAAAATATATCTATATCTGCAAATATGTGGATTCATTTGAAATGTGTAATTAAACTAAATTACCACCAAATGAGAAATTGTATTTAAACCTCACTGGATCAGAATTAGCAGGGTGGAATATCAAGTTAAATATGTTATGAAACATCGAAAATTGAATTCACTTCGAGATCCTCATGACTATGTAAAGAAATATACTTGAATGTTATGTGACATTTTTTAAGAATTTAGAAATGTATGTATGAATAATTATAAACTACATCCAACACAATATTAAGTGCACCTCAAAAAGGCCACGATGTTAGTTTAAATTAAGTAAGGTAGAATTAGAATTGCCTAGTGATTATAATAGGTTCCTGTTGATTCAGTCTGGAATTTGAGGAGTAGTGAGCATGATACCAAATAGATATGCTAAAGCAAATTATGAGTATGATACTAATTTTGAAACGTAAAGGTCAAGGTCATTTATTATGTACCTAATTCAAACAATGTGTATAACTGTTTCATGTGCCAACACATGCCTGTCAAAGACTTTCAATGAGCAAACAAACAAATAAAAACAATACAAGAAGATCTTATGCATTGTAAAGATAATACAAGATTTTGTGCCTTTTAGAAGCAGATTTAAACGTACAAAGCATTTACACGTCTATGTTAAAGATTATCAGACAAACTAATTCCTAAAGAGTCTGATTTATTTTCATTAGAGCAGAAACTGATAAAAGATAAAAAGGGTACAAAATCTTCAGTACATAATTAAGTTTAAAAAAAAAAAAAACAAGCAAAGAAAGATATATTCTCACTGCATGCATTTCACCCATTAGATTTTTCTATATGAGTATGATTTTGTACAAGGATCAAACCGGGTGGGGTTGGATCTAGCAAAGACGCATAACAAGAGCAAGTGAATAAGATGTTTATGTATGACAGGAGTAATGAATACTTAATTTCTGACGTGCTATAGTAGCAGCTTTACATCAATTTTGCACACAAGAATTAGACTTAACGATTCAAATTCCTTGTCAATACATGCATACCAAGGTCTTCAACAGATTTAACAAATGGTATCGTTCGTCAACTGTTACGATCAATGCATGGATTTATCAACAGATATGATTAATATATGGATTTATCAACAAATATGATTAATATATGGATTTATCAGCAAATATGATTAATGCATGGATTTATCAACAAATATGATTAATATATGGATTTATCAACAAATATGACTAATGCATGGATTTATCAACAAATATGATTAATGCATGGATTGATCAACAAATATGATTAATGCATGGATTTATCAATAAATATGATTAATGTATGGATTTATCAACAAATATGATTAATGTATAGATTTATCAACAAATATGATTAATGTATGGATTTATCAACAAATATGATTAATATATGGATTTATCAACAAACATAATTATTGCATGAAATTATCTACAAATATAAGTAATGTATTGTTCATCAACAGGTATGATGTTACAATGGATTGTCACACATATATTGACACTGAATTTTAGGTGCAAAAAGCTAATATACCGTTCAACAACAAATATTATGCTGTTATCTCATGACATTGGGAGGCCGATCCTATATACTTCCAATCAACCGCTCACGATGAATGACTAAAGAATGATCTGGTGTAGTCCTCTTCTCCCCGCCTCCTAAAGGATCCCTCCAGAACCTTCCTAACCCCGCAGACCTGTTGGTACAGAATCATTTGCCCTCACACTGAGTCGACCAGTCTAAACTGTTCAACCCACGTCACCCAAGTTACCATTAACTACAGTATCCGGATTAAACAATCCCACCGAGTTCAACGACTACCCGGGACAGCTGAAACTGCAACAACTGAACCTTGTAATGCATGAAGAAACACCTAAAAATGTGTTTAAGTACGAATACAGTAATATACATTATGCATGCATGCACATGAACTGACTTCGTGACACATTTTATTCTGCTTTCATAAGTACAACTGTACGAGATTATTCAAATAATAACTATGTTTGTACATGAATTTGTCAACGACAAGAATAATTGCACTGGATTATAAATGCTCGAATGTTTCTCATCGTTTAATGCATACAACATATATGACTAAATTCAACTTGATTATTCAGGTACACAACGTCCAACCTGAAATACATAATATTCTATCCGATAGCATGTCTTATCTTGTTTCAATAACAAAATAAACAGATTCACTACATCGTCTGCTTGTTTGTCAATTATCTAAAGTAAAATTATGTTCTTGTTGAGTACAAAATGAGACAAATGTTGACATTAACTTTAAATCCAATCCAGAAAATTATGAAGAAAGGCATTTGTTTTCACATAGTCTCACAATATGCGAGCTACTGTTTATTCTGCATTGTTACAGAAACAACACGTGTTAGTTGTCACTTTTCCAATTTTACTAAAAAAAATGTAACCAAAATTCCAAAATTCCATGTAGTATTTTAATCTGTAATAATAGCTTACAATATTTAGGACAATCTTACTTCTTTATATTACCTAATTCAAAACTCCATTTAAATTTTGATGAAGGCTCACGTGCACATCGTGTGTTCATTTTGACTTGTTCTTTAGTCCGGTGGTTCTGTTTGTTACTCAGAAATCGAAGTGACTTTTCAAAATGTTTCATACTGGCGTCTCAATGCTTTCAATTCCGTCTGCAGTTCCTTGTATTGCGTGCCCATGTAATAACTTTTCGACAATTTTTCCACAACAAACAGCATTATTTTTCTCAGAAGCTGGAGGAGGTGGAGATTTGAGGGATAGATTGTAGACATTGTTGTCATGATTGTTCTTCCTAATTAATTGTACCGGCACAGCTTGTAATCCAAGGATCGCGGGTTCAGTACCCTCCAAGCCAGCCCTTGTCTGCTGCCTCAATGCATGCGTAGCTCCTGTTTCCTCGGCATCATATAGACAATCATGTACTCAGAGTGCCGTTAAAACCAGCCAACAAACCAACCAACTGGTAAAGTTGTGGTTGTCATTACCCAAAATATTGTCAATTCACTATTTAAATGGAGGCTAGCAGTGATGTTTTGTTTTGATTGCGTATGGTCCCCGTTATTGTCTAGAAAAGTTTTTAATTGTTTGCTTTTTTTTGGGGGGGGGGTGGTTCTCGCTTCTTTGGCTTTTCTAAGTCTGTTTTGATATCATTCATTGTACCGATGTTCATATTCAATAATGTCAACATTAGGTTGAAAAACATGTCACAAAACACAATGAAAGTTTTGCGTCTTACCCACAGGAGCTTCTCAATAAGTCATCCTTCTCGTTTCAAACGCATTCGCGTCTCAGAACCTCCCACTTTACAAAATCTATCACCAAGTTATTCACTTTGGCTGTTTACCATTTTTCTGCTTTTCTTTTTACTACTATTCATAAAATCTATTGGTAATGTATAACGACTTTAATGTATAATAGATACTTATATTAATGGAGGAAAAAGAATGTTAAAAAATAAATAAACGAATATTTGAACTTACTGGTGAAATGCTGAAAAGGATGGTTCTTCGTTGAATTTTCAGTAACACTACAATAACAACTGATATAACCCATTGAGAATAGTTGCCTTAGGCACTGTAAGAATGTCTGTAATAGTCTGTTCTTCATCTTTGTCAATCAAATATAAACCTTTTGTTAAAATATAATTTCTTCTGAAAGAAATTTATTTGTATGAAGTTGGTCCCCTCTTGGTGCGAAATTTCATTTATTGGCAGTGATGTTAAAGTCCTGTCTTGGTCTAATAACGGCTCTATCCGTTGATTATTAGTAGTTCTTATAAATGGTCTAAAGTTATTGACCAGTTGAATATGGTGTGTCAAAATATATTCTCTTTACGCGTGCATTTGTTTGTATGTGATTTATCACGATAAAAATCAAAAGGACTTTCTACATACAACATAATAAATTTGCTGTATGCAAAATTCAAGTGAACAGTTTGCATTGTAAATTAGTACGATACTTCCAATTTTATATTTTATAAGTGTAGATTTTTATGCGTACAGAGAAAATGCGAAATTACTCCTTTCCACGCGACATCAATGAGTCGGGGCCTGTTTTTCATCTTTAAGGCAGCTCATTTGGCTATTTACCTTCAACAATGCACTACAGTTCTTGTTTTATATCCAGTTAAGAAGTACTGAAGCAAAACTATGTGTCGATAATTCATGTTTTTATATTTTCAGATTGCTATTCTTGTAGTTTCGTAAATACCGGAGTCTTTTAGGTATTTTGGTACATAATTTTGCAATACATAACACATAAGTCTGTAAGTGGCTTCAGGGGTTTTACAGGCCAATAGCAGTTATGTCAGACTACTTTACTCACTATTTCGCACCGTCTTAGTGAAATGGGGGAAATAAGTAATAGTACCAGATCACAATTATTTCTTAGGTGGTATGGCAGTCCGGATGTCAGTAAGTCAACATTAACCAGATCACGCTCGGGCTTTTCCGCCCATAATCGGGAAACACTAAAATATAGCAACTGCCAATTCATGTACACGTAAATGGTGTATCGAAACGTGCGATTGACAACAGCCTTCAATACAATCTCTCATCACGACAACCCATCAATGGATGTGAAATCTTTTCTTCCCAAACTGTCCTTTTTTCAAGATTAAGTTCATTAGAGAACATGCTTTTACTTTAATGTCTGCTAATAATTCCACAAAGTGTTCTGTTTATCGGTGATTCCACCCTCCATCCCAACTACTCTACTTCGAAGTAATTATGAGGTAGATTTTCAGCAGAAAAGTCTAGAGGTTTGCATCCAGATCTAATGTCTTGATTGTAGAATCTCTGTATTGTTCTTTGACCAAGATTCGGCATGGTAGGTGCGGGTGTACGAAAAGTAACTAGAACGATTCGGAATAATTGAATCTGTCTTGCTAGGAAACGGTTGCATGACGCACGATGGACAGACTAATAGAATGGATAAGTGGTTGTATCTAAATGAGTCCATGAAATACACCGCCACTTGATTTAATTGAAAAATATGTCAGCGACAGCTGAGCAAATATGAACTTCAAGAAAGTAGTACTTATAATTGAGCATTCATAAGGCTAAATAAGTCTTTTCTGGAAAAGAGTGCCAATAATATCTGTAATTGAGTCCTTTGGTTACTGGAAATTTATGAATCTGGCTCTAATATCAGTTTATATAATTGTTATCGACTCGAAAAAGCAGCCAACAACGAGTTTTGAAAACGATTCTGACAGATTTAATATAAATTTTGCCATTCAATATAAATGCTTCCTTTTGAAAAAATGTAACGAATCTTGGAGTTTAAACGCAATTAACCCTATTCGCAATATAACGAATCTCGCAGTGTAAACGCAATCGTCCATATTCCCAATGTAACAAATCTTGCAGTGTACATGCAAACAAACCAATTCGCAATGTAACAAATCTTGCAGTGTACATGCAAACAAACCAATTCGCAATGACTGTATTCGGTGGTTGAGGTTGAATCTAAAAAAAAGAGCTTTACGGGGTGTCAATTGTGTTTCTACATATTAGATGAATCTTACCAACTTTGCATTAAAAAAAAAACCAACCCAAAAAACAGTTTGGCATTGGAATATTATATTTGAATACAAACTTTCAATCATTTGAAGTAATAATTAATCATTTGCCGTAGCCTTTAAGCGTCGATACTCACAAAGGCTTTTGTGTACTAGGGATTTACCTCCGTTGACGCTGTGCGAGATAGCACATATTGATATTGCATATATTTCTGTTTAGACTAGAGAATTTGTCTCCCTATACAAAGACATACGAGTTCTGTTTGGAGATTACTTAAACAGTGTCCATATTAGAGAGGTCATCGTATTATAAAATGATATTCCACCTCATTTCTTAAATGATGAGATTTCACTTGGTTGTGTTAAAACAGAATACCATTGTTTCACAGATGGTGCACTAAGTACCTATAAGGTTCTACTGAAATTTTACACTTCAATTCATTTATCTGTGCAGGTGGTTGAAAGTTTGTAAATATAATCTGAACAGAATAAAGCAGAAATAATTTCTGGATCGAAAGATGTTGGTTACATTGTAACATTTATATGATTACCTATGTTCACATTTATAGTCAGCATTGTATTTAGGAACTCGTTGTGTAGGAAATGTGTATAATGAACTGTACATATTAAAATATATCACTGCAGTACCTGGTAGATATGTAATAATGACTGTTATGATTTGTCAATTAATTAATGTTTCAAACAGAAAGGCTTTTCTGCAATGTGCCAAGCGAAAGGGGGCGCTTGACTTTTAAATATAATATGATACAAATAATTCTAACTACAATATATATATATATATATATATATATATATATATATATATATATATATATATATATATATATATGCAATGTGTCAAGCGAAAGGAGGCGCTTGACATTTAAATATAAAAGGATACAAATAATTCTAACTACTATATATATATATATATATAAATATATATATATATATATATATATATATATATATATATATATATATATATATATATATATATATATATATATGCAGTCGGTCAAGAACCTGTATAGAGTTTGCTTGAATTCGAAACATATGATTTTCGTATCTATTACAGTTTAATATAACACATAATGTTAAGACTGGATCCTCAAAGAAAACTTGGTGTATACCTGATATAAGTAGTTCACAGCTGCATTCCAACCCGTTTGAAGCGTTTCGTTCGCTTGTAGAAGTCATAAGACTTTGTGTAATATATACTTTTAAACAATTTTAACTCGTGGATTGTAATTTGAATGACATTGTGCGTCTGCGCGTGAGTGTTTGTGCGTTTTTTTTAAGTGCATACATGACATGGCACGTAACATGTAATCCATACTTTCGTTGAAATATCATGGAATTTAATAGCACCATTTTTGTCTTCAATCCAAAAATGAATGGACAGTTGCAGCTGAGGAACATTATCAATATGGCGTCATGTAGCATATCAAAATACTTTTTTGTTCTCAAAGGGTGGTAGTATTTCCACTTCCATTAACTTGTCTATTGTGGATTGGATTACACTTGTATTACCAGTTATCAAAAAGCAATATGTATACACACAGACACAGACACACACACACGCACACACACACACTCACACACACATACATACATACATACATACATACATACATACATACATACATACATACATACATACATACATACATACATACATACATACATACATGCATGCATGCATGCATCCATACACAAACACATACATACATACATACATACATACATACATACATACATACATACATACATACATACATACATACATACATACATACATACATACATACATACATATATGCACTAATCAGTTTCTAAAATAAAAAAAAACAAAAAACATTTCTGCCGAAATTCGCCGCAAACAAGAAACTATTTGCTTAAGAAAAGGCAATTTTAATATTAATCTGAAAAATGTAACTATTGGACATTTAGTCACATTAATTGAGAATCCAGATCAATATTTTAATATTTTCAAAGATAAGTGAGAACTCTTTGTTCAAATATTCAATTGCTGTAGCGCTTACGTTCATAATTAATGGCGTGTCTCTCAAAATGCTTTTGCATCCTAATCATTCTCGGTTTGGCCTTATCTCACTTTACACGTGTAATCCACTCAGTCCACTCAATATTCTGCCACTTAACAAAACTAAAATAAACATAAATTTCCCAAAATACATCATTGTTGACTTCAGAAAATTCTACACTGGCCCCATATTAATAAATGCAGACACTGAATCCATTATATGATTTAAAACTAGAGCTTATTTGACATCAAACAGGAAGGTTCTTTTTCGAGAAATTCTCCATGCAGGTTGTTATATATATATATATATATATATATATATATATATATATATATATATATCGCATACATTAGAAATGGCATGACCTTTAAAGTGTTGATATAAAGCAATTTTGATACACCAATACTGTTGGTATATCAAATCGGTATTCACCTATTGGGTATGAATACGCATTAATTATGGTTTCAACAGTAGGCTATTGCTTCTATGCCCTTTAGATCAGTGATGAATTTCCACTTAGTAATCATTAATAAAATAAGAAAATGACGTGAAAAAATATATAAAATAATCACCGCTTTGTAAATGAATTAAAGATGTTACACAATTCCATTGAAATTCCAACTGCTTCCCCCCTTCTCTCTCTCTCTCTCTCTCGTGCCATAAGAGACAAAAATGCGTGGTAATCTGTGGAGTGAGAGAGAAAATTAAAAATTGACCTCGATAGAAACCTTGAACTTGAACTTACATCAAGTAACCCAAAAGAACCCGAGTCGTTATAATTAATGGTATATGCTAACTTTACGTGGAATTTTTCAAGTGTTACACGATACCAGTGTTGCAAATTTGTAATAGCCAGGCAAGACGAGAGTGCTGTACTATAATTTCCCTGGCTAGGCGATACACACATACTGTGATCTATTTGATGCTTTGTTTGTTTTGTTTTTGTTTTTTAATCTTTAATAAGGTTCTAAAACAGATCATTTTTAAACATTAAAATGTCCGAAGACCTGTCTCCCCCCCTCTCTCTCTCTCTCTCTGTCTCTCTCTCTCTCTCTCTCTGTCTCTCTCTCTCTCTCTCTCTCTCAAATTGAACACTCGTTGCATAAATTTCATTTAAAGGAAACTCGGCATGTTTCGTTTTGCTTTGTTATGTATGATGTTTATATAATATTATATATATTTTAGGAAATTATAAATGTTTCTTCACTTTAATATTTGCTTAAATCTTTATGTTTATTAGGAAAAACATGTATAACTAGTGTCCTTGAATTAGGTTGTTTTGATCAATATGTTTTCTCAATTTGAAGGTCAAGGTTGATTTTTGTTTACAAGTAAAAATTCCATTAAGATGACACACACTCTAGAACATTCTGTCATGTGACCAATCTAGAACATTCTGTCATGTGACCAATCTTTATATATATCATGTTTGGTGGACATTTTTTCAGTTTTGACATTACCATCAGTCTTGTAAAGAGCTATTACAGTTGCGAAAATTCATTCCAAATTCTAAGAGAGGAATTATTTTAAATATTCATTGGATTATAACAGTGCTCATAAACTTTTGGATTTTGGATTTTTAATTGACAATTTTGGAATTTATGTGAACTTATTCAGAGATTTTGGAATACTTCATTTTGACATCAGCACATCAAGATTTCTAGTACATCAGGACTTTGGAGACCATTGGCACATAATAACATTCAAGGACACATTCTATATTTAGGACTTGTGATTAGAACAATCATTCTTATTGGATTATTAGGATTTCAAAACACATTACTGTAAGTGACTTTTTGATTTTTCATTTTAATTATCTAGTAATAAATTGTTTGTTGATTTTTACTTGATTTGTTAGTTTCACTTTCTTTCTGTTACATTTTTTTCTTAGACCATAGAGTCGTAACAGAAATTGGGGGCTCGTCATCTGGGATTGAATTTCTTTAAAGCATATTAGAGATATTAAATTTATCTTTGAAATTCATATTGATTTTGTCTTGAAATTTTTTTTTTGTCTTTGGCAAAGATTTTTAATAGAGAATTTTTTTGTGTGTGAAACCAACAAGCATTTACAATGGCATCTAATGTTCAGAATTTCATTTCAAAACCTACCCAGGAGGGGTTAGAGTGCATGAGAAAGGATGAGTTGCTCGAGCTTGCCAGAAAATACAGTCTATCTGAGGCAAAAGTATCATTGACAAAACAGGAGATAAAGATTATTTTAATTCAGTATTTAGTAGGAAAGGGAATTTTTGAAAATAGTGCTTTAAGTTTGAAGAGAAAGCCTGTATCTGGTTCTGACAGGAAATTAAGGGAATTAGAGTTAAAGAACCAGATGGATTTAGAATTGGCAAAGCTTCAGATTCAGAGAGAGAGAGAAAGAAGAGAGGCAGATACAGATGGAGAGAGAGAAAGAAGAGAGACAGATACAGATGGAGAGAGAGAAAGAAGAGAGGCAGATACAAATGCAGAAGGAAGAGAGGCAGATACAAATGCAGAAGGAAGAGAGGCAGATACAAATGCAGACGGAGAGAGAGAGAGAGAGAAAGAAGAGAGGCAAATGCAGATGCAAAGAGAAGAAAGGGAAATGCAATTTAAGTTAAGAGAATTAGAACTGGCAAACAGAGCACACTCCACTCCTTTAAACACAAGTTCAGGTTTTGATGTTACTAGATATATTAGGTTAGTACCCCCTTTTCAGGAAAAAGAAGTAGATAAATACTTTCTTCATTTCGAGAAAATAGCTGAAAACTTGAAATGGCCCAGAGAGCATTGGACTTTGTTATTACAAAGTGTACTTATTGGCAAAGCTCGTGAAGTCTATATTTCACTGTCAGTACAACAAAGCACTGATTATGATGTGGTTAAGGAGTACATCTTGAAAGCTTATGAGTTGGTACCAGAGGCATATCGACAAAGGTTTAGGAATTGTAGAAAAGAAACTGGACAAACTCATGTCGAATTTGCAAGGGATAAAGAACAACTATTTGATAGGTGGTGCTCAGCCAAGAAAGTTGATCAAGGTTATGATAACCTCCGACAGCTCGTATTAATTGAAGAGTTCAAGAGGTGTATCCATAGTGATGTTAAAACCTATCTTGACGAGCAGAATGTGGAAACTTTGGAAAATGCTGCTCGTATGGCTGATGATTATTCCTTGACTCACAAAATTTCATTTGGCAATAAGTCGTCCTCTCAGCAGTTTTCTGGTAAAAAACCATTTCAATCTCATTCGAGTACTTCCAAATTTCACAACAGCACAACTGTTAGGAATCAAACATCTGATAACACTGATCAGAAATCCTTATCTCTTCCTACGTGCACTTATTGTAAAAAGAAAGGGCACGTTATTTCTGATTGCTTCAAGTTGAAAAATAACCAACAGAGTAAAGACAGAGCTTTTCCAAATGCTCTTATTTCTACGAGGTCAAGGTCACGGTCTTGTATTGAAAGCAATACATTTGTTGGGTCAAACAAACCCCAGTCTGATTCTATTTTGGAGAGGCTTATGAACCATTCATGTCAGAAGGTTCTATATCACTTATTGGTGATTCTGCCAAACCTATCCCAATTAAAATATTAAGGGACACTGGAGCTTCTCAGAGTCTTTTATTATCAGGTACTTTGCCTTTGTCTGAGGAGTCTTCTTCAAGTGAAAGTGTTCTTGTTCAGGGAGTAGAGTGCGGCTTTGTAAATGTTCCTCTTCATTGTGTAAATTTGGCATCAGACTTAGTTTCTGGACCTGTGACTGTTGGGGCAGTGACTTCTTTACCCATAGAGGGTGTTCATTTATTACTAGGCAATGACCTAGCTGGAGATAAGGTTGTGGTTAATCCACTTGTAACTGACAAGCCTTGTTTGGATCAGAAAGTTGATCCTGTCGAAACTGAAATCCCTGATTTGTACCCTGCTTGTGCAGTTACTAGAGCTATGGCAAAAAGAGCTCTTGAGAGTGATGTTGATCAGGATATTATTCCTTTAGCTGACACATGTATTGGTCAGTTTTTTGATGAGGTCACTTTTCCTCAGGTATTGATCAATCAAATGGTATTGATCACAGTGATCCTCTTTTGGCAACTCATTCTCTTTGTTCTACTCAGGATGACAAACGACAATCCCTTGTCGTTGAACAGGAGCAAGATCTCGAGATATCTTGTTTGTTTCAGAGGGCTATTAGTGAAACTGAAGCCACACAAGTTCCAGTGTGTTACTTTGTGAAAAATGGGGTCCTTATGAGGAAATGGAGACCACCTGATGTACCCGCTGGTGACGAGTGGTCAGTGAGCTATCAAATTGTTGTTCCTAAGTCATATCGACAGGAAATTCTTAATTTAGCCCATGAAATTCCTTTGGCTGGTCATTTAGGAGTCCGTAAGACTTATCACAAGATCTTGAATCATTTTTATTGGCCGAAACTCAAAAGTGAGGTTTCTAAATACTGCAGATCTTGTCACACTTGTCAAATGGTAGGAAAACCCAATCAGAAGATACCTAAGGCTCATTTGCAACCGATTCCTGCATTTGATGAACCATTTAGTAGAATAATGGTAGACTGTGTTGGTCCTTTACCTAAAACCAAGTCAGCAACCAATACTTGTTGACCATCATGTGTACATCTACAAGATTTCCAGAAGCAATTCCTCTGAGAAATATAAAAACTAAAACTATTGTGAAAGCTTTGGTGAAGTTTTTTACACTTGTTGGCCTTCCCAAATCTGTCCAGTCGGATCAAGGGTCAAATTTTATGTCTGGAATTTTCCAGCAAGTTATGCATGAACTAGGCATCCAACAGTTTAAATCTTCTGCCTATCACCCTGAAAGTCAAGGTGCTTTGGAAAGATTTCATCAAACTTTGAAGAATATGATTCGATCATATTGCTTTGATACAGAAAAGGATTGGGATGAGGGTGTTCATTTGTTGTTGTTTGCTGTTAGGGAATCAGTTCAAGAGTCGTTGGGTTTTAGTCCCTTTGAACTAGTTTTTGGTCATACTGTCCGTGGACCATTGAAATTATTGAAAGAGAAACTTCTTTCAAATGAAGATTCAAAGATTAATCTTCTTGATTATGTTTCTGATTTCAAATACAAGTTGTCAAAGGCCTGTGAAGTAGCAGGAACTAATCTTCACATTACCCAGTCAAAAATGACATTAAGGTATGACAGAAATTCACAGGAAAGGAGTTTTAAACCTGGTGACAAAGTTCTGGCTCTCTTTCCCATACCTCAGAATCCTCTTCAGGCTAAATTTTATGGTCCTTATACCGTTGCAAAGAAAGTAAATGACTTAAATTATATCATTAACACTCCTGGGAGACGGAAACAGAAACAACTTTGTCATATAAATATGTTAAAGGAATATTTTGACAGAGATAGCTCAGCTAATTATTTAGTTAATTTAGTTGTGCCTGTCCCACACAGTGAAAATATCAACGATGGAATACAATCAGACTATAGTGACTCTGGTATAACCAATCTTCGGAATTCAGAAATATTGAACAACCTAGACCAGAAACTTTCACATCTACAACAACAGGAAAGAAATGAACTAAAACAGCTATTACATGACTATGAGCACTTGTTTCCTGATGTTCCAACACGAACAAGTAAAATTTATCATGACGTTGACATTGTAGATTCTGCGCCTGTGAAACAGCATCCTTATAGGATGAATCCTCTCAAACAGAACTATCTGAAGAAAGAAATTCAGTATCTACTGGAGAATGATTTCATAGAACCAAGTAAAAGTAACTGGAGTTCACCATGTATTCTTGTTCCCAAGCCAGATAATACATTCCGTATGTGTACTGACTATAGAAAAGTCAACAGTGTCACCAAAACTGATTCATTTCCAATCCCAAGAATGGACGATTGCATTGATAAAATTGGAAATGCGGAATATGTCACCAAGTTTGACCTTTTAAAAGGATTCTGGCAAATTCCACTGACGGAAATGGCAAAAGAAATTTCAGCATTTGCAACTCCAGATGGACTTTATCAATATAAAGTCATGCCGTTTGGAATGAAAAATTCGCCAGCAACGTTTCAACGTCTGATGAACATGATAACATTTGGTCTTGATAATTGTGACGCTTATATCGATGACGTCATTATCTACAACAACACCTGGGAAGATCATTTGGAAACCATTCGAAAATTCTTCGATCGACTCAGTGATGCGAATCTGACAATTAATTTGAGCAAAAGTGAGTTTTGCCATGCTTGTGTCACATTTTTAGGACATATTGTGGGACAAGGTCAAGTTAAACCTATAGAAGCTAAGGTCAAAGCTATCTCTGAATTTCAAGTTCCAATTTGTAAAAAGCAACTGATGCGATTTCTAGGTATGGCTGGATATTATCGGAAATTTTGTTCCAATTTTTCCAAAATTGCTGAACCTTTGACAAGTTTATTGAGTAAGAAAACCAAATTTTATTGGTCTTGTCAGGAATCTTTTGACAAGTTAAAGGACATGCTTAAGAATGCACCAGTTCTTTCTGCACCAAATTTTAGCCAATCATTTAAATTATCTGTTGATGCAAGTGATGTAGGGGTTGGTGGAGTATTGATTCAGGAAGACAAAAGTGGTGTGGATCACCCTGTGTGTTATTTTTCTAAAAAACTAAACAAGCACCAGAAAAATTATTCCACAATTGAGAAGGAATGTTTGGCTTTGACATTGGCTTTACAGCATTTTGAAGTGTATGTTACCTCAGCTCTTTCTCCAATTATTGTGTACAGTAATCACAATCCCCTTACTTTCATTAACAAAATGAAAGATAAAAATCGGAGATTAGTGAGATGGAGTTTGATATTGCAGGAATATAACATTGACATCAAACACATCAGGGGAAAAGACAATGTGATTGCAGATGCACTCTCACGTGCCTAGAAATGTAATATTGCTTGATGTAATTAAGTCCAGTATCATAAAACATGTTCTTATGTAATTTTGGTTATTATAGTATTAGATGTATATTCAAAAGAAAGCTTTATTATATAAATCTTTCTTTTTCTTTATGAGGGGAGGTGTTATGTATGATGTTTATATAATATTATATATATTTTAGGAAATTATAAATGTTTCTTCACTTTAATATTTGCTTAAATCTTTATGTTTATTAGGAAAAACATGTATAACTAGTGTCCTTGAATTAGGTTGTTTTGATCAATATGTTTTCTCAATTTGAAGGTCAAGGTTGATTTTTGTTTACAAGCAAAAATTCCATTAAGATGACACACATTCTAGAACATTCTGTCATGTGACCAATCTAGAACATTCTGTCATGTGACCAATCTTTATATATATCATGTTTGGTGGACATTTTTTCAGTTTTGACATTACCATCAGTCTTGTAAAGAGCTATTACAGTTGTGAAAATTCATTCCAAATTCTAAGAAAGGAATTGTTTTAAATATTCATTGGATTATAACAGTGCTCATAAACTTTTGGATTTTGGATTTTTAATTGACAATTTTGGAATTTATGTGAACTTATTCAGAGATTTTGGAATACTTCATTTTGACATCAGCACATCAAGATTTCTAGTACATCAGGACTTTGGAGACCATTGGCACATAATAACATTCAAGGACACATTCTATATTTAGGACTTGTGATTAGAACAATCATTCTTATTGGATTATTAGGATTTCAAAACACATTACTGTAAGTGACTTTTTGATTTTTCATTTTAATTATCTAGTAATAAATTGCTTGTTGATTTTTACTTGATTTGTTGGTTTCACTTTCTTTCTGTTACATTTTTTTCTTAGACCATAGAGTCGTAACACCTTTTAATGAAAAATTTAAAATTTATACATCTCGTGGTAGATCAAAGATATAGCATGCCATATTATATATATATATGTGTATATATATATATATATATATATATATATATATATATATATATATATATATATATATATATATACAAACATTGATAACGGCGCAAATACAAAACAGTTTCGCAACGTTTCGAGGTAATCAAGCTCTATGTCACTTACACCAACAAAACAAACACTAAATACAAAAGCCAAAATAAATTCTTGACTCGTTTATGTCTGAATGACAGGAGGAAAATCTACAAGCAGGAGATATCAAAAATAGAAGTAAGAAAGAAGAAACAATATAAAAAACGGTCTTAAAACAGGTCAACCACATGTATATTATTTGCTGCCAGCAGCCGAACAAAGTTGTATAAAAAAATCAAATAAGAGATTATGATTCCTATCGCACAGAGAACCAAAATGTTTTGACCTAATTCCCGGCTGGGGACAAAGGACGGAAACCATGCGTGGCGACAAATCAATGCCATCTAAAAAAATTACAATAGAAATTATATCCCGATAAAGTTATGCATGGGGTACTAAAGGAAATATGTCAAGAGAATGGCGTAGCGGAATAATGGACAGGAGTAATAATAATACCTGTAAAGAGTTACGTAATATTTATTTGGATAAATATTAACACAAACACTGCGTACGTCTGATAAATTGATGCCTGGCTGTAATTTTTTAAGACTGCATTGGGAAGGTTAGAGTGGTTGGCGAGTTTCGCGTTCATTTTGTTGCGAATGTGTCTCTAGTGGTTATTCATTCGTTTTCTGAAATCAACGGTTTCCATCGATATTGAAGTTATATGGAACAACTTTGGATTAAATGTGGCATGCTCTATTGGCCAGTGCCGACACAAAATGGAACAGTTCTATGTGTTCTGACTTTTCCTTCCAAATGAATGGACGTGGCACAATATAAATGTGTCAGAATCGAAGTTTGTGTTATTCGATTGGGTTTCTATGTATTCCGACTGTGCTAACTCCCAAAGGAGCATTCCAATAGATGCAGATGTTTCTCCATATTTGGCTGTCTTTAAAAACTTACTATCAGGGTGAGCACATTAATCCGTCTTTAAAGTCTCATCCTACTGAAAAGTTTACTGCGCATGCTGCATTTGTACATTTTCCACGTGACTGACCTTATTCTTCATTCTCTCTACACCACCTCCTCTCCCAGAGCAGTCCGCACTGTGTCAGAATCAAATTTTGTGTTATTTGATTGGGATTCCACATATTCTGACGTTGCTAATTCCCAAAAAGCATGCCTCTGGATTTCAGATTGACAGAAACTCCGTTACTCACTAATAATTTGGTCCCATTAGCCAGAGAACACGTCTTCCACAGAGGGATCAGATCAAAGATTTATTTTCTGTAAACACCAATGCTACCGTTTGAGAAAATTAAAATATTTTGTGCACTAGATGACCCAGCACACAACACATGTACTTCTTAATTAAAGTGGGCAACCGATAAAAGCTAGTTTGGTCATCAGTTTCGCACCGGAGAGGCACAATCAGAATCGTGTACGTACACATACAGAATCTATGTGCCTGTTGAAAGCACTGACAAAAAAGTCTAAGAAAATGAAAAAAGGAAAATTCCACGCTGGTATTGCAGTCAATGGCCCAATTTCCAAGTATTATGTCCGGTAATCACGTCTAGACTGGTACCATGCTGAATTAATAATTAGTGGTCTGAATCCGAGAATGTATTTACACTTGTTTATCTTAAAACAAGGTGATTGATACGATCTATAGCCGTAATTACAACTTGTTATGTATTTTGATCAACAAAGAAATTAAACAAACATACCTGTCGCCATTATCTACAGACCAGGTATGGAATGCCTCCGTTATAGCCGAGAAGTCTGTATTCAATGCTTGGTAGAAAAGGGTCTATTAAGGAAATGCCCCCTCCCCCCACAAAAAGCAGTCTATTATATCCAATTGTTCTTTCTTTGCATATTTTTATTTGGTCCTATTTCTTCATAATAAAATTCATTATGCGTATACAACTGTTCTGAAGTGCCTGTCTTCTTGCATATACATGTAAACAATATATGAACACACACACACACACACACACACACACACACACACATAAATGCATACCATGCATACATTCATTAAAAACTGAAATATATAGATACATAGATATATACTACTGTCACATGTCACCTAATTTTACATGTAGCTGTAGGGAAGGAGAAGCTCCGAATAATAAAAAGCAACTAACAAATATCAGAGAATTTTTAAAAGGACGCATACAAATTTGCATAAACTAAGTTTAAAGTAAAAGCCATTAGCGAGTTGCCACAGTTGACTTTAATAGGATTCCAGCTCTTAAAAACCTGCTTGGAAGGAATTACTCCTCACTAACCTATTCGATTATATATATTAACGGATCTAAGAGCATTTATATTATTAGTTTCCCTCAGGACCGAGCTTAAAAAGAACCAATTCAAATACACTGTGTGAGCTTGGCTTAAGGTCGTTGTTTTCACTACTTCCAAGGACCTCAAGATAACAGTTGGTGTAAATTTAAGGGCTCTTAAATGCGCTAATGCCACAAATCATTTTCATATAATCAAACTAAGAGCTAAACATTTTCGACACTTGAATATCACATTTGTATGGTTTATCTTACTTCACATTGGTATCTATCTGACTCAATTCTAAGCTGTAAATCTGTATTTAATGCCACGCATCACAAAACTGGCTCTGAACACCGAACACACAGAATTGTTCCTGTCTCTAATTGCAAAACGTGAGAATATCACAAGACTACCATTTTACGACAGTAATACATGATACTATAAAGTCCTGTGAATAATGTTTAGTATGAATGATTTGACCTAACTGGCAATTACTCGGTTTGAGACGGGGACGTAAATTCAGATAGCACATATCCAAGGTTTACTATATAAAGTAGTTCCATTAGAAACCACACATTGAGTTGGGGGGGGGGGGGGATTTTCTTTCCAACCGGGATATGTTTCCTCTTTTACCTCAAAGTAATTATTTTGTTAAATCATATGATGGATATAATTAGCTAATGCATTCCTGTTCGTCTACAAATCAGAGCAAGAGTAGTTTTACGCTATTTCGGGGCATGAATTTTTTTCTTCTTAAAAGGTTCCAGCTTCTCCGGCCCCCCACCCCCACCCACCCCCCCCACCCCCCAAAAAAAGTAAATGGTCGGCCCCTAATTTACCCCCTATTTACTATATTACAGACTTCGCTATTCTAGTAAGTTCGCCATTGCCTTACTGTGTGGGTCACATGGGTGAAACAAAATATCTAATCAAGTAAAAACAAAACAAGAAATTCTTTGGGATAATTGGTGATTCTCTGATTAGATGCGCAGATGAATCGCAAAAGACTGACACCGTGGTATAACAAATGATTACGTATCAAAGCGCTCTTTAAAAATTTCTTAAATGCACTATAGCATTGGATTGGAAAATTTTGTTCTTCAAGAGGGTATGATCTAAAAGGAACGAAACATTCAATCCTGCTTGACAAATGCATTTTTTGTAATTCTTTTTTTTTTCAGATCCAAACTTTTATCGTCATTGGGATCGTTTACAGTTACATAGAAAATTACAATTTCTTTGATCTTTGTAAATGCAACATACGCTAACCTAATTTTTTTTTCTTATATTTTTCTTCTGTCATCACACACCTCAACAAATTGTAACCACACTCTGCAAGTAAACAGATAAATTAAGAACTGTCGTTGTCAGTGGAATAAAGTACTATCATTAATTATAGATCTCTCTAAGGTTTCTTCATTTGATTTGCTGCGAAATATTACTCCACATTCCTGAATGTCTTTGTGTACTATCTTTTGGAACCATGAAATAAAAGATTCCAACACAAGGACCCAGCAGTAAGCTCGTGATTGTATTACGTTGCGCATCTTGGATTTTTTCTCCTTCTGGATCCAAAGCTTTAATTAATTCTGGGCGATCGGTAAATCACAATCGGAACATCGCTCGGCAATTTCCGTCAAATCGATAATAACCTCGGATACAGTTTTAGGAATAAACATAAAAAATTTGATGGATTTGGTGATTCGCCACTGGTACAGTACACCACATATGTTGCATCAGAAAAGGCCGACCATGTTACGATTGTGACTTTATCTCCTTCCGCCCCAGATTATATAAACTGAACAAAAGTAGTTTCGAAATTATTTCTTAATGGCGACGAATCTCGAGTTGACAGAAAAAGTCGCGCACGTTCCGATTGCGGGTAAATCATATACGTATGACAAGCATGTGGCAACCGTCAGTTTTCTTTGAGCTTCCCTCCCGTTTGTCATATAATCATCTTCTTGAAATAATTCTTTTTCATTGTTTCCTCAAGTTCAAATAGTTTTTCCCATCAAAATATGACGGGTTGCAAGTATATACAACTTGTAACATATTTTTACCCGGACAAAACATCAGGACATGGGAGCTAAGTGCATTTCCCCAGGACACAACGCAGCAGCCGACCCTTGGATTACAAGTCCGACGATTTACCAACTGATCTACCGCAGTTCCCTCAAGAGTAGCATGGCAATCGGCAGTGTCCTCGACATTAACACATTTCAATCGATACATGTTTGTCAAATATAAATAGCAACAGTTTACAGACCGTAATGGCATTCTTAAGAAAAATTTGGAAGAATCTATTCTATGGATGAGTAGTCTGTTTAACTTTTACCAATGCTATAGATGGTTTTATGATCTGGAAAGTCAGAGTAGAGTCGGAAGCATGCTTGAGGCTGTCTCCTAATTTATCGTGTGCGTGTGTGTGGGGGGGGGGAGGGGTCTGGGCTGTTTCTGACATCGGCCCCCAAATAGTTTGTAAAAAATAATCTTGTTCTTTGATTTTTAGAAGATTTTTTTTTATATCCATTACATTACTTGAAAAACAGACACATATATAAAAGTCAGACACCACCACCAGAAAATTAAATGGTCGGTACCCAGTGGTCTACATTAACTGTATTACAGATAGATACTCGATATATACGCCACTATTTATTATTATCTGCTCTATGTATGTATGTATGTATGTATGTATGTATGTATGTATGTATGTATGTATGTATGTATGTATGTATGTATGTATGTATGTATGTATGTATGAACGTTTTTATATAGGAGAAAATATTCAGTTCCATGAGAAAGACAACTTATCTTAATAATAATATCCTTGTCGGGATGATTTTGATGTAACAAGGATGTTGTATTAATTGTCTTTATCATGTTTATTCACATATTTTTCATTGTTCCGAAATAACATATTTTGGACAGGTGTTATAAATAGTATTTTGGAATGTACTATAAACTGTATATTGGACAGGTGTTATGAAATGTAATTTGGATAGGTGTTATAAATTGTATTTTTGATAGGTTTAATTAGTTGTATTATGGACAGGAGTTATGAATTGTATATTGGACAGGTGTTATGAATTGTAAATATTGGACAGGTATTATGAAATTTATTTTGCACAGGTGTTATAAATTGTATTTTTGTACCAGTGTATGAGGTTATAAGGTTCATTAAAGTAAAACTTACGATCACTTTGACTTCATCAAAGTAGATAATATGATCCCTTGTACCAAACACATACTAGCTTATTAAAGTTAAATTTAATAATATAGTCTGACTTGGTATGCAGTGTTTACTGCAAATTTATTAAAGACATTCTCTGACGAGTAATAGTTATGCTCAGGACCGGATTAAGACATTTAGAGGCCCTAAGCACTGAAAAGAGTATGGTGCCCCCACCCTATGTAATTAAAAAGAAACCCACCTAATTTCTCAATTTTTTTTTTGGTTTTTTTTGGGGGGTGGGGGGTGGGTGCGCCTGCTTTGCTGATGCCCTAAGCACGTGGTTAGTCTGCCTATTGGGTAATCCAGCACTGATTATGCTGCAAATATATTGATCACACAATTGATTTCATCTACTACTTGTCTTCCTGACGATGGATTGTAATGACCCCATGTGCTTTGTAATACTCTCCAAATCTCTTGAATGATTGAAAACCTCTGTACATAGCTACTTCACAGCCTGATACCTTGTCTCCTGTGAATTTTAAATGAGGGCTATGTTTTGATTTAAACATTATTTGCTCACTTACAAAATGGGATGGTGCATAAATTGGGGCAACTTATTTCTCTCCCTCGAGAAAAGAAATATCACATTACACGGCGAATTACAAATGGTCCATAAATATGAATAATTACAGAAATGAAGAAAGATTAGGTTCGGGTTAAAGCAGTGCATAGGTTATGTACTCAGCGAACAAAATGAACCCCAATACACAAACGTTTATCTTTTGGGAGCTCATTAGTGCAAAATGATAGATTATTCGGTTGAATAATATACGATAATGCGAAAATTCAAGTATCTCCTGTTGAGACAAATACACATTCGTATCGAAATCTCATCGGAAGGCCTAGACTAGAAAGAAAAAAAAATGAAATACTATCTTAAAAAATATGCGACTGTTAAATAGTCTCCTGAAAATATATTGTTAACATGTGGATTAAGCAAAACTTTTTTTTTTGCATGGTCTCTTAAGACATGTCACGAATAGTACATAATGATGTCCAGAGTAATTTAAATAAATAAATTCAGTTTGTACGCAAAAGGTATACGATGTGATAGAAGAAAGGAAAATAATACAGATTGCTTATGTAGATATACTTCTTGCTTTTTGTGTTGTCTCTTGACCAAGTTTAACCTTTCATCTTAGTTTATTTTCGGATAGTTATTTGCAATTATGACAGATACTTTTGCAATACAAAGACTGTGGTATAGTATTCATACTATAAACAAGACTGTCATTGTTATACTTTGAAGAGAAAAGTGAGATATGAACATTGAAATATAAAACGTTACTCCTCCTGTGAACGATATAAATATGTTTCAAAGATAAAGGAAGAACATTTGTCAGATTTAAAATCTATTCAGAAAATAAGAATTTAACAAAACGTTCAGCCTAGCAAATCAATTATTGTAATTAGGATAAAAATACTATTATCATACAGCATTTACGCTTTCAGTTTAAACTTTATTAAGCATGCAAAGTGAGATGCTAATATTTTACTTCATATGTTGCGTATTGCAACCTGAGTGCAATAAAGAATTTTTAATTGAATATGTCATTGTCATTGTTAATTCAAACAAATATTATGTACATAATGGTAAACTGATAGTGATGGATTTCATGAACCATATTATCATAAAATGATTTAATGACGACACGAAATTGCTTCTGAAATAATGGCACTTGAAATATAAGTAGAATAATTGGAAATGTTTGTATAAGCCACTGGAACAAAACTTTGACTTTGTGCAGACGTTATTTCTCTGTCAATAACAAAGTGTGGGACATTTTTTTAATAACTAGAGTAAGAATATTATTCTTTGAGCGGACTTCGCCTAATGTTAACTTCTTTACAAATCACAGATCATTTTGTTGTTATTTTTGTCATCCGAGGATTGCATCATTTCACTTTTAGCTTTGCACCAAGAATACGTCAAGCACGTGTCTTCAAATTAATTTTCTTTTCGGTTATGTTGCATTCAAGTTAATGGACATTTCTCAAATGGAAATTTTTTTAAATTCTTTTTTGCACTAAATTTTATATTTCTCCACAATTAATAGTTTCTGTTCATTCCCGAGTGTAATTAACGTATGGAAGACTAAAACGATACTAACAAATACATTTTGGGAATATAAAATCTGACCACGACAGATGACCTAATTAAGAATCCAGGTAGTACCTTTACGTCGAAATCAAGCTTTTATCAAATAACTGCAACATAATATCTCGTAATAACAACTAAGCTATCTCGTACGTATCACTAATTATCTGGTACTTACGAGTTAGGTGTCTCGTAATTACGATTTAGCTATCTCGTAAATAAGATTTAGCTATCTTGTGATTACAACTTAGAATTAGTAACTAAGACTTACTATATCGTTATTACGACATAGTAGAAATTTTATACATTAGTTAATACCGGCTGGCAAACAGAAACATATGTAGAGATTTCTACATTTAGATAGATGATAGATATATAGATGGGTAGAAGGGTAAAAAGAGGTAGTTAGGTAGGTATATTGAGGGTGCATGTACACAATAATGGAATATATTTCCAAGTCCAAAAAGAGTTAGAAGGGGAAGATAAAGACAGCAAGAAAGAAAAGGAAAGGAAGAAAAATAATTGCTAATTTATTAATTTGTATAACACTCAATTGTATTAGAATTGATAAACAACTGCAATAGAAACCCAGTCCTATAAGAGCAATAAAGAAAAAGAAATTAGAAGAAAAATGAATGATCGAAAAACATAAGAAAAAAGAAGACGTACAAAAGAAGAAGACAAGAAAATAAAATGTATTTATTAATTTATATTGAGTATAAATTGTGCAGTGTCATAACAAAGAAATACTCTGCCGTAATTACAAAATACTGAATTTTAATTGTGATATAACTAACTCGTAATTCTGAGACAGCTAGCTCGTAATTACGAGACACTAAGTCGTAGTTACGAAATAGCTAACTCGCTGTTGCTAGACAGCTAACTTGTACTGAGTCTTAAAAAAATTATTACGACTCGGTCACAAACCGGCTTCCGACATCATTTAATTTAACATACAGCAGATAAGAATTAAAAAGATTTTATTAATCTATCATGGTAATTAAGCACTAATCTTGAATCTTTTGTTCGCTTTTTAGAGTGACAATTTATTTTCTATGTTGAATTATATGGACTGCAATAGGCTAGTGATTTGCAAAATACGATATACATTTCTCTGAGTTAAAAATAAGTTCTCACCAGCAACAGTAACTCAACAACGTATGCTCCTTGGATGTAGCAAAAACATAATCAAGCTCCATGAGTAAATACAGGATTTTTTCGACGATGCCTTTGATCACCTATGTATCGTCCGTTCCACGATCAAATGCTGACCAGTAGAATCGTAGATATTTACTAGTTTGATAACCCTTTCAATAGAAACATTACCAAGCCGAAATTTTAAATAGACACGTAATGGAGTGTGTCCTTTAGTACGCTGTACATAAAATAGAACGTTACATATAATAATGTAACATCAGTATCAAAGCCATGTCAAAGATGAAGGATTTAAAAGATATGGATAAACCGCTCCTGTGTAGACAAACAGACCCTCTATAACCTCTTTTCCCTCTACATGACAGCTTGCATTTCTCCAGAGACCAAAAGTACTCTTGACATGATTATAAGGTTTTGTTTTCTTGGTTCTAAAATAATTCTAAAATAATCACAACGTTGAAATTGTTAGAACCATTTTATTTTATCTCTCAAACTCCGAATTGAAGAAGAAGCCATGACATGTCATTAAGGAAAAGCATCAACATTAAATTGTTTTGTAATCGTCTTAACGTCATTATCTCCACCTGCATGTCAAATTTATTAATGCTAGTTTTATATGAAGATGTCAGAAGTAACTCCTCAATGCAATGTTCGTGATCAAACCCTTTGGCGATCACTAAAAATCTAGTCTTATGTTCAAATTGGGATCTAAATCACCCCTTAAGGCTCTAGTTTCTGGCACAAAAGGAACCATTATAGGGTAAAAAGGTACTCGATAAAGGCACATCGTTTTCTCTTAGAAAATTTAAAAACCTGTATTATGGTCTTGTTTTGGATGTGGAAATGAACTGTTACATCTTTCCGGTATCTGAATATCTTTTACTGAACGAAAGGCGTCTGTTATATAATAGGGTTTGTCAATGTCGTAATGGATTTGTGTCAGCTTCAAAAATATGTGACATCATTTTATATGCTACATTAGCTTTAATTTTCATTTGTTATATATTCTTGTCAGTGTTTTACAAATTGTATACTCTTGATTGATAACAGCATTTTCATCTGTTTCCCAAATGTGCTTAACTGATTTCCCTTATGGTGTTTCTCTTCGTGTCACATTTTGCAGTTATCGAGTACGGAATTTCACATTTGAATTTAAACAGAGGATGAGACAATTCCATGTCCTTTTTTTATATCTAAACCATGGCAAACCAGACATGGCTGGAACTATCTGGCGTGAGTGAATATGTTATCACTGAAAATATTCAATGACTCGAATTTCTACAACGAATTTACCCCCACTCTCGATCTGGAGTTAAGAAATACACAAAAATATCTTCATTACCTTGAACTGTGTAACCGAGGATGCATATTTCCATAATCCACAAGGACGATTTACTATTGCTAACAACAGTCTCGGGCTGAGGTTTAAACACGATTAAAATTCTCACAATTTCCATAATCCACTAAGCAAATAACTATTTTATGTTTCAGAATACATATCATGCCATTTTGCTGCAACAAAAAAAAATGGATAATGGCTCCTCACAATGTCGCTAAAATATACTTCATCTTTTCTGTTGCGTGATGGTCAGAATCGAACAGTATTTCCCAAAAGACAGGAACCATATGAAATTTGTCGAATAATAACACATAGGAAAAAAAGCCATTTTGTCCTTCTTATCACCTATTTAGTGATTTAAATTTTTATGTTTTGCAAACCCCTTTACAACAAGTAAGACAAAACATTTTGAAAAAAGTGTATGCTAACTTGGACAATAGTTTGTCTCGTTTATTGTATGATAACTTTTATTGTTGTAAGATTATGGGTGTTGACATTGGATAAGTTAACATTACATACCTCTTTTTATAAGATGTGATAAAAATCATATTTAAAAGATACAAGTTTATGTGCATAGTATTCGATGTTGTTTTAATTTTCTAATGATACATACAGCTGGCTGGCTGGATAAAAAAAAAGATTTTTTTTATCGTTTTTATTTAAACAAAATAAAAAATACAAACAAGAGGATGATATACAAAATGGTAATTAGGATAAAATGCTTATTAGATGTGTGCATAATTATGCAAACACGTGCAAATTGCAAACATTATGGTATACAGTCTTTTGCTAAATTACTATATTACAAGACAATTACATTTTATCTTGTTTGATTTTATGACGTAGAGGGCCTATATTGTATCCTCTATTTTACGTAGTCTAGTTCTATTTCTGAGAGCACAAAGACATTAACAAAACTGCGTCATAAACAGAGGGAAATTGTAATTAAATAAAAGTAGAGAAAAGTCAAAATAGTAGCTTTCTAAACATGATCAAGAATAGACTAAGTAAACAGACAAATGTTAGAGAAGCCATTCCCACATTTCTGAAGCTTTTTGTTTCTTTGTGTGTTTGTTCGTTTTTCGTATTGTCTTGAAAATGTCGTAAGTATCATACGGTATGTACCTTACCCTGAAATTCCACTAATTCCAGAAATGGACTTTATTTCCTAATGTCAGCTTTCCTGAAGAAGACGAGTGCGTGATGTTCAAGGTTGCCTATATAGTTCTTCTTTGAATGTATTTGGACATATTTTATCAGTGTCTCGTTTTTAACAACTTACAAATGAAAAAAGTATTTTAATCGTATGACATATATAAAATTTATATAAAATGTGAATTAGAACATGCGTCATCGAAGTCTACAGTCTGCAGATCAATGTCTTGTTGAACTTAGATAGGAATAATCTTTTAAGATGGCTTAACCGGGATAGTTATTTTAAGTATAGCCCATCAAGCCCGACAGCCCCGTGAGACCGGTATACAATTATGTCAATTTTAACTTCTGTCTATTAGACATTGCTCTTCATCTGAACTGTTGTTCATAAAGAATCTGACAGAGTTTAATACTGATGCATACATCAATACAAAGTGACATCAAAGACTAGTCTGAATATAACAAAAACAGCAGATGCAGAAAATCTAGCATCGCAATAAATTGTTTTAGTGCCAGTACTTCAAAATTGCAAGGAAATGGTAACATCTCTTCTTTTTCTTGTTTTCACTCATATAGCATGTTTCTATAGCATAATGCTTCAAATTCAGATTTAAAAAAAATATATTTTAAAAATATCTACTGAAATGTAGGTAGATTCTTTTAAGTGAGAAATATTTAACTAAAGGACAATTTGTTAAATTAATGCTGATTTGTAATGTAGGTTGTTATTTATTGCCTTATTCCCTTGTCTAACGATAATCGCGTTACTAAAGTTGTACTTAAAATATCATTATTTTTATGAGATAAAGATGTTTAAATATCCACTTCAAAATATAACTTCCTCCAAAGGACTAGCTAATTTTCACTCATTCTCGTCATTACCATATGATACAGCATGAAGTCACCGCTGTTTGGTGCGCTGTCAAAGATATAAAGATTGATACACTACATTACGCACAAATATGTAAACACTATGTCAGGAATAGAATTTCACAAGAATGTTATCACCTTCAATTGGATGGTGTACACTAAAGTCCGTCGGAAGCAAAATCGATATACAGACTAAATCACTCTCTCTCTCTCTCTCTCTCTCTCTCTCTCTCTCTCTCTCTCTCTCTCTCTCTCTCTCTCTCTCTCTCTCTCTCTCTCTCTCTAAACTGGTTAGTTCCTGAAGTTGTTTCATCATTGCAACAGAACGTTAACATTCCTATTGTGCTACCGATGTTCCGAAGTCTGCAATACACAGGAACGCAGCCGACACGACATCTACTAAGAGCACGTTTTGACAAGAACATGGATCAATGTGGATGGAATCGAATTGGAGCAAGTCGGGAGCAACGAGTGAAAACGAGCTCCTGTCAAAGTCATGCTCAACTCTGTGTGGGGATAAGTAGCTCAGCGCACAATTATGCACAAGACGAAATACTTTGCGGGTCCGTTCCGATACTTTCAGTTGGAGGACGATAAGAGAAATTAATAAAACACATCAAGGATCCTATCATGGTGAATGAAAAAGAAACTCTTAAATTTTTCGAGCCAAACGATTTTGCCAATGTGATCATCGCTGTTTACGTGACGACCAACGCCAGTTTAAAGTTGTACTTGGTTATGGAACCTTAAGCAACCACTCGCTTTGCTTCGACACAGACAGCTGTATGTACATGGATTGGGCTCTATGATATCACCTTCACGTGGAAGACGAATGTTTAGGAGAGTGCACCGATGTACACCCAGAAGGCACCATTCTTGGGTTTGCGAGTGGCGGACCCAAGAATTACAGTTAGCAGTGCCGAGATAAGAAAGGTTAATTCTACACAAAATTCAAAGTTAAACTCAACTACCTTTCAGTGAAATGGTGAACTTCGACGTGCTGCAACAAGTATTGAAGTTTCGGAAGGACAAAGACTTTCTGGTCAAAACCCATGATCCGTACAAGATTACACGTTTGTCGGGTCACCAAGATGATAGTAAACCATCGGAAAAAGTGTATCCGATCGTCTGCAAGAAACAGGTGCGA
Organism: Margaritifera margaritifera; assembly: GCA_029931535.1. Classification (NCBI taxonomy): domain Eukaryota; kingdom Metazoa; phylum Mollusca; class Bivalvia; order Unionida; family Margaritiferidae; genus Margaritifera; species Margaritifera margaritifera. Next base: position 3,489,124 of record JAQPZY010001523.1, on the reverse strand, counting down.
CGACTTCTCGATTACACTGTGCCGCACGGTTACAGTCAAGTATAAAAAGGCAAAGTCGAAATGGGGGCAAACGTTCTCACGAGAGACGTCGAAACGTCTACATAAGGATGCTTTCTACGCAGAAAAAGAGACGAGTGGGATGCCGTACCTTAGGAGAATACAACGCCTTTTTCCATGGAGGATGATGCTGTCACCGTGCAAACCTTTGGATGTTATACTTGTAGTAGCAGGTCTGTCCATGTTAGCTAGAACCCACTCCCAACACAACAAGCTAAAGTAAAATTGAACATTCTAGAGCTACTCTGTTATTACGGATAATCATTTATGTATGTAGATTACAAGACTTCATTGACCCTGCGGGGATATTGTGGGTTTGGGAGCAGATTTAACACGTTCAAAGGGAAATGACCTATACATCTCAAGGCCCGCCCCCTTCCAAGGCATTAGCCAGAGCGGAATTTGTGCTCTTAGGAGAAGGAAATAGAGTGTAGTGTTTTAGTTATGGCACAAAACTCTACGAATGGGAGTCTAAAGATTCGGCATACAACGAATATGTCAGATTGTCTCCGCACTGTGATTATATTCATTTGAGCCTCCCAGAAAGCGCATAGAGAAAGAAAGAATAAGGGGAACCAGGGACTCAGTATTATCATCATCATCATCATCATCATCATGGACACTTTGGAAAAAGGTATTGAGAATTGTCTGGACATGAAACGTACCTAACAATCCATGTTTAGCAATAACTTAGACATTATATAATTAATTGCTACCAAATCTTCATGAAATATTTATTTTTTTATTTGTGCGGGATACAAATCATCGGTCTGCTACCAGTCTTCTGATGCTAAAAGACATATTTTCCGTGTTGTTTGGTATGCAGCTTTTATGATGTCCGTCGGTATTTTTCCCACTAGTAGACAGTGTGAGATGGCCATCATATCCCCTGAGATTGTGAAATGCCACAGGTACTTTAGTTCTCGTTGGAGATATTTTTCGTTGTAAATTACAATCAGAAAGAGCAGCTCTTTTATATTTCCCTCTAATATGACAGTGATCACTTACTTTATTGCCATCTAGTTTTCTTTCTGCAGATGTGGTAGGAAGTTTCATTTTCAAAACCAGTTTTATCGTGTTTAGTAGTTTTTATTGGCACCAGGCATTTTGAAAGCATCTCTTTTTCCTTTTATTTCATCGTCTAGATCACTTTGTTTGCCGGTAGAATAGCCAATTCATGACTATCCAATCGCATCGCTTTACAACATATGCGTATCCGCAAACAGGTTTTTGCTTGCTTGTTCTGTGCTATCACTATTGCTGATTTTTACCAGTTGATTCAGTGTTTCAAAATCGACAAAGATAACATTTCATTTTGATAATTTTTAAATGTTATCATATTTTTCCCTTCTCGAGTAGTACAACTCGCTGACATTTAGATCCAATACCTTTACAATCAATACTATGATTTTCCAAAAAGTTTCTCTGCTAAAAACGTGAAAGCATCTTCTTTTACATAAATACTTATTTGGTTCATGTTTGCTACTGCTATATACCAACCGGAAAATGTTTTTGATCCATAGATAATAATAGTTCTCATCTTCTGATATTAATACTAGATCAATAATACTTTCTCTTTTTTCATAGCTAATCCTTAATGGGTATAATCCATCACCCCACCCATAAATATTGATAGCCAATGTGCTATTAAGTTTTTCAGATTTAGGAATATCTTTTGATGAAACTGGGAACTTGATATCACCAAAATTTAACTTGTTAACATTATTTTTATTCTTGGGTATGCGCTCAGCTTTGCAGTCAGCAGGATATAAAGCTGCCAAAACAGCCCATTGAAAACATGTATTATCATTATTCTGAACATTTATGCTTCCCTTTTTATGCTATTTCTTTTGGTAAAGGGATGTCACTTTTCTTCTAAAATGGCTTGTATTGTCAGATGTATAGATAAATAACGAGAACATGCCGCATTCTCCAACTGCTACCCATGTTTACGAATTCATCCAATTAGCGCTTTATTTCGTTAAAATCACGTGGGATACTGTCATTAACATTGCTTACATTTAGCACAGGCACCGCTTTACTAGCAAAATGGCAGCAATGTCCTCTGGTACTTCTATTTCGATCAAAAATATGACCTTTTAATACATCCTTATTTTTATCGGAATACTGAATTTTATTCCCTTCTTTGCAATTATTTCATTTTTTTTTAGAAATGTTGCAATTTTTCTTTCAAATTTGTCTAAGTCATTATTATGTTGGTATCTATTATCTCTCGGGGTCTCAAATCTTTCAACAAATGTTTTGGCTATTTTCTTTTTCAAAACGAACATTGGTTCATGAGCCAGTGTTATTGGAGATCGCACAGGCTTTATTTGAGGCGGTACAGGTTTTCTTGGAGATGAAACGGGTTTGATATCTGATTTTGGAGCGAGATGGCACTGTTTTTCTTGGGATTGGAATTGGCTTTATTGCATATGGCACTGTTTTTCTTGAGGTTGGAATAGGCTTTATTAGAGATAGCGCTGTTTTTCACAGAGTTGGAATAGATTTTATTTTCTTTTATGTTCACATATAATTTTTTGCATAATCATTCCATCTTGGCTCTTTTATGCATTTAATATCTTTTATCATATTATGATGCTCTCCAGAATGATCTCATTTGTATAGTTCTTTGAGAGCATGGTTTCTAAATTTTTATCTCCAGCCCGGGGTAAATTGTTCTTTTATGTTGTTTGTTTGTTTCGCAAAATTTCTGTAGCTCTCAACATCTTCATTATATATATATATATATATATATATATATATATATATATATATATATATATATATATATATATATATATATAATTCTATTAAGCATTGTTTATTATTTTGGATCCAACGTCGAAGGCATTCTGTATAGGTCTCCTTTTTGGACCATGCTAGGTTCCATTTGTTGCACAACCCAAACCGTAGCATGTGCCGCCTCGAGCTTTCATTTCGTAGGTACTCGAAAAACTCCAATTAGAGATTTGTAAGAAGTATGTTGACAACTTGCATAGTAAACCAAGATTTCTACTACGCTAGTAGCAAACGTAAACACATTCTACAACCATGGACTACGTACACACAACATTTCGTCTCACGGGCATCCGTATCCACAAGGCTACTATGGTGCACATGCATCGCGAGAATTTCCAGATTGTAATACCTTGCTGGACATGCTAGGCACACGCACCTCCATCCGCTTTCTAGCTTTATGACCTTTCTAGATGATATATACGTCTTTGACTACCCGCACAGCAAGGACACTTTTTCCGCATGTGCACTACTATAGACGCAGGGTCGGCCAAGCGTGTGGTGTCCGACATACATGATGCAGTACTCAAAACCCTGTCATGAAAGCTCGATGGAACTCTGTGTGGCTACATCCAGACAAACATCGTGCACACAGTAGAAGTATAATGAACTATTTGAGAAGCAAACTTGACTTCCACGTTAAGCAGGTCGAAACATTATAGAGCCAAACGGGAATTTAACATAGGCGCCATGTTGGTTCATAGGTAAGTGGTACTAGTGTAAGAAGTGATTGATCTCTGTGGGAGGCAGTATTGCAACAGTGTTATTAGTGGTTGATCTCAATGGAGGTTATATAGCCAAAGCTTAGAGCCAAACGGGAATTAACATTGCGCTGTAGGTTTAACATGTGGAAGGCACTCTGGCCTCAAATGATAATTATATAGGCTCTCGTAGGTTTTATATGTAGAAGGCACTCTGGTCTCAAATGGGGAATTAACATTTCGCCGTTGGTTTACATGTGGGAGGCACTCTGGTCTCAAACGGGAATTTAACATGGGGGGAGGTGTACTCTGGCCTCATATGGAAATGGTAATGTTAAGTTGTAGAGTGTTATATAACTTTTCCATGTTAACACATTTATGGCCTCAAATGGGAAATGTGATGTTAAAATTTGTTGATTACTATCCAGCACACACCCCACTATCTAACGAAAAGGGAAGGAGTGTTTATAGACACACGCTATACTTACATACATACATACTATTACACAAAAGTAGCAGTGTTTATAGACATACACTATACCCTCAGACAAACATAGTATAATATTACACATAAGAGAGATGGTAAGGGGTTTTAAGTTTTAGTTTTAAACATAGACATAAACATACACAAATTGGCGATGATTCAAGGTTGATAAAGTTGTAAAGTAAGACCGGATTTACAATCATTTATTACAGTGTCATTTTACCATGGATGCACACTACGTTTCTGAGCTAAAGAAAATAGATAACCATAATGTTCACAAAGTTACTTTTCTATTGATCTTTATCCTGACTCGTGAACTAGTTTGACCTTCTACTGTGAGTATACTGCAAAGAAAGTAGCAAAACCTTCAGATTTCCATCATCACTTGAACATTCTTTCACAATAATAAAGATAAACATTAATTTCAACACATTTACGTACTAACGAGAGCAGTGGTTGAAATTAAGTGTCCCTCTAAACACATCGTTTCGTACTGATTGACCTAGCTACACTACGTACTAAACCAATATCAGGCTCTTTCGCAATTATTGACATAGCTACAGTATGTAGTAAAAGCGAGCAGTGGTTGAAATGGAGTGTCCCTCAAAACACGCCGTTTCGTCCTGATTGACCTAGCTACATTACGTAATGAAGGGAGCAATGTGTTGCTTTCAAATCATTACCCCGTATAAACATGTTATCCCTGTATAAACATTTTATCAAAGTGTTTAAACGTCATCTAAAAGCTTTACGCTGAATTAGTTTAGTGTAAATCAAACTTTTAACACTCTATCTATAAGGTAAGGAAATCTTCAATAGGAGTTTTGCTGTTTTGAACATTACATCAGCATTCACAATACGCTACTCGTGTCTGACACAAAATTCCAAGTCTCGATGTTTCGCTCTGTTTGACCGGCTTGTTTACTACATTCCAATTCCATGTTGAAAAATCCATTATTGTAAAAAAAATCATAATCTCATTATTATTTTGGAAAGGTAAGTAAATTCTAGACCAAAGTTTAATCGAGGATTATTCCTTTTTTTTTTTTTCGTCTCTATTTATTTTATGGATAATAGTGAACTTTATTTTCTGCCCTTTTACATTTGTATCATTACGCAAGCTATATGTAGTACACAATTTGGACTATGTGTATTGTCATGTAGTACACAATTTGGACAATGTGTATTGTCATTACCATAGTCGTTTCAATCCCCGTTCCATAAAAGATAAAATGTGTTTAAACGTCATTTCAAGGGTTGACACTGAATTATTTTAGTGTAAATGTGAACCTAACTTTTTACGCTCTGTCTTAAGTTAAGGAAGCCTTCCATAGTCATTTTGCTGTATTTAAAATTACATCAGCATTCACAATGCGCTACTCATGTCTAACACAAAATCCATCCCTCGGCGTTTCGCACTGATTGACCTAGCTACATTACGTACTAAAGCGAGTAGTGGCTAACGTTTACTGTCCCTCGCACAGGCCCTTACGCACTGATTGACCTAGCTACATTACGTACTAAAGAGAGCAATGTGATGCTTGAAATCGTATAAACATTTACACCTGTATAAACATTTTATCAATGTGTTTAAACGTCATTGAAAGGATTTACACTGAATCATTCTAGTGTAAATCTAACTGTGTACGCTCAAAAATAAGGTAAGGAAACCTTTAATAGACATTTTGCTGTTTTGAAAATTACATCAGCATTCACAATTCGCCACTCGTGTCTGACACAACATTCTAACCCTCGGTCTTTATCACTGATTGACCTAGCTGCATTACGTACTAAAGCGAGTAGTGGCTAAAGTTTACTGTCCCTCGCACAGGTCGGTTTTATGTCCCTCGCACCATGAACGGTTTCTTTATCTACTGTGAACATAGTGCACACAATGAAATATTATCAAATGAACGCAGTAAAATTTGCACAAAACCTATGGTTTGGCTCAAGCCATGCAGTCAAAATAATACCTATGTATCGCCAAGCCTTCTATTTCAAGTATTCATTTCGACTACGGCAAATTGTAGGGAGGTATGTTCAAGTGAAAACAGATATAATTATGATATAGGAAGATAGGAAGTTCAAGTGTGTGTGTGTGTGTGTGTGTGTGTGTGTGTGTGTGTGTGTGTGTGTGTGTGCAACAGGGAGAGAGAGTGTTACCCTTGTCGTGAGTTTCTTAAGACAAGTGGGCTTCAGTCCATTTAAATCATTATTATTATTATTATTATTATTATTATTATTGTATCATGATGAGAGCGAGTGTGATTTTGAGAGAGAGAGAGAGAGAGAGAGAGAGAGAGAGAGAGAGAGAGAGAGAGAGAGGGAATTAACATTATGCCAGAGAGAGAGAGAGAGAGAGAGACAGACAGACAGACAGAGATAGAGAGAGGTACATATGGGATGGTAAAAGACAGAAAAGTAGGACGGCATTTTTTCTATTTTTGCGGCATTATATGACAAGGAGATATTAACATTAGATTACCTTTTATGTGTTTCTGAGGTCAAGTGTAAATCCTTTGTTAGTAATGTACATTGGCAATTTTTTTCATTCATCAGTTTCCAAAACGTCGTGTAATATATTTATTGTCGAATGAGTGCAGTAATATTTGGTGTATGTCCCAAATTTAAGATATGTCAGGTTGCTGCACACGCCTTGAGACTACAATGTTACAAAATTCCCTAAACCATATACTGTAGAACGGAAAGAAAATAAATCTTGATCTATCGGCAGTTTGAAATCAACAGATTTTTTTTTTTAGGTCATACATTGTTACATTTTTACTTAAACAATAGGAATCGTCTATTCTGACCGATGTTTCCTAAACCTATGGTTTGGCTCAAAACCATGCAGTCAAAATAATACCTATGTATCGCCAAGCCTTCTATTTCAAGTACACATTTCGAAAGCGGCAAATTTTAGAATGGTGTGTTCAAGTGAAAACAGATACCATTATGATCTAAAAATAAATCATTCTATAAAAAGTTCAAGTATGTGTATGTGTGTGTGTCTGTGTGTTTGTGGGTTTTTTTGTGAAACAGAGAGACAATGTTACCCTTTTTTCTGAGTTTCTTAAGACAAATGGGTCTACAGTCAATAAAAAACAATATTATAATAATAATACTAATATCAATTAGTTCATGGTGAGAGCGAGAACGTGCTGAGACGGAGAGAGAAAGGGAATTAACATTACGCGGTAGAAGGAGCGAGAGATGGGAGATAGGGAGAGAATATAACTTCAAAAATCAAGGAGCTTACGTTTTTATGGTATATTTTCCTTATGAAAGTTCAAGAACACACATCGCACAAAAAGATCACAGTGATAGGAAATCCGATTTCTTTTTGTGTAAAATCTCACAGGATTGAATTCCGTTCATAGACTGTAATATATGTATTTTTCGAAGCGTAGATGTTAAGTTCTCACAAAAAATATTACATCCAAAAATTAGTGATGTATTTGGACCTAAGTCTGACGCAATTTCCATTTATCACAAATCATATATATATATGTCAAATTCTGTCCTCATACCCTTGGCAGTTTAAGCGAAGAGCTAAAAAAAAATGCGTCTTTCTCTGTCACCGTCTAAATCGCAACTGCGGGCGAATCACTTGTAAAGCGGTGATATTTGTTTTGAACCAGTGATAGCACTGCATTGTTTTCGAAAACTTGTGTTTTGGGCCTACATTGAAGACCTGGAATACAAAATATAATCTATGAACTGGCGATTTATTTTAGAGCAGCAATATTTAGTGACAGTTTTTCAAACTAGCAAGTTTGGAATCAAGTTAAGAGTTCTAGTAAAGTTGGGAGTGGGTGTGTCTTGGAAAACGGTAAACAAAGGATAGACATTTTTCTCGTGACACATCTGAGTATAGCGAGTCATTATTACAAACAGAGGTAGAGAGAGAGGGATATATATATATATATATATATATATATATATATATATATATATATATATATATATATATATATATACATATATACATATATTGAAGCAACTTAGTTAAATCATATCTGAATCAACAATCAAGATGAAACGATCACACCTTACTGAGAAGAAACCAGAAGAAGCCAAGAGACGTCGACGGCTTTTGGTGTAGCCTCATACGCTAAGTGAAGTGTTAGCACAAGTGTTAGCCAGTGATTTTAAAGACGACATGAGTGAGCCTGAACTAATAACAGCTACCACTACCACAAGATCGAGAGAGTCAAGATCAACCACGAAAGAAAGTCGTTCAGTAACTCCTGATGATTTGTTTCACATTCGAGAGCCCCAAAAAGTGACTTCAGAAATCTCGAACGAACGCTCACACGTACACAGTGAAATTTTAAGTCTGAAGTTCCAGCAGAGAAAGCAGAGGATTTTATTACAGATTTATGGGAATCATTGTTAGAGACATTGAAACGACAGTGCCGAGATATCAATCAATCACGACAGTTTGAAGTCTCCTGTATGGATTGAGTTTTGTACACAATCAGAATTAACGTCTTCCAAGATTATCTGCAAAATTCAACACGTTCAGCAATGCAATGACGAGTTTGACATGACGGATGGAACAGCTACTCTTCATATGACGCACGTTTCACCTCCAAGAGGCAGTGGACGACGCAAAGAATTATTGGTGGATGAACTTAGCAGTACCAAACGAAGTATCGTTCAGATTAGTAACTCACAAGATCAAATGTGCTTAGCCCGTGCCAACGTCGTGGGTCGAACTTATGCCGAGAAGAACGATACAGCAGAATGGGAGCGATCATGGATGAACATTAGACGATCGGACAGACCCTAACAACGAAGAGAAGCAGAACTTCTTTTACAGCAAGCAGGCATTTCTAAAGAGACAGTGTGTGCCATTCCTTAAATGCAGAAAGTTCCAGACGTGTTAGCCCCTTGGTATACTTTGAAAGTATACCCTCAAGTCTTTCGTGGAGCTCTCGTGTTTAGAGGACCAGATTTTCCAGACGGAAAATAAATTCACGTGTATCATCATCGAGAGCATTTTGATGCCATTACAACCATCACAGGATTTCTCAAATACAATTCCTATTGTGGGAAATGTGAACATGGAGTTTGCAGTCGGGACCAACACATTCATTGTGGAGAGAGATGTCGTAGCTATTTCCATTCCAGACCATGAATTCCTGAAGGAAAAGAAAGAATTCATTGCTCTACTTGCAAACGAACTTGTGTCAGTCCCGCCTGTTACGAACAACATCGTACGAAACAACCACAACAACAACAGAAAAGTGCTTGGGAATTATTGAGATTGTGTTCTACTTGTGTGCAACATGTGTGTACGAATAACCAAAAGGCACATGTTTGTCCAGGAAAGAAAAGATGCCGCTTTTGTGACCAAGTCCTAGACGTCGAGCGTCAATGCTACATTCAAAATTATGCCAACGAACTCAAAGAACTATTAAAGGAAGATCAGAACAAGAACAAAAAGAAACAAGTGGATTTTATCTTTTTTGACTTTGAATGTACACAAGAGACTGGCAATCGCATCCCAAATTTTTGAGTAGCTCATCGTCCTTGTGACAAGTGTATACAAGAACCTTTGTTTCATCATTATCCCAGTTGTTTCGTGATTCAAGGAGGACGTGAAAAGATATTTCATGAACCCCACACTCTTACCGATTTTGCCAATTGGATTGTAGAGCCTAGCGACGACACTGTGAGCGAAGAGGACGTTCAGCGTTACGGGAACTGTAATCGATATGCTACAGTCATGGCTCACAATTTCTAAGGATACGACGGACAATTTTTAAAAAAATGTTATTCAAAACAAGGGACCGAATGTCCAACAGGCACCTTGAACGGAGCCAAATTGGTTTATATGAAAGTGGGAAACGTACAATTTAAAGATTCCCAGTCTTATTTAGCTATGCATTTGAGTAGAATGCCTAAAATGTTTGGAATCTCGGCAATGGCAAAAGGCTATTTACCCCACTTTTTTTACTACCGAAGCTAATCAACACGTCGTGCTCCCAAATTTGCCTGATGATCCCGACGGTATGAACAGGAAAACAAGAAGCTTTTTACGCTTGATACAAACTCCACTCGTCACACCCTTTTGATTTTCAAGAAGAAATGTTGAAATCTTGCCGATCCGATGTTGACATTTTACGCCGATGTTGTGGAAAATTTCGATAATCAAATATAGATCACGGAGGTATCGGTCCCTTGAAGGAAGCTTCTACTATTGCTAAAGTGTGTGAATCAGTCTACCGAAAGAAGTTCATACCCGATAACAAATTAGCTATCATACCCCATCAATCCTATCTCTCGGTTAGCCGTCGATATTCCGCCAAAGCTTTGCGCTAGCTCCATTACTTGTGTGAGACTCAAAACAAGAAGATACAGCATTCTAGAAACGGTCGTGGTGAAAAGAAAATCCGAGGTTATTCTGTGAATGGTTGGGATTTATAAAACCCACAAATCGTCTACGAATGCCAAGGATGTTTATTTCACGGAAGCCCTATTTGTTTTCTTCGACGAGACTTGAAAATTCTTTTCTCACAGTTCACCATGGAAGAGTTGTACGAGCAAACATATCAACGAGGCTTGAATTTAGAAAGTCAAGGATACCAAGTGATAGAAATGTGTGAACACGATTACGATCGCCGTTTAAAAACCGATCCAGAATTTAGACGCATTGCCGAAGAGTACGATGTGGTAGCCATTGCACCTTTGAATCCACGCGACAGTTTGTTTGGAGGACAAACCAATGCGACACGCTTGCTGTACGACGTAGTCGAATCTCACGAAGAACAAATCAAATACATCGATATATGTTCCTTGTATCCTTGGGTGTTTAAATAGCTCGATTCCCCACCGGCCATCCTGAAATGATTACAGAACACATCGACGTAGAACACATTTCTCAGTACAAAGTGTTAATCAAATGTCAAGTGTTACAATCAACGAACTTGTTCCATCCTGTTTTACTACGTATTTGCCACGGAAAACTGATGCTTCCTTTATGTTGTACGTGTGCTGAAATGTTTAATCAAAACCAACCATGTTGCCATGAAGGCCAAGAACGCGCTTTGACAGGAACGTGGGTTGGTGCTGAATTGTTTCATGCTCTGGATTACGGATACTGCTTGTTAAAAGTATACGAAATTTGGCACTTTCCTACCACACAACACGTCAATGAATTTCTAAAATTGAAACAAAAAGCTAGCGGCTATGCTTCTTGGTGTCAGACTCCAAAAGACCAAGACAAATTCAAAGAACGATACCGGATTCAAGGAGGCATCACTTTGAAACACGTGGAAGAAAGAAGGAAGATGATCGTTTGCTAAAGTCATGTTAAATTGTTTGCGTGGAAAAATAGGCGCAACGTCCGATATTGCTCAAGACGGAATGCTTGGACGACAAAGGAAAACTTATGAAACACGTGGAAATCATCCGTGAAGATTTGATCTTTGTGAATTACGAAGAAGTGACATAGTTTGCACCCCCGACGAGTTTGGAAATCATTGCAGCGTACGTGACATCCATTGCCCGTTTAAAATTGTATGATGCCTTGGAAAATTTAGGAGATCGAGTCATTTACTTTGATACAGACAGTTGTATTTACATCGATCACCTTTGTAGCATCGTTGCAATCACCCAGACATTAAAGACGACCGTTTAGGATCATGGACAGACGAACATCCAACAGACTCTATTTTAACTTTGGCAAGTGGTGATCCCAAAATTACGGATACCAATACAGAGACCGACATAGAGAAATTTATACCGAATGCAAAGTCAAAGGACTGACACTGAACTATCATTACAGTTAAGTAGTGGACTTTGACTTCTTAAAAGAAGCTTTTCAGTCAGGACATGATCAAGACTTCGGCGTGAAAACATTGGGTCCACACAAAATTGAACTTTTACAATGTCACCAAATTGTCAGCCGACCCTTAGAAAAAACGTATCAAATTGTCTACCAGAAACAAGTGCGACTTCCAGACCACAACGCGTTACTGTAAGGACACTCCAAGCTCCATAAAAATAAAGTGCCAAGACAGAAAGATCATTGTGAGTACAGATGCTGACCTAGAAAGATAAATTTCACACAGAAAAAGACCCATATCCATTACCATCTACCTCTTACTCCACAAGACCGTCAGAGCAAAGTTCGTCCAAGAACGAAAATGATTCAGTAGTCCCTAAAGATTTTTTTCACATTCAAATCACTCACAAAGTGACTTCAAGAAAATTTAGAACCACCACGTATACGTACGCAGTAAAATTTAAATACTTCACGTCTGATGGCTCCAGCAGAGAAAGCAGCTGTCATCATTGAGGACTTATTTTACCCATTGTTAGAGGAACTAAAACGACAATGTCAACCTAAAGATGAAGATCGTTTGTGTCTATCAATGTCTCACAACAGATTCAAATATCATGTGTGGCTGGGGGTTGTAACCACGCAGAATTAACTTCTTCCAAACTTTTTGACATAATTTAAGACGCTCAACTAATGAGAGAAAAGTTTGACATCACCGATGGAAACGTGATTATTCACATGACACATTTATCACCCTCAAGTGAAGAAGACAATCATTGCACTTGATCTACTTCTCATGCTTACCAATAAGTGTGTACAGCATGTTGGATACGCCAACAGATTTACGACTGCAAGGATGTACGTGACTGAAAGAGTCTTGGATTCGAGGCTTGGACATAAGAGGTAGCTGACCATACCAAAGACATTTTGTGTGACGGATGAAAGAAAGACAAGGAAAGAAATATGTAAACGTTGTGGGTTTTTAATGTACATTGATTGCACTACGAAAGAAAAAAACATAATTTTTGTTTTTATGAAATTATGAAATGTCAATATGTCGTACGTGAAATGTTTTTCAAAGGTGAATTGGTTGTAGCATGAACTTGTAATTTTTAAAATGTACATTTCTCGTACCATGAACTGTGTTTTATGAAATATGAATATGTTGCACATTACCTTTTGTTTTTATGACATGTCAATATGTTGTAGCATGAATTTGAGTTTTTTGGACATGTGAATAGGTTACACCATGAATCATGTTTATTAAAATGTACATTTCTTGTTGCATGTTCGTGTCTGACTTTAGTCAAACACATCTTGTCATCTTCCATGACGTATTTGGAGAAAACGAAGAAGAAATTAAACATTGGTACGCGAAAAGACATCATCGTAATGCTAGTATTATTGGCATTACTCAAATTTTATTTCAACAAAGTAAAGCACGTCACGCCATCAGTCTCAATGTCCATTATATAATATTGACATTTAAGTCCCAGAGAGAAATCTCAAGTGCAATTGTTAGCCAAACAGTTAGAAACACCTTGGCTGAACTATGCGTATGACGATGCCACTCACACAACACATGCGTATTTACGTATCGATTTAAAATGTACCAGTCCTGATTATTTGAGATTTCGTACCAATTTGTTTCACAATTGGTGCCAAGAAGGAGTTGCTGTCATTTACACGTCACCTTTGGCGTCTGCCTGAAAAAAACTATAAAACATCCTTCACTTCTTTTCTTTCTAACAGTGTTCAACATGATTTATTGTCAATCTCACCCTCCTGCCAAATTGATTCGTGCCCTGTATGCCATCAGGCGCAAAAATATGCACAAGTACGTGTACATTTGTTGGAAACAAGTCTCAAAGAAGTGTTAGGATGGTTTATTTTGACAGCACGTAATTACTACAAGACATCATTCACATAACACATCAAACAAAATGTTTTATGAAAAACATAAAGTAGTTTTGTCACAACTGGCTGATCCAAGAATCGATACTCAAACACAATAACAAATCATTTTGAACCAGTGGTAGAAGTGGATCGTAAGGATGTGTCATTATTCGTTAACTTTTAAAATAGTATCCTAATGCCGAAGATAAAATGGCCATATTCCCAAAAAGACAGCAGACCATGAAGAAAAGATGCAGTGGTGGTGGTGGTGCATCAAAATCACACTCTAAGAAGAAGAAAAGCCCCAAAAGGAAACGTCCCAAGGGAAGAAACATCTGTTGCCAGAAAGAGAACTCAAGAAAAACGCGCCGTTCGGTGACACTTTCTCCTGCCACTTCTACTACTTCTTCTTCGTCGTTGATGATGATACATACGAAACCTGATTTAGGATCAGTGTTTTCTAATTTGATTAAAAATGGAAACCCATTTCTTAAAGAACTTCTACTTCTCCGGCGACGTCTTCTTCTACTGCTCTAGTGACTGCTGTTGCAGCCTGAAAAGTGGCCTCTCCTAAGACAAAAGTACGCGACAGAACAGGTGTTACAAAGTTTACTGGATTTATTCAAACAAGAACTGTCACACCCCTGTCTCTACCTATCTATGTGATAATGACTTGCTATGCTTCAAATTTGCCAAAGTCAAGATGTCTACGTGCAATAGAAAGCTATGTGACTTTAGCTTTGAAACTTTTACAAGCTCACAACTTTACGTTTGTCACGATAAAAATTCCAAATCCGATCCTTACCGTTTTTCAAAACACACACACTTTGCCAACATTATTATATTGATTCCATATTTGCTAGTTTTCAAAAAATGTCACTACATATTGCTGCTCTCAAAAAAGCCAGTTCATAGGTTATATCTTGTATTATGGGTCTTCAATGTAGACCCAAAACACAAGTTTACGAAAACAATGAAGTGCTGTCATTGGTTCAAGAAAATATCACCGCTTTACAAGTGATTCGCCCGCAGTTGCGATTTTGACGGTGACAGAGAAAGACTCATTTTTTGTTAGTTCTTCGCTTAAGCTGACACAGATATGCTTACAGAATTTGACATATATATTAGATTTGTGATAAATGGAAACTGTGTCAGACTTAGGTCCAAATACATCACGGAATGTTTGGATGTAATATTTTGTGAGAACTCTACATCACGGCTTGGAAAAATACCAATATTATAGTCTATGAACGGAATTCAATCCTGTGGGAGTTTACATAAAAAGAAATCGAATTTCCTATCACTGTAATTTTTGTGTGCGATGTGTGTTCTTGAACTTTCATAAAAAAATATACCATAAAAACGTAAGCGCGTTGATTTTTAAAAGTGATACTCTTTCCCTCCCCTCCTCTATCTATCTCTCTCTCTCTCTCTCTGCGGCGGAATGTTGATTCCCCCCTCTCAAAATCTCTCTCGCTTTCATCATGAAATAATAATAATAATAATAATAATAATATGTATTATTATTTTATGTTCTGTAGCCTCCTTCTCTTAAGAAACTCATAAAAAGGGTAACATTCTCTCTCTGTTTCATAAACAAACACACACATACATACACAAACACACACTTGAACTTCCAATAGAATGATTATATTTATATCATAATCGTATCTGTTTTCACTTGAACATACCTCCCTACAATTTGCCATAGTCAAAATTTGAACTTGAAATGGAAGGCTTGGCGATACATAGGTATTATTCTGACTGCATGGCTTGAGTCAAACCTTAGGTTTGGGAAAATATTTACTTCGTTCATTGGACAATATTTCATTGTGTGCACTATGCTCTCGGTAGCTAAAAAAACCGTTCATGATGCGAGGAACAGAAAACCGACCTTTGCTAGGGACAGTAAACTTTAGTCACTACTCGCTTTAGTACGTAATGTTGCTAGGTCAATCAGTGCTAAAGGCCGAGGGTTAGAATTGTGTCTCAGACACGAGATAGAGTATTGAGAATGCTGGTATAATTTTCGAAACAGCAAAACGCCTATTGAATATTTCCTTGCCTTAAGACAGAGCGTAAAAAGTTAGATTTACACTAAAATAATTTAATATAAACCCTTGAAATGACGTTTAAACACGTTTTATCTTTCAAAGAACAGTGATTGAAACACATTCAAGGATAGAGTCATTCATTCGGAACATTCTATAATTAGGACTTGTGATTAGGCCACTTAGGATTATTGGATTTTTGGGATTTTAATTCACGTTATTGTAAGTGCCTTGTTGATTTTTACTTGATTTGTTGGTTTCACTTTCTTTCTGTTACATGTTTCTTCGATCATAGAGTCGTAACACTATCTTTTGTTCTTCGCTCAGTATGTTTGATCCGCTTGCTGTTGTTCTGATTGTGTTATGTCCACCAGAACTTTGTCTATATCCTCCTGTGTTGGTCGGTGTACTTTCAAAACAGGCATTGTGTCTTTCCGAATGTTGCCGTTTTGCTTGCAGATAGTGTACACTCGACAATATATATTTGGTACATATATTTCCATAGATATATACCAATCGAATGGGATTCATTGCACAAGCTATCGAACTTGTATAATCTGAGCCGGCTAGTAGCCGTTCTCCTCCTCGCCTTGCTGCACCAGCCTGGAGAAGTGCACTAGAAAGTGCAAAATCCTCTGGCGCAGCTTCCAGTGTATGTGCACATACATCCGACGAATTGCTGATAAAGAAAAGAAAAAGAGACGCCAAGCCATGCCTATTTGCATGATTTTAATACAACAACGTTTTGATGTGGTTCGGGGCCTTTAAATTTCTCTTTTGTTCCCTAGACCTGCACAGAGCCCTGATGAGCCCGTAGTGCATGCCGATTTTTGTTGTGCAACGAGCAACGTACGAGAACGAGACACCAAGACGTACCAATGGTTATATGCTTACTTTTGTGAAAATGAACTGATGGTCTAGGGACGACGTACCAGAAATTATTTGAATTCTTACACATTTAAAAGAATAATTTTCCAGCAACGCTTTACTTACGTTTTTGTTACGTTTATAAAAAAAAATGAATTTAAAAATCAAGAGAATCAGGGAATAAGTGATATTTTTCACAAAAAGAAACACGACCATCTGTGCACTGCTAACCAAGGAATTTAAATATAGTACTTTAAAGAATCTTAACATCTTTATCTTTCATTTTTATCTTGCGCATTTACGTTTATTTTGGAGAGATTATCTTCCTAAAGATTTTAACAATTATTTTACCTTTTACATTATTAGACCTTCACTTTTTAATCGGTACTATATGGCCACGATTGTACTGACGTGTCCACAATAAAGTACATATCTCCTTACCTATCAAACTATCTAGCTACCTACCTACATAGATAGGCTTTTCTTTTCTTCTTTCGTTACAAGAAAAAAGGTTTCCCTTTAACCAAGTAATTGCGCAAACTGAAAATATGATGGCGACTTTTGTCCTAATTTACAATATTGCAATACTACATTATCGACCAGTCTGCGGTCATATCGCTAGGCTCCCATTTTGTTTCATTTTATGGTACAATATTGCTATGTAATATATTCGTAACTCGCTCGAGAAATGTGGCGATTCCCTAAAAATAAATCAAGAAATATGTAAATTCTCCACAAATTAGAAGATTTGTTTTGTAAATTCCCCAGAATTGACTGGTACATTATTTGTTAAGTTTTAACCCAGAATTTCAGTTTTTTCATTCTAAAATGAAGAGGACCCCTACAAAGCAATGTTTGGAATAAAAAAACACAAATAGATCTAGCATCGTCGTCTTTCCCAGATGAAATAAGAAGAACGTAAGCAATTAGTGGAACTTTGGTACCAAAATATAAATCTAATAATGTAATACATGATGGGAGCGCTGCATCAAAACATGAAAACATTACGTCAAATGTTGGCAAAGAGTCATTTATTTTCTGTGTCAGAAACAAACAGATATTGTCATAGAAAAAGAAAATCAACTTTTGTCTCTTTAAGAACAACCTGACGTGAGGTAAAGTTTTGGCAGAGGTATCACTAGGAAGTAATGTAACATACCCATTCTAAATCTTTGATAGGTGAAGGAGGTCCCAAAAATATCATGATTACATTTTTGGATAGTAAACACTTGGTACACGAATTGTTTTTTCATAGGTACTTATACTATAAATTAATTTCAGCTGATTCATTCTGTCTTTATTTATCTTTATTTATCACAAATTATTACCCGCAAAGAAACATCTCTGTGTAAAGCAGTAAAGACTGAGAAACTATGTGATACTGTCTCTAGTAATGGGCGAGGATTTTCCAATTGTACATACAGTTGCAAAGGTTGCTGCAACAAACAAGTGCATTTGTAACACGTCAGGTGTCATCTCTGCAGTAGTATATGTAATCCCAATCTTAAATGCAATAAATAAGCAGCTAGTCTTTAAAATGTCATGTGCAGTTATATGTATTTTAATCTCGTTATTTTTCAAATTGAAATGTGAATGTTTGTTTCCAAAAAAGCATCATTTTAATCACTCCTAAAGTTTACTATATGTTCAGACAATACTTTTGTGTATGTAGTATGTAAATAGCATAAGGATTCATACGTCCATTCATGCAGCCAGGGAATTATTACCCTGTGTCCATACAAAACAATAGTATGTGGTATACACATTGTACAAGGACTCATATATCCATTCATTCAGCCAGGGAATTATTACCCTGTGTCCATACAAAACAATAGTATGTGGTATGTAAATTGTATAAGGATTCATACGTCCATTCATTCAGCCAGGGAATTATTACCCTGTGTCCATACAAAATAATAGTATGTGGTATATACATTGTATAAGTTCTTATATATCCATTCATGCACCAAGGAAATATTACTCTGTGTTCACACAAAACAATAGTATGTGGTATATACATTGTATAAGTTTTTATATATCCATTCATGCACCAAGGAAATATTACTCTGCGTTCACACAAAACAATAGTATGTGGTATATAAATTATAGATTGATTCATATATCCATTCATTCACCCAGGGAATTATTACCCTGTGTTCACACAAATCAATAGTATGTGGTATATAAATTATATCAGGATTTATATATCCATTCACTCACCCAGGGAATCAGCAAAATGCCAAGCCCAATAAATCAGGTAATATACGCGTATGCGGAAATTATCAGGGATCATACATATTCACCAAATTTACAAGGGATTTTATAAAATTCCCTGAAAGTTTTGGAGTTTCCGTATAATCTTTGATGTTATCCATTTCCTGCGACAAACACACACACACATACATATATATATATATATATATATATATATATATATATATATATATATATATATATATATATATACAGTCTATGTGGTGGTTTATTAATTACTGTATTTTAAAGAATGAAGGTCCCTGATTGACTGAAAACAATTACCGGAAAAAAACTAACGCCATTTTCAGAAAAAGCCAGCGTAAAGGTAAATTTTACGCATTAGTAGGCTTCAACATAAAACCATTTTTATTTTATCGCTGTCGCTGCACAGGTACTACTGGATGTAAATGGTTGAGATCTTACCGGGCTTAATGTTTATACAAGGGAATTTTTGTCAAAAACAATCAGCGCAGCATATCATTATCTTTGTCTAAAAAGTTTCCTCTTGGATAGATCATTATCAGCACCAACCCCTATACCATCTCGACCATGTACACATCTCAAAAGAATAATGCTACAAAGTCGGAGGTATAGACATTTAAGCGTAGCTGACAACTAAATTGTCAGCAAACAGTGTCAAAAATAAAGACAACGCATCTAACTCTATACAGATATATCTCATAGATACCAAAATAGGTCTGAGTTGGGAGACTAATGCCAGTTATATTCTCGGCTAGTTGGTTATAAACGACATTTAATTATTGAGATAAAAACCAGTATTAATCGTTTTGGCAACAAGGTGTTTTATCGGCCCTGTGCCTCATCATTACAGATAAGTCTGAGACTGATTGACTTCAATTTTATTACGAATAAAATTGCTTCAAAGACCAACACTGGGTTTGTCTGCAGGTCATTAACAATGTAATCAAATTTTTAAACGGTTTGTTGTGACTGGAACACTTTTTTGTTTACAGGAAATGACATGTTCGGCTTTAGCGGATTTAGCCATTGATGTCAAGTCGCTTTCCATATGAGGAGACATAAATTGGATTAATAGTAAACTCTTTTGTCTTAATTATCGATGATAATGCGGTGAAAGGTATTATATGTCTGTGGGTTTTTTACCATTAGAGAAGGTTTGTAAAGCTTTATTAGTTATTATATCAGCAGCAGCAATAAATATAACTATGGCAACCGTGATAATAGCATTAGCCGAGATATTTTCATCATACACATCGAAAACGGAATATCGCTACATGTTTGAAAAATAATTATTTATATCATAAATCACCGTTTGGACCTTTCTGTCTGTCTGTCTTTTCACATAGGAGAAGAAAACTGCCTGATCCTCAAAAAGCATCGGTCGCATGATAATTCTTTACATCACTCATTTATATCTGAACACTATTTTCACTGAGCTGTAAATAATTTATATTTTCTGAACCGTTCCTTATTTGTATATGTGTTCATTATTGCTCTGTAGAGAAGACGAACAAATTGCCTCATTATCCTTCACATATGAGTTATTTTCGTGATAGTCACTCCTATGTTACCAGTAGCAAAAACTTCACTGTTAATAAATGGCATTTTGGGGAGTTAACGTTGTTTGCTATTGTCACTTTCCACGCTAATTTAAATAACATCTTAAAAATAATCCTAATGTGGATTAGAGATTGAGATTTTCTTGTTCATGCCTTTTTAATTACTTCTGTGTGCGAATTCATCAGGAAGGAAAGTCCTGAAAACTTGAAGGTTCTGTCCTTAAGGTCATTGACAGCCAATAATGAACACAGGACAATGACATGAACGGTTAACATATTAAAATATTATCATCATCATCCACAACAACAACAAAAACATCTTCTTCATGAACTAGAAGGGCACTTTGGTTTTACATAATTCAACAACAGCAACAGGATAGTCGTCATCAGAGAGATTGCAACAAGGAAATGATTGCGATAATGATGATTATGATGATGATGATAATTAAGATGATATGTAACATTAACTTTTATTATTATTATTATTATTATTATTATTATTATTATTATTATTATTATTATTATTGCAGATGTTGCAAAAGAAGTTTAGTATTTTTTATTTATTTTTATTTTTTGGGGTGCGGAGGGAGGGTAACGACACTGTAATTAACACCACCAGATGAATGGACTCACGGTTATTCGCACAAACTTGCAAGGAAACCAGTCGAACTGTCCTCAAAGATACAATAGGCAATATTGATACAACAGTAGCTGAGACACAAATGCAACATTTTAGCCCATCCCAAGTGTACTTAATCTATCTTTTTTAAAGTTTGCAAAAGAGATGAGCGAGAAATTCGTTAACTATATATTGTGTTGGTTATTTTTCTCTTAACACCAAAATCACCAGCTCAATATAAATCATGTTTGTTGGTCTTTAATCATCTAAACGGATTTTTTCTTCCAAATCCAGGTTTATGGAACGGCGATTAGTACTTGCTTTTAGTATCACATACTTTTCCCGTCTAATTGATTTGAAAAGATTACAACAGCTGCACATACGTAATAAACTTGTATTTTCTTCTGTATCTGCAGCAACACTGAAGTATAGCTGCAAAGTTTGGTTGCATTTTGTCCAGTATGGTTTGCCCCCGAGTACAATTTATCTTGCAAGACAGCGATATAAGTAGAGTGTCAAGTGATGCCATTGTTGACAAATGTAAAATTCCAAACACAAGGACTCACTTGCCATACTCATAAAAACATTAAGCTTCCTTGATATGCTTGAGGTAGTTAAAAGAATAGATTTCTACAAACAAGCCATTATTTTATTGGTAAAGACAAATTTTAATCATATGTTGTATATTTTTAATTTGTTACAATTAAAAAAATATTTTTTTTAACAAATCTCCAATCAGGTTATTGCTTTTCAAGTAAAATAACACCGAAAATTTTAATTTAACAAAAAATCGATCTGCAAAAAAAACCATATGAGCTGTGTACACCTAAGTTGTCATATGAGAAATTTTCAGATCCATGGTCCATTTCCAGAAATACAAAACTGCATAGGTATTAGTGTCCTTATCGTTGCTATACATAATTGAAATCAAAAAGGGTTTCATAAACTCATGTTATGTTTATTTTCAATTGTCAATATAAATTGAAACCGTTGAAAATGGTGAACTCTAGAAACTGATGACCTTTTGCCTACTAATGAACCTTTACATTTGGGGGTATTTACTTGATTATTGATAAGGTGTGGACGTGGACAAAGTTTCATCCATTTGTATGTAGGGGTGAAAACGTAACAGCCTGGATAAAGAAACAGGGCACTGACTTAACATTATCCCTTGCTGTGAGCTTGAACTTGAGAAAGGAGGTACGACTGAATACGCGAGACACTGTCAAGTCAAGACATGTAAAAGCATAAAGTTTCATTAAAATACCTTCATTGGTTCAAAAGATATACCTGTATATGGATAGATGTCACTGATGTGTATTTCTCCATGTCGTGACCTTGACCTTGAGGCAGGGTGCATGACTATGATTTTTGATACACTGTCTAGTCATGATATATGTCAAGTTACAGTTTCATTAAAATATGTTTAGTGGTTCAAACGTTGTATCCCAGACAAGGATAAAAATCAGAATTATATTTTCTCTTGATGTGGCCTTCACTTTAAGGCGAGGGTGCAGATGACACACCGTCTGTAGATAATATATAACTGGCTAAAGTTTCATTAAAATCTCGTCAATGTTTAAAATGTTATAATACAGACAAGTCTCAGAATTACATTTTCCATTGCCGTTACCTTGACCTTGAGACAGGTGGCGTGCCTTTGGAACTCGACACACTGTCTAGTCATGATATATACTTGGGCACAGTTTCATTAAAATATCTTCGGTTGTTTAAAAGTTACACTCCGGACAAGTATACAAGTTCCCAAATTACATTTGCCCTTGCCGTGACCTTGATGCAGAGGCTTGACTTATTGTACGCGATACACCTTCTAGTCATGATATATGCTTAAGAACTTGCAAATCTGAACAATCTGGCTAGTTTTCTAGACCAGCGAGATTTTTTTTATTGACATAGGAAATACATTACTTTACATTCATGTTAGCATGCTAAAGGTTATGTGTACCGTTGGCACAAGAACACTTTGTGTCTGGTCCAAGTACCTATTGAGTACCGTTGGCATAAGAACACCCTGTGTCTGGTCCAAGTACCTATAGAGTACCGTTGGCACAAGAACACACTGTGTCTGGTCCAAGTACCTTGAACTGAAAAGGAAACTCGAGTTTTATCAAATGTTTGTTTCTTTTGTTTTGTTTCAAAGTATCTACGTGTTCTCTTTTCAATAACATCTGGTATTGTATTTATGTGATTTAAACACCATTTTCATTGCCTTCTTGTTCTTGCCTTAGAAAACTACAAACCGTGTATTCTCCCTCAATTGTTTCATTACAGAGTTGTACTTCTGAACGATCATCTATACTGACATTTAAAAATGTCTACCACTGAAGGCTAGCTTGTTTTATTTTTCAAGTCATCAAGATTCTCACTACCATCAATCATAAATAATGTATTGGTTCCTTGTTACATATCAAATAATAACTGTAACCACTTGTCTAATTTAACCTCTGAGTCTATCACGGTCACCTTTGCATCTTCAAATAACCACTGCCTGTCCTATGCCATATTCCACATAAAGGTTAGACAGATGATAAGGATGTATTTGAAAACGTCTTTTTATCAATAGATTTTGTGGGATCAACGTTGTGTTTCTTTTGATTGAACATGGATAAATTAAGACCGCTAATTTGTAATCTGTGATCGTGTATAATTCTGAAATCAAGCAAAATGCAGTGAATGTCCGTGTAAAATTTCTCAACACTTACATTACTAATTTCTATTCATGTTTGTTGCTCATGAAAGAAGTACTTAATGCCTTATGTAAACTGTTGTATCAATTGAAAACTCTGGGAATAAACCACGTTTGGAAGACCTTCTATCTTCACCGAGATCTTCTATAATGCTAAGTTATAAGTCCCATTGCATAGTATCAAAACATACTTCACGCTCATTCTAAGAGGATCAAGAATAATGTTGGTAAAAGATGTATTGGCTGTTACGTAGATAATTGTCGCCTAAGTGATTGAGTCGTAATAAAAAGCTAGTTCTTTTCTGTACTTGCTATTTACTGATTGTGCAGTATGAGCAAATGTTACCAGCTCCTGATCGCAACTTTCTAAATCAGTTTAGGCTTCATTTCTGTTTTAAATTATGGCCATTCTTTTAAATTATGTCTACCATCATCACTTTTAGCAGACGCATATAGCGAAAAAGCATCATCCAGTTTTATAAGTACTGTGTTCTCAAATATTGTTCTTTCAATCTTTCATTCGTATTGTCCAGTGTCTTTTTATCTCATCACATCAATCAGTATCAAATAACCTTAACAGATAGTTGCTTCCAGTAAATGTTAGGCAACTAGCAATTTCTTCTCAGATCATAACTGCTGCAGCCATTATCGTAGATATTCTTTACTATTTATGAGTAAACCAATGTGATAATGTTGCCGGACTTTAGTGTAAAATGTTCCGAATGATCTGTAGGATCTTTTGATTCCATCCCCTCAATATAAAATAATACAATATAGTTTTCTGCCATATAATACGTGTTGGATTTGTTTACAAACGAAAAGAATATTCTGATTCCTTGTGTAGATTCATTGCGTAAGTAATACGTTGATCGATTACCTCAAACTCAAATCCGATACAAAATATATGTATATGGGGGGGGGGGTCTTTACCATTTTCAACATACAAGTTTTAAAACATTGTGCAGTGAACCAGTATCTGTAGTATAGTTTCGGTTTTTTGTACCTACATTTACAACGTGAGCACGACCAGGTGATGTTGGTTTTGTTAATTTATTTGTATGTCCCCTTTTTCATATGTAATTAACTCAGTGCCATCATGATACTCCTCGCTAGGTACAGTGCAAAAGTCGTAATCAAAATACATCCCGGTATTAGTTTAGTTCTGTTATTCAAGCGACGTTTTGTTTTTATCGATTTCATTTTTTAATTAATTCATTATACACCCAATACAACACTTTCAAAACCCATTTCTGTGTTCAGTTTAGTTTTTAATGTCATCTGTTCTCATTTAAGGAAGAAAAGATATCAAAACAACCATAATTATATTTGCAACAATAGTTTACACACAATTAATATATACTACATTGTTTTTAAAGTTCGAGATTTGTTATCTTGGTATGGCGTAAATGTGGGAACGGATAATATTACATTGATTTTGGCTGCCAACATCAATATTATACTAGACAAGCCAACAATAGTCAACATCAATATAATATCAACATCAACATTGTCAAACAACATCAAGATTATATTAGCAACATTATTTACAGTATTCAAACAACATCAAGATTATATCAGCAACATTATTTACGGCAGTCAAACAACATCAAGATTATATTAGCAACATTATTTACAGTATTCAAACAACATCAAGATTATATTAGCAACATTATTTACAGTATTCAAGCAACATCAAGATTATATTAGCAACATTATTTACAGCAGTCAACCAACATCAAGATTATATTAGCAACATTATTTACAGCAGTCAAGCAACCAAATTTAACCCTTGGGAACAGAGGTCAATTGCAGATAACTTGACCCTGGGAAAACAGTGGTCAAGTTCTGATAAGAAACGTTATTTATTATTCTCAATAATTCAGTTTCGTTTCACTTTGTGTCACCCAATCCGTCATCCGTAGCCGCGCCAGATTTAATAATCTGACTTGATACGGTAACCGTCTGTTCCTCACAAGAACACCAATTTGTAAGATGGCAGTGCCATACTTAATCATTTGACTGAATACTGTAGCCAATTGTCCCTCACAAGAAGATCAACTTGTTTTCCATTAATTCCTCCCACAATCTTGATGTTATAAAGTACCGGCACATTACTGTGCACGAACTAAGAAAAAACGGCAGCAGTATCCATTTCTAACCCACCTATAAAATAAATAAAAAGGGGAAGGGTGGGAGGTTTTTAGTATGTTTTTGAAAAATTTTTTAAATCAGACAACAAAAATGAAGAGAGCGCCCACCCCACTCCACCCCATCTCGCCGCTATCTATACTGAATAGTGTCACCGATACCAATACCCAACGAGCTTTGCCAATGAACAAGGTTGTTCAATTAAAACACAATTTCAATATTGCAACATTTACAGCACAAGTCGGCCAAATTGAAAACATAAATCATCTCTCTTTCTTCAATAAAAGCAACTATTCTGAAGGGAATATATGTCATTATTTTGGTTTTTACTGCATCAATGCAAGCATGTAATGTGAGAATCTTGTTACCCAGTTGTGTCGAAAGTGCACCTGTATCTGTTGTAAACTTTTGTTCCAAATCATTTAAGCTTTTCTCATTCATTGTATCCTTTCGTCTATTTCAGCAATTCTACCTTGTACCGATATTTGTAATCATTTCCCTATCAATATACTTTTTTGTATCTGCATAGATTCCTCAGTCTCAGCGTGAACATGTTGTAACTGTTTAGATTGCTCAGTCTCAGCGTTAACATGTTGTAACTGATTCTCAGCGTGAAAATGTTGTAACTGTTTAGATTGATCAGTCTCAGCGTGAAAATGTTGTAACTGTTTAGATTGCTCAGTCTCAGCGTGAAAATGTTGTAACTGTTTAGATTGCTCAGTCTCAGCGTGAAACTGTTGTAACTGTTTAGATTGCTCAGTCTCAGCGTGAACATGTTGTAACTGCTTTGATTGCTCAGTTTCAGCCTGAAAATGTTGTAAATTTGGGTGTAACATCTTTTGTCGTTTTGATCTTTTAATTCAAATCTGTAATAGTTACATTATACGTACGTTGTTCTGATTGATCTAATTGTGAATACATTCACCTTCATTTTGTTTTTGACGTCATCAATATTTTTAGTTATTTCTGTTTAATCATTTTTCGTTTCCTTTTCTTACTTTGTGTTATTGTTAGCTGTTACATTGTACTTCATGTCACTAATGATTTTGAGAAAAAGTCTGTATATCTATAATTTGTTGACCGTTTTGTTGGATTTTACTGTTCAAATCTCTGTTATTTAACAGAAATTGTAATGTGCCATAATCATTGCAGAAATTGTTTTCTTCGTATCATTCTCCAAGGCATTTATCTCGGTTTGTATCCTCTATTCAATCGGTTATATATATATATATATATATATATATATATATATATATATATATATATATATATATATATATATATATATATAACGTTAGGTATCAAAATAAAGTGTTGCTTTTTGGTAATTACGAGGTCAGTCCCCGCACCGAGGTCGAATTTGTTGTGGGTTTTTTTTTGGTAAATTTCATTTTGTTCATATTTCGTGATCGCCATGTTTGCTTTGAAAGTCAGAGAATCGGACAGAATTAGCAAACCTGACATTAAGATTATCGGGATCATAATTCTTCTTTTTTTTCTGGTACACCTTCTTGTCTTACTGACACTTATTGCTTATCAGTCTTTGGTTACCTCTCTTGGCTATGTCGGTATTGATGGTGGGGTTTAACCAAAGTTTCAACGAATCATCTGACAATACTAACCATCTTCATAACCATGTCACTTGGTAAAAAAATATACCGTTACCACCAACAGCAAAGCCCATTTTCATATCCATGTCACTTGGCAACAAAAATATACCGTTACCACCAACAGCATAGCCCATTTTCACTTTTGAATCAGTTAAGTATTGTTGGAATTTTACCGTAATGCTTTCATCCGTGACGTAACCTTGCTGTTCCCAAATCAGTAGCTTGCTACAGTTGAAACAGCCTGTGTAATCGATCTTCTGTTTTGAACCTGCGTACCCAAGATGCAGACTGTATATGATCTGATACTTTGATTTTACCTTGAAATACCATCACCTGCCATTACTGTCCTGTAGGTTCGTTGTTAGCAGAGCCAAAAAGATGTTCTGTCTTCAAAAACCTCTCCTCTGCAGAGTTGGTGCAACTTCTTTGTCTGTCTACGTCCGTACGGGACGAGACTCGCAGCTGAGAAGCAACGTTATAAAGTTCATTTCATCAGCTCTCCAATATTCTCCAGTATTCATCAATATCAGAGTCATAGTTTTATTTATGTCTTAAGCAGCTAACACAACATCAGATGAAGGCTCCAACACTTGTGCAACAAATCTTCGCCAGTGGTTGAACAGGAAAAGGAAATCTATGCCTTTTGCAGTGCCAATGATTTGGAGAGAGCCAACAGATCATATCAGCAATTGTTACTTCTGCATGGTGCCTCCAGTTGGGAAAGGTGTGTCAAAGAAGAAAAAGTGGACTGTGCATTATCCAAACATTCCGTCAGCTATACGCCCAGTACCCCACGGAGAAGGACTGCCGGTTCCTGATGCACCATAATCATTCTCACTTGAGTCAGACGAGGAAGAGGAAGAGGATGAAACTTCTAGTCCTGAACCATCAATGTCACATGACCCATATTTTCTCCCATCCTCCTCCTCTGAACCACACCTCATAACACCAGGTGAACTGAATGACCTTGTCAGGGATTTGGAACTACCCAAGAGTAAGGCAGAGCTGTTGGGCTCCAGACTGGCAGGTGATGTTAGGGTTTCCATGTTCCGTGACCGTCAAAAGGATCTTGTCCCATTCTTCTTCATGGAAGGTGCTCTTGTAGCCTGCAACAACATCGATGGTGTGATGGCAGCCCTCAACATCGTTCATGATCCAGATGAGTGGAGACTGTTCATTGATTCATCGAAGACGAGTCTTAAAGCTGTTTTGCTGCATAATGGCAGTGTCTTGCCATCAATTCCAGTTGGTCATGCGGTCCATATGAAGGAAACCTATGAAAACATGAAACAACTTTTGAGGTGCATAAACTATGACCAACATCAGTGGCAGCTTTGTGGCGATTTCAAGGTTCTTGCTCTCTTGCTTGGTCTGCAGACTGGATACACAAAGAACTGCTGTTTTCTCTGCGAATGGGATAGTCGTGAGGGAGATTCCCACTACATCAAGAGAGAGTGGCCACTCCGACAGTCATTGGAGCCTGAGATGAAAAGTGTTCAGCATCCACCACTTGTTGAATCAAGGAAGATTTTGTTACCATCCTTGCACATCAAACTGGGTCTGATGAAGAACTTTGTCAAAGCCATGGACAAAGCACAAGCAGCTTTCAAGTACCTCCGTGGAAAATTTCCAAGGTAAAAGTGAAGCTAAGATAAAGGAAGGTGTCTTTGTTGGTCCTCAGATTCGTGAACTTCTTCGAGATGATGCATTTCACCGTGCACTGCGTGGCAAGGAAAAGACGGCATGGAAAGCCTTCCAGTTAGTGGCAACAAATTTTCTCGGAAACAACAAGGCAGACAACCACAGGAAGTTGGTGGAAAACCTCCTCAAGGCATACAAAAGCCTTGGTTGCAACATGTTACTAAAGATACATTTTTTGCACTCTCATCTAGATTTTTTTCTACCGAACTGCGGAGCAGTGAGCGACGAGCACGGCGAGCGATTTCACCAGGACATTGCAACAATGGAGAAACGCTATCAAGGCAAATGGAGCCCATCAATGCTTGCAGACTATTGCTGGACAGTGGCAAGAGATGCTCCATTTAATGAATAAAAGAGACAAGCCAAGAAGCGCCGAGTAGACACTGAATAAGGACTAAACTATGTACTTATATATACATAATAGTTTTTTTTACTTTTGTTTCAACATATTTTTTATTTATATAACCCTTTTACTGTTTTTTAAAGTGTTACATAAACAGGACAGGTGAAATATTACCATGTAAGGCAACCATAAACACATGAAAAGACCTAGGTTTACAATTTGTGATTAAAACTCTACTATGTACACAATATACATAGACGTAAAATGTCAAAACTTAAATATCTTGGAAACAGTAGCAAATCAATTGTTTTAATTGTCATATTTGAATTCAGCACATCAAAATCCCTAATAAATAGCACATTTTGTCTCTGAAGCAGACGACTTCGAAACATTTGTAGACCAGTGTAATTTGGACATGCATCCTTCCTCAAACCCAAACTGGGCAAGTTCATCATGTAATAGCACCCAGTAGAGAGGACAAAGCCGTCCATTATTGCTCCTGCACCTAACGTTTCGTGTATATCATGCCTGTTAATGTTAGAACGCATACTTATCATGACAAAACAGTTTGGTTCTATGGGAATGTAGTCTATCCCTTTTCACGCAAACATTGATCTTCGTCTTACACTCTGTTCGTGACTGTTAGTAGAAAACCAAAGACATGCACGTGGACTTGAGAAATTATATTGCAAATCCAAAAACATAGCAAGATGAAATTTATGATATATAACTTAACGAAGTGTCCCAAACATAAAATCTTTACCAACGTATTTACATGTCCATGTTTAGCATACTTGATAGTAAGGCATAGTTTTGTGGTCAGTCGTCCATTTATAAATATCCTCAATTTACAGTTCCTTGGTATTACTGCACAGCAATATATTACACACCATATAAACGATATTACGTATTGGTATTACTGCACAGCAATATATTACACACCATATAAATAATATTACGTATTGGTATTACTGCACAGCAACATATTACACACCATATAAAATATATTACATTGCAATAGTGAATAGTAGGTGAAATCATGTCAGGGGGTTGATACAAATATACTGAATTGTGGGATGAACTAAAATGTCGTCTTTATACGTGAGGACAAACTTTATCTTGTCTATCTTCGATTTATTTCCTGGTATAAATACGCCAAATGATGATAGAGAACTACATTGGAGATATACATTTTTAAGGTTTTAATCGAAATAGTCATATTATTATTTTCCTGGAAAGTATACGTATTTCGTGGTTGGATAATATAAGAATATGGGTTATTTATCTGATCCAATAAACTACCTGGAAAGATCATAATCTTATTCAAATTTGATCTGATTATTGGATTAACAGCTTTTAATTCGCATGAATTTTAAATATTGACGACAGCCTACAAGTAAAAACTTATGTTTCATAAGCTTCTAAGAAGCACATAGTATCTTTAAAAGAATGAAATTTGATGAAAAACTTGCCTGTCTATATGCCAAATAAACCACTGAACATCCCCGCTTGGACACAACACTATTTATTTACTTGTGAAGTATATTCTGCCGGTGTAACAATATTTAAGAGGGTATTGTATGATGATGCGAACTGTGGTGTGCTTTGTCTTAGTGTATCATCTAGGCGTTCATTTCTGGATATATCGACTTTTTTTTATTTATCGGGCTTGTTTGACGCCATGTTCTTTGTGACCTCAGCTGCACTCAAACGTCGGAATTTCACCTGCTGCTCGAGTACAGTTTTTCTTTCGTTTTTAAAATCCCGTTTGTGTGGAAGAGGTGGTATGTAATTTGTGTACCGATAAATTGATCATGTGAGAATAATGATAATACATGTTTTGCTTCGTGCAAACGCTTGCCGGAGCCCCGAAAGAGCGGAGAGCGGGATTCCTTAGTATTTGGGATAGGACTCTGCATTCCAGGGTACCAAAATGGTACATAATCATGTATCACAGTATATATATATATATATATATATATATATATATATATATATATATATATATATATGTGTGTGTGTGTGTGTGTGTGTGTGTGTGTGTGTGTGTGTGTGTGTGTGTACTAATTTATGTACTAGTTAGATAACCTAACTTATCTATCATATCCATGATGTCGAAGCAGATGTGCAAAATCTTATCAAACATATTCCTGTCAAAGCAAATGTCTCAGTATCAGGTCGAGTTCATCGGCTGAGATAGTTCATGTGATAGTGCGCACGTATAGAGTTAGAGAGGTGCTGGATTCGAGCCAGGATCCGGTTGCTTTTTTTTCCCCTCTGACATTTAATGGCCTTTCTGGTGTGATAATCTTCCACTCCGTGTTGATAAAGGGTCCTTGCATCATATGGAGATACGAGGACGTATCTCCTGAAGGCAGGGGAACCTGTATAAGACACCGTCTCGGATAACTTAGTTTTAGGTGGTAGAGCGCCGGCTAGCATTCGATAGTTCCTGGCTTGACATTTGGTAGCAACGTGAGATCACGCACATAAAGACCTATCATACTGATCAGGAGTTGACTTTCAGTCTTAGTGGATTGATAATGACGATACGAATACATACAGAAGTGAGAAATATGTCGCAGGATCGGATCGGGTGCATCAGCTCGGATAACTCAAGTGGTTTTGGTTTCGTTTCTTAGGACACAGCAACAAAAATAGGTTATTTAGTGCCGAGGCAATTTGAGTAAAGTGCCTTGCCCAAAGACGCATTATGGTAGCCAGCCCCGGCTGATCCGATGATAAGATTCGAACCCGCATCCTTTTGATCGAGAGTCTGCCACGCTAAGCACTGGGCCACTGCGCTCCTGCCTCCATTAGTCACTTTTACGACATGCATGCGGGCGCATCAGGTCTATTCTAATTCTCTGATCCCGCAAGGGGAGGTGGGGGTGGAGTTCAAGTGGTAGAGCGACCGTCTAGAGTTAAAGAGGTCCCGGGTTCTAGCCTAGAATTTTCCTCCTCTGACATGTCTAATCGTGATCCCAGGGAATACTTAGAGTCAGATACCCACTTTACAGTAATAAACTCTCGTTTCCTAATTAAGGACCTACCAATGTACTGAGAATCAAAGATGAAGATCCAATAGTGTACCTTGAATTTATTGAAAATACACCTAGTAGTGTACATCCAGCCTTAAGAAATGCGTCCAAACGGGCGGCACATTCACAGACACCAGTAGAGATTAAATTAAAATATACCGCTTTCTAGATTTAAGATTGTCAATTTAATCAGTCGTTTCCATAAAACTGAAATTAATCCAGTATTTGGCGATGCTTTATCTGCTTTTCATCTATTTTGTATGCTAGCCTAACATCGGTTGTTTATTTTGATATCCTTTTCTTGAAGGAAACAGCTACATTTGCTCATTTATATATCTAGAGATAGAGACTACATGACTACGGGAGTCTGAAAGGGTTGTGAGAGGTTAATGTAAGGAGACCATATGCTGAGCATAATTTTGAAACTTTCGACCTATAAACCGGTAGCATGTCAGCATAACGATAATTCGACATTACGTATCGAACTAATTAATGGTATAATAATCTAATACACCTTAAAATTGCCAGACTGACAGAATGCAAAATACCTATCTATTGCAAATAATGCATGGTTCTAAATGACTGCAATGTGTCTAATACATTTGCTAATTAAATTCTATATACCGGAACGGTTTAGCCAGTGGAACACTTGGGTATCGTATGTTAGTTAGAGTGCACATTTCGCGAGGAAAAATATTTGCAATAATTGCGGCGATGAATGAGATAGGAGAAAGAACTAATTAACTCTTCATTTTTAATCTTCCCCAGCTGAATCTCGTATTGTCAGCTAAATATTTGTGTAAATATAAGTACTTATCTACAGAGCACATTATTCGATAATTATACCCTCGTTTGGTACAGTTCCTGATGCATTGAAAGCAACGGAATTAAGTTCGTCTATAGATCAATGAGCCCAGATGGTTTGGCAAGGCTGATTCATTCTTTAATAATCTGAACGTTTTCCAGCCAAAGCAATTGATCATGTTGATGCAAAAAAAGATTTTAAAAAAATTAAGAATTAATTCATGATTGATTAAACATTGCTGGATAAAGACTATGACACTGACTTTAAGTGCAAATTTTGCTTGGAGTGAAATCGAATACAGCTTCATAAAATCTTTAGATACATTTCTGCCATGTTAACTAAAAGGAAGGCGTGCAACATTGCTGGATAAATACCATGACACTGACTCCAAGTGCAATTTTGAGAGCTTCAACAGATTCAAAGATTGTTTGGCATTGCTGCAGTAAAAAGAAAGAAAAAGTAAACATAATCGTATTAATGAAGGATTTTCAATTGAAGTGATTGAAAGATTTTACAAATTCAGTCCTATCATTAACAATATGCGCCCAGTGCCAACGATTTTGGGGAAAATTGCTACACCATAAACTAGCATAGGACTGACATCGACAAGGATCTCTCCATCACTTTCCGCATTTCCGTGTCTCTGGTACATCTTGTAAAAATATTGACTTTCCTTTAACGAAAATATAATGAACCGAGATATTATATTTTCTTCAAGCGGCAAGGAGAGGGCCACAGCAGCGACAATAAATCGATTTCAATATTCGCAAGGAGCAAAAATTAATTATAATATTACTGAAAATCAATGACATTGAAGACTGATATGTTGCAAGCCATTTAGTGCATCACAAAGCCGATTACTAAATCCAAAGGATTAATTTATCGGACAATTTGCATATTTTGGTTTTGATAACATATCATATTAATCGTAGCGTCTCTTTAAATAAAAGCAGATATCATCCAAATTTTTTTAAATAAAATGCGCTAAATATGAAATATTTTACCGTTTTACTGTGATATCAAGGGATAGTTTTCATATTTCTTTTTATAAATATTGAAGATTTAACAATATGTCTTTCTCTTTTTGATCCGAACAAGGAAACTATGATGTTTTGAATTTTATTGCATACTGGATTTTGTTTTTGTTTAGAACCAATATTCGTGGTTTGGAAAACAAAAATTGTTCTTATTTAAATTCATGAGTATTGGATTGGGTCACACTGTTTCTAAAAAATATCATCGCTCATTCGGTCAATAAATTCGTAGTTTGTATTAACCACGAAATCCACACAATATTTCGCAAACGACACAAAATAGTGAATTCACAGTATTTGTATTAACAATTTAATAAAAAATATATTTTTTTAAAAAATATTGTGCCCTAGTACTGTAAGTATCATCTTTTGAATACAATGATAATACACTAGAAAGAAACCCTTGACGATGTTTATATCGCGTATTTCTTTTTTTTTCTTTTTCTGACCAATTAGATCAACATATATACATCTAGCTGTGCAGTCGTCATCAAACATCTGAAAGTTTCTTCCTCAAATTGAGATTTTTAAATATCTTTCTAATTGCTTGGTTTGGGTTAATGATTGTTCCCCCTTAACGTTAAACATGGATTAGGGATTAAATACTAGCAATATTCCTTAGTTGAGAATCCATTTTAGTCCAATTTACGACAATAATATTAGCACAGGAAGGTCTCAAATATTAACAGTAGGCAAACTTGTATTAGTTTAACTTCATTTTTATTTTACTTGTTTCCAACCGTAGAGTTTTATCGCAGAATGCTCACCTTTATTAACGTAATTACGTCATAAAAATCGTTCGCCACACTGTGGTGTTCACTTCGCAACGTCACATAGCAAAGTCATTGAGTAATGCAAAGTCCTTACATTGAGTGATCACTAGATTCCTAAACTCGTGTACATTCGTTATGAAATTTATTAAACTCGTTGAATAATACACTATGCCACTCACTTTAAGCAGCTCGTGGTATATAATATTATTCCACTTGTTTCATAAATTTCACATCAAATGAACACTCTTGTAAGAACCGCTATTTTCTTATCTGGTTTCTTTATCTCAGTCCGTAAATTCATTTCCAATGTTGCAGTACTTAATAAGACAACTTATTTTATTATTGACAATGAGAAGCCATTTTGCCAGAATGTTCCCCATGGGAAACTGCTGTACTGTAGTCATCAGCATCGAAACATCATCAGCTCAGTATTGTTTAGTAGTACGTGGAATCCGTAATTCTTTTTCCTAGAAAGGGATCAAACGTTTTGTCGGGGCTATGTGAATTCCGTCACGCAAACCTTTACACGAAAGGGTGATAAAACATTCCTCCGATCAGTTTTATAATAAAACTAACATAGCCGCTAATGCAATGCACTTTCAGATTGAACTAACGTTAGCTATTTGCAATAGTATAATCCATGATGTACTGTCGAAAACCTTGACACAATTGTGATGTTATAACTCACACTGTAAAGTATTGCCACATAATTATATTTTCTTCTACTTTTCCAAAGTGCATCTGAATTAAGCTAACAGTCTTGTGTTTGAGGATCTGAGGACGTATTGGGGGCTATTCAGCCCCAACATCCGCGTTTGAGGATCTGAGGACATATATGGGGATTATTTAGGCCCAACATCCGTGTTTGAGGATCTGAGGACATATATGGGGGTTATTTAGGCCAAACATCCGTGTTTGAGGATCTGAGGACATATGTGGGGGCTATACAGTCCCAACATCCGTGTTTGAGGATCTGAGGACGTATATGGGGGTTATTCAGGCCCAACATCCGTGTTTGAGGATCTGAGGACATATATGGGGGTTATTCATGCCCAACATCCGTATTTGAGGATCTGAGGACGTATATGGGGGTTATTCAGGCCCAACATCCGTGTTTGAGGATCTGAGGACATATATGAGGGTTATTCGGTCCAAACATCCGTTTAACCGGTTTATTTGATGCGTTGCCGTTAAACTCAATTTGCGATAGCAAAACCAACATTAACATCGTTAGATTCTCAAATACAATACTGTTATCTCCTAAATGTATTGAAGTCTTCTGTATATGTATACTAAACTTTCTAATGATCACTGTAGTCCATTATTTCAGATTTAGCACGTGGTTTCAGTTTCGTATGATTGGAGAAGCATGCTGACAAAAATCATATAATCAAATCAAATCTACGTTTTATTCAAATAAGCATATATTGTTATACAACTGTAAGATTAGTTTTACATATATAGAGATATGTTAAGGAAATAGAATAACTTCAATTAAATATATTCCGATATGGTAGACTATATTCACGTGGATCACATCAGACTTAGCCGTGGGAATCCTCAACAAAAAAAGTAATAATCATAGGCGCTTGCATTTGAGCTATTCTTTCTTAGTCCATCATGGCACAGCTGATAACAACTCCCAAAATACTAAACTTCACCTTTTTTTACCATTTTTTAAAAAGCCAACCAAGTCTATCCAAAGAGTCTAACATAGTTAAATCTCTCCTGGGAGGATGGCTTCTGAAGATAAAAACGAAGTATTGGTGATGGTTAAAATTGATATACTTTATTCTAGCACAGCACACTAACGTTCTGACATATCCACGCTTCACTGTCTTATTTGGATCTTGAAAAAATTAAATCTTCTTACAAAATAGCCCCTTGTCCTTGTTACCTTTCTATTCTTACAAAATAGTCTCTTGTCCTTGTTACCTTTCTATTCTTACAAAATAGTCTCTTGTCCTTGTTACCTTTCTATTCTTACAAAATAGTCTCTTGCCCTTGTTACCTTTCTATTCTTACAAAATAGTTTCTTGTCCTTGTTGCCTTTCTATTCTTACAAAATAGTCTCTTGTCCTTGTTACCTTTCTATTCTTACAAAATAGTCTCTTGTCCTTGTTACCTTTCTATTCTTACAAAATAGTTTCTTGTCCTTGTTGCCTTTCTATTCTTACAAAATAGTCTCTTGTCCTTGTTACCTTTCTATTCTTACAAAATAGTCTCTTGCCCTTGTTACCTATCTATTCTTACAAATTAGTCTCTTGTGCTTGTTACCTATCTATTCTTATAAAATAGTCTCTTGTCCTTGTTACCTTTCTATTCTTACAAAATAGCATATTATCTTCGTTGCCTTTCTATTCTTACAAAATAGTCTCTTGTCCTAAATAAATGAAGATCTAGTTACCCGCGACAAGGTATGTTCCATTTGGGCTTCGCCATCGTGGAACATGACTTGCCTTGGGTGAACAAATCTTCATATCTCCCCATAACAAGGGCAATAAATGTATGTTGTTCTCGTTACCTTTCTATTCTTACAAAATAGCCTATTGTCATCGTGACCTTTCTATGCTTACAAAATAGCCTATTGTCATCGTGACCTTTCCTTTCTTACAGAATAGCCTATTGTCATCGTGACCTTTCTATTCTTACAAAATAGCCTATTGTCATCGTGACTTTTCTGTTCTTACAAAATAGCCTATTGTCATCGTGACCTTTCTATTCTTACAAAATAGCCTATTGTCATCGTGACCTTTCTATTCTTACAAAATAGCCTATTGTCATCGTGACCTTTCTATTCTTACAAAATAGCCTATTGTCATCGTGACCTTTCTATTCTTACAAAATAGCCTATTGTCATCGTGACCTTTCTTTTCTTACAAAATAGCCTATTGTCATCGTGACCTTTCTATTCTTACAAAATACCCTATTGTCATTGTGACCTTTCTTTTCTTACAAAATAGCCTATTGCCATCGTGACCTTTCTATTCTTACAAAATAGCCTATTGTCATCGTGACCTTTCTGTTCTTACAAAATAGCATATTGTCATCGTGACCTTTCTTTTCTTACACTTTAAAATAGCCTATTGTCATTGTGACCTTTCTATTCTTACAAAATAGCCTATTGTCATCGTGACCTTTCTATTCTTACAAAATAGCCTATTGTCATCGTGACCTTTCTATTCTTACAAAATAGCCTATTGTCATCGTGACCTTTCTATGCTTACAAAATAGCCTATTGTCATCTTGACCTTTCTATTCTTACAAAATAGCCTATTGTCATCGTGACCTTTCTTTTCTTACAAAATAGCCTATTGTCATCGTGACCTTTCTATTCTTACAAAATAGCCTATTGTCATCGTGACCTTTCTTTTCTTACAAAATAACAAGGTTAAACATCTTAGTGGACTACAAAGTGTAAACCCCAAATTTAAAATATAGGAAAATTACTTTTTTCCTACATTAAGAAAAACCTATTCCTTTTAATGTATCATTATTTGGTAATTAAAGATAAGATGATCTAGCTTTAATTTTGTAGTTTCGTGCGATTGAACGCTGTCTGAATTTATTGTGTGGTACTTCATCTGTTCTTGTAATCTTCCTTTTCATATCGAGCCGAAGAAATCTTAATTAGTAAATGTTTGAGGATTTCCGTTATGGTTTTGAGGATTTCCGTTATGGTTTTGAGGATTTCCGTTATGGTTGTGAAGTTTGATTATTGATACTTAAGTCCACTGTACCTGTAACTTCCAACGTTGCAGAGATTTCCGACACTGGGAAGCACAGCCTCAATATGAACTCACCTCATCTGATTACAAACGTTACTCTTATCTACTATACAATGAACAACATAATAATATTTATTTGTGAATGACTGCAAAAGATTTGATACACAAAATTCAATCTCTCTCTCTTTTTTTTTCTTTTTTTTTTTCTTTTTTTTTGTTTGGCTAGCACTACAAAGAAGTATATTTTATGGGTTTAGGATGGAGAAACTGACAATGAATCTATCGATACCATATTTTCTTTGTCTCTTTTTTTGCACATGTAACTGTAGAAAAAGAAAGCAGTGATTAAAAGTGGGCAATACAAATCGGAACCAAAATCCAGGTAGCTATTCATATATTGGAGAGAGAGAGAGAGAGAAAGAGAGAGAGAGAGTTTTTAAATGTGCAAGATCGCTTGTCGGCAAAAATGATTCAAATAAGACATTTATTGTTGGTTTTTATAACATCAAATTAAGAAAATATTTTCAAAAATCCAGAATGAAAAAATTAGGGTTTTTAACTTGGGAATCAACTCATATACCTACATTTTGCATATCATAAGGCAATGCTTTTAAGACATGCTTGATTAGAATTACATTTTGCATATCATAAGGCAATGCTTTTAAGACATGCTTGATTAGAATTACATTTTGCATATCATAAGGCAATGCTTTTAAGACAAGCTTGATTAGAATTACATTTTGCATATCATAAGGCAATGCTTTTAAGACATGCTTGATTAGAATTACATTTTGCATATCATAAGGCAATGCTTTTAAGACATGCTTGATTAGAATTACATTTTGCATATCATAAGGCAATGCTTTTAAGACATGCTTGATTAGAATTACATTTTGCATATCATAAGGCAATGCTTTTAAGACATGCTTGATTAGAATTACATTTTGCATATCATAAGGCAATGCTTTTAAGACATGCTTGATTAGAATTACATTTTGCATATCATAAGGCAATGCTTTTAAGACATGCTTGATTAGAATTACATTTTCAATGTTTGTACTGTATTTAGCAGATTTCAAGTTGACAGTGAACCAGTGCTGATTAGCGTTTACTTCATCGATGCAAGTTCTTTTTATTTTTTTTTTTATTTTTTTTTTGAGCACGTCGACCAGCAAAAATTACATTCAGGCTGACAAAGATTTCAAGTTTTGCCAGCAAATGCCGGATTTAATGCTGAGAAGAGTTTACGTGCTCTATCTCATACAAGGTTGGAGACTGTTTACATGTACATTTGTATTAATTAAAGAAAAGAAAACATGATCGTATGATCGCCCCAAATAGCAGAACAGATCAGACGATACTTCACGAGCCATTATTAACACGGCCTGGTATTTATAAGACTTTAAAGACTGAGAATTTACTCGAAACTTTAAGATCAACTGGTTCGGAAAGCATATTGATGTAAATTGCATGAAATTTTCAGCTGAGGTTACTTTGATGGTTAGTCTTATAAAATATCAAAAGATTGTTTGATAGTTTTCTCTTGGGTGAAACTATAAATTTAAAAAAGATAGTTTTGAGTGAAAAGATAATACTGTATCTAGTAACAGTTGTTAAGAAGATTATATAGAAAACAGATTCACTATAAAAAGGAGAGAAGGGACAAATGTCTTGAGAATAAATCCTAATTTGAAGCTAATAATACTGTAACGTTCTCAATTTTGGATGTATTGTATTGATTTGTCAACTCTGTTACAAAGTGACATTGTGTTATATAAACTTTTAGTTGATAAAGGCAATTTACAAATAAAATGGACATATCATGGAATCAAAAACAATTTAGATATATTTTTAATTTGAAGTTTCAATTACCCAACTACATTCTACCTAGTAGTGTGTACATCATAAATTATTTTATACTTCATAAATAGTCCCTTTAGTTTAACGTTGTTGCTACCGGTCAATATCCAGCGGTATTGACCGTAGTTAAGTAAAAATATTCACAGCTAAATAAAAATGGCGACAGAAACGTGGAAGGCTGACCGCGTCATAAATATGATTACCACCAGATGCTGACAAAAGACTGTAACCCTTTCTACTTGACACCAGTGTTGGAGAATCAGTTTGATCTAGATCTAGTCCAAATAAGAGCAGTATGTACAGCCTCACCGCATCTCAACCATTATTTCTTCGTAAGTCTTTGGCAACAGTTTGGAGTGGGTTTCATAGCTCATAAAAATATATATCATACAAATTAAATAAAGAAAATCTGAATACATCCAAAGATTTAAACTGCAGTGAGAAAAGTAAAAAATAAATATGATTTATAAATATATTGAAAATGGACGCTAGCGATCGCTAGTTGCTGCTGTTAGTATGAGAGAGAGAGAGAGAGAGAGAGAGAGAGAGAGAGAGAGAGAGAGAGAGAGAGAGAGAGAGAGGAAAACTGACATTTGATACAATGTATCAGTCAACAATTTCTCTTTCACGTAAACGGTGTACTTTTATCTACTCTGAATGGCATTGTTTTATCCTTTACTCGGAATTTTAAAAAACACAAGCGACTCCAAATTTAATCTATATCCTTTTTTGCAGGTATTATTAAAGACCGATGGACCGCAATACTCCGCAACAATCACGACGTACACAGCACTTTCAGATTTACCCGCGACCATGAAAGCAGCATTGAGTCACAATAACCTTAGACTGGATTTTTCTGCCCCATCTTTTCATTCTGGTGTCTTCATAATTTGTCCCTAATATATTTCGTTGTGTTTTTTTGGCTACATGGCATTCCATCCTCTTTAACAAACACATACTTATTACTGTAGCTTTTAGTCCGATTCCATTGCTATACCTGTTTGTTTTTTTTGTTTGTTTGTTTTTTTTTTTGTTTTTTTTTAAATAAAAGATGTTTGAAAAAAAAAAGAATGGACATATATTAATGGCAAGAAAGGTAAATATATTTCAAGAGTAATTATTAGTTATGTTAATTAAAATAAGTATGCTGTACATGATTATGCAGTCAGGCGTTAAAATTGAATTAACCTTAAATCTTTTGAGTACAAAAAATACCATAACTAGATAGGACTTTTGTTTTTATTTTGGACCGAAGAGCCAGCTTTACAAGGGTTTTGTTTTTCTTACATTAGGTGATGATCTGACAAACACTACCTTGATCAAGATTTGTCAAATAATTAAATATTAACAAAGTTACGTCTGACAGGATAATGAAATATTATCAAAGTTACGGCTGACAGGATAATGAATTATTATCAAAGTTACGGCTGACAGGATAATGAAATATTATCAAAGTTACGTCTGACAGGATAATGAAATATCAACAAAGTTACGTCTGACAGGATAATGAAATATTATCAAAGTTACGTCTGACAGGATAATGAAATATCATCAAAGTTACGGCTGACAGGATAATGAAATATTAACAAAGTTACGTCTGAAAGGATAATGAAATATCAACAAAGTTACGTCTGAAAGGATAATGAAATATCAACAAAGTTACGTCTGAAAGGATAATGAAATATTATCAAAGTTACGTCTGAAAGGATAATGAAATATCAACAAAGTTACGTCTGACAGGATAATGAAATATTATCAAAGTTACGTAAGAGGAATAACTATTGTTGCTCTTTAGTTAATATCAGTGT
Organism: Margaritifera margaritifera; assembly: GCA_029931535.1. Classification (NCBI taxonomy): domain Eukaryota; kingdom Metazoa; phylum Mollusca; class Bivalvia; order Unionida; family Margaritiferidae; genus Margaritifera; species Margaritifera margaritifera. The sequence goes on along the minus strand of JAQPZY010001523.1, from coordinate 3,446,503 downwards.
CATGTTTATCTGATTTTGTAGCACGTCATTTGCGATATTTTTAAACCACTAGCATTATTCTGTACAAGTAACTATGTCAATGTCATAGCGTAAGAAATTAATCTAAAACATGCGCTCAAACGTGTACACAAATTCAAATGATAATGCATTAAGAGAGGTTTTTTTCTATGAATGGTTCCATTTTTTTTGTCTTTTTAGATATATACTCATAACAAAAAGTGTCAGCTTTCAGTTTTGTAAAATTCTTAAATATGGATTTTTCCTCTTACGTGTTCTACACATAATTTTTACAGTATAATTACCAGAAACATTACTAACAGAAAAAAAATTAAAACAACATTTTGATACAAAATATTTGAAACGAAAATAAAAAATAAAAAATTGAAACAAAAGCTTAAAAATATAACAAATTCAAAAGTATTAAAACACAAAATTAGAAGAAAAAGGGTAAAAATATTTAATGTTGCATACAAATTAAAAAATTAACCGCAAAGTATAACACAAATTAAAATTTCTAAACTATATACAAAATATTTTGACATTTTTTAAAGTTGTTACTAAATCTTTACAAATGTAAAAAGCTTAAAAACTCTATAAAAAGAATAAAAAAATTTACAAAATTTTAAAAATATTTAGAACTTTTAAAAATGATATAAAGTTGAATGAATTTTTAAAATATAATTTTTAACTTTTGAGAAAACTTGTGAAAATTTTTAAAAAATTGTAGAACTTATTTTTTTACATTTCAGCGATTGTGTGGGAAATTGAAATATTGTAAGAAAACACAACAATTACCAAATTATACGAAAAAGGTAAAATGTGACCAAAAAGTTTAAAATTTGTAAAAATTGTACCAAAAATGTAATTAAATGCTACAAATTTTAAAAATTATGAAATTGCAAAAGTAACTGAACAATTAAAACTATTTAACAAAAAGTAACCAATTATTAAAAAAATTAACAACTGTACTGAGAGATTAAATGACAAAAATTACAAAATTTAATAATAAAAACTTCCTACCTCTCCCTCTCTGGGTCTATGTAATGGTATGTGTGACGGTATATAGGTGTATGTGTGTGTCTATCAACGTAATAATAATAATAATAATAATAATAATAATAAATAAATAAATAAATAAATGAAGATATTTTTTTATTCTCTTACATTTGGTATATAGGAGTCGCAACATTTTAAGAATTATATGTAACTCTAACGCATACATATGGTAAGTAGAGGGGTACCATTTCAAATGTACTGCACAAGAATGTTGGAATGAAACAAATCAAGAGGAAGCTGTTTTATACAATATGTATTGTACTGTATTCACGTTTTATTTCATATGACAAGAGCTAGAAATAAAAACAGCAGAGAAATTCATGCGTTACATCCATTCTCTTATTCATGAATATTCTAATCTTCGTATGGTTTTATTTTTTATCATTTTTTAGTTCATTTTCTCTAATCAATACTCGCTTCTGTGTACTGATACCCGCTTTTGTGTACTGATACAAGCTTTTTGTAACTCGATATTTGCATTTCTCAACTCGCTACTCGCTATTGGAATATAAGTAAACCACACAATAATTGCGAGTGCCCTAGTGGGTATTTAGCGATCCATTGCTGTTTCATGTAAGGTTGCTGACTTTTGTACCACGGGAAACTTTGCAAAATGCAACAAATATGCATACAGCCTGGCCCCTTCTATTGTATCAGTACTGAATATTCACGCAATTATTATACAAGATGTGCATGTACCTTGGTCAAGATTTTAGGAACATATATTTAATAACTTTTTTGACGAAAACAATAAACTTTTGGATTTTGGATTTTAAATTGATGATTTTGGAATTTAAGTGAACTTATTCAGATATTTTGGAATACTTCATTTTGACATCAGCACATCAAAGATTACTAGTACATCCGGACTTTGGAGACCATTGGCACATCATAACATTCAAGGACACAGCCGTGAATTCGGAACATTCTATATTTAGGACTTGTGATTAGAACAATCATTCTTATTGGATTATTAGGATTTCAAAACACATTACTGTAAGTGACTTTTTGATTTTTCATTTTAATTATCTAGTAATAAATTGCTTGTTGATTTTTACTTGATTTGTTGGTTTCACTTTCTTTCTGTTACATTTTTCTTAGACCATAGAGTCGTAACAATACACACTTACATAACGAGTGATATGTAGACAGAAAGATTTATAATATTTAAGGAACGCGTTTATTACAAAGACATCCATACAGACAGATACATACATACATATTTACAGATACATATATAATTTTTATTGCATGCATTGATTATACAAAATATCCTTACCAATCTTTAAAATACTGAAAAAGGCTCATTGAATGATATATTAGAGCTTTTTCAAACAACAGCAAATAAATGTTCGACCCTTAATATTATCAGTACGTTAGCACAGTTATTAAACAGTATGTGAATTATGTGATCAGCGAACAGTTGACGCAAGCACTAGAAGCAGAGGATCAGAAGATGAGACACTTACGTATGGAGGATTGTTATTATTAATAATCTCGGTGATTTTGTAGAGGGGATATTGATGAGAAAATACAAAGATTAAAGTAGTAAGCGTATACAATTAGCAGTTAATTTGTCTAAATAATATGCCCTGGAAACGGATTCTTCTCTTATCAAGCAACACTACCAAGTGCATACGTGTTGATAATCACGTGACTAGTGCAGCAGCGGAAGTACGAAGCACTCAGATGCTCGTCAAAGAAATGTTTCTCTCTAGCTCTCTCGCACCATAAAAAGACCAGACGTAAGATGGTAATATCGTTGAGTTCCACATAGACTTCAACCTGTAAAGATGAAAGAAAAACAAAATATTTTATTTCTGGTGAGAGATTTTCAGAAAGTGACTGGAAAATACACATCGTCCAATAAGACCTATACGGGAACTCAACACTACTCCAAAGATTAAAATGAAGATACCTGTTATGTCAGTCAAGAGAAAGGGCACTGAACCTCAGAATGTCCACAAGGTCAAATAAAAGGGACCGTTATTATAAGAACGGAGAAACTAGGTCCCGATGCAAAAACAAAGACTAATGTATTGTGTGTCATAAGCAAGGACATTGGTCTTCAGAGTGTCCAGAATGTCAAAGGAAAGTGAAGAAGGAACACAGAAAATATTTCAAAAGAAGAAGAAGCAGAAGAACCAATTCCCTCTACAAAATTTTTTAGAGAAAGACACTTATCAAACACATGGGGTTTTTTTGTGAATGATTGAAATTTCATTGTGGTTCCTATTTCACAAGAATATACCAAAACGTAAGTGAAAAAAAATGGTTTGATTTTAATATTATTATTATTATTATTATTATTATTATTATAGGATATAGACAGACAAACACCTATATGCCATCACGCATACCATTACACAGACATAGAGAGGGAAAAAGAGGAACTTTTTAAGTTTTCGTTGTTAAATTTTTTCATCTTTTAAATTTTATAACACTTTTCAAGTTGTTTTGAAGAATTGTTTCATTTCATTTACAATTTGTAACTTTTTTATCAAATTGTTTAATTATGTTTTTTTTTTAAATTTAAATCTGTAATTTATTTTTAAAAAATCAAACAATGTTTTACATTTATTGGACAATATTTACATTCTTTTAATTCAATTGCACAATGCTTAAATCTCATGTACATTTTGTTAATTCTTTTGGCAATTATTGAAATTTGAAATTTAAAAAAATACATATTTTACATTTGTTGAAACTTTTACAAATTTAAAAAAGATGCAATGTTTCAACTTTTTTCAACCTTTTTAAAATTGTATTTTCTTACAATTTGTTTTACAGTTTTAAATTGCTATCAAATATGTTGTACAATTCCTAATATTTTTCTGCTTTAAGGTTTCTAATTTATTTTTCAGTTGCTTAAAATTTTTATAATTTATAAATTTTGTTACTTTTTTATTGCATATTTTGTAAATTGTAATTTGTTATTTTTTCTTTGTATTTTAAATTTTGCTATTTAAATATGTTGAATTTATTTCATTTTTTGTAACTTGTTGCTACATTTTGTTTTCTATCTTTTTTGTTATAAATTGTTTTTCAATTTTGATTTATACTGTTTAAACAAATTAATCTTGTTTCTAATGTTCAAATTTGTCATTTTGTTTTTCGTAATTTTATTTTAATTTTTGTTTGATTTTCTTTTTTTTCTAAATTTGATTTCTTTCTGTACAACTTTTGATTGTAATATATTTCTTGTCTAAATTTGTGTCAAATTATTTTATTTTTTATTTGTTTTTGAATTTGTTTTCTTAATTGTAATTTCTTGTAATTATTTTTTTTTAAAATTAAAAAAATTAAATCTTAATATTTTTGGTTGAATTTTGTATAAATTGTAATCTATTTAACATTTTACATTTTTAAATTTTAATTTTTTTAAAATAACTTTTATAAATTTTTGTTGTTCAATTTTAAAATTTGGTACAATTTTTAATGTTTTGTTTGATTTTTGTTTTTAAATATTTTGTTCCAATATTTTAAATTTGTTATAGCAAATTTTCATTAATAACTTTACTCAATCAATGACAAGTGTGATTGTATGTACATTTGTGTATATGTGGGTGCATGTATGTGTTAGTCCTCATACCCATCCCCTAACCACACTTGATATATATGAGTGTATGTTTGTATGTGTGTGTGTGCATGCATGATTACAAATAGTGCACTCTGATTTATTTGCAAGTAAGGATGTGTATTTGTTTGTTTGTTAAAAAGGGTGTGTTTGTTGGTTTCTTTTGTTTGCTTGCTAATGAGAATGTTTGTTTCTTTGTTTGTTTGCTTCTTTACTTCTTAATAAGGATGTGCGTTTGTCTGACCAAAAGTAGGTGTGAGTAACCCTCAACAATCCTCTTTCTGTCCTCTATTTTGGTTGTATGTTGGTGTTGGATTGTAAGGGTATGCGTTTGTTTGTCCATAGGTAGGTGTGAGTGATCCTAAACTATCTCCTTACTGTACCCATCGTGGTTTGTAAGTGTGTGTTTGATTGTAAGTGCGTGTGATTGTTTGTTCATAAGTAGGTGTAAGTGATCCTCACCGATCCCTTTCCTCTCCTCTGCTTTTGTTGGGTTTTTTTTTATATGTGTTTGTTTGTATGTATTGTGTTGGATAGTAAGAGTGTGATTGTTTGTCCATAAGTAGGTTTGAGTGAATATCAACTATTCGCTTTCCCTTCTCTGTTTTGCTCGTAAATGTGTGTTCGATTGCAACAGTGTAATTGTTTGCCAATAAGACTGACTATCAGCTATCCCGTATCCCTACTGTTTTGATTGTAAGTGTAGGCTTGATTGCAAGAGTGTGAGATTGTTTGTCGATAAGTAGGTGTAAGTGATCCTCACCTATCCCCTGTCCCTCCCTCCTCAGTTTTATTTACAAGTTTGTAAACATGTCATTACCCTCGTTTATTTTGTTTGCAATGTATGTACTGGATGGTAAAGATGGGTGCTAAATTGTAATTATATGTGTTAGTACACCATCAAATAACTCTCCTTTCTCCTTGGGTGTTTGTCATTAAGAACGTGTGTGGGTCTGTAAGAATTGGTCTCAGTCCACATAACTCTCCACATACTTTATATCCCCCTTACATATGAATTTGTACGTGTCTGTGAGTGTTGGTCAGACAGGGTGATTATTGGTAAGGATGTGCGTTAGTCCGTAAAGATGTGTTTTGTTCAGTAAGACTGTAATGGTCAGTAAGGATATGTTTTAGTCAGTAACAGTTGGTTTGTTTTTATTTTTTAACTTTCGTTTATTCCTTTTTTGGTTGTTAATTTATTTCTTCAAAATTATGCTTTTTCTAAATATATTACCATATTTTGTTTCGAAATTTTCTGGTAAATTTTGTTGTTTAAGTTGTTTTATTTAAATTTTTTAATGTCTTAAAATTTGCTTTAATATTTTGTTTTCTATAAATTTTTAACATTTTAAAATTCTTTACGGATTTTGTTTAGTTACCTCTAAATTATCTGTCAATTCCAGAATTTTATTATTATTTTAGTCTAGGTCATCTTAATAATAAAAAATATTCTGGGTTTTCTGGTCTCCGCTAAATTCCGAGATAATTTCAAAATTTTTAGTATTACTTCAATCTCAGCCTCTTCATAAGTTTTTCTGGGATTTTTTTTTTGTCTATGTTAAATTCCGTGTCATTTTCAGAATTTGGGTACGACTTTTTTTTAGTTTAGGCCAAATTTTTGTCGTCTAGACAAAGTTTAAACAAATTCCAGTTATTCAGTCTTCACTAAATTCCGTGTCAGTTCAGAAATATTTGTACGACTTTTAGTGTGGGCAATATTCAAACAATATTCAAGTCTTTTTTAGTCAGCACTAAATTCCGTGTCAGTTTTGGAAGTTTATGCGACTTTAAGACCAGGCCATTTTAATAAAAAAGTCCGGGTTGTTTTAGTCTCCGCTGAATTCCGAACCAATTTCAGAATTTTGTTTATTACTTTTTGTATCCGACATATTTATATATCGCGTGATATATCAAAGATACAGCGTATATATAGCTGATATGACAAATAACACTCTTTACAGCTGCATTCACTCACTAGAAGTCCCGTTTATCAGACACAAAAAAAATACAAAAATAAAAAAAATGCATTGTCAACAAACTGAACAAATACAGTGCACAACTAGTGAGACTATAGTAGAGGGCAGATACAGCGTGGGACCGCTAATGATATTTAAAATAGTAAAGACTATTTGGCGTGAGCTCTCCAATATCAACCCTGAAAGCAAGATGATCAAAACTGTGCAGTATAAGGACTAAATTAAATTAGGTATACAACGATTCGTTGCAAACAGAGATAAAATGTGTGGATAACAAAGTTACACTCAAAGCAGCACATGGTGATTCGGTGTATCATGTAGCTGTTTTTAAATCAACCATTGGATTGGCAACATTTATACACCGATCTGTTGAAAATAAAAGGATCAGTTGTAGATGAATGTTCTGTTGCCTTGTTGATCACACCAAAAGTCAATTGGTCAAACATAAAGTGCTCTCTGGATACCTTTATATTGTTTCAAATGGCTACAAATAACATTATTTAAGGCACGAATATTATGATTATAAAAGGACAGTTGCTTACATAAACATCAATCAATCTTAGAAAGATATTAAACGGCACAAAATTAAAATAAAATACATTGAATAGAAATAATGATTAACCGAACAGTCGACGTCAATATTACACAAGTGAGGAAAAACATCCTCTACATTAGGTCTCTGTCATTCACATTGTTGATTAGTAGCAGGCAGACATTTTTAACACGCAAGCATGGGCTCAGCGAGTAAAAGAAAAAGAAGGAAATGACGCTTTCATAGATATTTTCAAAGATCGAACGCCTGAAAAGATGGCGGAAAAAAGTTTTACAACAAGAGATTTGAAAATTTGGACATCGAAAACATCGAGTACTTTCAACCTAATCGGACAAAAGAGCATCTGAAGTGAAAAGGTTTAACAGACAACTCGCAATAAGAATGTGAAAGTATTTATATAAAAAAAAACAGAATCAGAAAATGGGCTGATGTTTAAGCAGTACTAATTCAAGGATACGGTAACACTGATCACACATCAATAGACTTGACTCCAGCTGAAACATGCGAGGGAAGAAATGGGTCGAAAGTATGGCTTAATCTAATCGGTTATTTAAAAATTGATAAATATGGAAACCAAAATTGAAAATGGACGAAACAGAATTTCACAACACAAAACAATTTTTGGAACGGGCTACCTTCCTAACCGACAAAATATTATAATTACAAAAGAATGCTAGGTGATGTGATAGTTTACAAACCGGAAGACTTGAATGGAGAGGATGCAGATGACATGTTTTAAGAGCAATATTTATACGACAAACAGGATGGTATATACAAAGTTGTCAAGATTTGAGAACCAATAGAATGAAAGGAAAAAAGTATGTACTCTTGAATTGGAGCTGATAGGATGCTTCTAGTCCCATAAATCATCCCTCAAAGCTGTATTGGTTTTGATGGACGGCTTGGGGTACATTTTAGACACTTACCAGTATTTCTCACAGCTCATGAGTTACGCTCGGTGAAGGGGCCTTTCAGCGATCTATACAACATATTTCCGTACCAAATCCAACGTTTTACAACTTGTAAATCCACGTGGAGTAACACAACCCAATCTCTTGTCGTTATTTCAAGTTACTGTGCTACATCTGTGAGAAATCAGCTGTTCCATCTAACTCGATGAACCAATCAGATGCGATTTCGCTCATTCAAAATACCATAGACGCGCGAACTATATGACTAGAACAACAATTTTGAATGTACACTCATGTGTTTCGGACAGATCCGTCTGCAACAATTCCTTCATTTAATGCACAGATGATATCATACCCCCAATTTGTCCATCAGTACCAATACATGTATGGGGGTTAATTTATCGGACTATGATGATTCGTTTAAATGTTGGAAACTAGCCGAAAACAGTATTCCGTTAACATAATGGTAGAAGCTCAATACATAGATAGCAGTATCAAGCAGCACGAAATCTCTGAGTTTTTTAAAAATAACGAATGTGTAGAATGTGACACATATGGTAAAAACAGCGCATTGGAAAATGAGGGATTTAAAATAAGGACGTCATGCAAATTTGTATTGATCACAAGACCAGAGGGGACAACGAAACTACTTCAAAAAGCATCGCAGTTAAATAAGAAAATGGTACACGTGCAAACGTCGTAAAGTGACTAGAAAGTAGGGAATATTCTGCAAGTGTGTATATATCTTACTAGCTTTTGTAGCATATAAATAGCTAAGATGTCATCATCCTGAAGGGATGAGTCTTGTGACCAAGCAATAATGTCGTGTGCCGAAGGCACAGACTTTTAATTTTTTTCACTAGATAAATAACAGAATTTCGTCGTACAGTAAATGCATAACTTCAAACAAGCAGGAAAAATATCACAAGGAGTTAAATAACTCAGTTAAACACATCACTTTATCACATATACACCAAGCAGTATTAAACCAGAACACGCTTCACATATACACCAAGCAGTATTAAACCAGAACACGCTTCACATATAGCAATACCAAAACTAACTCCAAATATATTGATTGTACCGGGCAGTCTCTTGCTGTGGTCTGAAGTGAAGGTTAAAGGATATGCCAACAATACTGTGATACAAAATTTGTGAACCAAATCACTGTATCATATGGAAACGATGATATTTGAAAGAGAAATATCTTTAAAAAATCATGGTATACGAAGATTTGTACTTACCTATTTCGGTTAGAACAAACATAATTGAACAAGGCGAAACATTGAGAAGGCTACGATCAGGAGCTAGTAATAAGTAAAATACTGGTACTGAAGCTATATAGTGTGTTGTGTATAGAAAAAAAGGCTCAGAATACCACTCTGATTTTCAGATACTAACAAATCGCTGTCTGTGGTATTCTTGTGCTTATTCTCATGATTTTAGATCTAACATTAAAGCAGCTGAAGCGATAGAAGGCGGAAATCAAGACTATGAGCTCGAATACATATGCCTCAGTACTATACGATTTCCTCTGAAGCAGTTGCACAATCAGATAATGATAAGTACAAAAATGGAATTGTTTTCTTCTACGACTACTTCACTATGGAGAGGATCATTCGCATAGCAGCAAATAGAGCTTTAACAAACAGCACACTTAATTCTCCGATGATGAGCTTGATGGGTGTTTGAATACTGGACAAAATGAGTGGAGAAGTGATACAGAAATGTTTTAAACTCAGCAGTAGCAATCAACATCAGACAAACATAGTTTATTTCCAAAGTGTTCAGTTGATGCAACAGTTCAGAGAATCTACTAAATTGTATTTAGCACACATACATTATTAATGTAAGTGTTAGAAATTTTTTCACTTACACTCATTGCATATATCTTGATTTAAGAAGTACACAAATTGCACGGTAACGCTTTTACATTAGCTAATGTACAACAAGATATCCACTTCCAAATCAATAGAAACGAAAATGTAGATGCCCACAAAATGTATATTTATTTCGTGTCTGATTTTCTGGTAAATATTCCAAACAATTAGATCAAATCAATTATGTTTTAATACATTTTTGATCACGCATTTCTTTATTCCCTTACTAACTTTCTTTTCGTCTTTGTCCGTCTTAAATTAACAGAGTTTGGATCTTAACCCACATAACTCTCTGATTTGTGTGCCATTTAACTCGTCTTTGAAAAGTCCAGGAAGTTTCCTAATCGTGTCTGGTATTTTAAACACGTCGTCATTTGGATAGTCACTAGTATCAAATAACTTGATATCATCCATAACGTCGCTGTAAAAGTTTTTAGTTTCAACATAGATACAGAATCGATCTGTATCAGTCACGAGTAGTCTCGTTCTATCACCGTATTTGTTTTTCAACTTGTACTAAAATTCATACATCAACCATGGTCATAGCTGTAACACAATAAAACCACCATAGATCGGTCTGCATAGTTTGATTTTCTTGTCGTTGTTGTTTGCATTTTTTTTTCAGACTGACTAGTACTAATGCTTCATCTTTTATTGCCCTTCTAGCAAGATGATATATCTTTTTGGCATCTGAAAAAAAAATTATTTTCATCTCATCATATTTTTTCGTTTGTCCTCCTTCTGAAGGTTTCCATCTATTTCCCGAATGCTGGGTTGTTCATCAATTGAAGCAAAATAACTTTCTCGAATTCATTTGTTGCCTTTTTTTCTCTAACTTGTATTGAACTCTATATAGGATTTCAACCAAAGTTTCTGTTCAAAGAAGACAACCTAGTGTATCTTTTTTTAGTTTTAAATCTAATTGCAAGTAAAGACTTTAAGTTTCTGTAAGGTATAACATATTTCTCTTTATTTTTCAATGTGCATAATATTTTCGGTACAGTTGGTTTTGTTCCCTTTTAATGATCAATCAATTTCTTTTGCAAGGGAGATAAATCATTTATGATTTGTCTATAAAAATGGTGTTACAAAACTTAAGTTCCTTTAAACCTGCATGTCCATATTTTCTCTTGCAGAAACGATGAATTACAAGATTTTAAACAACTTCAATTTGGAGCCATCAATTTAAAAAAAATTGGTATGCATGCTTATAAAGATTAAAATATTATTTGCAAAGTATCAAATACTGTATTTGAAAATGGTATACTTTACAATTCATAGTCTAGATTTTTACCCTCTAATTTAACAAAATGATTTACCATCACTCACAAAGGAATACAAATTGCCAATAGCTTTTATTCTACACGCTCGGAATTCATAAAGTTTATTGCACAATCTCTTGAGACATATAGATTACGGTGTATAATGACTCACATAATACGTGCCCTCCTAAGGGACATGACATTAAAGTTAATATTCTAATCATGCTATGGTAAGAAACATAAAGCTCATACAGGGATAAATCTGTATGTACAACTTCTCATTTCATGACAGAAATAAGGATGAAGAGATTTTCAACTGCTCGTGTTGAAGCGAACGCTCCATTTATACCTCACATGCAAGGAAGAGCGGGCATTTTTGTGAGCTTCAAAATCTTCTTTAATTCGTTCGTTCATTCATTATTTCTTTCTTTGCTTCATTACAGAGGCAAGCAGTACTGTTGGTATGTTATTTTTGTAACCAATCTCTGTGATAAAGTGTAAAACTTTTGCTTTCTCGCGATTAAGCAGTCATCTCTTTGTTCTCTGCACCAAAACTATCGACAATGTTGAATGACGTCACATGATCGTCCTTATATGTATTTTCACCCTCCGCTGCTGAAAATTGTATATATTAAATTTGGAATTCAAATTTCCCTGCTCTTTTTTTTCCTAATTCTATCAACTTAAGAAATCAACTGATAATTTATATTCATATATATATGTCAACGGAAAGATATTTTGATGGATATCTATGGATACGTAACTGACCTTACTACGCAGATTCAAACTTCATAAGTTCCGGTCTTTTTCAAAACCGAGCACTTCTTTTTAGGCATTATGGAATTGCGGACTACACGCAAGATTTGCTTACCTCCTAAATTAAAGAGCTTGACAACGTGCAAAAACTACGCACCTTCGAAATTGAAGATCTGCCAACGGAAGTGCTCTAATGAGAATTGGCAATTTTTCTTTTACCAAAAAGAAAACATGTTAACACACTTTTACGAAGAATTTTACTTAGTTCAAATTACAATCCAGATATATATATTAGACTGACCTTGGCAAGCCATCACAAGAAAGTGAAAAGGCCAAGTGTTTTGAACTATTTGTTAGACTCTTAACATACATACGTATCCGCCAAATTGGTCGGCGTATGGATAATATCCAACACTAGATGGTAAATTGCCAGATAGCAGAGGCACTTACTTAGCGATGAAGGTGCAGAGTGACGCAAATTTTTATATTAATATCCTTACAAATGGCGATAGCAACATCCGATAAACTTCACCTGATATCCTTAAAATATGTTAATATATATTTTCAAGACGAACCAATTTTTTTAATTCATCATTACAGATAATCTGCAAATATAGTGGTGATAATGGCTGAAGTATCACCATTGGACCTGGATTCCAATGGAATCTGTTATGCAGGTCACATAATAAGTATTCAAATATAGTGGGATAATGGCTGAAATGCCATCAATAGGCTTGAATTCCAATTGAATCTGTTATGCAGGTCACTTAATTAGTAATCAAATATAGTGGGGATAATGGCTGAAATGCCATCAATGGGCTTGGATTCCAGTTGAATCTGTTATGCAGGTCACTTAACTAGTAATCAAATATGGTGGGAATAATGGCTGAAATGACATCAATGGGCTTGAATTCCAATGGAATCCGTTATGCAGGTCACTTAATTAGTAATCAAATATAGTGGGGATAATGGCTGAAATTCCATCAATGGGCTTGGATTCCAATGGAATGTATTATGCAGGTCACTTAATTAGTAATCAAGTATAGTGGGAATAATGGCTGAAAAGCCATCAATGGGCTTCTGTTAATCAGATCACTTAATAAGTAATCAAATATGGTGGAGATACTGGCTGAAATGCCATCAATGGGCTTGGATTCCAATTGAATCTGTTATGCAGGTCTATGAATAGGTAATCAAAATTGACCGCTAAATGATTTTGACCTAAATAGAATTCTTCATAAAATATAACGTTGTAAGGCATTAGCGATGTCAACCACTCAGATCATGACTCCTTCAATGGCACATTTAACATGATGATTTTTTTTATCTCATTCATCGCTACTCATTTAACACGATAATTTCATCTCATGCATCGCTACTCGTTACACAAAATGGGTTTAGTGTCTCTTATCTTTATAACAAGCGAGAATAAGATAATTTTTCTGATGCGTCAGTTTTCACTTTTATCATTTCGATAATCAGCAGCAGCAGTTAGAATACTAATGATAAAATGGTAACACTAATATTAGTCGAAGTATTTGATACGTACATGACATACCAATAATGGGAATATCACCCGATTATATGGTAGGTAATTATATGTAATAATTTTAGAGACAGAATAGAACAAAACCTTGTGCAAATGATTTTTTTTTTTACTGTCTACGACATTTCACCGTGACAGCATTTTCTAAAATATATTTTATGCACCCACAATCGATTTAGCGTCTGTTTGTTATCACTTGCGTTCATGTTCTTATCATTTTAAATAACCTTTGGTTTTCAGACTACAAGACAAAATATATCAAGTTGTCGATACCACATGAGCGTCATTGACCTTCAGGTACAAAATGTTTGATACCAAAAGATTTGGATTAAATATATGATAGCTATCTCTTTAAATCAATCTCATGAGCATGAACTTCATTTTGTCTTTTTTGGGGTGGCATATTTTCTTAGGAACCTATTTCCTCTTTCCCAATAAAAGCTTCACACTGACAACCAATCAAACCCTTAACTTTATTATAATATGGTACATTTTATGATTCTGCCAATTACTTATAGGTATCTTGAATCCATAATGGTTTTGTATACAAGACAAGCTATACGCAGTTCACTGCAGTATATGTACTGCCATACTTCGTTTAAGGTCATTCTGTAATTTTTACAAATCAGTCCAGGTAAAATTTTTAAACAAGATCTTCTGGTTCAGCGTGTAACGTTTGTTTAGGTTCAAGCTTCTGGCCAAGGATGTATACAATGAATTGACGTTTCGTCCTACATAACAAACAATGTTGCTTTTAAAACATCGAAGAGCTCTAAAGGTTAGAGGTCAGTCGGGATAAAACGGTCTCCGTTTACAAGGAATTTTGACATTACATTTACACGCGGACATACTGCAGATTTTAGTTATGTTACTGTAAATCGAGACAGAATCTTTCATTTTCTATGCTTTCAAATTTTCTGAGGAATTTGAATAATTAAATAATTGAGCATAACCCTGATTGACCTCAAACCTAAGGGAAGTCACTCGTATCTGCCTTCTGAGAAAGTGTTTATTGTTTTTTCTGCTTGATTCAAGGAAAATACCATTTTCAAGATCCAATATTGTGTGTGACTCTTTCATTACAACCATGGATATATATTATCTTACTCAAATTCACCAAATTAATAATAAAAGAAGGCTTAAAATAGAAACAATTATTTAAGGTCAGCCATTATTTAAGGTCAACCATTATTTAAGGTCAGCCACATTATTTAAGGTCAGCCATTATTTTTAAGGCCGTTCACAGCTATTATCAAATGCTCACACGAGAAACATGATTTTTCAGAAATATTTCTTTGTAAAGTACAAAGAAAAAGTTAATTTTTGGAAGTGCCACGTCGCGTCTATCATATTAGGAATTAATAATTTGATTTAGAGCTATCAGAACGCTAGATCAGATATATCGTTTAGTACATAGGTGTGTTATGTTGCATATAGGCTTGGTTAAAGTGATGTTAATAATCCACAATAATGATGATCAGACGTTAATCATCATCATTGTCATCATCAACATCATCATCATCATCATCAACAACAACAACAACAACAAAAATTGCAAGAATGACTATAACCATACCACTACTGAGTAGTAGTCATCGTCATCAGCACCAGCAGCAGCAGCATTGGAAAGATGATGATAACGATGACAATATTAGTACAAATTATTAATCGAGACACGTGAAAATAATTACTCATTGTATATATGAGAGTATTGCCAATTAGGGTTTATGACATTCCTGATAATAACCGTAATAAAATCTTACAAATCTTAATAATGAAGGTGTATGACATACCTGAAAATAACGGTAATACAATCTTACAAATCTTAATAATTAGGGTGTATGACATACCTGTTAATAACGGTAATAAAATCTTACTAATCTTAATAATTAAGGTGTATGACATACCTGATAATAACGGTAATAAAATCTTGCAAATCTTAATAATTAAGGTGTATGACATACCTGATAATAACGGTAATAAAATTTTACAAATCTTATTAATTCATACAGCAATATCAACATTTAACCAAAAAACACTTAAACTTGAAAATGTGAAAAACATACCTCGAACTTGTTCTATATGATGCTGTTTTACATTTTATAAATATATCATAAAAATATCATTTTACCTAATTATAACAAATATAAGCAGTAGTCACAGGAATTTTACTACTCTATTTCTTATTATGAAAATAGAAGCTTGGTTTTAAGATGGCATATATCATGTAGGCAGGTATAGTTCTAAGAATGGTTATGGCATTTGTTACCTTTCAAAGTAATCACATATTTATGTTAAAATTGTAGCTGAGGATTGATTTTTTGAATTAGTCCAAAGCAGCTGAAGAAAGAAAAGGGCTAACACATTTACAATACAGTATCTAAATAAAATATGCCACTTATCATTGATCAGATGGGTAACTTATCCATTTTTGTATTTGTTGTTTGTTTTTGTTTTTTTTTGTTTGTTTTTTTTTTTGTTTTCTTTAATGATGGATGTTTAAGTGATTTTTACCGTCAATATTCTTTTTATGCTGAAGACAACGTCACTTGTTTCTAGTATTCTGAATAGAGTACAAAGATTTTGAAGCTATTTCGCATTATTTAAGGACCATTCGTCTTTAAAAAAACGAAGATAGCACTTTATCTTTGCGATATTTTTGTAGGATGATAGATATATCTCGAGGAAAAGAAGTAGATAATATTTGAGAAAGTGTCCTTGACGTAGGCCAGGCTCAGAGATTACAACATATTTCGCAAACTCGAACTATGTGAAAGTGTCCTTGACGTAAGCCAAGCCAAGAGATTACAGCAAACTTCTCACACTCGATCTCAGGTTCAACTCGAAATTCTGACGTCTGATTAGCATTTTACTGGACCTTTATATGGCGGGAATCTCGCAGAGCCGTCCGAGAATCTGTCTGAATGAGACTACACAAAAGATGTTATTCGCCATTGTCTTCTCTAGCTGATTCTGTCCATTAGGACCGGCCTCCAACTGATTGGATATACAATTCCGACCAGGAAAGTTTGAAATTTTGTTTTAAGCATGTTCTATAGTGCCCCTATCTTTTGTTAAGAGCCATACCTTCGAACTGACATTATCGTATCTCAACACCAAAGTATTTTATTTTTTATTTTTTTTTAATTTTTATTTTTTCTTCTTTTTAATGGCAGCATGTGATCTCTTCCAATCATCATACAGGAGATGTACAAATTTAACACATTATATGGTAGTGTTCTTTTACTGGGACTATAAAGTCCGAATGGTATCAGATTAGCTTCTTATGCATATTGGGTCCAATATATTGCAGAAATTACCGTAAAAATTATTTCATCTGCTACAACCATCCTGTGCGAGTTAAGGTTTAAAGTAAATAAAATAATTGATGTTACATATAAGCAATATTGCATCAAAACCACTGTAACATGAATATATTTAGAACCATCAAGCCAATGACCAGAGGAAGGTTGTTTAAATATTTTTTGTTCCAAAATAATTAAGAATATCTTCACTGTGTTAAAGATTAAACTAGTAGAGCATTCCGATTTGTATATAAAACAAAATATAAAATCAGTCTGCTAATGGTGCACTATTAGTCCTTCTCACAGAATAACTTCCTAATTGAGGGAATTTGAAACTTCCGAATAAAAATATACTATGTTTGATAAAATCCCAAAAGTTCAGTTATTTCGTATTTTACATTCTCTAAGGGAAAGAAATAAATCAGTCCTTATGCGATATGGTATTTCAATGGAAAGTTCGTTGGATTCATGTGACCATATACCACCGTTTGAATGGTCTATATCAATAGTTATCTGAGCAGTATTGAATTCATAACTACCATCTGAGCAGTATTGAATTCATAACTACCATCTGAGCAGTATTGAATTCAAACTACCATCTGAGCAGTATTGAATTCATAACTACCATCTGAGCAGTATTGAATTCATAACTACCATCTGATGCGAAATCATTTCGTTTAAGTGGCGAACTTAAAAAGATGTTTTGGAAATTATTTGCGGACTGAAAAATAGACTGTACCATACAATCACAAAGCTTTGACTACGGTTCAGAATTAGTGAAAACCTTACATTTTGCAAGTTTTAATAATATGATAATTATGATATGTAACTTCTGCGCATTCTAGACCTAAAGTTAGCAATATATATATATATATATATATATATATATATATATATATATATATATATATATATATAGCGAGAGAGAGAGAGAGAGAGAGAGAGAGAGAGAGAGAGAGAGAGGGAGAGAGAGAGAAAGATTTTTTTTTCGCTTTAAATTTTGTTATAATACTTATGATAAGAAGTCTTCACAATCTCGCGGCTGAACGAGACTATACGAAAGATCTTAGTCGCCATTGTCTTCTATGGCAAATTCTGTCCGTTAGGACCGTTCCCCAGCTGACTGTTTTTACAGTTCTAGCTTATTTTCAACATTCATTATATTCAATTATCAACATATTTTTTTAAAGCTTTCAAGAACACTCACAATTAGAGGACTTTACATTGAAATACAATATATTTATCCATATATTTATCAATCTTAATTGCACAAAAGTAACCTAATTGTGCCGATGAACATTTACAAATAAAGTGTTCCTATCGAATTAATTATTTGAAACAGATCAAAATATGATAAGAAAAAAATATGGAAAGCTAGAAGCTAACATGCTTAAATGGAATTTGTCACATAAAGCCTTATGTAGTGGATTCTTTTGTGTTTTGTAACGACGTGGATTTAAAAACAACTGTAAAATTGCATGTTTTATCATAATACTCCATTGCTATTATAGATCTGTACAAGACTGTATAATAAATAGTAGAGTGACAAAATGAACCCTTCTGGTTTTGAATAGAAAAAAGAGAATGCTTAAAAAGGAAGTTCAAATCTTCCTCGATTGTTCTGTTCGGTATTTATATTGAAAGGTTGACAGTGTGCGCCTTTACGGAAGAATTTAATATGCATCTTGATGAATCTAATTTCAAAATGTTAGGTAATAACATTTCTATGTAGAATAAATAAAAGGTAAACGAACCGTACCTGTCGAATCAGCTGATTATTAGTTGTCTGTTAGATATATTTGATATCCGTAGTAATCTGCAGTGCATCAGAAGAATGCCAGTAGCTAATTTTTCAGATTAAATTGAATCAAATCAGAGCCTTTTAACGTGGCCATACATCCCTGTATACAGACGGTTCTAAATATATAGACAAGATTGCAGCTGCAGTTGCAACACCACACGGCACCATCTTGAGCCGGTTACCAGATACATCCTCCGTTTTCACCGCAACATTACATCTATACTCAAATCTTTAAACTACACCCAAGCCTCTGAAATAAAACACATTTCATAATCTTATCGAATTCCATTTAAACTCTGAAAACCGTGCTGAACATTAAATTTGACAATAGGTTAATATCCGAAATCTTGCAGAAGCATGATTTGCTCATAAAATCTGGAAAAAGTCTTTTGCACCGTTTACTGCCTACTCACATTGGTATTAAAGGTAATGAAAGAGCAGATAAAGCAGACAAAGTTGTCATGCTCTCACCCGTTTCTGAATAGAGGATTCTGTCTGCTAGAAGTCATAAAAATCCACATCTTGTGTGATAGTCATACACGAGCAAATACAATATAATTATCGTATCTTCTTAAGGATGACCGCTTGTCAAATGTTGAAGTAGTTAATGTTTGTACAAATGGATGTTTTTACATAGCAAAGATGCAAAAAATATATAAATAATAAACGCATTTATAGCTTGCTGTGTATTTTGGTGCCCTAAAGAGTATATATAGATATATATATATATATATATATATATATATATATATATATATATATATATATATATATATATATATAAATATAGAGTATATATATATATATATATATATATATATATATATATATATATATATATATATATATATATATATATATATATATATATATATATATATCCGCAAATAAGGGTTCTTACATATACGAGTGCGGGAAAATGTACACCGTCACTAATTGTCCATAAAGTAATAGCTGTATACAGGGACCATAATTTTTTTTTTTTTGTTCTTCTATCAACGTTCGCTTAATCCCAATGGGATATATGAAGCACGAGCCCAAAGGACGAGGGTTTCAACACACCCGAGGGATTCGATGAACGCTGATACCAGAAAAAATATGTATGATCGCTGTTCTTACATAAAAATGAAGAAGAAAGAAGAACTTTTGAAATTTTCAGATGCAATTTAAAGTTTCGTTAGTGAAGGTGCCAATCTGGTGCGTTGGCTTTACTGAATCCTTTTCAGGCGCGGCACGTGCTCTTGATCAGCTGATGTACAACTGACGATGTACATCAGCGTCTCTCAAAAGAGCCAACTTTGATGGTCTTTTGAGAAATAACCTCTTTTGCAAATCGTTAAGCATAATATATGTAATCTCTGAGGAATAAAGAAAGTACCAGATGCTTGGCAGGTAATTACGTGAAATTACACAGATTCTGAACCGTATTTTCATTGATACACAAATGAGAATACATTCGGGTTACTGTGGAGTCGACGAGTTGAAAATCCACTTTGTGTGCATCGTTATTTATATCGCTTCGAGTGAAAACGATGTGTCAGGGCAAGAAAAAATATATTATTTCTATACTCCGAAAATTTCTCTCTCCTGTGGGACTGGAGAACGCAACAGTATTGCATGTTTTCAGCCAATACATACACGATGCGGAATGCACAGTCATTTGTTTTGGGTGCGGCCCGCAAGAAAAAATATGTATAACAACACACCAGGGCATCAATGTTTTGTGAAATCTGATGTTGACACATGGAAACGGCCACATTTATACACCTCGCTCAACAATGGTGCGCACGCATTTTAAATTCCTCTCACAATTTTATTTGATTCCAAACCTTGAATATTAATTTTGAGACCCCTACTTTGAACGGACAAGCTGTACATTCTATCTTTTTTTTTTTTGTTTGTGTATTTTTTTTTATAGTTTGTTTCCGTACCAATACTTTCTTAAATGGTGATCTTTGAAACTGTGAATACTTGACTCAAGTAGTGAAAGAAGTCGCAAGGGTCTATCTGCTAAACATTATTTCTTGAATGTTTAATTTTAATCCGATAGCATTTCAACCTGATCGACGTTAATGATGATAATTCGATACTGGTTATTAGTGCAAATTATTTGTGTCTGCATCTAAGACATCTTGAAGCAACCAGACTTACATACAGTAATGTAAAATACCTATTCATTAATAATCTTAACGGTACTAGATGTTTGTAATATAAACCTTACACATTTGTTAATTCAGTTGTATGCACCGAAGAGCAGTTTGTGATGTGCGGGGGCGTTGTATGTCATGACGTAACTTTCGCGAGGAAAAAATATTTGCGGCACGTGCAGGATGGGAATGTATAAAACAGGATAAGGAACCAATTAACCCATGTTTGTTTCTTGCACAAGCTGACATATCAGGTTGCATATTGTGTAAGAAAGAAGTACTTAAGTCTGGCACATATTTATCGAACAAAGTATGCTAGGTTGCAATAAATTACACTCTAACGTGGCGTGGTTCCCGATGCGATGAAAGAAATGTGATAAAGTTTCTGCTGGTATTGATTTTCCTGGGAGGTTTGCCAGAATCTATTTGTTCTTTGAGACAAGTCTAAATGCTTTTCAGGAAAAGAACTTATATTGATCTATGTAAAAGAAGAAATATAATAAAACAAAGGATCCTATTGAATTAAAAAATTAAAGAAACATCCATCAAAGCTTGACAAATTATTAGTTTCATGGTTGGCTTTATTGACATCAAAAAGAGTTGTGACTGCAGTTGAAAAATGCTTTAATACTGCTTAGGTAAGTTTGTGACACTTTTCGAGTTGGCACTGAGGTAGTAACGACTAACTAAGTGCCCCTTCATTATTCCTGTCGGCTAGACAGGGAAGATTGTTTGCAATTGTTGCAATTATATAGCAGTTCTAATTAGAAATTGTAACTGTTTGTAAACGCCCTTCAAATTATCGTGCGCAAAAAGGCTGTACGGAGTTAAGCCTTTCATGGACGAGGTAACTAACGCTAAAGGCTTTGGGAAAGAATGTTACACCATGACCTAGACTTACGCCTGTTAGAATCATCATATTGACACCAATACGGACTTCAACGACTAAATGTATGTGTTTCTAGAAAATCGTCTAAGATATCGATGATACATGCCGTAGATTTTTATTTACGGCTACTAAATTTCGCGGTTTCCAATTCAATTCAATTAAACGTTATTTACCCTCGTAACACAAATTAATCTTGTATGAGGAGAGCATTAGAGCATAGCAATAAATGCATGAAATGAAAGAGAATATACAAAATAAAGCGCAGAATGAAAACAAAAATGTGTCCATGTATACATAGATTACACATTAAATTCTGACATTACATTTTGATGGGTTATTTCCCTTTGAAAATTCATGACAATGTTGTTATTACATACCCTAATCCGTCAGGTGAAAGTCAAACTACACTGATTATCAAATCCGTCTTTCATTAATAAATTTCTTTGAGATTTTGGCCATGCGATCTCATTTATACTCCGTTTTTATTCACTTATAAACGGTTTCAGATTTTCTTTATAATATATTGCTCAAACGCCAGAAGGTTGTTTAAAATGCCTAGTTTTAATATTTGTGTAATAATGATGTAATTTGAAATGAAACTAAATATAATTCATCGAAATATGTCTCTGAGGAACCGACGGTGTCACAATTAGATATAAACTCATACAATTCAGCATACAGCGAGTTCTGCTTAATGTCACAACATTTAAAATTCCTACATTTAAACATTTTTTAAAATTGTTGCAGAAGATTTATTACTTGTATTTTTCAAAGTCAAAACGCAAACGAAGACTGTTCCAGATAGTTCATAAGATTTAAACCCGGAGAAGTAGCATGTTCCTAGATGTCCTGGTCATTTGCATCTGGAGCGGATCCACAAGTCATTATCACTGTTAGCTTCATAGTTTGTCACACATCTGAGGGAGGTGCGCGATGAAATCGATGCTGGTAGCGGGAATGGCTAAATATGTGTCCAGAGGATGATCCATTTCTATTTCCATGTTTGGTACGAATACATGAGAGGTCTGTCCTCCAAATAATGAATTCCTGTCAACTGAATAACTAACGCTTTTGAACAGTGAGAGCGTTACGTTATACTGTCGTTGAACAAATGCACCATAACAGTATATGGGTAGTTTAGAGCCATTATGTGTACTAATAGAAATTTAACATTAGCGGTGGGGTTGATAAGGCTACTAATGAAAATTAAGATTATGTGGCTGATATGGGTACCTTAATGGAAAATTAACATTAAGGCTCGTATGGGTACCTATGGAAATTTAACATTACGGGCTGGTATGGGTACTAATGGAAATTTAACATTAGCGTTTTGCTTTTATATGGGTACTAATGGAAATTAACATTTTTTGGCTGGTACGAGTACCTTAATTGAAATTAACAATGTGGCTGGTATGGGTACTAACGGAAATTGAACATGGATGGACAAACACAGGGATAGACGCATTAACGCAGACGAACGTCTTTGAATGGGAAAAATTAGTATACAATAATCACATACATTGTGACAGACCAACATTGTGATAGACCCACAATTGTTGAGACCATAAAACACCCTACTTATTACAGACAATGACTTATTCTTACAGAAAACACATTTTTCTTACAATACCAATATAAAACAACATACGCATAGGGGATGAAAATGACGGTAGAATGACTAACACCCATCCTTAGAGGCTACTAAAGACAAACACACATACAAACAAACAAACGGAGAAGACGGTATGTAAGGCAGATGGGGCAGGATCACTCACAAACTTAGACAAAATTTAACATGCAAAGGGATGGGGGTATAAAACAAATACCTTCTCACCCGCGGCTTTCTATCATATACTTAGAATTACTATCCAACACGCTATCACACATGCACAAATAGAGGAGGTTGAGTCTATTTCTTGCTTGTTTTTGTCAGGATGAAACAACATACCGGATACAAGTTCTGACGACTCTACGCTAACCCACATCTTGATTATTTGAGAATGGATGCGAAGGCTGGTGAAGAAAGTAGCATTTCTACCATCAACAATTTCAGAGTATTTTACAGTTTAACACAGTAAAGTACATATTGCTCAGATGAAGACTATAACGATGTGATGTGGTGGACTTGCAATCCTTCCTTACACCAATCATTGCTGCTGCTGCTGCCAGTGTTAATACTAATACTACTAATGTGATGGCATCATCGGTATCCAACTATTTTTGTATTATCATAACAGGAATTTTAGATCATATCAACATTACTCATCTAAGAATACGATGTTTTCAAGAAGAAATAAAAGTTTCAAAGATGTGTACAAAGTCAGAAGGAGGAGAAAGCAACTTATCTGCAACAACACCAAGAAGAAGAAAAGAGGAAACGAGACATGAAAACGATATATGTCAGTGGTCAATACAGTGAGAACAGTGAAAATGTGAGTGCATTACAACAGATCATGACCGAGCTGAAAGATATGTCAGCATTACATCAAACCTCCTTTCCCAAGCCCAAGAGGAAAAGATCTACATCTCTTAAGAAATCCAAGCCATCAGCAATAGCTACAACAAATACAACAACAGCAATAAAGACGACGATGCCAGCAGCAGTGGACTCAAACAAGGGAAAGGACTGAGGCAGTTACAGCTTATGATGGGGAGTTCATCATTTTCTTTCGACCATTTTAAAACAGTCCTTTTCAGAGCTAGCTATATCTCTGAGAAAAGAGATACTAATCTATCGAAATCGAAAGAAAACAAGAAAATTCTGCATTTGCATGTAAGTGTGTATTTGTGGATATACGTATGAAAGAAAACCTCGCGAGATTTTAATAAAAACACAAAAATATATTTACAACTGAATAGGACTGAAGAGATTAGAAAGGGGAATAATAAACAAATGAACACCATTGGATTCGCACATACTTTGGGTATACTCTGGTTGAATATGAATGACAACACAATTTGAAACACGTCATTTCACAATTTTTTTTTTCCTTCTAATATTTTCTTTCCCCTTGTCTCTGACGTTGTCTTAATAACATCATGGTATTATTTTCTTAGAGGGAATATATTCTTCTTCTTTTTATTACTCTTCTTCTTCTTCTTTTGCAATATCCACCATTGATTCCTATTTTTCTGTTTCTTATTCTCCTTTTACTTTTCCTTGTCTTTCTTTTTGCGTTCTGCACACTCAAAGGACCAATATCCTTGCTTGTAACACAAAATATAGATCTGTACTTTTGCCTCTGAACCAGGTTTCACGGTTCTTAGAATAGAATACGTAGTTTCTTTTCTTTGACGTTATTGACATTCTGTAGCCCAATATCGTTTCTCACGACAGCCATAACACGTGTCCTCACTTTTATCTTAGGAGTAGTGTTCAGTCGCTGCACATGACTTATTCGACGATGTGTAAGTTCGAATCACTTTCTGCAAATCTCTCACTAGATGTTTGACCTTTTGATGCTCTTTCATCTTCGCAAAGTCTAAGTGGAACTGAACGATATCACTGTCTTACGTGAGGGTTATATATATAGTGAGAGAGACAGAGTACCATCGAATCAAACGTGAATAGTCCATAGTCATGAGACGATCACACCATTCTATAAAGAAGACAGAAGTGAAGCGACGACGATGATAGTGTCTTCTAACACAATGAGATCAGTGTTAGCATAAATACAGCTTGAGTTTGTGACGATGATATATGATCAATACGTATGCATCAGCATCACCACGACCTTGAGAATTAAGATCGTCCAAGAGTGAAAGTCGCTCGGTAGTCCTCGAGGATTATTTCCATATTCAATATATGAAAAAGGTGATATCCAGTAAATTTCGAATGACAGCATACATTTACACTGTTAAATTTAAAGACGTTAAGTCAGAAGTTGCAGAGAAATAGGCCGCGTTTATTACGGACTTGTTTAAGTCTACGTTGTTAGAGTCAAAACGAAAACCAAGATCGTTGGACTTTCGATCACCCATGATAGTTTGAAATTTCCCGTATGAATCTAATTTAGCAGACCTGCGGACTTAGCGACTTTCAAAATAATCGACAAAATTCAACACGTCATTGAATCCAACGACGATATTGACATCATTGATTGAAAAGCGAATGTGTATATGACACATTTCAACTCCTTCAAGCAACGGACGTCATAATGAGTTATGCATGGATCAATTCCACACCCTGAAAAGAAGTATAGTCAAGATTGACAATGTCCAAAACAACATTTGTTTTGCTCGTGCGGTCGCGGTAAGTAGAACTCAAGCAGAGAAAACTGATAAACCAGAATGAAAGCAATTATAGAAGAACCTCAGAAGATCGCGCCTGTCCAAACAACGAAGAGAAGCAGAGACACATATGCAACAAGCTGGGATTTCTAAAGAGACCGTTTGCGGACCCCATGATACGCTGAAAATTTAAAAAGTGTTGGCTTCTAGGTATGCTTTGAAAGTACACACACAGTGATACGTCGAGATCTCCTGTTTTGATGACCTAATTTTCACGACGGAAGATATCTCCATTTTGAGTATATTACTAATAAAATATGTCATTACTATTTGGCGTCGAGTCCTTGAGCTCCAGAAGTAAAAAGAATGAGTCTGTGTTCAGCATATAGACGACACTTTGGGAGTACTTATTACGACTGGCAAAGAATGAAGCAGTTGAAAGAGAAGAAAAGCTATTGTGAAGTATTGTTCGTTAACGTTTTAATGATTTACACATTTGTCCACGACAGAAACTATGTCCTATTTGTCATCAGTTGTCGATTTAGATCATCAATGCTACATTCAGCGATACGTCAATGAACATGACCTAGGGTTGGACATCCACAATAACAAGAAAAAGAAACGGATCCATTCAGCAGACTTTATCTTTTTTATTTTGAATGTTCACTAAACACTGGCATTCAGATCCCTAAATTTTGTGTGACCCATTGAGCTTGCAGTGAATGTGTTCAGGGACCTCTCTTATGTCACTTTCGAAACTGTAGCGTGTTCCCGTGCGGACGAGAAAATATATTTTATACACCCAACACTCTTTCCAATTTCGCTCAGTGTGTCTTGGACCCCACCGAAGACTGGGATGAAGAGATGTGGATCGTTACTGTGACTGTCCCAAATACGCTACAGTGATTGTTCACATTATATCTAGGCACAACGGACATTTTCTTTTTTAAACATTTTGCAGAAAAGTAGATTAAATACCCACAAGTGACCATGAACGTAGCTAAGATCATTTACATGAATAATAGGAACAGTGCAGTTCACAGATTCATGGGTTACCTGGCTATGATATTGAGTAATATGCCTACAACATTTGGATTAACTGAAATGGCTAAAGAATATTTTCCTCACTTTTTTAACACAGAAGGAAAATCAGCACGTAATGCTACTATTTGTCCAGTGCACAATACTACGACTTGAACAATATGCTAGCGGAGCAGCGGGAGGCTTCTACACATGATGCCGGACGCATTCTTCTAACCCTTTTGACTTTCAACATGCAATGCTCCGCTCTTGTCGGTCTGATGTTGATAATCCTTTGAAGGAAGCCTCTGTCATTGCCAAACCTTTAGGAATGGTGTACCCAAAGAATTTCGTTCCCAAGAACACGCTACCTGTTGTACCAGCTCAGACGTATCAGATATTCAACCAAGGCTTTGCATTGGTTACACTACTTAAGCGAAACTTAACACGAGCGAATACAGAATGCCAGAAACTGCTGAGAAAATATTGGTCCTTACTCCGTCGATGGCTATAATTTGGAAAACCCACAGCTCGTGCACGAATTTCATGGATGTTTATGGCACGGATGTGACACGGATCATCCTAAGCGAGAGCTAAAATATCAATATACTGGGTTTACCATGGAGGTCCTGTACGAAAGAACTTACTAACGACGGCGGAACTTAGAAGCCCAAGTGGGAGCACAAATACGACCAACTTCTAAAACAGATCCAGAATTTCGACGCGTCGTCGAGACTTCAACATCGTTGACATCGAACTTTTAGATCCTCACAAAAGTTGGTTTGGAAGAAGAACCAATGCCACATGCTGTTGTGCGATGCAGACGAATATTATGGAGAACAATTCAAGTATATTAATGTGTGTATGCAGTATGTGTGTATGGGTCTCTAAATATTGTCAATTCCCGACGGATCACTATGAAATGTTTTACAGACCACATTGACGTGGAACACATTTGTAAATACAAAGGCCTCATCAAATGCAAAGTTCTTCCACCTACGGACGTGTACCATCACGTCTTACATCATCACTGCAATGGAAAATTCATGTTTCCAATATGTCGCACGTTTGCTGCAACTCGTAATCAACAAGATCCGTGCCGTCACAATGACGAAGAGCGCGCTTTGACTTGAACTTGGGTGAGTGTGGAATTTGTTCCACACTCTCGATAGTTGATATAAATTGTTGAACGTTCCTATCATAGAACAATGCCAACAGGACGGACTGAGTCCAGGCATTTTTTTTAACAATAGTGTTCATTTCTTCAAATTGAAAAAAGGCTAATGTCTACCCAAAGTGGTGTCACGCAGAAGAAGAGAAAGAAACAACTAAGCAATGGTACCGATCCGTGGATGAAATTGAATTGGAACAAGTTCTTTCGCCAAAGTCATGCTAAACTGTTTGTCGGTAAACCAAGCTCAGCGTCCGAAGAAGTCTAACACGTAATACTTTACAGATATAAGTCAATACTTTTAGTTAGACGATCAAGCAAAAATTCATCAAATATATCGAAATCGTGCGAGAAGATATAATCGTGATCAATTACAAAGAGACACTCGAGGTTGTCCAACCTAACGAGTTTGCCAACGTGATTATTGCTGATTATGCAACAGCCAACGCCTTTTTGAAGTTATAATAGGTTATGGAACCTCCAAGGGACAGCCTACTTTACCTTGTCACAGACGTGTATATGCATCGTTCAACACTGGATGTTATCGAAGACGAATGTTTAGGAGCCTGGGCCGACGAACATTCCGAAGATGCTATTCTGTTTTGCCATTGGCGGACCGAAGAATTACGAATACCAGTACTTACATAAGAAAGGACAAATTCACATGAAATATAAAGTGAAATAACTGATACCTAACTATTGTTAAAGTCAAGTGGTGAATTGTAACGCGCTGAAAAACAGCCTTGAAGTCAGGCAAAGACAAAACTCACAAGCCACACAAGATTAAACGTTTAACTAATCACCAAATTGTCAATAAACAGTTGGAGAAAGTGTATCAGATCCACTACGAGAAATTGGTGCGACTACCCGATTACAACACTACCGTACGTTGCCAACGAGTATAAAAAGAGAGAGTTCAAGGAAGGAGAATCGTTTAGACGAGGGACGTTGATATAGAAACAACAACCACTTTCTTCTCAAAGATGTTTTCTGCACAGATAAGACCAATATAATGTTGGATAAATGCAAGTGTGATGCTGCGCCCTACGACAACAAGGATGCATGGTCTTGCCCCACTATCGAAAGTGATGCGGCCACTAGGCCAATCACTGAGTGGCATCATGATGTCCATTTCTACTGCAACCCACCCTTTACTCCAGACGCTAAAGTGAAACAGATCGTTTCGGAATCACCGCCACCTTACACGGAGACTCATTATGAGAGCAGAATACACGTTTCCTGTGGCTTTGCCTACATGTTGTAATTTTGCCAGTTGGTTGAACACGTTCAAAGGGAAATGACCCAATAAATCTTGAAGGACCTGTCCCATGTCTTTTGCTAAAGCAGGATTTGTGTACTTTGGAGAAGGAGACAAAGCACAGTGTTTCAGTTGTTTCGTGAAACTCTACGAATGCGAACCTAATGATATAGCTTAAGATTAACATGCCAAATGGTCACCGAGCTTCACTTGGTGAGTCCAGGAAGTTTCTAAGATTTCTTATTCTTGGTATGACACCAATAAAGTAAAACGGATAACCATTGGTATCTCAATACTATAAAAAAATGCTAGATGAAAGCTGTTGTCTAGTGATTCTCGAGATCTTTTCCTGGATACTTTAGAATCTACCCTTGGATATGAGAGAACGTATTTACAAATATTTGGTACACATTCAAGTGGAACGCCAAGAATAAGTTCATCCTACACGGCATAGACATTTGAGCTTTTGGCATCTGAGTGTTATAAGAAGGCTTACCTTGAAATTGTTAGAACGGTCTGACTTTTAAAAACTGCTAACACATTATAATATTATCGATGCCACCACTTCTGTACGCAGTGTTGCACCAACTTCCATTGAAAAATATCAATCAATGAATATAAGACTTTAAGAATTGCAATGCTTTTAGAAGAATCATTTCCTCAGGACGATGTCCCTTTGAATTTGTAGAAATCTGTCCGGTGTGTATTAATGACTGTATTTCTTGGATTTCGTTTACCTTCTAAGTCACTTTGGCAAATTTATCGCCATTACACAAAAAGACATGATAGCTAGCATTGACGACAACAAACAATACCAAAACTTTGTTCATGAAAGAGTTGTTGTGGTCAAAGTGTTGCAATTGGTGATGAACACCAGTCTACGCCCGTGTACGGAAGCGATTCGTCGCACCTTGTAAACACACCACAATCATCAAGAATTTTGTGTTGCTAGTGATCTTCACCAATATACTATACACTGGAATGATCAACACGACTGGGAAAGTCTTGGATTCGAGGTTCGGACACGAGACATATCCACCATTCAGATGTCGTATTTGAATGTTTACACTACCAAGAATCACAATAACAACAAGAAGCAACCAGACGAATCGTTCAGTACAAAAGAAAAAAACAAAAATGAACTTTTTGAAATCGTTGCTGCTGCTGCTGCTGTGACATTGTATTTATGTGTTGTATTTTATCCAAATTTAAACCCTATTCCAGTTATGTATAAAATGTCTTATGTGTTCTGTTCATTTTCAGAATTCCAAAACTATATGGTCATGGCTGTGTTGTCGTCCGTCCTCAAAGTAATCGAGGAAAGGTCAGATCGTCAAAGTAGGAAGACCTTGTATCTTCGCCATTCCTGTAACATGCTCATCGTAGGACCAAGAGATTCTTGTTAGAACCGAATTTGTCGAACGTCTGACTGAATACAAAAACTTGTTTCCTTTGTCCTCTACAAAGCATCGCGTGGTGTTACAGAGAGTGGCAATCTGTTTACTCGTTATTCAAAAATTGGCAAGAAGAACACATTTCGTTTATAGAGGGTATTCCTCGCGAAGACGACGAGAGCTTGTCGGACTAAAGTAAAACTAATATCGTCATCTTCAACGATATGCTAAATGAAGTTGGAGAAGAATCAAATTTTGGTTTACACGGAAACGGCATCATCGCAACGCAGCAATAATTATGTCACACAAAATTTATACTTACAAAGCAGAGTCCATCGCACCATCCGTCTTAGTACCCATATATGGAGTTGTTTAAAAGCCCCAGAGACAAATATCAAGTACAAGTGTTAGCTAAACAATTGGGATCCATGGCTCATTTTCGCCTACGATAATGCCACATGTTTGCCAAACGCCTATCTACTGATCGATTTAAACCCCAGTACCCCTGATGTTTTCAGATTTCGTACTGACTTGTTGCACGGTGGGTAGTCGAGTAATTTCGACATTGTCTTTATATTTTTCGTCTGTCTAAAAAGTATAAAACCCTAATTCACTCACTCACACTCACTTCACAGTTGATTCCTCAAATTGTGGTTGAACATGACATCCCTTAAATCTCATCTAACTACAATGATTCGCGTTACTGTGTGGCATCAGTCTCTAAAAAGATGCACACGTGCAATCGCATTCATGGGAAATAAGTCTCAAAAAAGTATTACATTGGTTTATTTTGTTGCCACGTCAAGTGCTACAATGAATCAATCACTTTCCAAAACAAACAGAACGTTTGTTAGAAATGCATAAAGTAGCACTGACATAATCACACAGATTAGAGAACGGATACCAAAACCAAGAAACAAATTATATTGAAACCAGAAGGTTGTGGATTTCTTGGAAGAGTCATTATTTCTTCACTTCTACGATGGGATTCCAATATAGGCAACAAATAGGAAGACAACGATAATGACCAGAACAAAAAAACAATCACCCCACAAGAAAAAAAGAAGACAAAAATAAAAACAAAATGATTAAGAAAAGGCAACAATGAACATAACGAAGACCTAAAAGCAGAGAGATACTGCTGCCAAAACGCGCACGTACCTACGAAAACTTCAACAAGCAGTTACGAGCATGAGATCAGCGGGTACTCCACTTGGCACCGAATATTAATCTCACTGAAATGGCTTACTTACAACAAGAGTTACAATCTTTAATGGATCGATCAGACTTGTCAGAAAAAGAAATATTGCAACAGTACGGACAATTATTGCAACGTCTTTTCACCAGAAAGTGGTTTACTAAATAGCAACACCCACTGCCACACCTGCTGACTCTTCTTTGAAAGACAATCTATTAGAAAGTCAAGTGGAAGAAAGCGTTCACAAAGGCATGCACGTTTGCTTCTCAACGATCATCATCGCGTGATCATCTAGGAGGAACGACAGCGTTTAATGTATCAAGGAAAACCGATTCCCGGATTCAATGTGATAGATTTAGTGAGCGATGCTCTGCGATACCGTAAACACTTTGAATATATCGGATGGCAACAATTCGCGCAGTAGGCAATCAGCAACGTTGGCGATGGTCTCAATGTCATTGAATTATATAATCGATGCCTACGTTGGGAGAGAGTGAGGAACCCAAAAAAAGGAAACATTGAAAGACACAGATGGATCGGAGATGAAAGAGTTTCAAATTCCATCAGGTAAAGCACCCGCCGATTCGACAATAAATGAAGCATGGGTAAAGAACCCGACGTCATCCCCATCAGAAGTAGAAAAGACGGAATTAAAGACAATAGTGAAAAAAGAACTGATCACATCCGTTCGGGAATTATCGTCCACTCTTATTGCTCATTTTACACGCAAAGCATCACAAGCATAATTACCACAATAACAGTGGGGCATCGGAAGTTGGTTGACTTATTGAGCAGCTACTTTTGGATAGCATTATCTACAATCCAGCACATGCTGCTGGCTACAAATGAATTCAAAAATTGCATCGTGGTACAAAAGCTAAACTCAACAGTTTACGCCTACGTGACGTATGACAATGGCTGCAAGACAAATTGACTACCACGTTACACAAACCGATTCGACGCACATTTTCATGAAGTCAATCAGTAGTAGCTATTTCCTATCATAAATGGCAGGCCGATTTGGCTAAAGTTTCCCACTTGGCTTAGTACAATCCAGGTTCCAATTATTTATTATGTGTGATCCATGTGTTTTCAAAATCTGTTTGGGTTGTACCTCTGACCTACAAAACATGTTCTGAGTTAGTGCGAACTCTGAAAGTTATTTTGAAACAAAGCGATCGACACGGACAAAGGCATTGAATATTATAGTCGACATTTTTATGAGGAATTGAAGAAATGACACATTTGTGTTTCCGCAACTAAAAATCATGAAACCAAAGTCATTGTCGTTTTCAAAGAACATTTAAAGAATGTATGTGGAAATATTTTACACATCAAAACACAGTCAAATACATCGACGTGTTAATGTCTTGTGAAAGACCACAATCCATTGCACCATCGCGTATCGGATGTGCACCAGAAGATTGATCACCCAAAACGAAGTGGAAGTATTTGATCAATTGTTTGGAAACCCTGAGACTTCTGAGAAGAATCAAGTTGATCATAGCCAAGGTTATCGTCGACGTCATCCCACCCTGGTGTTAACAACAGGAGATAGAGTTCACATCGGCAAAAAGAAAGAAGTTTTAACATAGTCTTAACAGTAAGGACAAAGCTGGAAGAGACGTAGAACACTATAAATATAAAATGGGCACGGCAAGAAAAAGTAACGCAAAACAGTAAGAGACTTAGACATTTTTATTACTAGATTCTAAAGTCAAAGATGCTGCACCAGGATTCTTGCGAATGTTCTAAGATGGAACTTGATCTGTTTCCAAGGCTACCCACCGTGATATCACTGCAAGAATCTCAGATGGTAAAACACCGTCCCGTTTCGTCTATTACGACGGCAGCTTCCATCGAGTTTGAAATCAAGAGGCAAAGTGAAGACTACATCGATCAGAATAACAGTTACATGTGCCTGAAAATGAAAGTCATAGAAACGGACAATACCACTCCAGACCCAGACCCAGATTCCAGGGTGGCTCCTATCAACGATTTCATGCATTCTTTGTCCAGTGAAGTGGATTTGTACCTAAACAACAATCTAGTCAGCAGCAGCATGGCCACTTCCCCTTACCTAGCCTATCTATAGAATGTATTGACCTATGGAAAAGAACCCCAGAACACAGATACTTCTGTAGTGTAGAAACTCGACACGCTTGGTAAGTTCAGCGACGTGGTCGTGACTGATGATAATGACAGGGACCACAATCAAGAATTTACCGACAGACAAAAGAAAATCAAAGAATGTACAAGTTTAGAAATGATGGGTCGTTTGCACTTGACTTTGACATTTAGTCGCAAGACAAGTATTTGTTGAACATAGTCGATGTGCGTCTCAGACTGAATGGAAGTAGCACAGTTTTCCAATTTGATGGCTAATGCTAACGATTTCAATACCAGCATCAAAGAAGACAAACTAAACAACGAGTAGAAATCTTACCAGGTGTCGGAAACGAGATCAGTCACACTCTGGCTAAAAACAAGACCACGTATTAAATAGAACGAGTGGATGTCAAAACACTTACCACTGCGGCTAGACTCGGATCCAGGATCGACAATCATGTGTCACAGGGTCAGTTATCTAAACGTATGTTCATTGGCCCTCAACGAAGTTATTGATTAAAACCCTAACCAACTCCATCACTACAACGTCTCTAAGATATAAGTCACCAGGCCTTTTTAATGACAATAGAGAATACTTGATAGGTCACAGAACAAAGAGTACTTGTTTAATCTAAAATTAAAATATTAGAAAATGTTTAATTTTGATCCGACATAAACTCGAAAAAATAAAATATGTGTCGATCATTGAAGAAAAACAAAAATTTCTCAGGGGTGCTTTTTCTTTGTGCAATCTCTCCCCTCCATCTTGAAACCTTGATCTTCACACACTTTGCTTGCTTTTGCTTGTATGGTGCTGATAAGTACTCGGGAGCAAGGAGAAAGCAATATCCATGTATCTTAAAGAGTGGAAAATCTAGTGTGCTTGCTTCCTTTCATATATCTACATTATGGAAAGTATGTACGTCTCAGTAATAGTAATGCTTTATCGACAAAGTGTGGGAATTATTTTTGAACAGCATTGTCCGGTAGCCCCGATCAAGAACGCAGAGAAAAGCATAATGGGGGGGGGGGGGAGGCGTTAGATTGCATATTATTATTTTTTTTTAAAATGTTTGCTGGATTTTAACCTGTTTATAATAAAGACAATGATGGACAACTGGCATCTTTGCTTCCATTTGATAGAGTCATATCGGCAGATAATCCCCCCTTACAGAGGGTTGCTTTCACTTTTCTTCTGAGTTAAATCGAACGATTATACTCCACTTTGATAGCTCTTGCCATGCATTGAACAAATGAATCAGCTTCATTGTCAAGTGCCCCCGTGAAAACAATTCATCGTCTCAGGGAAGAGAAAGGGCAATGGAAGTTTACGTCTGCATGGGATTCCCCTTTATCTGATTGGTCCAATAATGTACCTCAATTAGTAACTGGAAATAGATTAATCAGAGGAGGGTATTTCCATGCAGATGTAAACTTCGTTCACCTTTCTCTTGTGTGCTAGTATGTACATGAGAGTGCGGTAATTAGATTTATCAGAATGATATTTTTCGTTTCATTGTGCGTGGGCAATAAAAAAAAAAAGATAAAAATACTTTAAAATTTACAAGTGTATTTCCATCTCACATACATACAACTAGCGGAACAAATAGTGTGCTTGTTTACCTTTCATATATAAATACAATGGAAAATATTTACTTATCAGTAATAATATAGCTTTATCAACAAAGTGTAGAAACTTTAATCAACTTTGTCTGTTGAGGTCCGATAGAGAATACAGAGAAAATCATAATGTAGAGTTTGTGAGCTTCAATTGCCTTCCATTTTTTAAACAAAGCAGGTTTTCATTCCTACGGCACTAAAAAGTGCTCAGGACGAAATATAGCTCTAACAGAAAATCGATCTCATTGCCAGCGAGAATTTACTGTACCAGTTTTGTTATTTGCATCTTTCATCTGTAAGCAATTTTCATTATGGCGTTTGGCAGCGACTGTCTGATATATTTCGGTGATATGGCATAAACAATCGCAACCTGATTTTATTTTTATTTTTTTCATTTTATAATGAAACTGCTTATTCCAAGTGACAAGCTAGATTACTGCCTGCCAACTCTGGCTCCATAAAGATAAAAAAAATATAAAAGTTCAAATATGTTTGAAAAAATACATTCATATTAGGACCGCATAGACGAAAACTAGATAAATGGTCTTGATCATAAACACAATGGATTCATCCAGTTATGATTGGTTCTGCTACGATCGAGCTAACTTGAATTCTGATCTAAGAAAATTTGAATATTTTGCGTTTAATTTAATTTCTTGTAAATACTGTCTGATATTGAACCTTAGGTAAGACAAAGAAGGGGTCGGGTCCAGACAAAGGTTAAAGTGCTGTTGGTAAAGGTCACACGTTGAGGATAGCAATATCAAACATTTTGTAACAACATTAATGACAGATATCATTAGTTTTTCTTTTTCTTATGTTGTCGTATGCAAAACAATGACTGTAGCTTTTCCGGCTACTGTTTTTTGTTCATGAGTGAGTTTCAATCTCATATATAAAGAACTGACGTTCTACTTCTCTAAAATTAAACATAAATAATGTAAAAAGAAGAATCCTTGAGGAAATGAAGTGGTGGAGGGGGGGGGACGGTAGAAGGATTGGATTCAGGACATGTTTTTAATCTCTTTTGTAATGCAGTTTTTGATCAAGGTCTACTTCTGAAGATAAAATAAACGTCCACATGCTTTAGCTATAGTGAAATATTTTATTCAGTATTTGTTTCTATAAATAGCTATAAAAAAGCCATACATTAATAGCAAATTAAAGCCATACATTAATAGCTTCATTAGAAACATATTGACCATGATGAAAATTAGTAACCAATAATGAACGTGGACAGAACAAAAGATAGATAGATAGATGTTGCAGTCAAAACAATCGCAACTAGTCGGTAAAAATGGACTTTGTTATGATTCTTTTTCTTTTGTTTAATGAAATGTACAGAGTAACACCAAACATTGCATAAATATCCAGTCCTCCAGCTCAGTCATGTTAAAATTATCAAGAATGTATTCTAGAAGTTTAAAATATAATAAAAGAAGCCTGATCATGTCTTATATTTGTAATTAAAATCAAACATTTGTTCAAAACGACAATTTCAACATTATAGTGGTAGACATTTCTATGCAATAACCTAATTTTGAATAAGTAAGGGATTGGAGAAAAACTAGCGATGATCTGCGTCTATGAGTTTAAGGAAATTGTACCCAGGTTCAATGACCACATTTTTGATGTGTTGGACAGCTGGCTGCTCCTACACTTCATGGTAAAATCAAACTGACTGAACAATAAGTAGACAAAACGGTTAGTTTAAACATATTTTATTTCATAAATTTGTAGTTGGAGATTACAAGATGTACAATATAGAAGGTAAAGGATTTGAACGAAAGCCAATGGCTAATAATGTTCTTCTCCGTTTACGATACAAAATTGTAAATATATATGAATATAAGGCAGACGATATTAAGTTTTAATGACAAAAACAATTAAACTATTGAATATTAGAAGTGAAGAGTCTCTTTGTTAAACATTAGCATTTAGCCAAGGCATATAAAGCACGAGAATGAATAACAAGGGAGTAGGTGAAAAACGAGGATAAAAAAAGAAAGAAGTTAAAAGTAAAAATTTTCAATTAAAATGTGTCAAACATTGTGTAGAAAGTTGGGAAAATGGGAAGGAAAGAAACGGTAGGAACCAAAATTAAAGAAATAAAAAAATAAAGGAAGAAAAGCGAGATTAAATGTGAACAGTATTTCCTTCTAGAGCTAATCGTTGCGGAGGCGATGGAAAAATAGGGGACATTATTGTTTACAGCTGTTCATGACCCGTCAAAGTGCATGCGTGTTAGTAATATGTGCGCTCAAGAAACTCTTTTTGACTTTTCAATAAATGTATGAACCGCATCGAAAATACGAATGTTTACTTCGTACTGAAGCATTGTATCGACATACAAGAAAGTATTTAAAGTTAAATTACCATATGGTGTGAGGGATTGAAACAGTTTGATGCGTCATTCTTTATAATAAACGCAAGAAAATAAAAAGTGTTGTGTACTTTCTTCAGATCCACATCTACAAATATTTCATCTGATTATTTTCTTTGCAAATAAATGTTGATTAAATGAACTGCAATTTGTTCTAAGTAGGGCATGAAAAATTTGACATTTCCTTCTACCCCAATAAATGTGTCTGGGAACATGAGTGTCGCGATTATTTAATGTGCTTTTGAAGTTGTTAATGGAGTCAATTTGACGAGTCTCAATTGATAATGTATTCCAATCTCGAGTGGCCGGAGGAAGAAACGAGTTGTAATAAAGACTTGTTCTAGCTTGTACTGATTGGAAATTATTTACATTACATAAGTTACGGCGAGTAATATTACTAATAGCTAGTGGAATCAAGAAAGTCTGGAAAGGTTGCTCCTCTAAGAGATCGGTTGAAAAGTGAAAAAGTGGAGGTGAGAGTTCATTGGCCATCTCACGCAGAATACAGTTTTGTAGACCAAAGGGACCAGAAGCCTTATCATGAGGAAAGCTTTTGAGAGCATTTTGTACTTCGTCCGACGTTAGTTCTCTAGAATAGAAGCTTACATCCGTATAAAAAGGTATATATAGAAGATTAACATTTGTTTCATCTAGTACAGTTTGCTCTATTAAAAAATCGGTAAATAAATCAGCTTTGTCAGCTTCATCGGTGATTTTATCGAACCGTTATTTTGATGGTATGGAATAGAATGTGTATGGTCAGGACTGATGATTACCTTAAGGGCTGGCCACCAATCTGTGGATGAGGATGATGTAGTGAATGGTTTCAGCGTGTGTGCTAATTTGTCAATATGTAGCTGTTTGGCTTCTCGAATCATAGAGATTGTTTTGTTCCGGAGGGAACGAAAATTAGGTTAGATTGCTTGGCTTTTTGATAGGCTCTCTTACATTTGAGTATTGACCTTTTGATTGCCGTTGTCATCCTCGGAGGTTCTGATTGTTTAACAATAACAGTTATGTTCGGAATACATTGACCACATATTAAGACTATGTAGTCAGTGATATTTGTTGTATATTTGTCAATATCGTCAAATTTCAAGCAATCATTGTCAGTATTGGATGCTTTATGTCTCAGGAGATTATAGTCGCCTTGGGCGTATATCCATACATGCCATGGAAACGAATTACATTTTGGTCTTCTATAGTTAACTATTCCATAAAGATGGCAATGATATCTAATACTTTATGCAAGAAAGGATCTCCAACCCCTCTGAGAATTAAACTTTCATTATTCAATATAAGTAACAGATCTATCAACGTTGAAGACTTTTCAGCGAAATGAGCGGTGTGATTAATGCATTGGTGAAGGAAAAACTCATCACATACTGATTTCGTTTGTTGACCTGAGAGTGGATTTATTGAAGTTAAAGTTGCCTGTTACAATTATATCTCTAATCCCTGTATCAACAGCAAGGTGTATGGAGTCTTCTATCATTGAAGTACACGCATTATTTGCATTTGGAGATCTATAGAATAAGTCTGCCAGAACCTGTCTCTGTCTGAAAGTTCAATCCATAAGCACTCTAAAGCATTTAGTTCAAGATCATGTCGTCTGTGGAAATGAAGCGACTCTTCACATATATTATGACACTACCATGAGTATCGCCTACATGATCTTTCCTAACTGGGTTGTGGGAAAATTCGAGGGAAAGGTCATCAGAAGAAAATGGAGAGATTAAGCCACATTACAGTGAAGGCCAAAATATAAAATTCTCGCAATTCTGCATGCAATGTATCTAATTTGGACACAATACTTTGAACATCATAGTGCCTAATGGAGAGGTAGTGTGAAAAGTCACGTAGATTACGAGAAGAAACTGACCAGTTAGATGTGTCGTATGAGAAACTACTAAAGGAGGCTGTAGAGTCCGGTCCCCGATAAGGATGAATGTCACCGGCTATCATGAGTAAGTTCAGCAACCATGTGGTCAAAACTAGGGTAAATAGAACGCGCACAAGAAACAATATGAAAGTTATATTAAATAAATAAGAATTGTTTGCTAGAGCACGTCTAGAGTTACATATCAGTTTGATCCTATATGAAGTCAGTGAGGACTTGCGCACGTCAAACAAAATAGATGCAGTACTATCATGGCATCTTTGGAGCATGAACATAATCAAAACATGAAGTTGTAGTGTTAATTGGAGATTAGAAGGATAGAACCTCGTGATGGCAACCGGGATGCTTCCACGAGATTTTAAGTGATTGTCATAAGTCGATGAAGAAACAGGCTAGTTGTCACCATGAAGATGCGTCCCACCAAATCCACATTACATAAATATTATTTGTTGAGTAGTACCTGTGTCACCACATATCCGCATAATTTCGCTCCATAAGGACGAGTAACACAGTAAGGAATAAAAGTCAACAGAAGTGAAAAACAAGAGATGCGAACTAGAATTAACAATGAAAGAGAAACCAGGTCTTTCATCCGTAAGTTGCGACTGGTGTGTGAGGATCTTAAATGTTAACATTAGCGTGCATGATAGCGTTGTAGTATAAACTATCTGTCTTGGTGATTGTAGTTTTGAGTTTTGAAGGGATCTTGTAAGAAAGTAATGCAAAGATGCATACAAAGGTTGTTGTAAGAAATACTATATTATCAGTTCGGAACAAGGTAGCAGTCATAAACAGATATGCAGTGTACAATTTGGTAATCATGAGTTTTCGAAGACACCTGAAGCGAATACCTACTGTTTAACACCTGTTTAATCTGAAACCAAGTAATATATGGATAGTAGGAATAAGAATAAGGTAAACGTAAAGGTTACAATTACGTAAAGATTGTATTTGTCAACCACATCTTTCTATACAGGTGTTGAACTTGTTGCAATCACAAACATTTACAGTACAAATTTGTAAACATTCCTCTCTAGCAGTGTGCACATGATACAATCTGAGAAATTAGGAATCAATAATTTATGTGCGGTAAAAAGCCACAAATTGTACAGTAATACAAAGCAAAAATATATAAGTATTTTTGTTGAAAAAAAAATCAGTCAGATGTAAGTTAGAGAGGGCGCATGCTTCAGTATTACTTAGTACAAAATCAGCAAGCTGAAGTGTATAATGAAACATGTAAAAAGACAAGTAGTAATAGGATATCAACATACTTATATTAGGACTAACTGTGACTGTCATGAGTGATGAGGAAAAACAGAAGACACAAAACAAGTAGAATGATAAATGAGAAACCATTCCTAGTAAAGAGTCTTTCGTGATTATGTTGTGATCAAAATATAAAGATCTTAAATGTTTACAGTAATGTACATAATAGCTTTGTATACTTATCATTGGTCTCACACTGTGAGTTTCAAAGGGGTCTTGAAAAAAGTAATGCAACGATACATACAAAGGTTTGTGTGGCAAGAAAAATATGGTATTTTCAAATGGGAACATGCAGGTGGCCAAAAACAAAGATGCAATACACAACTGTTTTGCTACATAATTTTGTTACCACGTGAATTCAGTTACCACATAATCTTGCTTAACATATAAACAATTATATCATAAATTTTCGCAGACATTGCTAGCAAATACATACTATTAAATACCTGTCTATGATAATATCAATTGATATATAGAACATTTAATATAAAAATTTTGTAAAATATACAATTACTGGGAGCGACGAAGAATTCATTAAACATATTTTCAAACTGTAAAATGTAGAATAAATTTTGAAATATGTTTAATTTGTCGTAGCATAAACTAACAATTAGCAAAGCAATAATGATATTTACTAATTCTTGTTATGTAGCGATAAAATGTAGCGATAAAGGTTACTGAGAGATAACGTTTAGCAACAACTTCTTTCCACACGGATGTTAAACTTGTAACAGATATGAAATATCGTAGCAGTAATTTTATAAACTGTCTTCTCTAGTAGTGTGCACAATGACCTAATCTGCGAGATTAACAATTAAAGTGCTGACGAAGTTTTAAAATAATACAGTAACACAATTCTGAGTGAAAATTTAAAAATAAATGTCAGTACAAGTGAGAAAGGGAACATGTTACAGTTACAAAATATAAAAGCGGCAAAAATAGCAAACTAAG
Source organism: Margaritifera margaritifera (assembly GCA_029931535.1). NCBI lineage: Eukaryota > Metazoa > Mollusca > Bivalvia > Unionida > Margaritiferidae > Margaritifera > Margaritifera margaritifera. Next base: position 3,404,341 of record JAQPZY010001523.1, on the reverse strand, counting down.
TCGGCAAATATTAGCAAACTAAAGTTAGGAGAAGTGTATCGAACCTACAAAAGGGCAGTTCGAAATATAACTACAATGTAAATAGGTTAAGACGAACTGTGGCTTTCTTGGGTCATGCACTGGAGTGTTATATCGCCATCATCGGTCGACGGACGAGGTTCTGAAAGCTTTTTGAGAAGAGAATTGAAATCTGCACGATTGACCCTGTGTGATCCGGCAATGTCTTTTAAGTCAAGGTCTAAGCAGAGGGATTGAGACATTTTCTTGATGTATTTACCAGTGCCCTCATCATGGCTTACTCATGTGTTCCGGAGGCAGTTTTGGCGGCGGTACTGTTCTGCATTGTCCGCATTTAGCTGTAGTTTCCGAACGCTATCTCTGAGTTTATCGTTTTCAGATTCCAGATGTGTAATTCTGACGCTCAGAGCCGTAGTAACACCATCTACTATAGATTTAACTATATTCTTAAGCTGGGTACTGAATGTGTCCTGCAGCATCTGAGAGGTTTTCAGAAGCTCGTGGTGCCCTAGTGTTATACCAATCTGGGATGACGCTGATCCCATCGCTTGTGAGTCCCAGTGAATTCTGACATTTTCACTTGTTTATATTCAAATTCACTCTATTCTTTTTTGTGTCAAGTCTATATTCAGGAGATGTAAGCTCTCTTTTCTTGTTAGCTGGCTGCCCCGCGGTAGATGAGATTTTACTCATACTAAGCCTAACTTTCTGCGGAACACTATACTACTTTATACCTAACTTTCTGTTGAACACTATACTACGAAAGTCTCATGCATGAATCAGGTACTGGGTTTAAGACGTGTACATGCCGACCAGCTTATAATCAGGACAGCTAGGTCGAATAATATGTACATACCGACGACTGAGGACATCAGAATTTGTAAGCAATATATTAACAATATTGATCCCTACAAACTGCTCTTATAAATGTCAGTTGCTAGACCTCATATTAATGTCAGTTTCTAGACCCCATATAAATGTCAGTTTCTAGACCTCATATAAATGTCAGTTTCTAGACCCCATATAAATGTCAGTTTCTAGACCTCTTATAAATGTCAGTTTCTAGACCTCATATAAATGTCAGTTTCTAGACCTCATACAATTACCTGAGACTCTACATATTCTCTACATTCTGACCAGTTCGAGGAGAAAACATCCGACCATCTGTCATTTTGTCTTGTCCATTCAAAACGGTTAGAGTTCAAGGAAAGAATTTCGTTGACTGGGTGCACGACTTAATTTATAATTCTATATGTCTATACCGTACCATGTACAAAAAGCTTTTGACACTGTGAATCATGAAATATTGTGCAATAAATGTGTAGCATAAGGAGTTACGTCAGTTAAATGGTTTGAATCATATCTAAGATATAGACAACAAACTTTCAGTGTTAACAATACAGATTCCAGACGTTCCATAATACCATGTGGTGTACCTCAAGGTAATATATTTAGACCCATTCTATTTGTATGTTATGTGAATGATATGGTAACTAGCGTAGGCGCTGATTGTAAGGTTTCATTATATGCTGACGACAGAGCTATCATGTTTTCACATCAGGATCCTGATTGCGTTTCAAACCAGCTTGGGAAAGAACTTGAATCCTGCAATTTTTGACTCACTGACAACAAACTATCATTACATATGGGTAAGACAGAATGCATCCTAGTTTTAGCTCGAAACGCAAACAAATCAACAACAAAAAATCTGAAAGTTCAAGATATCCTGTAATGGCCACATAATCAATTCTGAAAAGTGTATTCAATATTTAGGTCTCCATATAGACAACTTACTTTCGTGCGAATGAACAGTGAATATTATAATTAAAACAGTAAATGCTAGGTTAAAGTTTATCTTTACACATTGAAAACCAGAAACACGTTATGCTCTGCTTTAATACAGTGTAAGTTTGACTACTCCTGTTCTTCATGGTATGCCGGAATTTGTTAAAAAAAATCTCAAAAACAAACTCCAAATAGCTCGGAATAAAACAGATTTATAAGTAACCTTGAACCCAGATCAAGCATCAGACACTATGAACTTGTAAGTGTGGGAATGCTAAAAGTGGAGAATAGAGTAAAACAGTCAAGACTAAATCATGCTAATGAGTTGTTTTTTTTATGAGAAAAGTCCATCTTACATGAAGCAAAGATTTGTAAACAAATTTTGATCATCACCAGTATGCCACTAGGAGCAGTAAATTTAATTGTGTCACACCACATATTAGTAGCGTAGCCTCAACAACTTTCTTCTATAACGCCATAAATGTCTGGAATCTATTACCAAATTGTATCAAAAACATTTCAAATAGAGATCATTTCAAAACGGCTGTTAAGTCATACCTTCTAAAACAAAGCAAATGAAGAGAACATAGTTCAGTGATATTTTAATAGAATTAATTGTTTTTTAGTGATACTTTTTAATTTTGAAATCAGTTTTTAAATTTGTAACACTTGATTGCAATCTCTTAGATTAGTAAAATATATAATTATAATTTGGAATATAGACTCTGTTCCAAAATCCTGATCCTTCAGGACCCCATTGGAAATAAGTTTTGTAAACTTTTATGAGTCATCTTGTGTATGTATGTCTGTATTACAACTGTGTGTATGTATGTCTGTATTACAACGCTTTTATAGCGTAATGTGTCAATGTTATTTAATTGTTATATTTGCTGATCCTACCTAAATAAATGTATTTTTAAATTATTTTGTTATGAATTTATGATGAGCTTTATTCGCAAACATTGCATGAAATATCATTCCATTTACAGCGATAAATTAAAATCAGCGATTTTTTTCTCTTTGAAAAATAAAATTCTTTACATAACAGTGTTAAGTCCTAGATTTGACAATAAATGTAGGAGATACCACACTAAGAACTGTAGCGTCTAAAAACTGGGACGTCGAAAACATTTTGTTTGGTTGGTTACGTACACAATGGGACTGCACACAAATTCTAACAACTTAAATAGGCCTCTCCCTGGAGAAGACAAATTTGATAATGACAGCAGTGCATGGCAAAATTCGAAATATTTAAAAGTGTCAATATTAACATATATGGAGAGAGAGAGAGAGAGAGAGAGAGAGAGAGAGAGAGAGAGAGAGAGAGAGAGATTTAACTGAAATCTGAACTAAATCTTCCTGTATATTTGATATACCTGTGTACGTGTTGAAAAATTACTCAACTTTTTTGAAGTTTCCACACTCTCAAAGTAATAACTGTAATGTTATAACCGTGCTACGTATGGGAGGCAATTTTGATATGTAGCTCAGTTCTCTGTTTATTGTCTTTGAGGCAGTAGTAGAAGTAAACAAATATGTTTATATACCTCCTGAAGAAGAAACCAGACTATCGACAAGATGGATTTGATGAAGATCAGCATTCAGTACGCTTGCGCTATGACGCAATCTGATGTGAATAATATAGAATATGCGATTGCCAGCAGTAGGCCTCCTTGTACTTGTTAGTATCGTTATACAAAACTTTGTTAAGTCACTTAATGAAGCACTGTTTAGAATAATTGGATCAAGCTCATTCCACAGTGCGATTTTTGAAGGAATCATTGATAAATCTTAAAATTCTAAAATCACAAACGGCGTATCATTAAAGCGTCTAGAATTATTTCTTACAGACTTGGATAGCCAAGGTGGGAGTACATTAGTAATGTGGTCCGGAGTTTGCCAATCTTTTATCTTAAAAAGGGTAAATATTTTTTTTACTCTTCCTTCCAGTGCGTAAAGTCTCCCAAAACGTTTCCATGTAAAGAAATTTGAATTTCTGTAACTATTCTTGCTGCTTCGAGCTGAAGTTTCTGAAGTTTTCTGAGTCTGTAATGGTGTATCTATCCATGCAACTCTTGCATGTTCCAGCATATGTCTAATGTAGGTTTTGTAGAGTTTTGATAATGTAGGTTTTCTTAGTTTAAACTTCAATTTTTGTGAACAAAGTGATTAAACTAGGTGCTGGCCTAATAATACTATCTATATGACTCGTTCATTTAGTATTTTCTGCAAGTAGAACACTAAGATGACAATGCGATCTCACAGATTGAAGGTCAGTATTTAAAAAAAATATTCTCGCAAAATATAAAGATTTTTATCTGTAAAAAGCATCTTAAGAGGTTTTTCTTTTTTGTTTGGGGAGGGGGGTGAGCTTTTGAAGCTACTGTTGGAACTAGTTGTGTAATTTACGTAGTTAGTTGTTCATTACTAAGTCTATTTCTGCAAAGTAAGGGGAAGAATACTGACGAGTAGAATCATCTGCAAGAAAACTATTAAGGGAGTACATACCATTAGCAATACCATTCACATAAAGTAGAAACAGTAAAGGGCCAAGCACATAGCCTTGCGGGATTCCATCATTTATAATACTTTGCTTGATAATATGTTATTAAGCATTGTTCACGCCATTATAACATATTACCAAATTTCCAGATTCTTTCCATTTGAATATCATACCTCTGTGTCAAACCCTAATATATTCTTTTGAGAGATCACAAAATACAACGCACAAAATCTGAGAGTTTTCAAGTGACTTGCCTATACTAAGATACAGTTCAATGACTTGAAAAATGGAAAATTGACCAGGAAGAAAACCTGACTGATGCTTATAAAAGTAACGAGTTTCATGAAAATAATTTTTTTGTTTTAAATGAAACCTTTATTGTTATTTATTATTCACCTTTTTGAATAACGGAATTTTTATAGATGTGGACCAGTCTTTGGGAAATAGGAACGTTCACACATACCGTTTAAAAGAAAAGCGAGTCAAAAGAGGCGTAAGATAAAATTCGACCGCCGTTGTAAATTTAGGCGATATGTCATACAATCCAGCAGCCTTGACAAATTCAGGCGATATGTCATACAATCCAGCAGCCTTGACAAATTCAGGCGATATGTCATACAATGCAGCAGCCTTGACAAATTCAGGCGATATGTCATACAATCCAGCAGCCTTGAAAAATTCAGGCTATATGGCATACAATCCACCAGCCTTGAAAAATTCAGGCTATATGGCAGCCATTCCGACCAGCCTTGACAAATTCAGGCGATATGTCATACAATCCAGCAGGCTTGACAAATTAAGGCGTCGTGCAATCAATACAAACTGCTTTACTAGACTTTATATCAAGACTATCTGCTCTTACTTCATCCTCTTGAATTTTGCTGTCAAGTGTATCATGATATAAAATTTATCCGAAACATAACTATACGATAATGAAAATGAAAAATAATGAAATCTTGTGTCATTTTAAATTTTCCTCGAACCAAACTTTCCTTTGTCTCTGAGTAAATTCCAAAACGTTTAATTATTTAACTCTAGTACGTCTAGTAATTGCATCTGTTAATTCTTATTATCGTCATATTTTCTTTTGACAGTTATATTTATTTTTAAGGAATTATTATGCCAGATAGATATGCTAGGGAACTGAAAATCTAAAAATGTTCACAATCCTTATATGCATTATTTTAGCATTTTCAATATGCTGCATCAAACCATGCTTGTATTTCATTCTATAGATTTGTTTGAACACTATACATATTGACACATGATCCTACAGTTTTTTTTTTAGTTTTTTAATCTCGAATTTTGAGCATCAGTTTTTAATGTCTGGACTAATACTTGCAAAGCATCATCAAATTCACAAGCATTAAGCATATTTTAAAACTATCAAATGAGAAACTATGAGACTCTAGATGGAAATATTGTTGAAAGATATGGCGCGTATCATTACTCCGTGTAAACTTCACTAAGGTTTCAGATTCTTTATGATTAATGTCTGAATAGGGTTGTTTTGATTATTGCTGTGGGCACTAGAAAATCCAGACAAAATTAACTAAAGTAGTATATGCATTCATTCGACTCTCATTACATCACCATCTGACACAAAATAATCAATTGTACTGGCAGAATTTTGTATAATGCATGTAAAATTAAATATCACTCTCTCACCACCAAGAGGGCCATTTACATTACGTAAACATGTAGATTATCATGACCGTATATATATATATATATATATATATATATATATATATATATATATATATATATATATTACTTCTTTTGGGCAATGGTGTATCTTGAACATAATCAAACGTATCAATTAAAAAGAGTCATCAAACTCAATAAAATCAAGTTCAAAACCGGTGAGGACATTAAAATCCCGGCCAAAAATAAACTTACATCTTGAATACTTTTTGTTAACAGAGGTATTTCATTTTCTGCAATTAAGTGAGTTTCTTGTGCGAAATGTATTGATTATTTTTCAGGCGATACACATATCAGTCCAAATATAATGTCAAAGCGCAAAACCAATACTAAATTCAACCATAAAATATCACTCAGGGCACGATCTAATCTCTCCCCTAATTTTAACAATTCGGCTAAATAATTTCTTACAAAAATGACTAAGCCACCTGAATTTTGTATTGCATTTATATGTTTATCCCTCACTGTAGCAAAATGTGTGTAACTATTTACAGTATATTCATACTCATTATTAGCCCATTATTCTACAAAACCAATCATATCATTCTTACAGATATACTTTATAAAATCATCTTTGTCAAGACAGTCTGCATATTCAATTTCACTGGATCCAGATAAGCTTCAAACACAGCAAACCTTGAACTCAATGGTTTCACTTTGTCACGTGTGTCCAACAGATAGGCCTGAGATCAGTGATGGACGATGGAGAAGTCACAAGATCAGTAACTTCAATATTGGTATTATCCAAGGTTACTGTGGCTCTTAAGAGACGAATTTCGGTGTTAGCAAGTTGAGAAGAGGAAAGGTTCGTATCCAACCATGACTGAATGAAAGGTTGTGAGCCAAACTCAGATATACTTGAACCTATGTTCATTAGTGTTTTAATATATGTAGACACTCTTGTGTTCCACATCCTCTGTCACTTCCACGGTCTCAGTATTCACACTGCAAAATCAGGTGTGTTTTAGCTCCTGGATTGTCATCAATTTTGGATGGTCAGATGTGATAGTATTCACCAAAAATATCATGGATATATTTATAACGTTATTTTCCTTCTATTGGTGTAATTATTATCTTTGCAAAGTTTCATTTCAAGTCAGGATTTTTTGTCTGAAAGATAGTTTCACTGTATTCAGTCTAAATTTGGATAAGATCGTCGATAACCTAAAGCATGGGAGACGTATGGACAATTTGCAGTCATGATAACTAATGTGGGTTTCGACTGGATTATTATTTGTCAAGATAAAAAATATGTAAATCTAATAAAGTTTTAAAAATCTGGAATTTGAGATAATTGATAACATTTACTCTGCTATTTTTGTCTTGTTACCTATTTGTTGCGTCACCAAAGCACTGCAGCAATATAATATTCAAAAACATTATATATATATATATATATATATATATATATATATATATATATATATATATATATATATATATATATATATATATATCCAATATCGATAATATCCTGAATGCTTTTAACACTACTGTTATAGATTTGTTACCTTGGACACAGTATTATAATGTATGTTTAACGGAAACTATCCAGTTTCGTACCAATTGCCTTGGAACAAGTTCTAAATTGATGCTGTTTTCAACATTCTCTCTCACAATATAAAATGTCTACATATACGTTCCCTCCCCCACCGATAGAAAACAGTTACAAACTTTCACGTGTTTACGCATGTGTTGGTTCACGGTATTAACATAGTGCAGAATGCAGGATAATTAAACGAAATAATTCATTTGCCGTGATATTAACTGTATTCAACGGGTTAGTGCCTGTACCTTTTCTAAAATACCGACAATTTTCCGACAGTCAAACGATTATTAAAAACTTATTTAGATCGTAAACAAAATCCATTTTGCCTTAATGTGCACGGACGACATGATGACACGGCGCTTACTAACCAATGACAGCCTATCTGAACAAAATGGGGGTGCTCATTTATTCATCACCAAATATTGCTGTCATATGCACGATGGGTATGGATATGCCCATGTGATATATATTCGTTAAGCAGCTGAGTGATGATAAGGTTATTATATGTTCTGCTATATTAAACACACATTGTACATTCCTTTCCATTTTCATTTTCGGCAACAACAAAAAAAAAAAACATCGTTGTATACTATTTCAGCACTCCACGGCAGACTATACCTTTGAATACTCCGTAGAAAATAGTGAAGAAGAACTGAATATTGGCCACATCTTCACAGCGAAAGAGACTTGAAAGGCATGGTTTTGTTTATTAATGCATATGAACTAATGTCATGGTACTTTTTTTTGCTTTGTAACGTTTGGAAAAAAATCGCTGCAAATTATGACATAAATAACAGATTTGGAAAGAATATGAATTCTGTCCAAAAGAGAAGTTAAATAATCTTCATAAATGTCAAATTGTATATAATCGTGACAGAAAAATAATTCAAAAGAAAAATCATATAACTCAGTCCATACCTGAAGGATAGACGATGTTTTGGGCTACACATTAACCACGACAAGACGGAATGATAAAATTTTTTTCAAAACAGTTATCAATTTTTGTATGATATATCTCTCTTCTTTCCAAAGAGTTATATGTAGAGAATGGTGCAAACGTAATATCCAACATATCCCTATGAGTGGGCGTAGTTATACTTCAGTCAAGTTCAAAACATATCTAAAAAAATTTCAAAATTGTAATGAGTACGCAAAAACAAGCTTTTGGCCTCAAAGTTAGGAGAAACTGATGACCAAATGCAATCACATTAAATTTTTTGTTGGTAATTTTTGTTTTAATTACTTTCTAACTTAGCATGTGTCTGGCGTTAAACAGAGTAGAAAAAGCACAAGCGAGGGGAGAGAGGAATTGACATCTCATTTTTAAGCCTCTGTGTGCTACCAAATCTACTGAATGTTAACATTGTTATGAGAAATTAATTATCTAAGGTAGTAAGTAAATTTCTTATCTGCATTCAAGCTGTCTATATCGTCCACAGGAATGCTGCCGCTACGAATTCTGTGTTATTTTGTCAAACAAGTATATCATTTACATGTGTTTCATAGACAGTATAAAAAGTTGTTTCAAGATCGGAAAATCTGACTACTTTTATGATAAGGACAGTGGCACGATATTACACACTAACACAGACACTTTACAAGCAAAAACACTTTTATTTCTTACAAAGGGCCCATTCTTATTCCACTGTCTGTGATACGTATTGACAGTATTTAGTATATAGTTTTAAATATTGGATTGGCTTGATACATTAACATAAGACAGTGAGATTCTTTAAAAAGAAATAAATAAATATTGCCTGTCTCAAGAAAAAAAGAAAAAGAAGTTATGTAGTGGTTTATCAAACATGATAATTTAAACTTGGAAATGCTGACCATAAAAACTCTTTTAATTCTGAAATCTTGCTATACGGGTCCAGGCCAGTGAATCCCATGCAATTTGTTATCTTTGACAAACTCATGTGTCTAACACTTAGACTTGTCAGTTTTGACTAAGGTATGTGTCTAATGCTTCGACTTGTCAAATTTGTCTAAGGTATGTGTCTAACAGTTAAACTTATCAAATTTGTCTAAGGTATGTGTCTAACAGCTAGACTTGTCAAATTTGTCTCAGGTATGTGTCTAACAATTAGACTTGTCAAATTTGTCTAAGGTATGTGTCTAGCACTTAGACTTGTCAAATTTTTGAAGGGATGTGTTTAATGCTTTGACTTTTCAAATTTGAATATTTCCGTTTTCTTCTTCGTCTGAAAAACAATCCTTGTGAAACTATTACCATAATATTAGGGTAGTATCTTTGATAAAATCTTTTCTTTTATATTTCAGTTCCAGGTTCAAACTGAGGTAAATTTTTCAGTTTCTTTTCATACTGGATACTTATCGATGACATATAACAACGAGAGTATAACTTCAAATTGACTGCATAGATTTTCTTAGGGTAACTACTACAAGTAACCTATCCACGATGTATTTTATTTTTTCAAAAGGTTTATAACGCAGTTAATTTTACTCTGTGTGCGTTTTGTTGACTATAATAAACACTGCAACGTGTGCGTGGAGATAATGGTAAATAAAACATTGGAAGAAGCGTAGATAACGGGCTGGCAAAATAATTATCTTGTCTTTTCTCTCCGAATAATTGGTTATGGGTTAAGGGTTAAAGAGAATCCTGCCAAAAATAATAAAAGAATACACACAATTGACGCTCATATAATGACACTATTCACACTTTTTCTTATCGTTGCTTTTAAGTACATTATGGCCGAGAAGGGAGGAGGCGGAACTAAATGCAGTCATGCGCGCTTTGATGGGTGTGATTGTGTGGTGGTGGTGGGGGGGGGGATGTAAATATTGGAGGGGGGGGGGGCAAAGTGTAAATTAGCACTTTCACTATTTGATCCTAATATACTTTTGGAATTCGTAACTGTTTGGAGTGCTATTATGTCCGATGGCTAGGATAATTGTAATGTTCATATACTATTACAACGATATTCAAATCCCAGTGCGAAGGTATTTGTGTTGTTGCAACGGTATAGTTGTAGGTTTGGTTGTGAATAAATAAAATAAAATTACTGTTAAAAAAATAGTAACGCTTGGGTTCGTCCTTTCAGTGGTATATTCTGTCGTTGCATCGGTAATTTTTGTATTGTTACCTATGTGAATATCTTTGCAACGGCATATGAATGAATATATATATATATATATATATATATATATATATATATATATATATATATATATATATACACGAATATAAAATACCGTTACAATGACAGATATATGGATTTATCAACAAATATAATCAATGTGTTGTTGATCAACAAGTATGATGGTGCATTAGATCGTCACACATTGACTTTAAGGTTCAAAACCTAATATATATATATGACGATGTCATCTCTGTGGCACTCTGGCATCCAGGCTATGTTAGCGAATACTTCCCATCCACCGTTCCCCTCGAATGGCCGAAGAATTATCTAATGTACTCCACTCTTCCCGGCCTGCAGATTTTGACGATATATATTATGCTTGCGTGCACATGAACCGACTTCGTTACAGATTACATTTTTCTTTCATAAGAACGACTGTACGACATTATTATCATAATAACCACGTTCGTACATAAATCTATATACGACACGAATAATTAAACTGGATTATAAATATTAACGTTTGTCATTATTTAATACGTGCAACATATACTTGAATTCCACTTGTCTGTTCAGCTATAAAATGTCTAACCTGAAGCAGACTATATCCTATCAAATAGCATGGCGTTATGTGACGTAGGCCTGACTTTGTAGAAAATTTAAAATAAATTCCGACACATTCAAGATATAAAACAATTATATCACATGGAACGGATAGCAAGAAAGAACACATTTTTTCATTTTCACATACTTCACAAGCTAATGATTGTTTTCGTAATGTGGATTGATTCCTGACAAGATTTGTCAGCATTGCATACTTGCCATATTCCCAGACAGTGTTGGGGAGGGGGTTGAGTCTCAAAAAGTGTGTTTTGAGGTCCCAAAGGGGGGGGGGGGGGGGGGATGGTCATTCCGCGTGATCCCCCAAAAGTGATGTCATCCAAATGAGAATAAGCTATCTTTTCAAATCAGCCTATAGCAAATGACTGGAAATTCAAATCTGAATAAAAGAAAATACCATGTGTTTTCTCTGAAGCATTTAATATACCTACAAACAAAATGGCAGACTTTCATTGTCAAATAACATCACCACAAACATGGTCACAACTTCATAGACATTAAATGCCATTTAATGCCATTTGTGTTCACAAATATGCCTACACTGTGCATCCACGTCTAAGTTGGCGCAAGCAATGGCCAAAGTAGCTAAAAGTGATAAAACCTGTCAGATGGCAATGAATATCCATTTCAAAACAATTAATTGGCAATGAATAACATTCAAGGTGGTAGCCTCGAGCAACCACTTTTCGTTCACTTAACGTGAATTTTAACGCGTTCGTTATAATATTATGATAATCTATTCAAATAAACCATAAAAAGTGTTCAATTATATCTACTTCATTTAATCAGCGTGAAAAAAAATTTGGCATTCATGTACATTAGTTCATAAGTACCGTTTTTCCGAGCGTGCGTATGTTTACTTATTTCCGGAAGTGACATCCATGGTTCGTGACACTGACTAAAATGTCACGTGGCATATGACCAGACAGTGCCAGTTAGACCAAGGTATGGATATTATTAGTTTATAGCGTCTCCGTGTTTTTGAAATTAAAAAAAAATAAATTTAAAAATGAAAAAAATTTTCCGTTAATTCTATATGCATTTTGTGCACTTACATTACTGCTTGCTTGTTCTTTACCATATAAATACATGACTCAATAGACTGAGAGAGAGTCAGACAGACATACAGAGAGACTGAGGGAGAGAGAAATTTAAAAATAGACACTGGTGAATGGATACACATTTTATTATAATAGATTCAATGTCTTATGATGCAGAATATATGTTTATTATGAAATAATACTGAAACGAAAAAGTCCGTAGTGAATATACATTTAGAGTGTAAATTTTTCTTACGTTGTATAAGAACTCCACATGATTAAAACCAAATATTTACATTGGCTATCCAGTTGTAGAAATTCCCAAAGTGGATTATCCTGTTTAAAATATGTAACCAAAGCCAACATTTTTAAATTGTTAAAATTCCATGGTGCAGTTCATTTCAGGTTAACCAGATATTCAAACATGTTAATGTTTTCATGAGTTACTTGATCACATGATAAAATGTTTATTGCAATCATGTAAATGTCCGAGGAAAATATGAGAAAGTTAAGGTGGCAAAACTGTCGAAGCCAAAAAGATTATCTCATTTTTTTCATATTCTTTTTAGCACTTCTAGTGCAAATTGTAGTACATTGTCCTTTGTCCATTTAAAATGTTGTGTGTCCCCCAAATCTGGAGGGTGAGTGACACAGTGTCCCCTGACCTTTGGATCCTAGGTGCAACACTGCATTAGAGACTGAATGGTGCTGTTGTTCAACCTCCCGAAACAATCAAGTTTTGAATTTTATATATGGAGTAAAAATCCGACTTCAAAGAAACGTTGCCGCTAATCACAAACTTTAATAAAGATGGCTTCAACATTCTTTTTCAATGCAGACAGTGATGTGTAATAAACATTTGTTTTTCAACACGCATCTGTTTGATGTATTTAACTTCAGACAAATTGGGTTGTTCCACTTAGTGTACTTTACCTATGCAAATTTACCTAATGGGCTCTCCCTCGGCAGTGCTCAAAGGATTTGACACGACACATCACCCTTGCTATTGTAAGTAGCAATTCAGTAAATATCCGAAAGGTGTCTGTTTATCTCTGACCACCTTACCTTTTAATTGTCTTTAAAACAGCTATGTAAGCTGCCCCGAGGATAGTTTTACATGAGCTCTGAGCACTACTGTTTACTGTTTATACATACAACAGATTACTGGCATATATCAATGTGGTCAAGAAATAGACAAAAAAAAATTTTTTTGTGGGAATGTTTTTTTTTTTTGGGGGGGGGGAGGGGGTCGCCAAGATTGATGAAATTTTTTTCGCGTGACACGTCGTGTTATGGCATGTATGCAGCATTGTGAGGATACAGAGAAAAACAGCACTATAAGCACTGTGTCACGTCATCTCATTTAGAAATACGAGAACATTTAAAACAATAAATATACACTAAATGTCATTAGGATGAATTGGATTAAAGAGGTGAAACCTAATGTACAACCCGACTGTGTATAGGAAGCTACAAATGTAAGATTTTAATTAAACACGGTTGCATAACGTCTCCTCTCAATCGTCTGGGCTCCTCTTTCCTTTCGGTCGTCCTCGTTACACAACTGGTATGCAACCGAAGAGAGAAGGAAAAATATTGACCGACGAACGACGACTGCCATATTTGTTCATCTATCTGGATTGCAGTATTTAAGATATTAAACTTGCATTTTATTTGTTTTCAAAATAGAGGTAGATTAAACAGTTGGTCTATAGTCCCACTCCCGAGTTGCTGTATATCTAACAGTTGTTGCTACGTGTTTTCATTTATTTATTTATTTATTTATTTATTTATTTATTTATTTATTTATTTATTATGCAAACAAAGATGTACAGTCATATTAAATTTCACTATCTTCCAGAACTCTCATGACGTACGCTACTAATTATCGCGCTTTCACATTTTCATTCGCTTTTCCCTTGTTGTTGGACTACATTGCGCGGTCCCTTTGTTTTAACTACATGGCTTTGGGAGAAGAGTGACGATTTCATGAAACAGTGAATTATATGGAATGTTGATGTCTTGTTTATAATAAATGATTAATTCATCATATAATAGATAATTGCATATCGCGGGGAATCGTTTTATATCTTTTCATATCAGAAAAGCACAGTAATGGAACACACTACTGTCTGGATTGATATTTGATTACCCAGTATGGTGAAATGCACTTGTAATAAATGGTTTGACCTGCTAATTTACAGTATGGTGAAATGCACTGAATCGTAAAGTAAGTGAAGATGTGGAACGAGATCATTAACCGAATGGATTGATCAGTCATGAAATAGTTCGGTATTGGACACCATTTGATGTGATTCACGTAATTATGATGGCTTTTAGCAGTCCATATTCTTAAAATGATAGATAGGTGGATAGATAGAGATAGAGCGATACATACATACATACATACATACATACATACATACATACATACATACATACATACATACATACATACATACATACATACATACATACATACATACATACATACATACATACATACATACATAGAAAGATAGATAGAGCAACAATACGACTGAACACATGACATAATGTTGAATAAAAGGATCTCCTTATTAATCACTTGCATTGATCATTCTTACTTTTACCCACGACTCATCTCAAGGTGAATATTTTCCACTAAAGTCTATTCATAAAAATGTGTAAACATGACATAATCGTCATTTGAAGCGCTTGGATATGGGTTGAAGTAAACGTACAATTCTCTGTCATATTCATAACAATACAAACAACCAACAAAGCAACGAAAACAATAGACATAAACGACTAGTACAATAACTACAACCACCATCAAAACAACCACCACCATTACTATTGCTACTACTACCACTAACTACTACTACTACTGCTACTACCCTAATTTCCACCACTGATGTTACCATCGCGGATGATGATAGCGGTTGTAATGCTGATGAGGGGAAGGTGACAGATGATAGTGATGATACTTTCAAAAACTATTCAAAACGGTTTATTTAAACAAAGTATAGCTTATTGTCACATATCATGCCTTGTCACCTTATATATATATATATATATATATATATATATATATATATATATATATATATATATATATTGTTACGACTCTATGGTCTAAGAAAAATGCAACAGCAAGAAAGTGAAACCAACAAATCAAGTAAAATTCAACAATCGATTTATTTCTAGATAATTAAAATGAAAATCAAAAGGCAATTACAATATTGTGAATTAAATTCGAAAAATAATCCAGAATGTATTAATCACAAGTCCTAAAATATAGAATGTTTCGAGTGATCTATTGTATCCTTGAATGTGCACATGTGCCAATAGTCTTTAATTTGCTGATGTGCCAATAGTCTTTAATGTGCTGATGTGCCAAAATGAAGTACTCCAGAATATCTTTGAATAAGTTCACATAAATCCCAAAATCATAAATTAAAAATCCAGTGGATCTTTTGAAACAAATAATTCCTCTCTCTGAATTTAGAATGATTTTTCACAACTGTAATGACTCCTTAGAGACTGATCGTAAGGTCGAAAACTGAAAACTGTCCACTAAACATGGTATATATAAAGATTATTATATGGTGTTAAACACAGCTCTAAATGAAATTCTAGTTTCATCTGTAAACAAACTGAACCATGACCTCAAATTAAATAAACAACTTGTTTACTAAGACCGTCCTTGAACTCAAATGCTATGTAAACGATCTAATTCAAGGACAATAGCTAAACATGTAAACCTTATACATAACATTGAGGTTTGAGAAATATTACAGTCAAGAAACATTTAGAATTTCCTAAAATATTTATAATATTATAGAAACATCCTACATAACAATATAACTATATATATATATATATATATATATATATATATATATATATATATATATATATATATATATATATAGATATATATATATATATATATATATATGTGTGTGTGTGTGTGTGTGTGTGTGTGTGTGTGTGTGGTTGTGCGTATGTGTGTCTGTGTGCAAGACTTCTCTTTTAAACTGCCTCAAAACAGGTGTACTCAGTTCGGTCGGGCGACAAGTTCTTGCAACTTAGGTATAGCCCTTCCCAATACAGGAAAGGATATGAATTATTTACCAGTTGGGAGCCAGCAGAATATGAATTATTTATTAGTTGGGGACCAGCAGAAATGAATTATTTACCAGTTGGGAGCCAGCAGAAACTTTATTTCATTCAAAATAAATGCACGAAGCACAATACATATATAGCAATATTAAGGAGCATAAAATCTTTGAGTTTGTGAAAGATAACGATTTTCTAAATGTACTAGGTCTGTGGTAAAAACAGCGCATTTGAAAACGAAGGAGATAAAACGTGCACGTCATCTGAATTTGCATTGATCACAAAACCAGATGTAAAAATGATATTACATCCAAAACATCACAGTTAAAGAACAAAATGGCATATATGAAATAGTGATAAGACGACTCTAATGTAGGTAACATCCTAGCGTTGTAAGAAACGAAATCACAAAAGAGATTAAAAGAGACAAAATTTGAAATGTGTGAAGTCGATTCCAACTATGCAAAAACAAATGCAATCTAAACGACTACAAGCTGGTCTACGACATTTTGAGCAAAATAAATGTTAAGGAAGATCAAATAGATGTTGATGCAATGATTAGGACATTTAAGTCTTCTTATCTGTTTGTCATAATAGTCACGTTCTAGTTTAGCAGCTCATACCTTTTGATGCGATGACTAAAATAGCCTCTTGATATCCTCATATCTCTTACTTCTTGTGGTTTAAATAACCTTGACGATGTGTTGTTTTTTTGTGGTTTAAATAACCTTGACGATCTATTTCTTTTTGTGGTGTAAATAACCTTGACGATGTATTTCTTTTTGTGGTGTAAATAACCTTGACGATGTGTTTCTTCTTGTGGTGTAAATTCCCTTTGAGGAATTTCTTCTTCTAGATGGATCAATTTCCTTCGATCAATTTTATTTTCTTCCGCTACATCTTCTTCATTGTAATTGGTATGTAATTTACTAAAATCTTTGTCTTTTTGGTGAATTGAATTGCTCAGTTTAATATTTCTTTCTTTAATTGCATTACTTAATTTGATAGTATCGTTCACATGTTTATCCAGTAAATTGAATACCTAAAGTATCTTGTATTGATTGACTTTGTTCAGCAGTAGGTTCTAGTGGGTATTTATGTTGTATCGTATTGTGCTCTGCACGCGTGCTTTGCATACTTTGCACAGGCTATGCTGTTTCTTCTTTATCTTCAAGTATATTTCACGTATTCTGAAATTCATCAGTTATTGTAGAAGTAGGAACAGTTTGTATATTTGCTAAATCCTCATTATTTACTTCTTTCATTTATTCAATCTTCTTAGTTTTCTCTCTATTAAATTAGGTGATAAATGTCTTGTTATTACATTTAGTCTTAAACTAACTACACGGACTTATCTTCGTTTGGATTTGATGTATATTTCATCTCTAGTAGCTCTATACGTGCTCCCTGTATATTTGCTTATAAATTAATCGTACTCTATAGGTCTTGTATCGTTATCATCAAAATCACTAGCAAGATTTGATATTATCATCAGTATTGTGTTGATATTATATCATCATCATCATCACCACCATTTGCAGGATGTTTAATTTCTTTCACTTCAAAATCTTCACCACCCTCAGCCATTTTTCGTTATTTTAATAGTGAAGAAATGCATATGTCACAGCTAGAACAATAATTGGGATTTATACAAGATAAAAAAACTATTTCAAATGAAATCAAAGAGCACAAGCAGAAATTGAACATAGCTATTACAAATGGAACATACAAAGAGATAACAGGTAAAAACTTGACTGAAAATGAGTTGGAAAAAATGGATGAGAAACAAGTCAAGAAGACTATGAAATCTTAGTAAATGCTAGAGCTGCTAATTTTTTCAAATCATTCTCAAAAGTCTTACTTTACACTGCGACATCAATAATTATCAAAATGTAAAATAGATAACTTGAACATTTTAAAAATGAACTGAAAGATGACAACATGACATCATACGGAATAAATAATTCAACGGACTTTGTCGCTTAAGCTAGGTTTGCTTCAATCTGCACTGAGTGCTGGTTTGATAAGTTTCAAACATATAGATTTCAAAATACGAACTGAAAATAATAATGAAATAAGAGATGTTGCTGTCCTTCTGGGACACTTCGCCTACGACGACGAAAGCTGTGAAATGCCAAGGCACAATGTTGAATATATACTTGACAAATAAGAAGTGTACTGGATGCTTTGTTTATGGTGCATATGTGCCTTAAATCACAATTGTTACAAAAGTTATCACGACAGGAGTCCATTTGTATCTAACAAGGAAAATAGATTAGGCAATATTGTTTAAGTTCGTGTCCGGGACACGGGTGCCAAGGCCCCATCATGTTAGATGCAATGTATGCTCTCAACAATGTTCTCAACGATGAAGTTGACCATCTTGAATGATTCAACTAATCTATTATCGCTTTACTTGGAGGCATTTTCGCATTTTATACATCTTTTTGCTGCTTCTCTTGTATCTTGTGTTTGACCAGGGGAAACATTTCTTTTGTTGGACAGGATAAGACAAATAAAAAAGGGACATGTTATGACATAATCAATATGAAAGCGGCCATCACTGACACCTTTAGGTTTTGCAAAGATTAAATACCTTCGATAAAATTCAATTGATTGTTCATCTAGTATATTTAATGTCGTGTCTGATTTAACGTTTTGTTTTAGTGTTTGTATGATTCTACATCTTGTATTTTTAATTAATTTTCATCATTGTGGTATCTTTGTTTCACGTATTTGTCATAGTGCCCCCTGTTTTCTTTTCTTCTCTTATGAAACTATCCTTTTGTCATCGTACCACTTTTAGCAGCGCTCTTTGCTGTTTTCTGTTTTCTTCTGTCCAGTTTCTGTTCATGTTCATATTTATCTCAGTTACAAATTTCCTTGTAAATTAAATGGAAGCTGAACAAAACAAAAAGTAAGAGTATTCTAGTTTTGTACAGAATCTGAGAAAGTAACTTCGCAAAAGCAAACATATCAAAGTAGAGTTGAACTTGGTTAACAGGACCCAAATCAGAACGTTTAAAGAAGGAACAAGAAGATTCAAAAACGTCGAAGAGTACAACGCACAACATCACAAGAAGATTTAAGCACACTATGGGAAAGAAATGAAACAAACTTTACTAACACAATCTATTATTTGATAGTTGCTAGTGTATATGTAGTAGGCATTTTATTCGTTTGGTCAAAAATTAACCATGTTTCTTTACAAAGTTTTCACCATACTGTAGAAAAAGATGTTGGATTTAGCAATGAACAATAAACCAAAACACAACGACAAAGCCAGTGCGAAGCACAACTTCATGTTTCCCTTAGTAAGCACCTCTCCAAAGGAACTGACAAGAGTTTGTCTACATATAACCCACTATCAGAAATGCTTTAGAAAAATAAGAAAATGTCGATCACAACAAAAATATTATTAACTCTGTTTACTATGCAGCATTTAAATCTGTTCCCACAGTTACATACAGAATGCTTTTAATAAAGCCCTTTACTATGTCAATAGGTCCCTCGTATCAATAGGTCCCTCATCAACAACTTACAGTCAAGAAATTGCAAAGCTGATCATTCCATTTTCATTTGATCAGCTCACAACAGAATACCTAGTGGTAAATGGACTTTTACGTGGCAAACACTTGTTACTGTGCGAAATCTCTACAAAAATTAGTGAACATCCGTCTGAGATAGCAACACAACAACGTCTAGAAAAAATGAAAGGGATTAGAAGTTATTTGATCAAGGAGATCGACGACTACAAATGGTATGAGAAAGAACTGCAAAATAGCACACAATGTTCTGATTTTGTTTCTGGCAGGTATGGAAACAGTTTTAACTGGAGCATGTGTTTCACCGGCTGATTACGTTTATGGGAAATAGCAACTAACCTTTACCAGCTTTAGCACCGCAGTTGTAGGAATTTGTTTGATAGCTTTGAACAATAAGAAGAGGTTTTAAAATATGATGATACAGTAACATCTGAATCTGACATCACCAAGTTGAACAGCATTGATTAAATGATATACAAAGCGATAAGTAACAACGAAATCAACCATGAAGATTTTATTTTGGTCATCAACGAGTACAACAGATAAAGAAAGAGAGAGAGACTAACCCCCCTCCCCAAAAAAAAAAAAATGAATTCTGAATCAAAAATAAAAGGAAACTAGCTCTTGTCTTTAGGCAACCTTAATTGCAAGAGAGCTATATTACAATCAACGGTCTCCCTGAAAACGAGATCTATTTTGCCGATCCCATTGATAACAGATATCCAGTCACAATTCAAACTTGCTAGGATTCGATAGCCATAGAACTATACAGACATCTATTGAACTAAGACAGTTTGTTGGGTTTTGAAACCAAGATATGTATATATTCTCCTAGACCAACTCAATAACATCACAAATTACTCTGATGGTTATTATATGTTTTTGGTAGAGTCTTGGTCAGTTAATTTTTTTTACAGCGACTTTATTTCATACAATTTTAATGGCCATTAGATTTCCACGGTATATCTGTAATACATGTTTTTCATATAAAAATAAATAGTAATGGTTATGTGTAAAATGAGTAAGTAAATATATCTTCGAGGTCCTAGTGAGTTCTTGCTTTTAAACATTTTTTCAGAAAGAGATAAAAAAAAAAAAAAATCCTACACTACGTGAAACAGTTAACACTGACTTAAACCTCAACAATAACCACAGTACCAATTTAGCAGATCCAGTAGAAAAATCTGTTCTTTATTTATTTGATCGCGATAACTGTTCTTTGTTAATGTGATTGAGGCATGCACTGTTCTTTGTTTATGTGATCGAGATAACTCTTCTTTGTTTATGTGATCGAGATAAATGTTCTTTATTTATGTGATAGAGACATCCACTGTTCTTTGTTTATGTGATTGAGGCATGCACCGTTCTTTGTTTATGTGATTGAGGCATGCACTGTTCTTTGTTTATGTGATCGAGATAACTGTTCTTTGTTTATGTGATCGAGATAACTGTTCTTTATTTATGTGATAGAGACATCCACTGTTCTTTGTTTATGTGATTGAGGCATGCACTGTTCTTTGTTTATGTGATCGAGATAACTGTTCTTTGTTTATTTGATCGAGATAACTGTTCTTTGTTAATGTGAAAGAGGCATGCACTGTTCTTTGTTTATATGATCTAGATAATTGTTCTTTGTTTATGTGATAAAGGCATGCGCTGTTCTTTGTTTATGAGATCGAGATAACTGTTCTTTGTTAATGTGATTGAGGCATGCACTGTTCTTTGTTTATGTGATCGAGATAACTCTTCTTTGTTTATGTGATCGAGATAACTGTTCTTTGTTAATGTGATTGAGGCATGCACTGTTCTTTGTTTATGTGATAGGCATGCACTGTTCTTTGTTTATGTGATAGAAATAACTGTTCTTTGTTTCTGTGATCGAGATAACTGTTCTTTGTTTATGTGATAGAAATAACTGTTCTTTGTTTATGTGATCGAGATAACTGACCTAACGACAGAGAAGAGAGAAACACGGCCTATTCATTAGCATAGCACTTCATATACAATCAAAGTATTTTGTGTTTACATTTATCCTATGTATATTAGTTTTATTGTTTTAGTGCCTGGTTGGAAAATGCTTAAATTATGACAATTTGAATTTGTATATGATATGTAGTGACAGTCGGATAGGTGACATACATTAGACTTGAGTGTCCGACAAGCTGACAGTGAGCCTGTAAATCACGTGTTGCTCACACATTTGTCAGCGACAGTATTGGTCTGTAGTCCACAGGTATCGCCACGTATTAGGATTTGAGTGACATACGTCGATACCTTCACTGGCCGTACCGCGAAAAACCTCTAACTTCGTCTACTTCATTAGCATATTAATTTTTTATTTGTTAAAATTTGTTAATTACATTTTAAAGCATTATAGTGCTGATGACATTTAGTTTACTTACACATTTCATAAAATTCGGTTCTTAATATTTTGGGATATTCATGTTCAAAGTTACAATATAATTCAACTGAAACAAGGTCAGTTGTCTAAAGGCTACTGCAGATAATTAGATCCTTTCAGCAATCACTACTGACATGTGATTGGTCAGTTCTTAGCTGTGGTTGACATTTCTCGAGAGGACCAGTCCCCTTGTCAGTATTCCACTTGAAGAATAAAGCGAGAATGAGAACATCATTATAAGCATCTCTAGCGTATAATTGAAAAATCCAGCTAATGCTTCTTTAAGCGCATGAAGACGATGATTGAACAAGCATGGATGCACCTGGTTTGCTGTATCTACCCTAATTTTTCTTCAAGACGTCACCAGTTTTTTCAGTGAAGCTTTCTAATATGACAAAAAGAGGTCACTAGGTTTCAAATGAAGCTTTCTAATATGGCAAAAAGAGGTCACTAGTTTTCAAATGAAGCTTTCTAATATGGCAAAAAGAGGTCACTAGTTTTCAAATGAAACTTTCTAATATGGCAAAGAGAGGTCACTAGTTTTCAAATGAAGCTTTCTAATATGGCAAAAAGAGGTCACTAGTTTTCAAATGAAACTTTCTAATATGGCAAAAAGAGGTCACTAGTTTTCAAATGAAGCTTTCTAATATGGCAAAAAGAGGTCACT
The DNA here is from genome assembly GCA_029931535.1 of Margaritifera margaritifera. NCBI lineage: Eukaryota > Metazoa > Mollusca > Bivalvia > Unionida > Margaritiferidae > Margaritifera > Margaritifera margaritifera. The sequence continues at coordinate 3,381,294 of JAQPZY010001523.1, read as the reverse complement.
AGTTTTCAAATGAAGCTTTCTAATATGACAAAAAGAGGCTGATTATACCAAAATACTCCTGCAGTATTTTTTCCCGCTTTAAAATAAATTCGTCAAGGACATTGTGATATCCTTCAACTGTCTATCTGTTCATTTGGTCGTCTTCATCTCTCCTAAACCAATGAGTGGAAATTCAAAAAGCGAGGTTCTTTTTCTGTAGTAAAGGAGTATTATTATTGGATCCCTTCCCTGGCGTCACTGACATTGAGGTCAAAAAGTCAAATGTAGCACAAATTTCAATTACTGTGACATTTTAGAAATATTTTGGGCAAAACTCTGCGGTTTTATAAAGAAGACATATAACTTATCACATGACCAGCGTGTTATTTAGGGTAATAAACCAATATAAATTTTTTCCATATTGTACACTGACGATAATACCCTATGACCTCGCAAACGTCGTTATGACGTCATACAAGACGAAGGCGTAATGGCCGATATATCCAATTGTTCTTAAAAGCTAGTATTAGTACACCTTTGCGGGTTTTACTAAATAAATGTTGTGTTGTATGTCATCTGATAAACAGAATTTTGCATATGTGTACATCTGATAAACAGAATTTTGCATATGTGTACATCTGATAAACAGAATTTTGCATATGTGTACATCTGATAAACAGAATTTTGCATATGTGTACATCTGATAAACAGAATTTTGCATATGTGTACATTTTAAATGAAATTTATGAACTAGTTGAATCATTTGAATCTTTTAATCACCATGGCTCCAAACAGACAGTATTCGACGCGTTTCATGCATTTCACGTGAAATAAGCACTCGTCTGTGTTCCTCCATATAATTCACGTGAAATAAGCACTCGTCTGTGTTCCTCCATATAATTCACGTGAAATAAGCACTCGTCTGTGTTCCTCCATATAATTCACGAATTTCTGTTTCGACCCCTGAGTCACCCTGAGTCACTGTTTCGGTTGGATGGGTTCATGCCGAAGAGGAGGAACTGAGGATCTAAAGTGGTACTTTTTAAAATCAGTATCGCATATAGCCTTGAATTAATTTGTTACGCTGATCTAAACCAGATTATGGACACCAACAATTATTCACTCAAACGACACTATTTCGCTTCTCACAGCGAGTATTAACATGAAGAACTTTACGTTGTACAATTTTCAATTTATTAACCAGAAGGGTTGCCTTTATGCTAATGAGGCTATATCCAATGCACTAAATTCGTTCTGATAATCAGTACATGAGACATTGATAATGGCTTAAGTTCCTTGAATCATTCCACCTTCCCCGTGTCATTGGATTCTCACAAGAACTGGATTGCGCCGGATATTGACAATTTGATCTTAAACTTGATTAGTATTAACTTCATTGTCACGAAATATAGCACTGTTTGGGTCTCTCTGCTTTCACTTCGTCATACTGTTGAAATCCTTGAGTTTATTAGTCATCCTACTCGCTTCAGTGCTGTCTTCTATAATCAGGTCTATAGGTATCGGGGAAGTTAGTAAAGCCTCCAATTCTACAGGTATCGGGGAAGTTAGTAAAGCCTCCAATTCTATAGGTATTGGGGAAGTTAGTAAAGCCTCCAATTCTATAGGTATTGGGGAAGTTAGTAAAGCCTCCAATTCTATAGGTATTGGGGAAGTTAGTAAAGCCTCCAATTCTATAGGTATTGGGGAAGTTAGTAAAAGCTCCAATTCTACAGGTATCGAGGAAGTCAGATTTGAAGATGATGTGTAGAAAATCATGCATTGTACGCAACATTTAGGATTAAATATGCGTCTAACACCGTGTAAATTTACACTATGTCATTTTATCGACCGCAGTTTCTTCCTTTTTCATTTCTTACTTAAATGTCTAAAGTGATAGAAAAAAGTATTTGAAGATAAAAGAATGGGGCACTCAGATCAAAACTAGAGGTTGATAAATGTGCTCCGTTGAGTTCGACAAACTGAGGATGTACATCTTATATTTTACTATTACTCAGTGCCCTCATGTGACCAACACAACCACAAGAATGTTTGAAAGTAGCAAGAACTGTCAAGCAATTTAGTTGGTATTGGAATGAAAAAATTTTTTAATGGTACCACCTATATATGTTTATCTTAAAATGTGAAATACTTCTAGCTGTGAACACATACTTCAGGTATTAATCTTGTGATTTGTTATAAAACAATATAATAAAAAGTAATTGACATATACATTATTACATTGCTAATGGCCTCAAACCACAATTAATTTTCCTATATAGTCTCTACATATGTTTGTCAGTACTGAACTTTCCACTGTGTCCAAATCCTAATAAATCATATGTTGCTGTAAAGTATCTTCAAAGATGAACTCACTCAGTTATTGTCATAAGTTAACCGGCATTCTTCTGAGAGGCTGGACTGTAAGCACAGCAACGTGCGTGCAATAGGTCACAGATTTCACTTCCGGATTAGCTCCAGTGCCTCATTACTCACTGTGCACTGTCTCCAAAATAAACACAGACAACCACACTATGATGCTCATATTGTAAACAATAACCAATTTCTTTTAAAACAATAGTACGAATGCCTAAATATAATGCATACATCACCACCAAAATGAGAGAGGAAAAATGATCTAAAAATAGACTGGGACTACATTCGTGGGTACTGAACTGGAAATACTAACAGTGTTTTCATTAAATCAATTACACCAACCAAATATTAGTAAGCGTAATTCTAAACACAATTTTCAAATGTAATTGTAATTTAATTGATTACATTTGAAAGTAATTTACCCCGGGTCTAATATACCGTCGCTATGACATTTAATGTTGACATTGCAGCTACGGCAAACAAAAGATAAACACGCCTCCATCGACTCACGCGAGAAATGTGATATTCTCAGTGACAATTAAATTTTTCAATAAAATTCCCGTACAAAACTCACTATAGACTGTGATAGGCGGCTTCTATAATACACTTAAACATTTAGGAGGGCGCCATCTATCGGGTAAAGTGAACGACGTGTTATTTAGATATGTCTGCACAAATTCTCAAATGGGCATAAGTGTCGAACTGTGGCGTATAGCAACTGGCACATTTGCACAGCCTAGGGAGGTGACAATGAGTGTAAGAGTGCTGAGGGTTGGAAGATAGGTAGTTTTTGTAACTTTGAAGCTCTTGTTAGCATTCAATGTGTTATTAGTCATAAGTCTATTGAGAAGAACCCGGGTCCCAGTAGAGATGAAATGAAAAGACAGACGAGGCTGTTCTTGTCGTATTCTGGGACCATTAGAATTGAAAATCCTACAGGTCAGCAGCAGGCTGTATCCAGTGACGTAAGTTATGTATTGACGACAGGACCGGATCAAGGGTTTGGGGCACCCTAGGCAAACTATGCAAACAAATTCACTCCCGTCTGATTTGGCGCCCCTTACCGTCAATTAGGCGCCCCTTAAAACCTGGCGCCCTGGGCGACCGTCTAGTTCACCTATATGGTCGGCTGGCCCTGCTGACGAGCATTTTTGGCAGAATTGAAATCTCTATGAATCAGTATTATGTGGAACTTACACGGTAAATTGTATGCTGCGCGAAGATTTGAAACTTGAGAAAAATAGTGAAGCAGGTTGAGAAATAACCTGGTGTCTCATGGTTTGACAGTGAGTACTAAAGAAGGGTGGAACGTCAGAGACGAACGAATTAGAATTTTCCTTCGGGACACCCTGTATATAACAGACGCTCAAGAAATACCGGATAGTGTTGCACACAGTGGGGCACACAGGTTTACATCCAACAATCAGAGCGTCTGGAGCACGAGCAGTTTCTGTATTATTATCAAGTTCAACCTATATATGGATAAATAGCTTTTCATACAGAAAGCCAGAAAAACACTTAATAAACGAGTTGTACAGGTGATGAAAGAGAGAGAGAGAGAGAGAGAGAGATTTGTCGATGAAACTGTATAGAGGAAACAAACGTGATAAAGCACGGTGAAGCAAGTCAGAGAACTGGAAAGTGCTTTCGGGATCTACGGATCCTTGTTTCAAGGTGAACGACACAAACAAATAACAACTACAAACACAAAAACGTAAATAAAATATATAATTAGACAATGATGTGTTATTTAAACCACAATCAAAGAATATAATCCTAATATATCATAAAAAGCAGAAAACTGTATACTTTGAACTATTTACATTTTAGCAAATTAGGTATTTCAATTTGGGAAGAATACTCTATTGCGTTTAACTTACCCGCAGGTGACCTATTTAACTGACTTAAGCAAAAGAAACATAACATGATACGGTAGTGATGACACTGCATGACCACCCAAAATTGATTCAAGCCGCCTGGTTTAAGAATTTATATTCTCTTTATTCAAGCCGACTGGTTTAAGAGCTTCTTTTCTTCTTGATTTAAGCCGCCTGGTTTAAGAGTTTCTATTCTTCTTGATTCAAGCCGCCTGGTTTAAGAATTTATATTCTTCTTTATTTAAGCCAACTGGTTTAAGAATTTCTTTTCTTCTTGATTCAAGCCGTCTGGTTTAAGAGTTTATATTCTTCTTGATTCAAGCCGTCTGGTTTAAGAGTTTCTATTCTTCTTTATTCAAGCCGTCTTGTTTAATAATTCTGATACGTCGAGTCGAATAAGTTTCCTTGGCTCTTCTGGTTTCGAGGTTCCAATTTTCGTTATGTGGGCAATACTTGTCCGGATAATGTGAATGAAATGGTGGTCATGGGTAAAAAGTGTTCTGCAACGGGGCTTCTAGGAGTTTGGTTAATTTGCCAGTCGGATCTATGCGATTTATCCACCTGATTAGTTTGTCGGTATCTCCCACATCCTGAATTGAAACAATTTTGTGTTTTGCATGTGGTGGTGCTGCTGTCAATACTGATCTTTTCGCCCGTTCATGTGCTGGAGAAATCAATAGTTTTATCATGTTTTGGCATGTTTTGCATCTTTTATCCCCACACTGTTCGAAGAATCCATTCGCAGTCTGGTTTGTGAGATTTTAGTTTCGCTCTGACGAGGATATCTCTTAGATTTTTGGTCTGCAGAATACAATAGCTGGTTTATTTGGAAAAAATATTTTTTATAGTTTCAGATGACTCAATGGAAGACCAGTGTTGCTCAATGAATTTGCCTACTGGAGGGCAATCTGCATGGAACGCCAGTGCGAATGATATATTTCAATATTTGCCATTTCCTCGGCATCATGTAGCCAATAATGTGTTAAAGTTGCCGTTAAAACAAAAACAAAAACTTGTTTTGTACTATAAAAGTTCGTCACGATTTTCCATTTTTGCAATTTTCATGGCATCATCCACAATTCTTTAGAGCGTTCTTCGAATGTCTCTTTGTCAGAGCAGATTCTTTTCACCCTTAGTGTCTGGTCATAGGTAATGTTTTGAATGCAATGTTTTGGGTGCCAGCTGGATTGGAGCAAGTATTGATGCTGTCTGTTGATTGAGAGTATACATCCGTGTAGAATTTGTTTTCAATGATTCTTCACACATGTTTTGCATTTGATTTTTATGCAGCGAACTTGATTTAATGATGGAATTCGTTTGCTTTATTAATAAAATCGTCCAGCTTTGTTTTCGTGGTGCCAGTTCATTTCAATGTCGTCAATGAAATGTAGCCACAGAAGTGGAATAAATGGCACTGAGGCAAAGAGTCTCCCTTCCAGTTTGGTAGTAAAAATATTTGCATACAAGGGGCAATATTTGTACCCCCTTACGGTGACATTAATTTACAGACAGTGTTTTCTTTTGAATTCGAAGTTGTTTCGTTTTAGTACTAGCTTCAATAGTTGTACATGACAGCAAGTTGATGGTTGTCGCTGATCTTGTTTGCCATGCTTCCTCGCATACTGTTAATGTGTGTGTTTCTCTCTCTCTCTCTCTCTGTGTTTGTATATATATATATATATATATATATATATATATATATATATATATATAGAGAGAGAGAGAGAGAGAGAGAGAGAGAGAGAGAGAGAGAGAGAGAGAGAAACTCTTCTTTAAAGGAGGATCGTTTGGTTTTGTTTTATTTCTTATAACAATATTTTTATTCTTTATAACAATATGGAAATATTTTACCTGTCTATATACTTTGTTTCTTTTTAATGACATTCCTTTTTTTTAAAATCTAAATTCGTTCAAACGAATGACACAACCTAAAGAATGCTTTGTGCCAGTTTATGTGTCTGTTGTGTATTATATATATATATATATATATATATATATATATATATATATATATATATATATATATATATATATATATATATATGGAAATGACACATATTAACCATACACATTTATACGATATTCATTAACAATAACAGCGAAATTGTCATTACATTGCAGAGTTTCATTCTGACATTGTTTTTGTTGGTTTTAATGGCACTTTTAACACATTATTGGCTATATCATGCCCAGGAAATGGGAGCTAAGTGAATTCCCACAAACACACAGAGGCATCCAACTCCGGCTGGCCTGGGCGGGTATCGAACCCTTGAATTTAGAGTCTGATGCTCTACCAACGGAGCAAACGCTTCTCCTTGATGATGATGAAGGTGAGAATAATGGTGATGGTGATGGTGATGTTAAGGAGAGTGAATGGCAATATTCTCAGATCAGAGCCTTTTTATTAGTCTGAACTAAATTATGCTGACAATTTGTAATGTCTTTACTATCTATTGCATGTAATTATTATTGACTGTATGAATATGTTTGTATATTTATATCAGAATGCACAGTAACATCATACAGCTTCCAGCCTCATTAGTGGGATAGTTATTGTGATACAGTACAGAAACAATATCAGCAATCACGACAATTTAGAATCACAAACCCAAAGGAAGATTTAGATGCATATGTTTATATCTCTTTAAACGTGTATGTAAATTGAAATAAGGTATTAGGAAACGTCGGTGCGAGAAAACAACTTGTGCTAATCAAGCAATTATCTCATGAAGATTTGGTAAGTTGTAAAGGGTTAAAGATAGGAAAAAAATATACGATACAAAATCAGAAATAACGAAAAAGAAATTGTATGATTATTTTCAATCTTGACTGAAGTTTGATCGAAATGAAAATCAATTGAAAATAGCATGAAAGTTGATCAATAAATTAAATAATGCTGACATTTTGAATATCCCATCACAGATCAAGAAATTGTTGATTGTGTTCGTTCTTTAAAGGATAAGACTCTACCAACTGACTTTGCAAAGTATAATCCTATTTTCTTAGTATGCTATTCAGTCAAATTCTTAACACTAGTGAATTCCCAAAGGAAAGTAGTATTTGTCGTATATAAGAGTAGTAAAAATGAACCTAATAATTACAGGTAGTAAAAATGAACCTAATAATTACAGGTAAATTTCTTTGATAACCACTTATACTGAATACAATGTTCTACACATAGGCTGAAAGTAATACACTCGTACTATGATAAATGAGTCGCAGACTGACTTAGAAAGCATTATAACACTTGTAATAATATTTTAAGTTTACATGCAGTTGTTCAGAAGTATATTTGTAAACCTGGCGGACATTTGTACCGTTTATATGTTGACATTTCTGAAGCATTTGACCGCGTTCAGCACGGTAAGTTATGGTTTTATTTAATACAGAAAGCTATTAATGGAAAAATATTACAAATTTGTAACAGTACGTACTCCTGTTTTGAAAGTTTGTGCTAATCCCGACAGGGTTAACAACATACTTTGATTGCACGGTTTTGAACAAAATAAGCTTGTGTGTTAGTCTAGTTCTATTTTCACTCTTTAAGAATGATTTAGTTCACAAACGTCGAACAGAATGTGGTTACAGTGTATTTATCACCGAAATATTTCTGAATATTTCCTTTATTATATACTGATGCACAACAACAAATTAGTGTTTTTGAGCATTTTGTAATGAAACTGCAATGGAACTCAATTTAAGATAAACAAAAATCTTTGTTTTCCTGAACGGTGGTGCTCAACGAAATTACGAACGTTGGTATTCTAATGGTAAAAGTATCATTGAATTCCACATCACAATTTAGTTGGACGAAGGTTAAGACAATTTGGGCATCTCAAGTTTAAAAAACGTTCCAAGAATGTTCGGATATCAAATTTGTTTGTAAAGTTTTATGCAAGGGATGTTTTTAAAATATTTGACACCATGATGAAACCGATTTTGTTTTACGAAGCCAAAGTTTGGGGTTTCGAATATGCTCTAGAAACAGAAGCTGTTCATTTTTTTAAAAACGTTTAATGAACGTACCTTATATTGCAAATAATGATGTCATTTTTGGTGAATATGATATATATCGGTTGAGTATAACTTATATGTTAAGATGTATGAAAATATGGGACAAAATGTTTACGTGTGCCATAATATCAATATTCATACCAATATTACATTATGTTATAGAAATTGGATGACACTGGCAAATTTACTTGCGCCTGTAAAGTGAAAAAGTTGTTCCTTTTAAATGGCTCTGATTATGTGTTGGTGGGTAAAGATAGCTACTTTTATAATAATGTTCAAACAATGTTCAATAGATTACTCCTTGGTATAGTCAAATCAATAATCTTACTAAAAAATCTTGCTAAAAATGTATATTACATCCAGTTTCAGTTGTTAATTGAAACAAAGAAATGACATTTGGTTTGTCTTTTATCTGTAAGAGCACTCTCGTCAAAATGTAGTCGTTCCAAACATGATTTAATGATCAAGACAGGCAGAAATGTATGAAAAAAAGAGACAAAAATTTTTAAAATTATGCCCAGAGCTAAATCTTAAATGTATTGAAGACGAACTGCTCGCGACAAATCAATTTTATTAAATGAAAATGGGTTGAAAATTCGTTATTTACCGAAGTTTGCCTTCTAATATTTTTAAAAGGAATAATTTCTCGTTCTTTTTCCGCAATCGATGACTTTCCCGAAAGTTGCCACATTCGTAAGCTCTTCACCTGGGAAAACTATAACTGTTACCGTTGGCGTTGATTGGCCATTCTGGTTACACGACAAGATGACAGTAGGTTGAAAGTGACTCGAAGTTTTGATAGTTCTTAGAAAAAGTGGATTTAATTTAGATATAATTTGATTTCATAGTACGCGTCCTAGTAGTATCTCAGTGTCGCCGGGTATTTTGATAAAATATTGAGTTTACATGACGAATCATTTATAGTTACCTTACCGTAGTGAAAAAAGGGTAGGTTCTCGACGTAGGTTGCACAAATCTGACAGCCTTACAAACTGGTTCTTAGTGTATTTCCATAATCCGATTTTATCTTCATTATTTACTATACAGTTTAACATCGTAGTTCTGTCTGATTTTTCAACAGTTCCAAAATGAACTTTATGTAAACAGTGAATCGATTGACCGATGTATCGGCCATAGGGCTGGACACCGTTTCACAAAACAACGTACTCCCACAATTTTCGTAAGTTTTTACGTACGACTTTCGTACGTGATTACGGGTGTTCACAAACGAGAATTACGTCTGTTCTTTCGTAAGTCTCCCCAACACTTTTAGGTAACTTTACGGCAAGTCCCAGGCAGACGTAAGTGCAAAGTTTTTTGTAAGTATGTCTGTGGCGAGTGAAAGTCAGAGAGGGGGTTATTTTGAGATGCTCCCTGACATTGCAACAGAGAGGGTTATTTTGAGATGCTCCCTGACATTGCAACAGAGAGGGTTATTTTGAGATGCTCCCTGACATTGCAACATATATATATATATATATATATATATATATATATATATATATATATATATATATACCGTATAGTGGGTCTTTCTCTAACAAAGCTATTTTTAAACATATTTATAAACGTTCTCTGTAAAAGAATAACATGTCAACATTAATATGCATTTGATACATTTTAATTTGTTCATTAGCCCGAAAATATAAACAAGTGAGACATTAAATCAACAATTTTAATGAAATTCCGTCAAAAATCTCGGCAGAAAAATTACCCTTTTATATACGGCATGTCAAAGTCAGGAAGTGCTGATATTCAGAGAGGTATTCCATCTAATGTGATATAGAATATATTGATGTTAGTAAAAAGATAAATTAAGATGCAAAAAAAATCTAAACCAATATATTAAGTTTTTTTCCATATCTACTATTCATTACGTAAAACATTTTTTTCTGCATGTTTACATATGACCATGTCAACCTTTCCATTCCTTATGGTAATAGCAGCTGTCTTTAATAAATCAAACGACAAAACAAATCAAAACAGTCCTAACTGTAAACGATTATCATCATTTTCATAATCGTTATAACGATAATCAGACAGTCGTATCATCAAGAAACTGAAATTAATAAATGTTTTAATAATGGCTAATAATAAGAATTGTTTCATGCTGACTCTGTGGTACTTAGATAATAATAAAAACGTGTCGGATAAAATAAGAAAGTAATATAAAAGGGACATCTGAGTTATTGAAGAATGTTTAAAATGAAAAGTTTTAAAAACATCTTGCTTGGTATTATCCACAACATCTGTACAACATTTGGTTCCAATTGGATATTGCACAAAATTTAATTTCGACACAATGATTTGATAGAGAGACTAATATATTATTCCCACTGGTTTTTTATGATTCCATAGTAAGATTAATAAACTATTCCCATTTGTTTATGTTCCTATTTCCATTTAAATCACATATTTGTACAATGATTCCTGAAAGCTACAAATATTGTGATTAAAAAACATTGCTGCATCTATGTAAACCTGAGAAAATTATTATTATATCAAATTATAAGCTGTATCTGTATACATCAAGTAAAATTTGACCATAGGGTGCACAGTGCATGGTACCAAAATTCGATTGAAATAATTAAAACCGAATATTAAAATAACATTTTCCAAATTTACGCAGATGCGTGTTCACTCGAGTACACTGAATTCTGGTAATACTCATTATCAAACAGAGGGGCAATCACTCGAATAGCGGCGGAAATTGGCAGCCAAGTGAACAGAAAAGATATACAATTTTAAAAAAAAACTTTAATTATATTTAAAGCTTAAATTACATTTTCTTCAGGCCTCTATTTCGAGTTTGTAGCTGTCTGCAGAAGAATTTTGTTCTTCTCTTTTCCTAAATAATTATCATTTGCTTGACGTATTTACTGAACAGATTTTATTGTTTTAGTACAAGTCTATATATTGTCTCTTTTATAATTAAATTGTATATTTTTTCAATCAGGACATTCAGACATCTCGAAACAGTAGCTCTTGACTCTTTCTTTATTTCAAATGCCGTGATGGCATTTGATCTTAATATGCAGTTTTTCTTCAAGTGCGCTGGTTTACAAAGATAATGTTACCAAAAAAACACAATAAGAAGAAAAAAGAAAAATGCATCTTGTATGACATCCAAGTGAAGAGACTAATATTCCATCAACGGAAAGAATGCGCATACTTTGGGGTGTTTTAATGCTGTTCAAAATAGAAAATTGAAATGATTATCTTTTCCATGGAACTTCTATGCCTCGAGTTCGATCATGCAGGAAGAGTATATGTGCTGCTGTCACTTATTTATTTATCTATTTATTGTTTTGGTTGTATTCAGAAACAAATGCGAAAAAGCGAGACATTTACTTTCCTTTGTCGACCTTATGCTTAATCTTTCTAACAAGGTTTTCAGTCAGAAAGTAGAAATCCAAAAAGTTAAACAAATGTGTAAAAAATAAATAAATAAATAAACAAACAAATTCATGGAATTTTCAGAAAATTTAACCAGGTCATCTACATACGAATAGAAATATGAGTATTAGATTTGATTTTTCTGACTCAAGCGGTTTATGCTTAATCTTGCTAGCAATGTTTTATTTTTTTAAATGACCAATTCCAAACAGTTTTTAACTATTAAAAAAAATAATAAAAGATTGCTGTAATGACCTGAAAATCTAATCAGGTCATCTACGTATGTATACACATATGCTAGCAAAAATTCATTTGTATACGTTGTATGGTGCTTACCCACTGTTGCTAAACATCTTCACACACACACACACACACACACACACACACACACACACACACACACTCAGAGAGAAAGAGAGAGACAGACAGACAGTAATGGTTTTCCCACTAGGCAGACAAGGCAGCAGCCTAGGGCGGCAAAATTCAGGAGGCTGCAGATTTGTAAGTATGAAAATCCAGCTTTGTTAAAAAATGTAATTATTTGTTTTTTGTTTTTTGTTTTTTTTTTAAATCTCGTGAAATGTTTCCATTATTTAAAGGCATAAAGGTCTTTAAAGGCTCTGGTTTTAAGGCTTTGTTTTGGGCATGGAGGAGGGGTGCGGCAGTTCTGACAGTGCCCAGGGGCGGCAAAATCATAAATCCGTCATTGCATACACACACACACAGTCACTCTATCTTCCTTCATCAGAAATAATACCTATATTTCATTCAGTATGGCCAATAGGTCAAAGCATTTTTTGCCCGATGTCTTTTGGGTCATTGTGTTATTGTTGTTCTTGTCGTCATCTTCGTCGACGTCCTTTGTAAGTATCTTGTAGGTACCCTATTACATTTTACCGAGTAAATACCTACCTCCAATACAAAAGAGTGACTTACGCAAAAGTTTTTCTTAGACGTACGAAAGTTTCCTACGGATATCTTTGTGAAACACACTTACGAAATAACGTAAGATTTTCTTACGCTTAAAACTTACGAAAATTCTGTGCGTTAACTTACGTTGCTACGTGAAAACGGGGCCCAGATACGACTTTGTAACGTTACAGCTATATTTATCATGGCGACTTTCGTACCCCAGCCTACCGACGCGAATGTTTAAAATTAAATGGCTATATCTTTTAAACTCCCCAGTGGATTTGAAACAAACATTTTGGTATATATTTCTATCAACTTTGTGTATTCTTTCAAGGCACATATGAAAAAAGATATCGTTGTCCTTTAAAAAGTCAATTACCTAAGAATAGGTAGTGTTAGGTGCATATTGTGCTCTGAACAATGATCTCCTCTCTTAGTTTTGTTTATTATTAGTACAATGATCTTCTTTCTTAGTTTTGTGTATTATTTGTACAATGATCTTCTCTCTTAGTTTTGTGTATTGTTTGTACAATGATCTTCTCTCTTAGTTTTGTGTATTATTTGTACAATGATCTTCGCTCTTCGTTTTGTGTATTATTTGTACAATGATCTTCGCTCTTCGTTTTGTGTATTATTGGCCACTACTGAATACATTTTATGTTCTGTTCTGTAAACTTTTAAATTTAGTGTATGTAAGCCAAATGCAGATAGCTTGGCAGTTTTTTTGTATTCGTCTAAAGGTTTGAGCGCTAATCAAAACAATGGGAATACTTGTCAAATAATTATGGTATTTGACAGGACAAAAGTGACGGTTGCACTAAGCAAGACCAATCAACATTTATGTATTCAAACAAAGTGTAAATAACATTAATTGATGACAGTGTTGTCATTGACTAATAATGCCTTTTGAAACATCGTTATTAAACAATATTTTAATGCACCAATAAGTTCTCGTCTAATTTATGATATAGTCACTCTAGAATGTCATATATAGTCATACTTGAATGTCATATATAGTCATACTAGAATGTCCATGTTATCAAGTAGAATTCAGCTTGCATACATCACTCACTGAACACGCATTTGCACTGTGGTTACACTCATGTGTCGACAGCAAGAACAATGATGCAAAAATATTAGTGTGCCCTTCTTTTTGTGTTCCTGTGCATGCGTGCTTGTGTTTGTGTGTTTATCTTTGTTTTATTTTCCTTTCTCTTAAACTTATACAATACAATATTCATCGTTACCTTAAAAAAGTTGTTACAACTAGGGGTAAATGTAACAAAAGAAAAGACTCAAACAAGCTTTCAAGATTTAAAATACAAATATTTAATTTCCTAAAATATTAAAATATTTCAACAAGCAATCAAAGTGAAGAATTAAGAATAACTTACAGTATAGAATACCCTTAAAAGTCCTAAATTGTTCTTAAGTTCACTGATCCGGAAGTTAATCCAAATATTCCGAATGAAGAAGGTTCCGAATGAAACCTTCACTGTACTGATGTACTAACAAGAATCAGTTATATCCAAGTGTTATAAATTCAAAATAGTCCTTGTGAATATGGAATATCACAAGTTCTAGAAATGTTTCCGATAATTCCACGGAGCTGTCTAATTATTAAAGTTTAAGAAGCAGTACTAAATTGTAAATGTACTTTATTATTATAATATATATATATATATATATATATATATATATATATATATATATATCACTGAAGCAGAATATCCACACACAAAATGAACCAATCTCGTTTATAACCTCTGAGGATGAACGAACTATGAAAAGAATGCCTAACACAGCAATATATCTTATTATATTGCTTCTGACTGCGCAGAACAGAATAAGGAAAACCAATTTAAAATGTATTGCGACTTAAAAACAATTTAATCCTTCTAGAAAACAACCTTTTCCGAACCAGTCAGAAATTAGGTTATGCGTGACACCGCTAAAGTACTTGTGCACTGACGTTATTACCAGTCAACATAGTATTGACTCTTATTTGAACATAGAATCTAGGTCAGAAGTTCAACAAATTCTCACGCTCTACATCACGTGATATGATTCATGTTTAACCAATATTTCCCAAGACCAATGTACTGAGTCACATTGAAATACCGTATATGTACTTTCTGCAAGACGACAGCTGTTAGACTATTATGCAGAGATCATAAAACTATACCATTATTTAAAAACGAAATAATACACAATTCCGTAACACCTTACCCCTTTTAAAAAAAGAAACGTTTGAAACAATAAAACTTTCTTTTAGCATATACTTCTAACATATAGGTAACTGATTGCATAAAAAAAAATAATACATGATACAGTCAATGATACAAAACAATGGAAACTGTAAAGTTGTGCACGTGAAAGTGCATCAGCGATTATATTTTACTTAGAAATAGCCGAAACCTTAGCTTTTATTGGTTTTATTTGTCCATGTCCCACAACATGCCCTAAAAAGGTAACACAGGCACGACAAAAGTCACTTTTGTCAAATTGATTGTCAAGTTCGCTCGCTGAGTCTTTTGAAGAACTGCTTAATTGTTTTCATGTGATCTTGCCATTCGTCGTTGTAGATGATGACGTTATCGATGTAAGCATCACAATTTCTTATTCCAGATGTTATCATATTCATCAAACGTTGGAAAGAACTTGGGGAACCCTTCATCTCAAATGGCATGACTTTGTATTGGTAAAGTCCATCTGGAGTCACGAATGCAGAAATTTCTTTTGCTCTCTCCGTAAGTGGAATTTGGTAGAATCCCTGCAATAGGTCAAATTTTGTGATGTATTTGGCATTTCCAATCCTGTCAATACCTTCATCAATTCTAGGAATTGGAAATGAATCTGTCTTGGTGACACTATTTACTTTTCTGTAATCAGTACACACACGGAAAGTCTTATCTGGTGAACTCCAGTCACTTTTACTTGGTTCAATAAAGTCATTTTCCAGTAAATACTGAATTTCTTTCTTCAGATAGTCTTGTTTGAGAGGATTCATCCTATAAGGGTGTTGCTTTATAGGTGTTGAATTTATTATTTCGACATCATGGAAAATTTTGTTGGTTCGTGTGGGAATGTCTGGAAATAAATGTTCAATTTCTGTTATCAACTGCTTCAGTTCGTTAATCTCAGGCGGCAGTAGATGCGAAAGATTCTGATGCAGATAGTCCAGAATTTCCGAATTGCGAAGAGTAGTGACTTCAAAATCATCACTATCAGATTTCTCATCTTCATTCAAATGTTGAATGGGTGGGACAGGAAACTACTAAAGTAATTGGATAATTTATATGGCTATCTCTGTCTACATATTGTTTCAACATATTAATATGGCAAAGTTGTTTCTGCTTTTTCCTCCCAGGAGTATTAATAATGTAATTTAAATCACTCACTTTTTTGTCAATGGTATAAGGGCCAAAATACTTAGCCTGAGAAGGATTTTGGGGTTTGGGTAGCAGAGCCAATACTCTATCACCTGGCGGAAAACTCCTATCTTTCGCTTGTTTGTTATACCTCAATTTCATATTAGACTGGACTGATTTAAGATTATTTCTTGCCATCTCGCAAACCTTAGATAACCTATGTTTAAATTTAGAGACACAGTCCAGAAGACTTAATTCCAACTCTTCAGCAAAAGGAAGTCCCTCTTTCAATAACTTGAACGGATCCCGCACAGAATGTCCAAACACTAGTTCAAAAGGACTGAATCCCAGTGACTCCCGCACTGCCCCCCCCCCCCCCCACAGCAAACAACAATAATTGCACACCTTCATCCCACTCCCTTTCTGTTCCACAACAACAAGTCCCAATTATACTCTATCTCATAACAATATGTTTTAATCATACGTTCTAAAGTCTGATATAGTACAGACTTAAGAAGACCAAACAGTGTGAAAAACTTGACCAAAGCTTTCACTATGGTCTCAGTTTTAATATTCCGCAAAGGAATAGCTTCTGGAAACCTTGTGGACGCACACCTCGTCAACAAGTATTGGTTGCTATTTATTCCTAAATGACCAGACAACGACGTTGCATGGGCTCAACTAAGTATTTCCTGACAATAGATCTAGGAACTACTATCTGATTAATAATTGACCACTCGTCACCAGCGGGTACCCCGAGTGGTCTCCATTTCCTCATAAGCACCCCATTCTTCAAGAAGTAACAAGTTCCTTCTTGCGTGGCTTCAGTTTCAGTCATAGCCCTCTGAAACAAACAGGAGATATCTGGATCCTCCTGTTGTAAGACAACTAGTGATTGTCTTTTATCACCCTGATTATTTTTATGAGATTGTGTAGCTGAAAGAGTATCACTGTGATCAATACTTGATTGACCCAAACTAGGAGCAAAAGTGATCTCATTAAAAGCCTGACCCAAAAAGGTGTCCGCTAAAGGAAATACATCCTGTTCAACAAAATCATTCTCAAGAGCATGCTTTGCCATAGCTCTAGTAACTGCACAAACTGGATATAAACCAGGGATTTCTACTTCAATGGGATCAACTCGTTGATCCATGCTGGCTTGTCAGTTATAAGTGGATTAACCACGACCTTATCTCCCGCTAGGTCATTACCTAGTAATAAATGGATGCCCTTTATAGGCAAAGAAGCCACAGCTCCTATGGTCACAGGTCCCGAAACTAAGTCTGATGACAAATTAACACAATGAAGAGGGACATTAACATATCCACATTCTACCCCCTGTATTAGAACACTTTCACTAGTAGAAGTCTTCTCAGAAAACGGCAAAGTACTATCTAACAAAAGACTCTGAGAAGCTCCTGTGTCTCTTAATATCTTAATAGGAGTGGTCTTATCCAAGTCAACAACAAGTGACACAGAACCCTTTGACATGAATGGTTCGTATTCCTTAATTACAAAGTCAGACTGAGGTATGCAAGCCTCCAAACAAGTATCGTCCTTGATACATAACTCTGACCTTGACTTCTTAATAACTAGAGCATTTGGAACTGCTCTATTAGAATTCCGTTGCCTATTTTCCAACCTAAAGCAATCAGAAATAACGTGTCCTTTCATCTTACAATAGGAACACGTGGGAAGAGATAAGATTTTCTGATACTCCTTATCAGAAATTTGATTCTCACAGTTACACCAGCCTGAGGTCTGCAATTACTCAAACGAGTTTGAAATGGTTTCTTAACAAAAGCTTGTTAAGAGGAAGATTTATTTACAAATGGAACCTTGTGAATCAGAGAGTATTCATCAGCTGTACTAGCTGCTTTATCTAAGGTTTCAACTCCTTTCTCATCAAGGTATATTCTAATGTCACTACTGACACAATTTTTGAACTCTTCAATCAATACCAGTTGCTTAAGATTATCATAATCCTTATCAACCTTCTTGGACGTACACCATCTCGTAAACAAACGCTCTTTCTCCCAAGCAAATTCTATGAGTCTGAGTAGTTTCCTTTTTACAATTTCTAAAGTTTTGACGATAAGTTTCAGGTACCATCTCATAAGCCCTCAAGACATTTTCTTTGACAACGTCATAATCAGCAGATTGTTCAGATAAAAGTGCAGTATAAACATCACCAGCTTTGCCAGTAAACACACTCTGCAATAATGAGGTCCACTTCTCTTTCGGCCATTCCAAATTCGCAGCAATTTTCTCAAAACTAAGAAAATATTTGTCTACCTCCTTTTCTCTAAAAGGGGGGACCTGTCTGAGATGTTTGGCTATATCAAAGTAAGGACCCGTATTGTTATGAGAGAGTGCCCTCTACTGGTCAATTTTAATTCACTTAATCTAAATTTCCGTTCCTCATTTTCTTTTCTTTCCTGCAATTCCATAACTTTTTCCCTTTCCTGCAATTCCCTATCTTTATCTCTTACTTTATCCTGCATTTTCTTTCCTCCCTCTGTATTTGCCTTTCCCTATCTCTTAATTCCTTCTGTATTTCATTATCCCTTAATTCCTTCTGTATTTCATTATCCCTTAATTCCTTCTGTATTTCATTATCCCTTAATTCCTTCTGTATTTCATTATCCCTTAATCTCTCTCGTATTCTCGTATTTTCCCCCTCTCTTAATGTATCCTCCCTTCTTTCTTGTCTTTCCCTTTCTTTATCATCCCTTCTTTCTTACATCTGCATTTGTTTCCATTGTAATCTGAGCTTTTCTAACTCTATGTCCTTAGCTATCTGTAATTTATTTTTTACCTAAACTAGAGGGAGATTTCTTCTTTACACTTGAAACCCCATCTTCAAAAACACCTGTTTGTACCAAATAGTGTATCAAGATACTCCTAATATCTTGTTTCAACATGGAAGCCTTCGCTTCAGTCAGACTATAATGTTTAGCAATTTGAAGTAATTCGTCCTTCTTTAAGGACTCTAATTTCTCCTGCGTAGGATCAGCTATGAAACTCTCTACTTTGGATGTCATGATGAAAGCCTGTTCGTTTCTCTTTATTTCTTAATCGGGAAATCAAAATGTCAAAGACCACTAAAATTTCAAACAATGAAATTCAAATCTAAAAAAAAAACAATTTTCCGAAATATCAAAATCTCTGAAATATTAAAACCTCGAAAATATTTAATTAAATTTAAATCCCGAAATATTCAAAATTCGGATCCCGAAATTATTCAAATTTCTAATCCCAAGACGAGCTTCCCAATTTCTTCTGTTACGACTAGGGGTAAATGTAACAAAAGAAAAGACTCAAACAAGCTTTCAAGATTTAAAATACAAATATTTAATTTCCTAAAATATTAAAATATTTCAACAAACAATCAAAGTGAAGAATTAAGAATAACTTACAGTATAGAATATCCTTAAAAGTCCTAAATTGTTCTTAAGTTCACTGATCCGGAAGTTAATCCAAATATTCCGAATGAAGTAGGTTCCGAATGAAACCTTCACTGTACTAATGTACTAACAAGAATCAGTTATATCCAAGTGTTATAAATTCAAAATAGTCCTTGTGAATATGGAATATCACAAGTTCTAGAAATGTTTCCGATAATTCCACGGAACTGTATAATTATTAAAATTTAAGAAGCAGTACTAAATTGTAAATGTACTTTATTATTATAATATATATATATATATATATATATATATATATATATATATATATATATATATATATATCACTGAAGCAGAATATCCACACACAAAATGAATCAATCTCGTTTATGACCTCTCAGGCTGAACGAACTATGAAAAGAATGCCTAACACAGCAATATATCTTATTATATAGCTTCTTACTGAGCAGAACAGAATAAGGAAAACCAATTTAAAATGTATTGCGACTTAAAAACAATTTAATCCTTCTAGAAAACAGCCTTCTCCGAACCAATCAGAAATTAGGTTATGCGTGACACCGCTAAAGTACTTGTGCACTGACATTATTACCAGTCAAGTATTGACTCTTATTTGAACATATAATCTAGGTCAGAAGTTCAACAAATTCTCACGCTCTACATCACGTGATATGATTCATGTTTAACCAATATTGCCCAAGAACAATGTACTGAGTTACATTGAAATACCGTATATGTACTTTCTGCAAGACGACAGCTGTTAGACTATTATGCAGAGATCATAAAACTATACCGTTATTTAAAAACGAAATAATACATAATTCCGTAACAAAGTTAAAGTCAGATATTTATTCCTTTATAATCTCGCACCTCAAACAATGATTGCTTTAGTTCATTATAGTTTACACTCATTCGAATATCATTTCAATTTTCTTTGTATGTTTCACCTGATTCATGAAATATTATGTGTTTTTGTATTTGTTATGGGAAAGGCTATTCTAAGTCGGAAGAATTTGTGCCAACCCTTTTTCTTTCGTAATATATGGAATGAAATATGTTTAAAACCAGATATTTACAAACAAAATATAGGCGGCACTAATGAAGTTGGATGATTAAATCACTCAAGCTTGCTTTCAACGTAATAAATCAAAAGATGTATAGATCTGACTTGTTTTGTGTTATTTTTTATTAAATGTTACATTTTTAGGGATATATTTTTTCTTGTTTATGCCACATATTAAAAAAAAACTTAATCAGAACTGGTGAGTATTATGGCGCTTGTTACAGCTTGATAAGGAAACAATAAGACGTTTTAGATTTACAAATAATTAGATGAAAGAGTTTTCCCAACATATCTTATTTATTAATTGGAAACCCTTGCTATAGACATGCCTAATAAAATGCCTTGCTTTAGACATGCCTAATAAAACACCTAACTTTAGATATGCCTAATAAAATACCTTCCTTTAGACATGCCTAATAAAATATATTGCTTTAGACATGCCTACTAAAATACCTTGCTTTAGACATGCCTAATAAAATACCTTGCTTTAGACATACCTAATAAAATACCTTGCTTTAGACATGCCTAATAAAATACCTTCCTT
Organism: Margaritifera margaritifera; assembly: GCA_029931535.1. Lineage (NCBI taxonomy): Eukaryota > Metazoa > Mollusca > Bivalvia > Unionida > Margaritiferidae > Margaritifera > Margaritifera margaritifera. The sequence continues at coordinate 3,360,340 of JAQPZY010001523.1, read as the reverse complement.
TAGACATGCCTACTAAAATACCTTCCTTTAGACATGCCTACTAAAATACCTACTTTTAGACATGCCTAAAAAATACCTTGCTTTAGACATGTCTAATAAAATATATTGCTTTAGACATGCCTTATAAAAAAACCTAGCTTTAGACATACCTAATAAAATACCTTGCTTTAGACATGCCTACTAAAATACCTTGCTTTAGACATGCCTAATAAAATACCTTGCTTTAGACATGCCTAATAAACTACCTATGAATAAATAGGCATATCTTTTGTCATAGTCTCAGTAAGGTAAAAACCTTAAGTGTCTGCCTTTGCAACGACTTCTGAAGACGGCATTTCCCATTGCAACGTCATTTGAAGACGGCATTTCCCAAAAGAAATCCATAGATTGAAGAAAAAAATAAGAAAAGATTTTAAATTTATAATGTCCTCGTGTATCTCTGGACAACAAAATTCTGAGTTACGGCTTTCCAAATCAATCCTAAAGCCCGTTTTATGCGTTTTCCTATCAGGATTCTGACACTGTTCCATGTGTTGGATATTAGAAAATGCACGAGTCCTCTTGTGTTGTTTATGTGATACTATGCACTTCACGTGGCCCAAGCGTGCTCCATTCTAATTGGTCAATTGCTAGCTTGCCAAAGCGTCCACTACCTGCCTGCGCTTCGATTTTATGGTGACGTCAGGAGCTGGTTTTTCGCACCATTTTGACTTTGGCTGTATGTTTCTTTCACTCTGGGAAGACAAAGAGCGAGCGAGCAAACTAGCTGGGGACCAAAATGACTAAATATTTTCGTTTCGTTTTATTCATATTTCCTAATCTGCTAATCATTTTTAAATCCCATAATTTTAAAAATTGCATCTATCTCTGCTTAAAATACAATCCTTTACTAAGAGAGTAAGACACTTAGCAATCTTACAACTCAACAATCGCAAACAACGACTAAAGCTGGCTTTTAGAAATTATGTTGGTAAAAATCGTCCTAATTTTATCGCTTTCCTTCCGTAGTAAATGGATTATTTTTTCCATAATTAATTCATTTGGATTATCTGAACTAACGGTGGTTTAAAAGCTCTTTTATTCCATTACACACTCCTGGAATCATATCATTGTGTTAAAAGCTCTTTTATTCCATTACACACTCCTGGAATCATAGCATTGTGGCAAAGAATGAATAAAGCCAAGGAGTCGATCATAACCACCATAATTTCATTTTAGCGATCGATACAATGTCGTTTAACCTTGTAAGCTATTCTTCCCCTTTTCTTTTTTGTGCCTTACTCTTACTCTGTTCCATTAAACTTTCTGAATTAAGTTAGATTAAGTATGTCCACAAAGTGTTATCATAACATAGAGCTAAGGTTATGAAATATAAAATCAGTCAAAGTCTGAGTACATATGAATCTAAATTTATTCTACTATTTCTTATCTTGCAAAGTAATGATCCTTGCCAATTACTGTAACACTGCGTTCACTTTACCTTAGTGCATGTAGTCGTTACATTACCTGTACTAAACCTTCACAGTAACAAACGTAGGATGGCCAGTATCAAATTCCAAGGGCACCGGGATCCGACCTCGACGTTAAATACATATTTTTGTGGATAGCTATTAATCACTTTTCCCCAAACAATATTTTTCAAAAAAACTAGAACAACTCCAATGGCTCGCCATTGCAAATTCCCCACTTTTCACTGCACATTCTAACCCCATCTTACCCGCGCCCACGCCCACCCCCTGACAATAGCCCAGGGGTCATATTGCCAGATCCGTCATATATATGATGCGTCTTCCCGCTATGGCTGCAAATATGAATTCTGGTCATTTAAAAAAGTCATTGCAATTGCAGTTGCTGTACATTTGACATTTAAACCCCCTCCCAGGGGCGAGCGCACGAGCGAATAATGACACGCTTCTCGCAAATGGTCACCATAGGGGTAACATAGGTATAAAGTTTTGTGAATTTCCACCCAGCTGTTAAGGAGGAGATATGGTAACGTGCAGACGGACGGATATTCAAAAGGACAGGCGAAAGGTGTCACAATATACCCAACGCTTTTCAAAAAAAGCTTGGGGATACAAATTCAGTCTGATTTGGTAACTGTCGTTAGGCAGAAGTAGGGTCAGCGTATTGCATATATTATGTAATTAACGGTTTACTAAGGATTTAGTATATTCACCTTCAATAAGGAGAAATAAACTTGTTGCAATGTATTCGAATAGTGACCTTTTAAACAACAAAGGACCTCGAAAATAATGGTTAAAATAATATTTGACACAGGGAGAAAAAAAAAGAAAATACAATTTTGTGTCTTAATAGATCACAACCCCGATTAGATGTGGATGATTCACTAGATAAACGCTGAAAATAGTAAACCTAGTGCATTTTATTTATGAATAAAAAAATTTCTTTTTTAAACATTTTGCGAATTAGAGTCATTACGGACATCAAAACCAGTAATACCCACAAACACGTGTCAATAATATAACCAAATACTATATGGAGTATGTTTTGGAGGTTATGGCCACAAAAACGGTTAGGAAAAAAATCTCTACACGTAAGTTTTGGTGACCTTGGTTCATCTGAGTTCTGATCATAAATCCATTTGTTTTCATAACAACCAAGGGCATTAACACGCGTTAAAAACTATTAAAGGCTGAACCAATTCTCTGGTTACAGCACTAAAACAAACCCTGTCCAACCTCACTCGTGCAACACCTAGTGCTCAAGCTCGAGGAGTCAATTTTTTCCGAGGCTGATTTCGGAATCTGCCAACGGGCGTTTTGTTGATCCCTTGGATAGATTGCATAAGAAACTGTCTCTCTCAACAGTTTAAGATAAATATCGGCAATGAGTTGATTTCTTTTCCGACTAAAAAGAGGGCAGCCTCTTATGGACTTTACTTATCTGCTGTAATCTGATTCTAAAATATCGTCACTCTCCTTCAACGCTTCTTTTGCAGAGAGAAAAGTTTTGTATCAAATCATCATTAAAACGATTAGACGTGACAGGCTTCATTCATAAAGAGGGCTTTGGAAATGGCAAATGAACTAATCATTTCAATAAAAGCCATCCAAAGGATTAAAAAAATATTGTCCTTCTAACCGTTTCTCTTCTTCTCTGCTCGTTCTGTACCATTTTTACCCTCTCTGAATTATGGAGGAGATTCGGTTTACTTTTATTTCACTTATCATACTCACTAGGATCCATTTATAATCGATAATTCACCCCTTAGAGACGTCATAATTGCGGGGGAAAATGAAACATATGTTGATTTGAGTAACACCGTGATAGCAGGGCCGTCGTTGTGGGGGGGGGGGGGTGTACCGGCTATACCGCCCAGGGCGATAAGCCCGGGGGAGGGCACCATTTCGCAGAGTTTGTTGTATTTTTTTCTGATGATGGGGGCGCCGAAGGTGACGCTCGCCCGGGTTGCCATTTTATCCAGCGCAAACTTGCGATGGCCCTGCCTGATAGTCCACCTATTTGAACACTGGGAATAGTTGACGCCAAAATATTTAACTTCACCTTGTTTTGATTTGCATTATGTGAGGTGCAAAATCAATTTCGTCACAGTTTATGAACTTCAAATCGCATCGAAAAGAAAAACATCCTTTTCTCTTTTTTTTTTTTTCTTTTTTTTTTTTGGGGGGGGGGGGGAGATACAAATACATGTACTTTGATTTTCCAAACTCTGCCATATTTCATCATCTTCAACGTCATCATCCTCATCAGTCTCACTATTATTATTATTATTGTTGTTGTTGTTGTCACTTTTCGTTATCATTAACGCTGCTGCTGTGTCAGTTATTGTTGTCCCTGAGGAATTAATAGTCATCTTTAAGAAACCACAATTATAACACTTTCTTTCATGCTCAATTAACAACCAGGACCCAGCTCAAGGCTCTCTTTTCTACCTAGTTGAGTTTCCAAGAAGAGCCACACGACGGGCTGAGCTAGTTCTAGAAGAGTTTCTATTGACCCCATTCTTGACTGCTCTATAGCATGTTCTTTTAAGTTGTACAATATGTATAGGACACGAAAAATGCCTTTAATAATAGAAATAACAGCAAAAGAGACGTGATACATATCTATGAAAATACACAGGTCAGTCATAAAAGAACATACATACATGCTGACATACTTTCATCAATATATACACGAAGACTGAGAAATAGATAGCTAGCAAGCAAGATAGAGAGAGTGAGACAGGCAAACAGACGGAGAGATAAATAGATGAATAGATGAATGGATGACCACATTTATGGATTTTTCCCAACTGTACGGATTTCTTTTATAGTGCAGATATGCGGAAGAAGAATGCCAAAGTGCGAACTTTTTCATGATGAAAGTTAGATTGTTAAACTAAGAATTTGTTTCGAAATCCTGCATCTTTTGCTTAACCTTTTTATCAAGATATCTCTCTTATTTGAAAATATTGCTGTAAAAACCAAACAATGACATTTATAGATTTGGCGATTTCTGTGACACTCGTACCGATTTTCAAAGTGATATCCTTGAATTTCGGATTTACTACTTAAATGAGGATAAAAAGTAAGGATTGTTTGCAAAATCTGTGTGGCTACTTCTGTATGGATAAAATGAAAGGTCTAATGATTGCAAGCTCTTGTAAAAATCATGAAAGGAATTAGTAAACTACATGAATATTGTAGCCCACAACCGTACTAATGAAACATATACAGTAAATAAACACTACATAAAACCTTCGAAAATTATCACACCAATAGTTTTATTTCAATAAATAAACATTTATTTTCACAAAATAGTAATAAATGTAGAAAATACAGATTTATATAAAACTGATGAGATGCAAATTAATTTACGAGAGAAATTAAAAGCAGTTTTGAAGAAAACATCACTGTCGCCTTAATGAAGTATACGATTATGAAATCACACAAAAATGCCACTATCACAGTTAACGTGTTAATTATTCTTAAACACATGCATTTGCTCAATTTCCATGCATTTGCCATTGCAGCTTTTAAAAACTAATACTACTCAAAGCATAAAACACTTACTGAACTCTGGTTCGTTATATTTTAACTCCAATCCTCCTTAACTAAAAGATATGTTTAAATTACATTGATACTGATTGAGGAAAAGGAATGTTTGACGTTAAAAGAACTTTTAAATAGAATATAATCTTTATCCATTCAAACAGAGTTGCAATTTTCAACTTCCTTTAAAACTGTCAGCTCTAGGGTTTGCTGTACCTGGTAGAACAGTAGCGCCTCCTGAAGTTTGAACCTGTCTCTGACCGAGCAACTGAAGCAGGTTTTAGACGCACGCCGGAAGTCGGAACTTCCAATACAGTATAGGAATGGATTAATCGCGGCACTTGTGGCTTGCATCCATGAAGTCAAATGTAAAAGCCAGGGAGGAATGGTATTTGCACAGACTGAGAACAAAATATTACACGTAGATTCCGGAGTCCAGCAGATGAAGAAAAACGTCACTAACAGTCCCAGAGATAAGAATGCCTTCTTCTCTTGACGAACTAAAAAATCTTTAACAATATCATCACTTTGTTTCCTTGACCTTGAGACTAGGCTTGATAGTGAGGCTTTTCTTGGTTTCGTCGTACCAGAAAGAAGTGCAACGTCCATGGACACACGTCGTCCAGATAAAATTTTGGCAACCTGACAAACAGTTTGTTTTGTTGCGAAAGGTGGCACAGATGCGAAACGGCGATTTTTTAATACTATTGCGGAATTTCTTCTTCCCTCAGACCGGTATAATGAGTTTGATAAGAAGTCCATCAATTCGTCGGAATTATTTGTAGCACTACTTACACAGTCGGAAGATTCGGTCGAGTATTTTCTAGCTGTTAATGAATACGTGTCTGACATGCTCATTGAACGTCGAAGTATTTTGCTGTTTCTTCTCTTCAAAAGCCGGAAATAAATACCACAATTTAGCACTAATAAAGTAACAAAAGGTATTATATATTCTACGGCAAATGTCCCAAGAGTTAGACCAATATTAGAATTAAAAGGCAGCATACAAAATCTAGAAGAAGGACTATCTTGTAGCACGACTTTAAAAACTCTCCAGCTAAAAAGCAATGGAATGTGTACGACAAAGCTTACTAGCCATGTAGATATGACCAAAATGGCGGCCATCTTCTTACTTTTCCGAACTCTGTAGGATATGGGATAGTTTATACTCCACCATCGGTCGAAGGTGATCAAAATTATGCTTAAAACAGTCACATAGAATAGAGAATACCTGAATATCAAGAAAATCCAACAAGAATCGTCCGAAAGCATCCATCCCCCATTCAGAGTCTCCAATACCGAGAGCGGTAGTGTGCATCCGATAATGAAATCCGCCAGTGCAAGGCTGGCTATGTACACATTCCGGCACTTCTGTAACGATTTGTTAATTGCTACCATAATCACGACAGCCCCATTTGCAATGATCGCGGTCACAAATAAAGTAATCAGGGGAATGGCACTGCCCCACAACACCATAAGACTATTGCTTCCATATTCTACTTCGTCGCTGGAGGAACATGATGTTTTGTTTTCCATCTCAAAAACCGAATCCTTTCATACCAGTTAGCATGTTTTCATTTCTTGTACAGTCAGCTCTATCCCTTCTCAAAAAATAGTCATCGGAAATAATATATAGAATGTAAAGATTTCTTACCAAATAGCAAACTTGTTCATTGTTTACCAGTATCGTCAACTATTGTTCAACTAGGAAACTACTTTTGATTGCATACTATAATATCCTTAAAACTTGGAATGGGATAATTGGTTCAGTTTTTTAAAAAAAAAAAACAGAAAACACATCACGAAAACTTTCAAGCTGTCACATTAGACAAAATGTTTGGTTCCTTCTCATTGTCCTTCCTTAAACCGTTCTCTATCTTTGCACAAATCAAACTACCAGTCTGATGTTATCCAAACCAGATATAAACTGTTGTTCACTTTTCACCAATCTTTAACTTCAGCGATAACGTTATTACAAACGCCTGGGGAAGCCGCAGCTCACAGGAGAGTCTTTGATACTGAGCCAGATAAAAAAGAAAGCGAATTTCTCAGGCATGCAGCGAATCACTACTGTGATCAGAGCGACTGATAGTTATGCATACTTCCCACCACGCTAATGCACAGTAACACTAGACGGACTGGAATCTCGCGCCTCTTATATATCTGCAGAGAGAGCTGATGATATGGTAATTCAGCATGTAGATCAATAGCTACCAATTATCTTGCTTGTATGATTTGTGGAATCTTATGCTTTCCGTTTCAGGGGAAATAACTAGTGAGAATACTGAAACAACAGGCTACATTTATAAAATATTTTTCAATACTAACCTTCATCTCATATATCCTCATAAACATTGTTTTCCGTATAGCCAACATAAATGAAATGATAAATATATTATCAATAAGTAATAAATACAATGTACCCTTAGTACGCCATTGACCCTGGCAATGCTCATTGACAGTGGAACACACTTTGTATTGACTTCCATATTGTGAGACGGTATTTTAAAAAAAAAAACTTTATGTCAACTCAATTCAGGAACTTCAGGATGACAACCAGAGAAACTTTTAGACTTTTTGAGGGAACGCAGTTCATATAATAAATTGTGACCCTGTATTTTAAGCATTATATATATTTATCTTTATTTTTATTTTGTATACATTTTTCATCCTTTCAGCATCCTTAACTTTCATCTTTTCTCTTGTAGCGTTTTTTTTTCTCATTTATTTGGAAGAGTTTATCTTCCTAAAGCTTTATGAAGTTCTTCATTTTTACATTTTTAAAACCTTACTTTTAATTGGCACCAGTGACGTTACATGGCAATACATACATACTGTCTGTCTGTATGTGTGTATGTTTATCTATCCATCTAAGTATCTGTGTTTGTCTGTCTGTCCGTTCCTTTCCTTTTTGTGTCTGTATATCTGCCTACTTGATCACAAATGTATATTCCTAGTTAGATCCAAAGAATATATTCCATAGTAATCTTCCTTAAGTTTTCATACCAAAAAGTCGCTTGCAATTGTATTCTTCAATGTAAATAATCTGCTACAGCTGACAAAAATGCACTACTTATTAAGTTTTTGAATTATCTGGCCGAATATTTTAGTGAATATTTTATGTGTATTTTTAGATTAAACAGGTACATGAAGATGCTCTGCGGTAAATGATGTCTATACATGATAGAAACTTATTTGTCAGAGCGGTGTATGATGTCAATACATGATTGAAAATTTATTATCAGAGCGGTGTATGATGTCAATACATGATTGAAAATTTATTATCAGAGCGGTGTATGATGTCAATACATGATAGAAAATTTATTGTCAGAGCGAAATTATGACTAACACGGATAACAACTGTCTGCGATTGGTTCGAAGACAAAAATTCAAAATATGACACTGTACTAATGGAATCAATTACTTTCTGTATAATTCAAAATAATGCTCTCAAAAGATTATGTTGTCTCTCAATGTTTTCTTAATTCAAATGTGGGTTCACATGCAAACAATGTTTCACTGATTTATGTTCTGTGCCGTCCGGCTATATTTTCAGACTGTACTAGTTTGTGTCATTCGCCTACGATTGAAAATTTAGTCACAGCTGTGAGAAAAAGAAACAGAAACGTGCGCAGTCTGTTTTCAAGATTTGCCTCGGTAGAAGAAACAGTTGATTATTTTATACTATAAATTGTCAATTATGCGAACAGGAATTGTTTAGGTTTAGAATGTGAGTCTGTTTAATGCACAAACACAGAGAGAGAGAGAGAGAGAGAGAGAGAGAGAGAGAGAGAGAGAGAGAGAGAGAGAGAGAGAGAGAGAGAGAGAGAGAAAACGACAACAAAGCAAACATTTATGTATGAGATCCATCGATGCAAGATTCCTATCTAATCACATAGCGGTATCCATTTTACATTTTGTATATTTATGTGACTAAGATACCACGTCATTATGTCACATTGTATAAATGTGCAGCATCAGGGCTTTTATTATTTTAATTTTATTATATTTTTTATTATTTACTTTCTTCCTGGTCAAATATCAAGAAAATAGATTGCATACTTTTTCCGTTACTGATTCTCACACCTGTGTCTAATTTTTCAACTCGAGGTGACTAAACAATTAACTCCTTTCATAAACTCCATAAGCTTTTCGCGTAAGATCCCCTATACAAGAAAATACAGGCACGTCCGTGCCAAACTGTTTTCTTTTTCTATCATTCAGGCTGATCCAACAGATCGTACCATCAATATGCGTACCATCCAACAGATCGTACCATCAATATGCGTACCATCCAACAGATCGTACCATCAATATGCGTACCATCCAACAGATCGTACCATTAATATGTGTACCATCCAACAGATCGTACCATTAATATGTGTACTGCAGTTCATAATTTGCAACATCAATTATCAGTGTCAACTCAGTAATGATGAGGCCTGAAAACTGAACGTATTATGTACTTCGTTAATCCACTAATCCAAGTTCGCTCCACCTGGCAGAGTCTCATATATACTGAAACTACAGACTTCGAACGGGGAAGAAATGCAGAGGCAGTGCAGCAGCGTGAGCAGCGTAAATCGCAGAACTGCAGCACGTCCTCTATTGATCAAGCAATCCCAAGCGGCATCTTGTGTCAAGTGTGCCACAGACAGTTTAGAACACAAATTGGCCTTATCAGCCACAGGTACTCACAAAAACCAAACCAGTTAGTGATGTTATGGTCATCTTCGAAATGGAAGGACGAACAACGACAAAAATCCATGTGTAATATTCATTTTTGTTTTATTTATTTTATTTATTTTTTTTTGGGGGGGGGGGCAGGTTTGGGGGGTTATAACTTTCTTTAAGGTGAGCTTCGATTTACATGTGCAAAGTTGAAAAGAAATATATAGTATACCTATACTCAAGCAAGTCAATAGATTCGCAGAATAAATTGCAAAGGAAGACAAATATCGATTTTGTCTATGGGGAAATTTCAAAATTATTACAAGTAGTCTATGCCACTGATCATTAGTTTGAGTAGTGTACGTCTATGCCATTGATCTTTAATTTGAATGTAATTGGTTCTGTTTTTAATATCCCAGACATCTTATTTTTCTGCTTACTTTATCATAGATTTACGTCTGCCGGTAAACTTTTGGATTAACCAAAATCAATACGCAGTTTTAGGATCTGTATCATCGATATTTAACTCTCTCTCTCTCTCTCTCTCTCTCTCTCTCTCTCTCTCTCTCTCTCTCTCTCTCTCTCGTATTATGCACACCTAAAGCTATAAACAGTAGGCCTCTCTGTACGTCAGCGTTATTTGTATTTGTACACCTGCCTGCTACCGTATTTACCGGCGTGTTCCTCACACGCTATTTCCAACACAGTAAATCCATATCTGCCCTGGCATAAATCCACTTTTGCATGAGTACAGATTAAATCTTACTTGTATCCGTACATCACTGAACCTAATTGAAAGACTTCCATATGTAACGTATGCTCCATGAATATACTAAAAGCTTTATGTATTCTAGTTTTGGCTCACACATTGCAGAAAGGTAAAATGAATGTGTCAGTTATATATATATATATATATATATATATATATATATATATATATATATATATATATATATATATATATATATATATATATATATACACATTCCCTTCGAGCTCAGAGATCTGGAATTGGGACTATGCTCCAGCCTGCATGTCGTAAGAGGCGACTAATGGGGGCAGCCTTTTAGCCCAGGGATTGCGTCCATTGATGATGTTCCAGCTGAAAAGGTCTTGGACAATTTAAAGGAGTGCGATTTATATCAAAAAGTTGATTTTCTATTTTTGGAATGTTACCCTTTTTGTCGTTATCTTTGTTTTGTATGCCTTTTGAGTGGATACCTAATCTTCCTCGATACCATGTAGCCAGGATTGTTCTGCTGTGCCATTAAACCCCATGCAGACATACATACATACATACATACATACATACATACATACATACATACATACATACATACATACATACATACATACATACTGCTGCCGAACAATTCAACGGTGAAGGAAGAAAGAAGTAAAATGAAACAAATGAGTGAATTCTATTTTAAACTATCTTTCCCTAGCTCTACATAGGATCAAATATACAAATTTCTCACAGAATATATTTGAGAATGTGCTTTGCGAAAATACTTTTCCCATACACCGCTTACTAAAGGTAAAAGTATCACAGGACAGGAAATTCGGACTGAACCATGTCAACTTTACCATTTTGTCCACCATTTTCCTGTAGCTAACCGTAATTCTCTTGGATATAGGTGAAATTCAAACCGGGCAATGACTACACTAAGTGAAAAGAAAATGTATTTGTAGGGTTTGGTTTCGTTTTGTGGGTGTCATGTCATCTTTCGGCACCTGATAGGCTACACATGGCGGCCAGTATATTTGGTGGAGGAAGAACCAGGGAAAACCCTGAGAAGAACCACCGACCCACGGGAAGCTACTGGCAAGCTTTCTCGCATACCCGCGTTGGCCGAGACGAGATTCGAACCCAGGCGGACAGAGATGAGATGTCAGTGATTTGTAAAGGCGTATTCCTTAGACCACTCGGTCACCCGGGGCCCCTATCTCTAGTGTACAATATATTAAAGCTTCAATATATCAAAGCAGATAAGTTCATTATTTTACTCAAGAACCAAATGTAAATATTATCCAAAGGGAAAGACGTTTAAGTTCGATGTGATTAATTAGAAATTATTGGCTTTCTTTCGTGTTGAAAAAGGAGGCCTGGGCCGTGCATTTATCACAAGTCTGAAGCTGTAGTAGTAATTGATTATTTTTCAACTCTTGTTAGCGGTATTATTTTGTGTCCTTTGTTGCAGATTTCGATCGTAGGCTGAACGAGCAGACTTACAAGAAGTAGCTAGTGTTTGTGTAGATGTATTATGCACTATTGTTGTGAAGACCCCGGCTGCAGAGGAATCATATGTATAATTCAGTGTGTGTGTGTGTGTGTGTGTGTGTGTGTGTGTGTGTGTGTGTGTGTGTGTGTCAGAGCAGGATTAACAACAAAACTTTTAATTGGTATGAAACAAACTGCTCAGTCATGTTCTGATGATACAGTGATGATACTGTTTCCCCCGAAAATATGTTTGCTGATGAGATATTCTGTTTCTTTTGAACATCTTTTGTCCTCCAAGAATTGTCAGAATCTCCTCCTAAACTCTGAACCGATTTGGACATATTCTACTGATGTAATATTGCCAACTTTGATGAACTTTGAACGACTTTTCAAAATCTTCTAAACTAATATTGACCCAAACTTAAGAATGTCATCCAGACAATAATGCTTCACAAATCTAATATGGACGCGTTTTTGGAGATGGAATAAATTTCGAGCTTCTTTTTATTCACTAATAGATTTTACAACATTAAAATTGGATTCACCATCCATTATTACAACTCTTAATATACAACTATTAATAAAACATAATCTTAAGCAGAATTAAAATGTACGTAACATTCCATATTAGTGACTTTTCAAGCTTCCACGAATGCCTAGATTTATCTCCCTTATAAAGCCTATGCAATATAACACCGAGTAAGCATTGAACAACGTCGTACTGTCCTCTCAATTAAGTTATCAAAATTATATAAAAATGAATGTACGTCCATTGTATAAGAAGTTTGAAACAAATTGTATCAAGATTAATCGACAGTTTTGGTTGTTGCCTTGAAGCAGTGGCGACAATTGCCTCAGGGCGCCAGGCAAGGGGGGAGGGGGCTGACATTTTCATAGTATTTCACCTCACCTTAGTTTAACGGGGGCAATTATTCTCAAAACTTATATTGGCGGAGGGGAGTTGAGGAGGAGGGAGGTTGGCAACTGACATAAAAACTGTTTTCTGTGCAAAGTAGGGGCGCCACTAAAGAACATTGCCCCCGAGGGCCACGAATCTTCGCGCAGCCAGTGCCTCGAGTGCAGGAGACAAGATATCCTGGTGAAAACGACTGCCATGGCTAAACGACAACATAACCTTGCAAAGATACCGGGAAGTGTACTAAGGATGGCCAAAGCCAGTGACAGTCACTTCAATATCCAGACCACCAGAAAAGAATTGTTTAAGGTAGTCCGCTTTTCTGAAATCAACACCTACTGCGCAGCTCGAAAGGATCTCTCTCTCTCTCTCTCTCTCTCTCTCTCTCTCTCTCTCTCTCTCTCTCTCTCTCTCTCTCTCTCTCTCTCGTAGTATGTGCATCTAAGGATATAAACAGTAGGCCTCTCAGTACGTCAGCGTTATTTGTATTTGTACACCTGCCTGCTACCTTATTACCGGCGCGTTCCTCACACGCTATTTCCAACACAGTAAATCCATATCTGCCCTGGCATAACTCACTAATCTAAAGGCTTGCATACGTAATGTATGCTCCAGGAATATACTAAAACCTCATGTATGCTAGTTTTGACTTAAAAATTGCAGAAAGGTAAAATAAAAGCGTCTGTTGTATATACATTTTCTTCAAGCTCAGACATGTCGAATAGGCCCGATGAGCCCTCCTACATGTCGTCAGAGGTGACTAATAGAGGCAACCTTTTTACCCTGGGATACGTCACGTGATGATGCTCGAGCTAAGAAGGTCTTAGCCTATTGAAAAGAATGCGATTCATATAAGAAAATATTTATTTTTTATTATTATACCCTATTTGCCTTTATCTTTGTTTTATATGCCTTTCGAGGGGATACTTAATCTTGTTCGGCACCATGTAGCCAGTATTGTTCTGATGTGCCATTGAACCCAATACATAACATACTACTGCCAAACAATGCAAGGGTGAAGGAAGAAAGAAGTAAAATTTATGATATGAGGGAATTCTCTTTTAAAATATCTTTCCCGAGATCTACACACACACACACACACACACACACACACACACATACTATGAACGGGAATCGATCATTGCCTTTGTCTCTGCCACGCTGAGGTATAAACAGTGACTCAATAAATCAGTGATAATGTGCTTACACTCAATAATCTATTTTCATAACTAACAACAGTAAATGTTCTGCAATGAAATTCGCTTCCCTTTGCAGAAACAACCCGCGTACTGGTCTTGTTCAATTCAGTAAAAGTGGAAATGTAAAGCACACAGTTTGTACCCATATAGTGGTCGTTTAACTTTTTGTAATCAATGGGTTTTAGAATTCCGCTCTCTCTCAAACTCGCCCATGTATGACATTGCAGCCGCTGCTACGCTCAATTCTAGAAACAAATATAGCCCTCAGTCACCTTGTACCGACCGCTGTAAATGAAATAATATTATCTCACACTAACAAAATAAAAATTATTACGTGCACCTGTCAGTTGCATGGGTTGTTGTGCTAAGAGTTAAATGTTAAGTTTTGTCATAGATAATTTGTATACTCTATTTTAAGGTTTAAAATCTAATTTTAGTAGCATATGTAACTTTTGATTTAATACTGAAATTAAAAACACATTGATTTTCTTGTGATTAAAATATTGTTATCTCTCTTTGGACGGGAACCACTCAGGTGGCTTCAGTTTTGTATGAAATTAATCACTTTTGATCTTTCTGATACAACGTTGAATTCGGTCATTGATTCTTTAGAATCACGCAGCGCTGACAATGATAACGTATTTGGCCATGCCACGGCTCTAGAGTAATTATGATAGAAAAATATCATCATGCAGTCCAGCAAACTTCTCAGTCAGGACGCAGATCAACATTTCAGATTACTTTGTTATTAAAACCCAGAGCAGTAATTTTTAGAAACCTGCGTGCTAAACGTTAATATCGGAAGAAAGGTATTAATTCATCTTTTGTTTGTTTGTTTAGTGTTTAACGGCACATCAATACGTGCAGAGGCAATATGAATAAACTGCTCTACCCGGACGGCACACCACAGCGACCGACCCGGCCTTCTCTGCAGAATTCGAACGAGTACGATTTCTGGTCGCGATTCCTACACGCTAACCCCTGAGATACCGCGACTCCTTTTATTTTGCACTAGACGAAGCGTAACATCTATTCTGGATAGAGATATAACGATTTATGAATACAACGAAGTAATTTTAGGGGTTCCGAGAGGTTCGTTAAAAGGATGTTTTACTATAAATTACACAAGAACATAGCTATATCATTCTAATCCTTTACCTTCTATATTGTACCTCTTGTAATCTCTAACTACAAATTTATGAAATAAAATATGTTTAAACTAAATCACTACACCCACTCACCCCATATATATATATATATATATATATATATATATATATATATATATATATATATATATATATATATATATATATATATATACACGCACACCACACAGGGCTAACAACAGATTGATAAACTACTACGGACCATGGGCAGCTGTGTATAATGGATCATGAACTGTACACACTGGTAGTATACCAAATGGATAATACACACGTATACTTAATATTATATACATTTACAGTGCAGATATGTCAAAGTCAAGCACGATAAAGAAGTTACTCAGGAACACGCGTGACACCATTGTAAAGTCCTGTTTTATTAAGTAAGGTATATGGTAATCGTTTGTATAGATAGATTTTAGTTCCTGTAAGATTTACTTTCCCTCGAAGTAGATGACCGCAATATATTGCGTCAACCTTTTTTAGTATATAATTATAATGGACGAGAACAGTAATTAGTTACATAATATAAAATACGGGCCACAGAAATAGGGTTTATCTTGCATTTGTTATATACTTATAAAAATCATTAAAGTTTTTAAGACATGGGGATCTTAAAATCATCTATATTTTCATGGAAAGAATTCCTGCCATACGTTTCTAACAGGAGGCGACCCAAAATATTACGGACAAGGATTTCAGGGAAAATAATGTGTTACGGGAGGTGACCAGAAATATAGCGGACATGGATTTCAAGGAAAGTAATTTGTTACGGGAGGTGACCAGAAATATAGCGGACATGGATTTCAAGAAAAGTAATTTGTTACGGGAGGTGACCAGACATATGGCAGACAAGGATTTCAAGGAAAGTAATTTGTTACGGGAAGTGACCAGACATATGGCGGACAGGGATTTCAAGAAAAGTAATTTGTTACGGGAGGCGACCACTAATATAGCGGACATGGATTCCAGAGGAAGTAGTTATGGTAGCTTATGGTATTTATATGAAACTGATCTACAGTTATCTGGTGGGTATGGAGTTCAATTAACAGCAATTGAAAGACATTTACTTCCTAGTTAAGCATGTTATGTATGACAAGGTCACTATACATGTATGCTATGGAACAAGGAAATTCATTTTTGCATCCCAAGGGTAAACGGACAAGATCCAGCTATATGTGACAACACATCCTGTAGTTGATATATAAATGTTCGCTCAAAATATTCGCAAAGTTCATTAAATGTGGTAAAATCACTGTCATGTTCATTTTTAGTATTCCATTCTGCTATCGCTTATTTATCAATTCTGTCTGTTACCATTCGTTTTGAAATATTTAGAAATTTACCACCAGTGAAATACAAAGCGTCATGCTCAGTCAAGTTGTGTGTGATTGCAATATTCAGTAAGTGTGGGTTTCAACCAAATTTAGGTGCTGCTGATGGCTGACTTTGATGTACTACAAACTTACATTGCGTGATTTGCCGATATAGTGTCTTCTTCGGTTAAAATATATTAATTTTTTAAAGAAACGTTAACTTCATTATCTAAATATTTATTTTAATGCTAGAGTACTTTCGCATATGTCAGATGTCGTCTGCATATTAAAACCTTGAATGTTCTTTTAATTTGTTGTGAAATGTTAAAATTGATTAATTTCTGTAACATTATTATTTGATAAATTAGTTAACTACTTACAATCATTCAACATACTTCTTCTAATGACTTGTAATAATTATGAGGCTAAGTTCAAATGGTAAAACATTCATAACTTAGAGGTTGTTAGGGGATTTACGTGCATTAATGCCGGTTTCCTCCACTTTTATTCCACAGTGACAACGATAACGATGAATTCCTAAATGTTCAAACAGTTCTTGGTCATGACACTTTTTAGTACCAAAAGAGAGTAACAGTGGCTTATTTTTTATTTTTTCTCGAAACACACACACACACACACACACACACTCTCTCTCTCTCTCTCTCTCTCTCTCTCTCTCTCTCTCTCTCTCTCTCTCTCTCTCTCTCTCTCTCTCTCTTATACAATATTCGGAAATAAGGACGATTTCTAAATTGAGAAGTTTAATAAAATAACAGTAGTAATCTATGTATGGATTCTGGGTCTTATACTAACCTTACCTTCACCTTAAATCTCTGACCTTGACCACTAACCTTTGACCTTCACCCTAAGCAACTCGTCCTCAAAATGTTACTAAATAACCTGGGCTACTGGCCTTTAAAAGTTTATGAAAATAACCTAGGCCACCTACGCCACCGGCCTTACAAACTTTACGAAAAAAAAACTGGGCCAGTGGTCGTAAAAGTTTTTGAAAAAAAACCTGGGCCAATGGTTCTCAAAATTTTGTGGAGAAAATAAAAGCGTCGGCCATTGGTCGTCAAACCTTTCTGAAGAAAAAAAAACCTTGGTTACCCGTTGTCAAAATTTGATGAAAACAACTAGGCGAGCGGTCTTCAAACTTTTATGAAGAAAAAACCGAGCCACTAGTCGTCAACACTTTATGAAAAAAACTGGACAACTGGTCTTCAAAATGTTGTGAAAAACCCTTGGCCAGTGATCTTCAATTTTTATGAAAAACAACCACTGGCATTCAAAAGTTTTGTGAAAAACGATACGCCACCCACATCTCCTGTACACCAAAAAAGATAGGATAAAAAGCCAGTGCATATTCCAGAATTTTATTATTTTCAAATTCACCATGAATCATAATTCATTCGGCAGTGAATACAAGCAACTATTAATTTTTTTGCAAAAGCCCACCTTACTACCTATAGCCTCCTTCTGTGCATAGACATGGGAGTGGGGATATACACGAGATTTTCTGTGTCATGCTTCAACATGCTTTAGCAGTATTTATTTTATTTAACTTTTATTTGGAGATCGTTTTTTCTACATTTCGGCGGAAGTATTTTTATCTGCTTTTTACGGCTAGATTTACGTAGTAAGGTGGTACTCAATTAAATATGTCAAATATTTGAGGCGGAAACCTGGGTTTGATTGTAACATCTCCCTCAGTTATTAATATTTAGCCTATATGAGGATTGATGCTCACTTCCTGGCTGGTAACTAGCTGAGACAAAAATAACTTTTATATACGTACAGACATACTATTGCAAGAATTTTATATAATTTAAATAATAAGTTATCAAAATAAGCCTATACAATTATCGCACAGAGAGATCTCGATTGAAACGGTTACTTGCTTTATTATATAAGGTGCTCGATCGATAAAACCTACGTTGATCTTAAACTGAGGCCAGACCATTCAAAAGAATAATTATTTTCATAAATTTACAGTTTTTATTCTAATAAATAAAAGTAGGCCTTGCTCGACTTTTTTTTTATCAATTTGTTTTATACTTGGTTAAATCAAGTTCACTTACTTCTAGGCTTAGCGTCTCGCAAACAAGTCGTTGTGAGTGCGAAAGGTGTAAACTCCCACACGGACAGGCCGATCGATAAAGCCACGTGCCGAATACCGTATATAACTCAAAAATTAACCTGACATTTTTAGAGTGCAAAGAATATTAATAAGTTCAAAAAACTTATATAATTAAATAACATACACTAGCCAAGAACAGTATTTAAGGGATCCATATCATGATCGTAAAAGTCCAGTCTCTTTCGCAAATATAATCAACAATGAAGGCAAAGTACGCTGGATAGAGAAGGAATCTTTAAGTCCGATAAGAAGAAGATAGCAATGCAATCTTCAAGTCCCATAAAAGATTCTGAACTGAAAGATTGGCTGATAAAACAGTTTACTACACATTACACAAACATGGCATAAAAAAGATTTAAATATAGAAGGGTTTATGTTAGTCACGCAGATTCTCAGTTTCAGGCAGACATTGCTGATATGAGAAATTCAACCTTAAATACAAATATATTTTGACAGTGATAGATGTTTTACTATAATACGCCTTGATTAAGAAAGTAAAATCAAAAACGGAATAACACATACAGAGCTCTTTTATATAAATATTTACTGAAAAAAAACTAGAAAAATATACAGTTCGATTAAGAAAAGAAATTGTGTAGCGTATGGGTCAAGGAATTGCTAGAGAAAGAAAATATTTTTAAATACTTTTCCACTCACTCAAATAAAAGAGCATCTATAGCGGAAAGATTTAATCGAACTTTTAAGACTAGAATATGGAAGTATTCTACTGAAAATGAAACCAGAAAATGTGGAGATATATTCTAAAATCTTATTGAAAGATACAATAGATCATATCACCGATCTATATACATGTAGTCAATTGAAGCCAGTAAGCCTAACAATAGGTCAAAAGTATGGATTTAACTTTTTATTTGGCTATCTTACAACAGCTGCCTATGGAACACCCAAATATAAAATAAATGAGAAAGTCAGGATCTCAAACTATAAAGCTGTTTTGCCAAAGGTTATGCTGCTAATTTCAGGGAAGATATATTTATAATCAGAGAAATAATTTTCTTCTATACCTATGTTAGTTGGGGACTCTATTTTAACGTTAAAAAGCTTCTTCAAAAGCATACTGTAACCTGCTGTACGAGTTTAATTTAATGTTGTAAGGTTAACAGTGTTATGTTGTTTTGATTGCCGTTTATTAACGTAAATTTTATTACATTTAGTCCTGATTGCATGACTCTGCTACAGCATTGCTGGAATTGAATTTAGTTTATTTTACTCTTTGGAGGATATGTTAGTAGGCTCCACTGTCACTGATTATCTTTTTAGGTGCTTTCTTGAATACATAATACCTATTCCTATAGCAGTAACTATCCCATATATCAAGTAATAAGTGCAACACCACGTAAGTTGTGTTTTCGTGGCTCTTTGAGTTCTCTGAGTAGACATAATATATTTTAATTTGTCTGCTTTTGATTTTTTTTAAATTATTGCGAACGTTTTACAAACTTTTTCCCAACTTCAACTCTACGTGAATCTTTTATCTCTTTGAATAGTTACCTTCTCAGTTTTAATTTCACCACCTTCCATTTATTTTGCAATGAAATTAAAGTTTTGGAAAACAGTTATTCGAGTTATTTTCAAGTTACATTCGAGTTCCCTTCAAGTTAATTTCAGGTTACAGTTACGGACTTTCTAAAGTAATTACGTCCTGGTTTTCATCCTCCATTTTTAAATGGATGTGCTGAAGTATTATCAAGATAGCACTTAATGCCATCATTGCTATTCCAAACCTAAAAGATTAAAGTCCAGAAAAGTATCTAATTCTATCTGTTGTTCAGTAATCTTCTTTTAACGCTTTCGTTAATTAGTTTAAGTTATCAATCGGAAGAAAGATGTTATTCCTAGTAATATTAATCTGACAATGACTTCGATATTTTAGCAGATCTAGCATTTACAACATTTTCATATGTTTCCGTGATTTGGTTTGGGTCCGTGTTATCCAACTCCTTATCGGTTAAGTGTTTACCAATTATTTCCTTGTATGTTCCATTCCCTATATTAATTTTTAATTCCCGTTTGCAGCCTTCGGTTATTCGGTGTTCATATATAGTACTGACGTCTATATCTTGTTTAGATTCTAAGACAACTTAATTGTTTTTTAAGTTGATTTAGAATTATTTAAATAGTGACAAATGGTGGTAGTGTAGACGAGTTTGAAATACCGAATGAAACTCCTGTTATTGATAATCCTGCCATAGAAAATTTATCAAATCGTGGATTTTTTTAACCACAAACAAGAAGCGAATTAAACAGAGGATTAGCTGATCTACATAAAGACTATATTAAACATAAAATGGAAATAAATGACTTAGTTTATGATTTAAATACAAATATTTTTCTACTGAAGGTAAAACATAATATTACCAAACAATGGGTGAAGACTCAATCAGAATTTCCGAAAATGATAGACCAGAGAAAGTATTATTAACTAGATACATAGATCAAAGAATGGGTAGAAGTGTATTCATTGTACGCGAACTTTACATAGGACAATTTTGATAGAAAATGGCAACTGCACAAAAAGCTGTTTTTAAAATTGAATATTAATTTATCTTTATTTACCATTATATCTGTAGTAAGGTATATGTTGACACGTTTTGGACGCATTAATAGTTTAAGTATACATGTTTATATACCACGAGGCTTCCCTGAGTCAGCCATCTAAATACCATCACAGCATCTTGGTCACCCGTATCGTCTCAGCAGTGCCCAGTCCAGGGAGGTATCACTGTATTAATTAACAATGTTTATTTGTCTACAAATACATGTGTATGTATAGGTACGAACATGTTTGTATTTAAGTGTATGCATGTTTGTATGTATTGCACATATGTATGTATGTATGCGTATTTGTATGTATGTACGTATTTGTATGTATGTACGTATTTGCATATATGTACGTATTTGTATATATGTACGTATTTGTATATATGTACGTATTTGTATGTATGTACGTATTTGTATGTATGTACGTATTTGTATATATGTACTACGTTATTTTATAGATTTAGGCATATGTTATGTATATATACATGGGTGGAAGGACGGATGACTAAAACCATGAAAGCAGAAATGTAAGAATATTAAAATATTATACGTAATATATGTGCATACAACTCTCTCTCTCTCTCTCTCAAAAACTTCTGACACATTTATACTAGCTATACTTTAACCCAGTAAATTTGATCCGATAAAAATATGAATATTTCATGTTTATATTGACTCATAAATCGGTAAATGCAAGGCCCCCAACTTTGGCACCGTAATGTATCTGGGATAAAAAATATAAAAGGACGTTCAATATCTTTAGCCACGGGAGACAATCCGCTACGCTTCTTCATCACCCGTGGCTTCCTGCAGTGCTGAGATTTCCTTGTTTTTCATGAGTACGTCTAAACATAAATATGTCATAAACAATACAATGTAACAGTCTCCTACGCATCACTGATAAGTGACTGTGCTTGGAAGAGAAACTTTGATTGGCTCATTCAAACGGCCTGAAAGGTCGTGTTGGGTCACAATGGCGAGAAACATTTACTGACGCTCGCAACTATTGGTTAAGCAGGTTTATGCATATTCATGAGAAACGAGAAATTCTCCGCTCATGCAGCAACGTCTGGTAAAGGAGCATAGTGGTATTATCACCCGTGGCTTGCGATAACGGCAGAAGTTGGGTTTTGAAAGAATTAGGTTGGACAAAAGAAGGAAGCGTTTGATATCCACCAGAAAAAGGACAAGCCTACGCTTTTACAGCATCTTGAGCCGGAAGTTATAATCAAACAACCTTATAGGAGTTAATGAGAAAATAGAAATTAACTCAGTTAACGAAAATGAGCCATTTGACCAGCAAGTAAAAGACGGAAAGATGAATACTTCAAAAGGACTGATACCCAACGACCTTCTAGATTGTTTACGCTGCTAGAAGAAAGAGAATTAAGGGATAATGAAACTTCAGCGGAAGTAGTTATTTTAAAAATTAAATCAATGAAAAAAGATCCTGATTGGTATGACAGAGAGATGGAAATTTAAAAAAGATATTATTAAAGATAAAGATCCAGATACACAAGCTAAATTGCAAGACGTTTTGCAAAACCTGAAATCAGAAGATCACAAACAGTTGGTCATGTAATATATATATATATATATATATATATATATATATATATGGAAATACAAACTTTAGAGATATTTTCAACAGTATAAATCTCGAAGTTAAAGGAAATTTGTCATTATGTGTTTAAACTGTTGTTTAAAGAAAAAGGTGTAACAATTGCTAATGTTCCTAAAGCTAATATAAGTATGATAGTAGCAATTCTTGATCTAATCATATCGCATTTTTTCCCTATGGAGCGATTGTATTATAAACCAAACCTCTAAAAATTAGCCATCTCTATAAAGCGGCCAAAACGTTCGTTCTCAGTGGTGGCCACTTTAGGCAAGTTTAAGCAAATTTCATTGCATTCTTGTATTTTCTGAATTTTCTTCTGGAGCGTATGTAAAGGACATACATTAAGAGATAGCAAAAGAGAGGGCAGTTGAATTGATATAACAAATTATCTTGGAGCTCTCATTTGAGATATATATTGATACATTTGTTGGCAAAAGTATGAAAAAAACAGAACCACTGATAAAGAATACCTACGTAGACGAAGTACTTTCAACCTCTAGTTTAACTTTAGTGCCCTCTGGTTGAATGACAAGTCGCTTTCATTCTAACACATTTGAAGTACTTTAGCTATCAATAAAAATTACAGCCGGTCAATAACCAAATACTCGTTGCCTAATTCTGTACTCCAGGTAAATCCTTGTTATTCAGTGTTATGTATTTACAAACTGCATTATCCTTTTTTGTGGTCTTGGATACCAAGGGGATTTTAATCAAAATGTCTTCATTTTTAAATAATATCTCTTTAATGAGTATTTAAGAAGAAAAAGATAAAACATTAGTTGACGCGACACAAGATGAGTGAAAACTTTCTTATACAGAGACTTTATCAAAAACTGGTAAAGACCGAATTTATTGATGACAATGAAGTTAGCTTTAAGTTCAGCTCGAATTATTGCTATCTTTCCAAATCCAGTTCTTGTTAGAATGTGATGATACCGGAGGATGTAACAATGCCAGGAGTGTTCCATGTTCTGATTACTAGAACAATATGATCGCTGAGAATGTATTATATTTATTAAAGGCACATCAATTGTAAGTTATCATGGAAACAAATTCCCCAGGAGAACATTTAATTGATTTCCGTACTGATTTATAAAGCCAACTACAGTTATCGTCTGAATAATTGCTGTTGTCCTGAAGCTAGTTTAGACACGCCTGAGAGCTCACTTCAATACCCTAGACGGCGATGCGGTGATTATATACATCAAAAACGCAAAACCACAATGTACTTTCATGGTAATTAAACTCTCTCTCTCTCTCTCTCTCTCTCTCTCTCTCTCTATATATATATATATATATATATATATATATATATATATATATATATAGATATATAGTTAAATCACAATGTAGAGACAAACAGTCATACATACAATTATATATTTTTATAACTGTTATAACATATATATATATATATATATATATATATATATATATATATATATATATATATATATATATACAACATATCAATTCTTTTATTAAAATTGTATACAATTTTATATAATGCCTTAGTATTAAGGCCATTGGGATACAAAATATCTAACCGATTAATCCAGTAACTTTCTTTAATCAGTCTATTCATCTCTCCATGCACAATATCGATTGGCATGAAAGAAAAATCACGTAAAGAATGATTATTTGTATTAAAATGTATTGAAACATTAGAGGAGAACTAAGGATCCATAATTTTTTAATATGAAAGGGGTGATTATTCATTCTCTTAGAAACTTGTTGAAGTGTTTGTCCAACATATTGCATGTTACATTTTTTACAGGTTATCAAATAAATTACATCAGTTGATATGCAGTCAGTGTTATAACGTAGAGAAAACAATTATTTCGCATTGGAGCTACTAAAACAGGTACTTTCTCTAATATTTGCACAATGAGACCACCGACGTCTGTTGCATTTGGATGATGAAAAACATGTTTTTATATTTTCTGTCGGTTTAGTTCTGATCAAAAGATCTTGCAAATTCCTAGGTCTTCTATAAGCAAGAATTGGCTTGCTCTTGTTAAGTGTTTTGACGCTGTTCTTATCTGATAAGTCGAGGAGACTCCAATGTTTATTAATTGTAAGGCCTATATTTGGCAATGAAGGATTATATTGTATTATGAAAGGAATTCTATTTTTCTCTTTCGTACATTATGCTGTATTTAAAGCATCATTTTGGGCAAGAATACAGAAGATTTTATTCAAAGCAGACTCAATTACATGTATAGGATAATTTCTGCTTTGGAAATAAGTTTTTAATTTATTCAAAGAATTTTGTAATTTACAATCGTCTGAAATGATACGTCGGTATATTTTCGCCTGATTATAATGTATACCGTTTTTACATGACCTGGGATGACAATACAAATATTCCACATACTGGTGGATATTAGTTTCTTTGACGTGAACATTTGTAGAGATAGTATTATCAGAATTTTTCATCACATTTACGTCTAGAAATGAAACATGCGTACTGGATGCAATGTATATAAATTTAATTGGGGGGGGGGGGGGATTATTTAGGCGATTAATAAATTTGTGTAGATATTCTTCTGAATGGTTCCAGATCATAAAGATGTCATCTAAAAATCTTAACAAAACAGTGGGATTAATATTCTCGTTTTTAAGAAAATCTTGTTCTAATTTACCCATGAAAAGGGAAGCGTATGAAGGAGCCATAGGACTACCCATTGCCGTACCCATTATTTTGATGTAATTGGTACTATTAAATTGGAAATTATTATTTTCCAAGATAAGTGTTATTATTTTACAAATATCTTCACTCGATAGTCTGTTATGATTAGGACTGTTGTCAAGAAAATATCTACACGCCTTAATACCATCTGCATGCGGTATGTTTGTATACAATGATGCTACATCTTAAGATACAAGAAGGGAATTATGAGATAGTTGTGAAATAGACTTCAACTTGTTTATGAAATCAGATGTATCTTTAATGTATGAAGGAAGTGATTTAATTAAAGGTTGCAAAATACTATCTATAACTTTGGATAGGTTCTCCGTATACGGATTACAACCTGATATAATTGGTTGTCCTGGATAATTTAAAGGTAATGTATGGTCAGGACTTTTAGGAGTTTTGGGCAATATGGAGAATTGAGGTGTACGTATTTTGAGAGGGAAAGTATACGGAACTATTATTCTTAGATATTTCATCAATGCATGTGAAAATTTTAGATTTAATTGCTAATGAAGGGTCTTTGTTGACTTTTTTGTAGTACTTTTCATCATTTAATTGACGTTCAACTTCTTTAACGTACTCTTCCTGATTCATAATAATAATAGTGTTTGATTTATCAGACTTTTTAATAACAATACTCTCGTCATTAATTAGATTACGTAAAGACTCCATTTCTTCCTTAGAGATATTAATAAAATGTCGCTTTTGAGGACTCTCGTGTAATATTTCTTCTGCGATAGTTTAGATGTAAAAATCTAAATGGGAGTCATGTCCACTAGGTGGTGTAAAGGATGAATTGTTTTTATTGAAATAACCCATATTCTTTTAATTAAAAAAATCTGATTCACACTTGGAGTTATTGCCTGATTTATCATCAAAAAAAATCTTTTAATTTCAGGCGTCTAGAAAAATTAAAAATTTCTTCAGCTAATTTAATTTTATCATTAGATTTTGGTTTGGGACAAAACTGTAGTCCATTACCTAGAAGTACGTAGTCACTATCAGTAAGTTTTCTACGTGAAAGATTTAACACTGTCTCTTTACCTCTCTAAATTTGTTTTCGCCTTTTTTTTTTTTTTCATTGTCTCCTGCAATTGAATTTCTGGAATCTTCTACTCTTTTGTCCTGGGAAGTCTTTTATATTAGTTGTTGCATAATTATGCAAACCTGGTCAAAATTAACATCATTTATGACATTATGCCAGTGACGTAATTGTTAATAAATATATAGACGTCATGAATTTCTTTCAAAATATTTTGTGCCTGAAGAAGCATATAGTAAATGCGAAACTAATCGCACAAATTTATCGGCCTTTGTGGTGTTTTTTATTTCATATATATATATATATATATGCCAAAAAGCGCATCCCCGTCGTGGTTACCTTCCATCCCCATGCCCCAAATTTACAACAGATCGATCTGAAGCTTTGGCACCAGTTCGAATCTTCCGAGCTTTACTACTGATCAGAAGTTAGAATATCGAAAGCAAACATTTAATCTGTCTCAAAAACATGCAGAATCTGTGCTACTCAATATGTTGGCGAAACCGTTGATTTCAGAAAATTGATGAATACCACAAGAACCACATTCGCAACAAAATCATCGCGAAACTCGCCATCCACTACAACTCAACTGACATTCGGTTGAGCCCCTTGAGATTTTACTGACTGGGCCTAACCCGGATTGGACCAATATAGAACGTACACGTAAGGAAAGATACTGTATACTGCAACTGAAAACGGATGGGGAAGTTGACCTAAATGAAAAAATCGAACCTTCCCAATGAAGTATTATCAAAATTCCAGCCAGGCATCAGGCATTATCCCGCTGCAACATTCCCATAACATATTTTCTTCACAACCTCCACCACGGTTAACTTTACCGGGATATAATATATTTAGTACATATTGTAGTATCTGGTCTAAGATGACGTTAATTTTCGCCATGATAGGTTTCCGTTCTTTGTCCTCAGCTTGCAAGTAGATCAAACAGGTTCTCCGAATGATTAAAACGTAATTACACAGATCATCCCATCTTTGATTACTGTTATAAAAGTTGGAAAATCTGACAAAAACACAAAATAAATTGTTGTTTACTCATTTGAAGACCGTTTTCAATTGTTTTATTTTTCTTATTTCTATTATTTAACTCGTGTTTGTAGATACCCCTGTCATTCAAAAATGTAATTGTCCAGGATTTCCATCGGCTTACGTGTTTGGTGTGTGTTTCCGTATATATATATATGTATATATATATATATATATATATATATATATATATATATATATATATATATATATATATATATATATTACATTTTTACGTTAGGGTCTGATCAAGATAATGATTTTAACACAGTATATAACACTATATGCTCCGTATGTCGAAAATAAAGTGCAAGAATACCTTTCTCTGAAAACCTCCTGTTACGTACATGAAGATAAAAAGTACGTAGAGAAATCGATCTATCGATTTATCTTTTTTCTACTGAATGGGTCAAAACCAAATACAGCAATTATTATCCTTGTTTCTAACCTACCGAGTGCTCATCGATTCACGGTGACTATTTCTTGCTTCTGAGGAGTTGCAGTATTGCACATATAAATGCAGATTTCGTAGAAAAACCTATCGTTAACACGGTAGATAGTATTTATGTGATCTCAGTTATACTTCACACTTTCATCGCATCATTGTATGAAGTATATTGACCAATCGACAACTGTCTATCAAGTAAGGATTCCTAGTAATCTAAGTGGCCAATTGACCAAACTTTGAGTCGTTGCATATTTACCAGTTATTTGGCTGAGTGCGAGAACTGTCAGACAGACCGCACTCTAGCACGTGGACAAAATATACGACACACATGTACAAATTTACTAGCTATTTGTCGCCCGATTTCCTCGAAAATTTTCCTATTTACCGAGAAGTGAGAGAGTTCTTGTATAAATTTTGAGAAGAAAATATTGCGTTTTGTTCAACTTGATATGCAAACAGGTAGTCAGAGCATTGTCTATGGGTCAAATGTCAATTGCCGCACTTAATGGCCATGGTGGCGAGGGGAATCACCTCTATCTTGCAGCAGTTCTAGGTGGGAGAAGTGGCTTTTTTAAATTCCAACTGTTTTACGGCCATGATTGAATTTAATCTGTTTATAGCTTCCCTAGATGACACTGAAAATACATTTAGCATCATGTAGTCATTTCATTCTAGTCTTCTACAGTTGTGATGGTAAATATTGTTGTCTGAATATTGGCCTGGAGAGAGGTCAGTGTTCGACTCGAATTTAACAAGAATTGATTTGTTACGCACATTATTCCGATAATTAAATATGAGGTTCTAGCCAGTTAAAGCACATCTTTTCAAACAAAACTTGTAATGAAATAGGAGTTTCTACTACTTTCAAAATATTTGTTGAAAATGTGTCAAAAAATTACATACAATATTTTCATCACACATAAAGTAGTGCCTAAATCCATTTGGAGTTTTGGCCACAATTTGCCGTGATTTATAATCATGTTTTCTGTTCAGAAAGATTACCCAGTATCCCCTAAAAACATAACTAATATGCGGCAAAATACCTTAAATTCATTAAAATGTGTCAGTTTGCTTAGTTTGCATGCTTGAATCTTTGTTTCTATATTCCATAATTATTCTCTACGCTGGACAAGCAAACCGTATCTTAGACCAGCACATATATGCACGCTTATTCTTCGCTGCTTGATCATTTTGAAAAAATAAAAATCTTGACTCCCGTGCGTTAAGTACCTATCGGTGATTGCGAGCGTCTGAAAACTAGATCGTCTGGTTGTTTATGAGAAACTATTTGAATGAAAGGTGCTTGTAATCTTTCTGTTTTCCAATAAAAGCTTAGTTAAGTAATGTCTATAACATCAAAGTCAATGAAGATTACACTTTTAGACCGTCTTTCTTTGAAACAACCGCGATTATGGCTTCTTTTACTTTCATTTTCCAAATTAACCACGCATCGAAGACTCAAAAACCATGGACAGGGTTAGTTTCTTCCAACTATTTACAGCCACAATCACAATTAAGACGCATATAGTATGATATAGATGAAATATTGTTTACGGGAAAGAGTAGCCACAAGTTTCTGAGCGGAGTTTATTTTTGGAATCATGGCCTCTTTCAATTTGATCGACAATCATCGCATTCATAGTTATCAGGATGCTGTATCATTTTATTTTTACTTCCAGTGCATGAAAGGTCTTATTTTACACAAAAGGAAATTTTCCGTAGTGGCAATAATTGACAGTAACTATAATATGACCATTATAATAAGGAATAAAAACAATTATATCACTGCAATTTTAATACCATCAACACAATACGATCTCCATCAACAGTGGCAAAGACGGAAGAAGAAGACGATAATCAATAATGAATCATTCCTAATGCATGATAAATATTTTATTTTTCTCTATCATTGTCCTCAGTCCATTTACAGAAGGCACCTGCTTTTATACGATCCAAAAACAGTTAAAATCACACACAACTTTGCAGGGCGCAAAATTAATGACACAGCAAGACAAAATTGATCAAATTATGGACACAAAATTTATTAATTTAGCTCCTACTTGTTTTCGTATCTATTGTTCTTTATTGTGTATACAATTGCATGTTCAAGGTGTTTATAATCTCACTATACCATTGTAATTTTATCTGTGTTCTCTTCTTAGCATTCATCATAAACTGGCAGCAAAAAAAGGTATAGGAGATAATGGTGATTTTGTCCTTCCTACTTATATAATCTAGCAGCGAAAATCGTACCTCAACAAGTAACGTTTTTGAGAGTCGTAATTATATTTGCATATAAGAAAAAGAATTAATAAAATAACTTGACTATGCTGAGTCTATCTGTAATATATTATACATACAACACTTGCTGTTCTAATTTTTTTCACCCATGGTTAACCCCTGTCCATTTTATAATGACTGCCTTTGAGAATATTTTCTTCCTAGGTATCTAGTTCGGTTTCTTTCAATGGAAACATTTTATCGTTTCTGTACATAACAAAAAGACACGGACATAGATAAAGACTTAAGCCTTGATAGACACCTGATCACCAAGAAGCTCGAAATAAACAAAATGAGAATTCATCCAAGAGTACGGGTATTATATAATGACACAAAATTGGAAAACAAAAGGTTGCCTACATTTCAGCCTTTTAAAAAAGTCTTTCTCGGGGAAAAACGCACACACAATAAATGTTGAACATCGTGGTAGAACAATAAATGTTTACATCATGGTACAGAAAAGCAAAACTATCCAATATAACGAAAAGGTCAAAACTAAAGAAAAGAACAAAATTGCAGAAGGCTCCATTACATGTCTAAAATTAGACCTACATCTATGTATAAAGTGCAACAAAAAAAACCTAATTCAGATGTAAGCGAAACAACCAAGCAAATTCCATAATACTTTTGTTTGTACCTCAAATCAATCCACAAGATATATAAACCAATGGTCTGTGGAATAGCAGATTGTAATCAAGTATGTTACTATGCTTGACGTAAGATTGTGAAACTAATGTATGGAGAATGAAGACCGAAATATGCAAAACCTATGGTGTTCACAGAGAAAGATGAGTAACATTTTAATTCAACAAATATATGTCCCATCTGTGAGACAAAAATAAAACTAAAGTTCGCGATGCTTGGCCATGATTACTTAACAAGCAAGTATAGAAGTCAAGTATATAACGAATGCACTTTGGATTTGAAATATAAAAAATGCATTCATTGTTTGCTCAAACTTGTCCAGTTATGGCACTTATTCATCAAGACGTTTCTGGAAAATGACCAAGATGAAGGGGGTAGAACCCTTACCGAAGATCGACGTGAAGTATATTTTGTTCAGCAAGGATTTCATAGTTGATAGGTTCATAACAGGGGAAAAAGAAATAACACTTAATGGGACAATTAGGTTTCCAGATATACCACCAATGAAAAGTTCGACTTATTGCATATCAATTCAAACATGTCATATGACAATTACCAATACGTTAAAGCTTTATTTTATGGAACATTTCAAACTCCAAATTCTCGTAGGTCTACATGACTATTATGTAACGAAAGATACCATGATGATATGTGACAATTATTATGTAACGAAAGACACCATGATGATATGTGACAATTATTATGAAACGAGAGATGCCATGATGATATGTGACAATTGTGAGGAATTTTGGAATGTAACGAAAGGTATCATGATGATATGTGACAATTATTATGTAACGAAAGATACCATGATGATATTATGTAACGAAAGGTACCATGATGATATGTGACAATTCTGAGGAATTTAGGAATGTATGTGTGAATAATTACAAAATGTACCCTTCTCAGTATTACAGTGCTCCTGTATCGGGTACTGAACTAGAACTGTTGACAGATTATGACATGTTCCCGATGACTGAGAGTGGATTACGAGGTGGAATTAGCAATGATATCGCATAGATACGCTGAAGTAAATCATTAATACTACATTTATTTATCTCCCTTGCAAACAAAAGTTGATTGATGATTACAAGAGTACAAAATAAACAGTACTAAAAGTGTTACGTATATTGAACAACAAAGAGAAATATGTCATTCAAGCTTTACATAAATATGTTTTAAGAGTGAAAAATATGCACATAGTTATTTTCTTTGACCAATAACCGAGGCTGAAATCTTACACTGAACGGAATCCAAATTTGAGACCAGAAGCAACACATGATTTTGAGAAATACAGTGTGTTTTAAAAACAGACGCAGAACCTGAAGAAAAGAACAGCAGTACAATTATCTTCAGATTAAAATATATTTTTTAGTTGTGATAAAGAGGTTTAATGTGCAAGAAGAGCATTTATTGACCATGACTTGGTATTAGTCAGTTTGAAAAACAAGAAAAATCAAATTAACGAAACCAATTTCTGGTTGATTATATGTGTTAGAGTTCCATAAGCGGCTGATATAGGAATTGTACTACTACAAGCTCAAAAACGAATACGGTGATACAATGAGACTGTTCATGCCTGATACAGATTCACTGTGTGTCTATGCTGAGATAGAAACATTTTACGGGTGACATGAGGGACAATATAAATACTATAACAATAGTGACTATCCGAAATATAACATATTTGGTATATCACAAATGAATAAGAAACTTCTTTGACTTTTCAAAGATGAGCTAACTGGTGTTCCAGTTAGAGAATTTGGGGATTAAGGTCAAACTGCATTTATTCAAGACGAAAAAAGATGAAAAGATATTTTTCCAAGGAATCAAAAATCACTGTGTGATCAAAACGAATGTAGTCGAGATGTACAGAGATTGTTCATTTAAAGACAAGAGAAATTACGAAGAAATGATTTATTTCTGATCATATTATCATGAGATGTAAAACATCAATATTTTAAAAGTATTATTGTCTATGCACAACGACAGGCGTTTATTGGTTCACAACATCTATACATTACTTTGCAGACACGTGAGCACCTTTCCTACAATACATGTTTCTTACATAACGAGTCTATTCTCAAAGACTCAAATCTCATTTAAAGTGTGTTCTTTTGCTTTGTTTCTATAAGCTATACTTTCATTTCGTCTGGAATAATATGATTCTGTTCAAACACGGGTTTGGTTGCTGTTTTGTTCTGGTCTACAAAAGAACAATATGTGTGTATTTTCTCTGAAATCTTGCATAGTTATACTTTTGTACGATCATCCTTACAAACATATCAAAATGTCTACTACTAAAAGTTCCTTTGGTTATGCTAGTTGCTGTGTTTTTACACAGTCAGTATTACCTGAGTCATCAAAGTATTGGTTCCTTGGTGAACATCAACCAGTAAATCTAACCACTTGTCTAGTTTGTCCTCACGATCTATAACTATCATGTTTGCATCTTTGACTGACCACTTTCTTTCTTCTTTCTGTACATAAAAGTTGGACCAATGATAGCTCCTGTATTCAGTATCTATCAAATTCAGTGCAAAAGTTTCCAGTTAACCACAATTAGGCACTTCACAAATAATCATGTTTTGAGGTTCACATACACAAACGCTTTGCCATTCTTACAAAAAAATATATGCCTGTCTAAAACATTGCTGTTTTTAGCCGATTGTTTTTGAAAGTTCACCTAAACATATGAAACGAAATAAATCCACATTATTCGAGCAACTACATTTGCTAATCTGTTGATCTGAAAGTGGATACCTTGTTTAACTTTAACTCATTTAAGACCACTACCGTGTGATCTGTGATCGTGTGTACTTCTCAATTCAATCCAGATGCAATGGGTATTAGCGAAACAATTGCTAACACTTGTGTTACTGATTTCTGATCGCTATTGTTGTGTATCAAAGAAATACCTGATGGCATCTGCAAACTGTTGCCTGAATTAAAAGCACTGAGGGAAGGAAAAAAAAAACATATTTGGCAGGCCTTCAAAAGTCATTAATACTGTTTCTATTGCTGAGTTGATAAACTTTTCTGGATCGCTTTCACCCTTCTCTTTGCATAGTACCAAAACACCCTTTAAGCACATTCTGGGAGAGTCAAGGCTAAGGTTTGTCAATGTATTATTGGCTGCTATGTCGATAATTATGTTTCCTAATGTACTCATGAAAGAACAGAATTCCATTTCTATATTTGATATTAACACTGACTGCGCAATTGATTTCGAGGTAAATGTATAGTACTGGGACAAATGTTTTCCAGTTCATAGACCGGGTAACTGCCTTCTGCAACGTCAGAGAAAGCAAGTGTCGTATTAAATCGTCAATCCAGAAAAAGAGCACAAGGAGACAGTGAACAAAAATGGACGTATTGCAGAGGAACATTGCAGAACTCTATGAATTCAGTTCAAAGACAATGGACTACTTCAATAAAACATTTAAAGAAAAAGGTTTGTGACTCAAAACTTTAAACAACTTGGATTGGATGATGCTTTTATGCTTTTTCCTCTTTACGCTTCTACTCACACTGACACATCTGCTCGCCCAGAAAATAAAATAAAACTTAAAAAACCAAGACAATTGAAACTCATTGATTTTGCATACTTTCTAATGATCAAGTAAAACTGGAGTATATATCCATCGCACTTGTAATGGATGTTAGAGTGTTGATTGCTTACCGGTTTCTTTAAAAGAAAATCATCAACGTTTTTGACGTTATCTTGCAGAATTCATTTGGGCGACGGACAATTATATCGATGGCAACGTGTGCCTTGCATCATAAGAAATAAGACAAATGTCAATGTATATAATACATAACTCCTCACAAACAGGTGATGTCGCAGGGCGTTCAATACCTCAGAACAACACATCCTTGTATCACATCGACCGAGAGCAAAATTAAACCTGAAAAAACCTTTACAGATAGAATTCCAAAGCTAAGCCCAAATATCATGATTTTACCGCGTTTCATTTTATCGTTTGAAATAAAGGTAAAATGAAGATGCTTACAATGCAGTGGTAAACAATCTGGGTATAATACTGGTCTAAGGCCTCCTAATATACCACGTAAGAGCTGATCTTTTCAATTTGAATGACTACAACATTTTCATGCCATGCGAAGGTGCATGCCCCCATGTATAATTTAGGACAAATATGATTGAACAATGAATTATGAATTATAAATTGAGAAAGTTACTATCAGGGGCAGGAAATACACAAAATACCAGTACTGAAGCTATACAGTTTGTTATGAATTGGAAGAAGTTTAGAATACCACTTCACCTTCATATACCATGATTTGTGTATCTGATTCTTAATTTATCAGCTTAATTAGGATCATATAATTTGAATAGATATTCGCTTTGTCTAAATTTTAGACCATTTGTTATTGCTCCTTCAATAAAATACCGCTAATGTTGCCATTTATTATGCTGAAAAGCACAATAAATGCTCTGCTTTTGCATATACTGTTGTTGTATATTAGAGTTACACATTTTGATCTTGATACTAGATTTTATTTTATATCCTGGCTGGATAGGTAGTTCTTTTTTGTTTTCCAATCCAATGATTGAAACATAGTTATATTCTAGAGAGCACGTACAAGATTATTTTACTCTATAAAGATCTTCATCTTTGAAGTGATTTCTAAAAACTAAGAAACACGTTCTATGCCTACCGCTAATCCAATGTAAAAAGTCAATATTAAAGCCACCAAAATCTTTACAGGTTCAACATATAAGCTGATAAAATGGTCATTAAACCTAATTTTTTTTTATTTGAAGTACATATTCATGTGCTTTAATTCAGGAAAAGTTGATGAATCATAGTCAAATCCATAAATGTTAACAAATTTAATGGGTACATTTCAGTTTCAAACACCCCAACGTTTAAAATTTAATGGGTACATTTCAGTTTCAAACACCCCAACATTTAAAATTTAATGGGTACATTTCAGTTTCAAACACCCCAACGTTTAAAACCTTTCCATAGATTTGTGTTTAATAATACCCGCTGCCGGAATGAAAATTATAACTTTATTACTTGAACTTCACACTTAAATTAATATCATCCGGGTACCCATTATTAATATGAATGTCGTAAAACGATATATGTTCAGGCATTGGTTTAATTTTCTCCGCAAACTAATTTGTCTCTTTATTGATATTTTCTTTTTTAATTTATGCACTCTGACACCTAATGCGAGACTCTTTTGTTTTCATGCACATTTATTTCCTTTTTATTCTTATCTTTCTGTTTGATTGTCTCTATTAAATCATTGTTTGCAACTTTGACAGTGTATTTGTGTTACCAAATAGTTTGTTTCTTAGATCAGTAATTGTTATGTTAATATAATTATTTACCTGTATAATCTCCTGGTCGTGTTTTTGGATATCATTATCCAAATCTCTCTGTAACTTTTCCAACTGTAATTGTAAGTTGTCAGTCTCCAAAAGCATCTATTTCACTGTTGATTCTATATTCAATTGGTTGTTAATAGTTTTGAGTACTAGGCACTGACCTTTGTATGTCTACTCTTGCTATTATGGCTTGCAATACTTATATAGCAATAGACAAGCCGTTGTATCTCTGCTTAAACAAATCCTGAGCATATACAATTTTTTCTTGTTCTCATAAATCCGTTTTTGTAGATCTGAGGGGGTATTGTTAGTTCTTTCAGTACCACTCTATCCAATAGTTATTAATTTTTTGTCAACGTGGTCTCTCCATGTCTTTATATCATTCAAATTATTATCCTCCGGTCGTAGATATCTAATTATCAGCATGTCTTTCTACCAACCCACAAGCAGTTGCGTCAGTTAATTTTACAGGATTACGTGTAACAGTTAATTTAATTGGATCAAGGAATGTGCGATACGGTTATTATTGAAAAAGATATGCGACAGGCATACCTTGAAAATCAGTAACTTTTCCATCTTCATATTTTATGCTAATATCCAATCCGTTAATGGTTCCCTTTATAATTACTTGCGATGACCATTAACATTTATTTAATAGAGTCACGGACATCTGTTAATTTAACAGATTACGTAATTTGTTTAAAATTATTATTGAGGATTTAATCAGTGTTCATTCTTTAACCTAGCGCTACATTTATCTCTACTGTTCTTGTCTCACTATTTAAAGGTAAGAACTCCTTAGGACATCTCAGAGATATTTCTGTTATCATTTTATTATATATAATAAATAATTATTTATCTGACGATGAAAACTATGTTGTATGTATAGCATGAAAATCAATAACTTTCCAGCTTCATATTGTATGCTAATATTCAATCTGTTAATGGTACCCCCTTTGTAATTGATGGTAATAATCATTAACATTGTATAAAAGAAAGTTCATGTGAAG
The DNA here is from genome assembly GCA_029931535.1 of Margaritifera margaritifera. Lineage (NCBI taxonomy): Eukaryota > Metazoa > Mollusca > Bivalvia > Unionida > Margaritiferidae > Margaritifera > Margaritifera margaritifera. The sequence continues at coordinate 3,322,981 of JAQPZY010001523.1, read as the reverse complement.
AAAATAAAACTCTTAACAGGCAAAGATTACCAAATGCGATTAATAGCCATTAGAGTAGTTTTTTGTGCTATTAATATAATCGATGAAAATGTGCATATTTTAAAGTTTTGAAAACTCAGAAACTGAGCCCAATAGAGCTTATATTTGTATAGATCCCTGGCTACTGGACTGCAGTTGATCATGTGCACTGTGTGAGACCTTCGATGTTTTCATTATAATTATTCCGTGTTTGACTAATTGTATGTATATTTCAAGATTGTAAAAACTATCAGCAATTAAAATAGCACTCGTTTTATTTTTGCCATTTATGAAGTGTTTCTCAGTTCATCAAAAATATTGTAATACACAACAACGAAATGTACTTTCTGCAATGAAATGAATATATTACCATTTATGATATACCTATCAATTTTCTACCAAAGAATGAGCCAGAATTGTAGTCTAATCCCAAAAGTAGGAAAACGATACTGTCGTTTTCTGATCCCGTATTACCGTACTCTCAAACGAGGCTTTAACTACTTTTTGCTCAAGGTTTCCTGGTTACGAATGAACAAGCGTGAATAACTATGCCGTAGCCTCACTTGACATAAAAATGGAAATGAGTAGCATTCACTTTAACAAATCTGTATCATCAAGTTCCAACAATGTCTCCAATCCCGCTGTAAATAACTGTCAAAATAATGCTGTCATTCCCATGTCAAGTCCCCATCGGAGCCTCTTACAATGTCCCGCTAGGAACAGTTCCAACGCTATCAGACGGGCCTCGGACAGAAACTGTCCTAGTCATTCAGCTGGTGAAATCCTTCTGTGATGCAAAACTTGACAACCGCATAACAGCTGTACATCGCATATATGGCTCTGATGCCCCCATGAGTCGAAGAACTCGTGTTATTAATAGTAATAGTATTGAAAAAGTGTGAAAGTTGTTATACACGCTTCATTCATAAAACTGATATTAATGCGCATATCAGCTGATGAAAAAAAAGAAATTCAGTTAAATGACTTAAAATGAAGTCCGTATCAGAAAGTATAATGTTAAGCAATTTCTTTCATTTTTTCAGTTACGTTCTGGGATTTTATGATTTTATCTGAAAATTGATAGATATATAACAAAAATATCATTATCATAGCAATTCGATCTTGATTGCTAGATCACGTCTTGTTGTCAACATCAGAAAATCCGGATCATGACCCGACTATTCGCATCACGTAATGATCAGGATTTTCAGATACTGCAAACTCGACGTGATCTATCAATCAAGATCGCATTACTGTGGTAATAATATATATATATATATGTGTGTGTGTGTGTGTGTGTGTGTGTGTGTGTGTGTGTGTGTGTGTGTGTGTGTGTGTTATCAATTGGATTGGTAAAATATGTTTCTTTATCAGGGATTCCATCAATGATAATATAACTTTCTATTTAATATGCCGGAATATGCACAATAGAAGTTTGTTGTTGTCTAAGCAAAACATTTGAATAGATAAAATTTCAACAGCCAAGAGCATGAATTTGACCCTCACCGGACGTAAAGCGTTCTTAAGGACAATAAGCTCCGCCGACAAAGGTTTATCTTCTGTTTAATTGCAGGCGTGCCGTAAGCAACGTGCACATTAGGTGCAATTTTTGTAGTTAACTTTTCCAAAACTTTACCTCTTTTAATTAATTCACTTCTTTCAAAACAGTTTTTCTTTCCATTCCGCTATGCTCAGCTCTGCTGTTGATTCAATTGAATAATTTGACTCCTTCGATGAATCTCTGACGTCTTGAATCTTTGTATTGTTCTTTTTCTTCCTGATTGCATTTTTGTGTTGCTGTTGTATTCGTTAGTGATCAAATTATTCCTCTTGGTTGATTTCATTGTTACTGTTATCTTTACTTATCGTGTCCTCGATGGCCGATGTTAATATTTCACCATGTTTCAAAACTGTATTGTACATTAATGTTTCCTTGTAAGCTTTTGCAACAGATCTTATTAATGTTGCGCCAAACCCACTAAAATCCAAATGAATCACTCCAAATGTAACTATTCCCGCAGCACCTAATCCAGCTGCTGTTAAACATATACCATCTGAAACTGTTGCCATGCTACTTTTAACCTAATTCAAAACTTTATTTGCTACTTTGTGGTTCTTTTTGACAACTCTGTAGTGTCCAATCTCTCTCACCAAATCAATTTTATCTCGTTAAATTTTGCAGTCTAACATTAATATTATTGTCATCCATGGTTTTCAAGGGTTCCATAGTATACCATTATTGAGCAATTTATCTGGAAGTAACCCGTGAGCTATGAGGTAGCCAGTTGTGAACTGGCTAAATGAAACTGAAACAGTTAGCTTCACAACTTCTTGAATATCCATGTAGGACAGTTGACTAATTGTAAACCACAATAACTTTTTCAAATCATTATGTAAGTAAAAATAAGTGCAGAGTTTGATGTTGCCTGGTAAATTGTCTTGATAATTATTTGTTTGGTTAAGTATACATTTGTCTGCAGGTAAAAGCCCTGTCGTTTACTAGCCAAATAAGGTTATAATATTTAGGAAAGTAAGTTTGAGTTTCCTATTTTGTACAGTGTTACCAATTTTGTCAGATAAAATTATATTTGCTATCAGGTAGTAAATTATCAACTGAATAATTGAAAATGGTACCATTAGTTTTACACCTTCTCCAAGATCCACGTGTGATTGTGTGTCTATTTACATTTTAAACAACTTCTTCAAACGTATTGGCAACTGCAAGAGCAGATTTAAGTGCTGCATGGTAAACAGCGGTAATATTTTTTGTGTGTTTCTGTCGATATTTCTCTGTAGCTAAAAGCGATGTTATGTATCACCCGAAAATATTAAAGCATCTCTGGTATAGCGTTGCATGCAAACAAAGTCTTGTCATGTTGAATTTAGTACAGGCTTTACTGTTGTTCTTTAATGATGTTGATTTTTTTTATCTAGAACGACCTGTTTTCTTCCATCTTTTATACTGTATTAGCCTCAAAAACTGAAGCAACTTTATTTTTGCCCGAATAAAGAAGATGTCTAAAACAGTTATACTTTTACCTATCAAATAATATCTTTTGTTTGCGCTTTGTAACATTATATCATTTATATCACGGTGTGCACATGCGGCATCTTCTTTCTTTAATAGTTCAGCTTTGACATTTTAAACGTTTTCCAAGTTGCCTACCATGTTCAAATCTATTTGGTGGAAAGCTAAGTCAACATGATTTCAAGATGTTTTAAAAGGTTAGTTGTAAGTCATTATGATAAGGCAATGTGTACCGAAAGAAAAAACATTTTCAATGCACCTTTGAGTAGTGCAAAATACCTACCTTGAAATATAATTGAGCAACAAAAAAAAACCAATGGATCCAATAGTATGTTCTATGTGTGAAGAAGAGAAATACATAACTGAGTTTAGCGGTTGGTATTACAAACCATGTAGAAAGATTAACAATAGTCAGAGGCGAAATGAAAATAAAGAGTGCATTAATAAATATGCGATGTCAACAGATAACATTATAACGAGCATTTTAAGCAAATATATCACGGCGATAAAAAAAACAAATGATTTCACAATTGGAAAGAACCTGAATTGTAAATGCATTAAGATTAAGATTATATTAGATACGACGTTCAAAATGTTAATGTTTTATCAACTGACTTTTAAGGAGGGTGGCTAAACTTCACTAAACCTGAAGGTGCAAGCAATGAAGATTCAGACATTGTTCACGTTGTTACATGTTCATCATTGCATATGTCTGATACAGATTAACAAAGAAAGTGTTCCACTGATCAAACACTAGATATATGAAAGTCAGTAAAAATGCTAAGATGGCATAACAAGGAAAGTGATAAAAAAATAGAGCACAAGGCAAAAGTCGAATAATTCAAGATGGCTAACTTCATCATCGATTAGATCTTTAATATGCATTATTCTGCTTTATTTCTTTTTTTTTCTGATCTGTTTTTCACCATCAACTGTATTTCTGATAGGCTGCTACTCCTAAAACTAGAGTTGTCATAACAATGTTTGCTATACGAAAAAATGCATCAGCAACAAACCAGACAGTATACATTATTTATCAAGCAATATTTTTTAAATAATTTAAGACTCTTTATTTTCTTTTCACCTTTTGAAATAGAAATGTTTCAAAGTTATTAAACTTGCACAAAATACCAATTTTAATCACAAATATCCAGCAATGTGTCTAACTCCATTTGAAGTCATGTAATCATCTTTCAGTTCACTTTTCAAACTGTCTAAATTATTGTTTGGAAAAAATCTGCTAATTAACGATGTCACGGTATAGATTCCAACGTCTGACAATATTTTGTAACTTTAAATACTCATGCATTGACAAAGGTTTCATATGTCTTCTATATGTTTTCTCGTTCAACTTTTCCAACTCTTTTACAGGTAGATATGTTGAGGTTATCTCTTTGTATGTTTCATTACAATAGCAATGTTTAAGTCTTGTTTAAACTCTTCAACGTCTGTAGACCGTACTGTTTTGTCAGACAGGGTTCTTTGAAACATTCAAAAATCCTAATTCGTTTTTCAGCTGACTTATGTCCATTTATTAACAAATAAGTCATGCTGTTGCACCGAAGGTGCATCTTGCCTCAGGCGATGAATGCAATATGTACCTTTGGCATAATTTTAAGCACAAATACATGGCAGAATGTGGTTAAGGCTGATGATGATGTGGTTAAGGCTGATGATGTTGTGTATACTCTGCAACCAAACGATTAAATACATGATGCTGTAAATCTTGATAATGATTTTGACGATCAAGGTCCAGGGTGTTTTGGTACTGAACATCAAGCTATGGAACAAAACATACGTAAATTAGGTAAACTAATTATAAATTATTATTATAAAGTCATTGAGTAACTTGAAATTAAATAAGATGTAAATGCATATAAATATGAAAATTGTGACATATCTTTTATATATGGGACAATCAGACAAATTTGTCGATGGAAACCTACCCAAAATGGTGATTCAGAACCTTTAGCAACTAGTTCCATATATAAACAATTAGTGGGTGGAGATAGTAAGGTCTTTATTAACAACTAAAAAGGTGGGAATTTTGTAAACCGGCTTCAAGAATCTACTTCTACTATAAAAAAAAATGTCACAATAGATTAAATAGACTTGGAGATACTGGAGAAACGGCATAGCCTGTGCAAAGTCCATTTAAAGTCAACAAATTAACATACCCGAGGAAATAGATATGCTAACAATAGTCAGCAATTAGGCGTTTGATGAACAGGTAGGAGAAGCAGAACATGAAACAGATAATCACCATGAACAAATTCAAAGAGAAAACCTTCAACCTGCAGAGAAATAACTATTTCCTACACAAGAGGAAAGATAACTAAGGGCTAATTAACTGCTGTAGAAGTTATCAATTCATAATAAAATCTATAAAATCTGGTTCTGATATGTATGAAAACTAGGTTGGAGAGTTCAAAAAGGAGATTAGTACAGAAACAGGCTCTAATTATAAAAAGAACAGTATTGCAATAATAGTTGAAAAGTGTTGAAAATGAAAGAACGCAATTAGTTGGAGACTTAGCACAACTGGAGAGAACTTTTAGAGAAAATATTAAAAAAGAATCACAAGTTGGAGACAAACTACCATTACATTAATGGCTGAAACAACGTTTTGTAAGAAAAGAATGCTACAGAAGCTGCAATAACAACTGCAGTTGTTCTGTGAATAGCAAATTTTGTAAAAGGTTTTCTACGGGGTAGAGGATGAATAAGCGGCGGTAGTGCTCCATCAGGAGGAAAAGATGATTCATTCGGTGACAAAACAGAAAAGGCTTAATAAATATTTGCAATTATTCCTTTCAGTTAGCCAATAAAGCAGCAGTAACATTCCCTGGATTTATTGGTAGTATAACAAGTTAGCTTTTAAAATTAGCTGGACGCGTTGGAGTTTATTTTCCTAGCTGAACATGTTTTCTTTTAACTTATATGGATATTGATCAGAGTTGTAAGCAAAGCACTGAGTAGGATTATATGTTTGTAAACTATTCTGCAACCATTAGTAGCAATATCAATGATTGTTTCTTTATTTTATGCTCGATATTGTTCTTAACGTTTCTACATTTCATGTACCATCCTGGAAGTATTGTCGTACTGCGATATTGTTTATTAGCTTTTGGAATCATATCCTTTAATACCTAGGTATTATTGATATGAAATAATATAACTTTAAACGAGTCTTTGGATTTCTTTTAAATGTTGTTGTATCTGTTGATGCTACTCATTTTCATGACCATGTCGCTAGGTACCAACAACGGCATAGTCAAGTTTCATTTTAGAATCGGTTATGTATTATCGAAAACTGGTCATAATCTTTTGATCATTACCATAATTAATCTGCCTTAAAATTAAGAGTTCCATATCTTTTTAAATGTGTCTTAAAACAGTGAAAATATGCTTTATACTATATGTTTTGTTTCCGACTTACATTATACATTATATTTTAATTTGATCAAGATATCTCTTCTTCCATGAGTTCCTTACTATCTTTTAGAAAGAAGTAGTCAGACCACTGACTCATCTGCCTCAGTTTTGTTCTCATTAAAATAACTGTATGGTGAGTACACCTTTCAGTATCACCAACCAAATCCACGATTTTCATTCTTTCCAATGTTATTTTTTTTTAAAATAAATCATGTAACTCTGTATATGCCCTCCAATAATAACTATTATATTCTATGAATTTTACTTCTTTCCCTTGTCGTTCCAAATGTATCTGTTGTCAGCTGACCAAATTAGATTGATCCACACTTTTGATGTTTTCATCCGTGATTGCATAGTTATGTATATTGATATATGATGAGTATTATTATATCCCTCGATTAGTTTTGGTAAAAAGTCAACCCATTTTTTGGTTTCGCTCTAGTGTTTAGAGTTATGTTAAACCTTTCAATTACAGATGCTCTTTGAATGATTTTCTTAACTTTCCTTTTGTGAAATTAGTTTTTCCTCATCAAACAATATCTTTTCAGATTGTCCCTTTAAAATATTTATGGAAAAGCATCGTGTATCGTGTAAGTCATTTCTCTTTTTCTTATTTGATTTGTTTCAGCCCAAGTACCATTTTGTTTTGATATGCCTCATGTATGAAAATTTGCGTCAGTGGTATATAAATCTATATACCATAAGAAGCCCAAATGTGTATTATTGTATTTGCTGAAACTCTAGTCTGACTAATTTGATATCTTCAGGAAAATTGGTAAAATATTTTGATGAAAACATATCAATGTTTTTTATCTGTGTATGAGTTGCTTTTTGATGTAATCAGTCCCTTTTTAATTCCTAATTTTAATGATAAACTTTCTAATTTAAATCAATAAAGCATCTTGAATATATTCAGTGGTGACACTATGTTATTCTGTTAATTCTGTTTGTTTTCTAATTGTATTCTTTTAAATTAAAAACACAAGACATTTGTTTTAATTTTTGTTACACCAGAGAGAATAATTGTTTTAAACCAAACTCTTGTGAATGATTATTTTCAAATTTAAAACTCAAAAATTTGTTTTAATCAGTCCTTTGTGTAATAAATGTTCATTTGAATCCTGAAACAATAAGAAAATTATTTTTCTTTTTCAGACGTAATTATATTAAATAAAATAATTAATGTTACACACAAAACTTGAATGCAGCAATATTTAAATTCATTTAATTTGCTACAAAGCGGAATTAATTTATTATATTGCTGGCATATAACTTAAAAATAAAACATTTAAAAAAATTCAAATTTTTTGTTCCATTTGAAGAAGCTTTCTTTCCAAAACCAATCAAGTGCGTACCTCACATCAGCTTGTCGGAACACTTAAAACTTGTACCTACATCACAAACCAAATAGTTTTCTGGCAAGCATTACGTATTGTTGTGATCATATCTTGACATTAGTTGTTAGCGCTTACCATAGTATTCCGTAGTATTTGAATGTAAGACAAAATGGCAACCGTCTGTCCTCAGCCAAGGATTTAAATACATTGTCGTGAAGTGCATTTCTTCCATCTTTTTCAACAGTCTTCTGTTTTCTATTTAGTGGATGTTTCTACGTTCTACACGTATTTCTTCAATCATTTAGACGTAACGCAAAAAGGTGTTTAATCTTATGCTTTGGCATTTGTTTATTTGTACCTATAGGACAAGTTATTGACCGACAATTCATGATAACTTCATTAGCGTCGAGCATAAATGTTAATTCATTGTGGGGGATATAAAGCAAAGTCTTGTATGAATGAATGAGAGATAGATGTTAAAACAAATAGGAATATTGCTATTCTTACCAAAAGATTAGGAAATATTTAATGCGAATATATCCGTTGTATGCAGAAAGACAGTTGTAGGGTTTGAAAACACATTGAATTTAGTCCTTTAAGAATCCTTAATCAAAGAATTCTCTATTTGGAAGCAGAAGCAGAAGCTTTTGGTGAAAAGACAGAAGAAAATTAATTTTGAACTGATATAATCTAGACACGAACACGCACACTTTATATATAGTATATAAAGGAAATTAAGGTCACAAACCCCTACCCTCTCTCTCTCTCTCTCTCTCTCTCTCTCTCTCTCTCTCTCTCTCTCTCTCTCTCTCTCTCTCAATCTCTTATATAGGAAGGAGGAGAAAGATAGTAATATATGTGAGTGTGTGGGGATTGTTCAGTCAGAGAATGTGTCTATCTTTCAGACCAACAACCTTGCGCTTGGTAGCGCGATGATTTAGAAATATAGCGAGGTCCATTACGCAACAGACCCAGATTTTGGCAACTGATGTGTGTGTGTGAGAGAGAGAGAGAGAGAGAGAGAGAGAGAGAGAGAGAGAGAGAGAGAGAGAGAGAGAGAGAGAGAGAAGGAGTGAGAGACAGAGGGAAAGAGGAATGGAGATACACTGTACTTGCCAACAAAAACTAAACCCATACAGATGTTCAATAGTATTTCCGTACTGAGCAATGGGTTTCAACTATTTAGGTGTTTTCACTAACATCCACGCGTCGATATTCGTAGATACACCGTATTAAGCGTTTAAAAATCCACATTTGTTTTGAGTTTCATTCACTTTGTATTGCTGGAAATGGTTGGAAAGCACAAAAGTGGGATACGTAATAAATGCAAACGCGCATTCGCGTTCAAAGTCGGGAGAAAGAAATCGTTTGAAATGGCACATGAATAAATCTCGGCCTGACGGACTGAACGTATCTATATGCCTTACCCAAATCGTTCTTTCCGCCGATTCGGAACAAAACATGCATATGGGTTTTGTGCATTTACCGTACCGAATCCAGGCCAATGCACTTAGATTTTCAGTAGTGATTCGACCTTGTTCCATCGCTATAAAGTTTGTTATTGACCTCTTTCTTTCCTTTCTTTTTTTTTTTTTTTTTAAAAAGACAGAAATGGGTTAATCAATATTAATAGTCGTTTTCTCTTAGACTGATGGGTGCCAATCCTTTCATTTACGTGCTATTTCGTACATAAACTTCACGTTTTATTTCGACGGCCTCCAATATCTAAAGCATTAGACGCTGGTTGACGATAATCTTTAATAAGATCTCACCTGAGATATATCTCAAAAAAGGGAGCAAGGTAATTACCATACTAGATTTACACAATGTAATTGGTGATAGTATACCGTTGTTCTCCTGTATAGTTTCTGTCCAACTCCGTCTAGACACATATCTGGCAGACAGGGGTATAAGCTGCCCCTTCTATAAATTATTTCAAGCGAAAAGTGTAGTGCTGTTAGAATTTGGGTGAGCACTATAAAAAAGATGAAGCTGCTTGGAGTAACTGCTTCAAATTCACCAGCAAGCTAATTTTTTTTATCATTTAGGTTATAAAACATCACGTTTGCACAATTACTTTTCCACTTTCACCAACCAATTACTGCAGTAAAAGGATTGCGGTAGAGCTTAATGAACTCAGCGAGTCATCTGTGTTGTTTATGATCTCTAATTACAGAACAATTTTACTGCAAAAAATAAAATGTATTCTCCACGGATGCGTAAGTCGTATCACATCAATGAAAAGTAGTCCAAGTAAAATCTGGCCCATATAATTTCTACAAAGCCAATTAAAGATGTCACCCAGATGAGTATCGATGTCAATAAACTGGTTTAGACAGGCGAGAGCTGACTTTCCAGACTACTTCAGTCGAGGTTACCTATGCTATTTCTCCAACTACAAAAGATAAACTCTCTCTCTCTCTCTCTCTCTCTCTCTCTCTCTCTCTCTCTCTCTCTCTCTCTCTCTCTCTCATTACGTACACTGCATATAGACACTTATGTATAGTAGAAATAATAAAAATGTGTTGCCAAGCAACATATGGTCTTGTATTCCGAAAATAATATTTTACAGATAAACATATTGATCCTGCACCTGGTATGTTTAGGGCCTCTGCATCAAATAACATTTTATGCTTTTAACTTTTCATGAAAATATCTATTTCAAAACGCTAAACGATGACAAGCTCCATCTTCTGTATGGTCATATCGCTAAAATTAAAGAAAAATAAAGCGCTGTTAGAGTTGCAGAGAGTTATATATGTGACCTGTTTGAAGAAATGGAGGGGGTGGTAACACTTATGTACGAGTAAGAAATGTTGGTCACATTTACATGTCATCATTATATTCCCTATAGCGTAATGAAATGATTCAAAAAAAGTCTAACTGAAGAAGCAAAACTATGAGCAATTTTTAAAACCATTACATCAAGTTTAATTTGGTAACATGATACAAAGCAAACAAACAAAAAACAAAAACAAAGAAAAACATAACAAAACGTTATTGTCGACAAAATGCATGTTGTTGTTGTTTTTTTTTTTTTTTTTTTTTTTTTTTTTTTTTTTTTTTTTTTTTATTAAATAAATACTTTATTTTTCCCGTGCATAGTTGGATATGGGTCATCCCATGTGCCATCTTACGATATTTTCCATTATTGCATTTCATACAATGTACAATTAATAATAGCAGTCGTTACAATGTTATGCATCGTTCCATGTAAACCATCGTTCAGTTATACAAAACCTCTATTACATTTTTTTAACACCCGTTATAAGTGTCAGCTATATAAAACCTCTATTACATTATTTTAACACCCGTTATAAGTGTTAGCTATATAAAACCCATATTACATTCTTTTAACACCCGTTATAAGTGTCAGCTATATAAAACCTATATTACATTATTTTAACACCCGTTATAAGTGTCAGAGGATCTGATACATGTCTGAGTATATAAGTCTGAAGATAAACTATCCAAACGATAAGATCAATGTGATATGGAACACAGACTGAAAAAGGATCTATCAATTGCAACAATACTTATTTTCGTAGTAAGCTACTTGCCATAGTATGTAAAGAATAACCTCGCTTATCAAATTCACCGAAGAAAAGAATTGACACTAATTGACCCAAAAAAAAAATTCATACTTTATATCCCAAGAATTGGGTGTTCCCAGTGGCGGCGCGATGGTTTGAGGTGCCATGGGCATTTTCTTTAATGGCGCCCCCCCTTCCGAAGCACCCGGGGGCAATGTTCTTTAGTGGCGCCCCTACTTTGCCACAGAAAATAGTTTTTATGTCAGTTGCCAACATTCAAACCTCCCCTCCCCTCTAAGCCCTGAAACCGGGGGCTTAGATGGGGGGATGAAGCTCCTAAGGGGGCAATTGCCACTCCCACTCCTCGCGCCGCCACTGGGTGTTTGGTTCCTTAGTATCCGCCAATAATGTTATTGTTGTTGTTGGTGGTGGTGGTGGTGGTGGTGGTGGTGTGTGTGTGTGTGTGTGTGTGTGTGTGTGTGTGTGCGCGTGTGTGTGTGTGTGTGTGTGCGTGTGTGTGTGTGCGTGTTGGGGGGACGGGCAGGAAGTACCTCTTACAATGGGGTTTATCTTTGATTTGCTACATGCTGTCTTTATAAAGTTACCTTTTGATTGTTTTGAAAAGACGAAGAAAAAAATACATTACTCATATCATCTTGCATAACTTGTCAATAACCTTTACAGATGCAAATCAATAACCTTTACAGATGCAAATACTGTGGAATTTTTAGATCCCTTGGGACCAGATAATGGAAGGCTTAATGATACTGTCACACTTTGCACGAGAGTGACGATTGAATTTTAGTCTTTTCGTACGTCAAGAAACCATTAATTTGCAATATACCTGAATTCATTGTTACTTGTATTCAAAATTGTTATTCACTGAGTGTGTCGTTTACAAGGACGTGGAAAACAATATTATTTGAAATCGTATAATTTTGGCTTGTGATAATATTTAACAACTCTGTTATATGTTATGATCTTGTGCTTGAGTTTGCATGCATTTAGGTTGAGTCTGCATGCATTTAGGTTGAGTCTGTATGCATTTAGGTTGAGACTGCATGCATTTAGGTTGAGTCTGCATGCATTTAGGTTGAGTCTGCATGCATTTAGGTTGAGTTTGCATGCATTTAGGTTGAATTTGCATGCATTTAGGTTGAGTCTGTATGCATGTAGGTTGAGTCTGCATGCATTTAGGTTGAGTCTGCATGCATTTAGGTTGAGTCTGCATGCATTTAGGTTGAGTCTGTATGCATTTAGGTTGAGACTGCATGCATTTAAGTTGAGTCTGCATGCATTTAGGTTGAGTCTGCATGCATTTAGGTTGAATCTGCATGCATTTAGGTTGAGTTTGCATGCATTTAGGTTGAGTTTGCATGCATTTAGGTTGAGTCTGCATGCATTTAGGTTGAGTTTGCATGCATTTAAGTTGAGTCTGCATGCATTTAGGTTGAATCTGCATGCATTTAGGTTGAGTCTGCATGCATTTAAGTTGAGTCTGCATGCATTTAGGTTGAGTCTGCATGCATTTAGGTTGAATTTGCATGCATTTAGGTTGAGTCTGCATGCATTTAAGTTGAGTCTGCATGCATTTAGGTTGAGTTTGCATGCATTTAAGTTGAGTCTGCATGCATTTAGGTTGAGTCTGCATGCATTTAGGTGGAATTTGCATGCATTTAGGTTGAATTTGCATGCATTTAGGTTGAGTCTGCATGCATTTAGGTTGAGTTTGCATGCATTTAAGTTGAGTCTGCATGCATTTAGGTTGAATCTGCATGCATTTAGGTCGAGTTAATTCATGTATCAGTCGGTAAATAGTGTTTTCATGAGTCAGTCAGTAGGCAGACCTCACCGCGACACTACAGGAAATTTATTGTGACTTTTCATTATAACATTAGCCAACAAACAATTATCTAGCATCTGATGACGTTATGGTAACATTGATAAATTCGCCTATTATTGTCTGAAATTGTGACCTCGCATCAAGGTGGTAAATCCACATCATCTCCAGATGCCAATACAAATCAATTTTGTAGCTGCCTTATCGTGCCTGTAATTTTCCACAGACTTGATGGATAGTCTAATGTAGTCTTGACATAGGTCAGCAGGGATGTTAGTGTTTCAGTTGTATTTAATAAGTATTGACTTATTGTAGTAAAAGTTAAGTAAATGAAACGTTTTAATTACTATGGATCCGGTATGTATACAGTTTAGACAGATTTTAGTATGTAAGCATATTAGGTTCCGACTGAGAAGGAAACTGGTATACAAACACTGTTTAATACAGAGCTTTCCATTATAATATATTAATAAAACACACCAATATAGCATAAAGAAAGTGATGTTTCCTCAGACCCAACTAAAAGAGTTTTTCACCTGTTTAGGGAGTTATAGTTAATACAGAAATAAAAATGTATTCACGACTTCAGACAAGTTTATTCATTTTGATCACGTCTTATGTTTAAACTTTAACTTCAAATTAAACTTTACTCACTAATACAAGTGGCTTTGCTTTGCTGTAATTAAAGACAAAAAACTGTCAGGCAAAGCAAAACCTGTAATTACTCTCCACGCTACAGCAAATATATTAGTCTTTCTGGTGTGTACATTCAGGAAATAGTGCAAATATTCTGACCAGAAATCAATGCTACTGAACCCGTTCTTAAGCATATTGTTTAATTTTTCATTTAGATTTTAAATGTGTCTGACTCTTTCTTTATTTAATGACATGCATAAAGCTTAATAATAACAGGCAATGTAAAACTATATTTAAAAGAATGAAAAGATTCTTTCAAAATCAGCATGCAACTAGGGTGATTATTACTAATTAAGTTATAAAGAAAATATGGCTAAAACATATATTTATTAAGTTCCCAAACATGTTACAGTACTTAAAAAACATTAATCCAGCGTTGACATGCAAATATTGAAATATATTCACGTCATCATACTTTCATTATTGTGTCTTTATCCTCACGAAACCAAAAAAAAACACATCAACGATGCCACCTTATCAACGGAATATATTTTGACACCCGTATCTTTACCTTGTAATTATTCAAAGTGCGCGTAGCCCACGTGCATTTCGAATAAGTACAATCTAAGTATGAGTTGTCAACACTGACTGAGCTCTATAAAACACAACAAAAAAGAACAGCTCTGGTTTTTCAGCCATGAATTTTGATTGACTGTACGAAGAGCAGCCCGTGAAGTCTTTCAAAACTTACTCTGCGTTTCGTGCTTCTTTTTATGTAAAATTTGCAAGTAAATGTGAATTAATCGAGCAGATAATTAACTACCAAATTTGCTGATTGCTTTTACTTCCTGCTCGTATTATGAACAACCGATCTTTGTCTTCATATTTGAGTGGTCGCTCTTTGCTGATTTTAGTATTAAAATTAAGAAAAAACAACGTTTTGTGATGAAACATTCAAAGCAGTCAAAGGATTAGTACTGGAAAATAAATATCTTTTTTTACATAAAAAGATGAAACATATACCTCATACATAACAATTCTGAATCATTTTCAATATTCAAAATCAAAATTCCTGACTGTACTTGTCCTTTTACAGATTTGCATATGCTTGTGTGAATCCTTTCTTGATTTGCATCTATGTGAATATGCTTTATTGATAGCATAACAGTACTTTTTTTTTCAATCGTGGAATGATTCCAGTTTATTGATAGCATAAGAATACTGAGGTTTTTCAATCATGGAATGGTTCTAGTATATTGATAGCATAACATTTTTTTTTTATTTTTTATTTTTTTTTTCAATCGTGGAATGGTTCTACACATTGATAACATAACAGTACTGGGGTGGGGTGGGATGGGGTTGTTCAATCGTGGAATGGTTCCAGTACATTGATAGCATAACAGTACTGGGGGGGGGGGGGCAATCGTGGAATCGTTCCATACATTGATAGCATAGCAGTACTGGGTGTTTTTTTCAATCGTGGAATTGTTCCAGTAAATTGATAGCATAACAGTACTGTTTTTTTTGTTTGTTTGTTTGTTTGTTTGTTTGTTTGTTTGTTTTTTTCAATCGTGGAAGGGTTCCAGTACATTGATTGCATAACAGTACTGGGGGGGGGGGGGTGTTCAATAGTGGAATGGTTCCAATAAATTGATAGCATAACAGTACTGGGGGGGGGGGGTTCAATCGTGAAATGGTTCCAGTACATTGATAGCATAATAGTACTGGGGTTTTTTTTCAATCGTGTAATCATTCCTGTACATTGATAGCATAACAGTCCTCAGTTTATTTTTCAATCGTGGAATCGTTCCAGTACTTCCAGTACATTGATAGCATAACAGTACTGGGTTTTTTTCAATCGTGGAATCATTCCAATACATTACTGCTGGTAGTATTTGTAGCCTCTGCAGCTGGCATTAATTGTTTGACTTGCTTTCTATCTCTACCATTCACCTGAGGTAGACTTCGTCAATCTGTTACCTCTAAGGATGCCAAGATAAATTATTCTGGCAACGATCAGCATTATTCTCTGATGGTTATTATTATCTTTAAAAGTTTTAATATGGGCCAACAATGAGGCAATTGCCCTAATGGTATGTAATATGTGAAGTTGATAATGCATAATCTAATGACCAGTTATTCTAAGCAATTTTTATTTCTGTCTCCATTCATAAATTCTAAAGATATTGCTGAGCATTTGATTGATTATAGGGGATAGGTGTTAGGCAAATACTTCTCAAACTGAATGACTATACAGTCAGTTGGCATTTTAGGGTCGTCGCCTTCAAATTTCATTCGGTACGGAATATTTCATAATGCCGTATATTTCCCCGATATAGCTGTTTTTGTTTGTATTGTTTTTATGGGGCTTTTTAACTCTCTCTCTCTCTCTCTCTTTGGTTCGTATTTCTTTCACTTGTGTTTCTTTGTAAACTTCTAGTTATTCATAAGTCTTAGAGATACTTCCTAAATCATGCTTCCTCTACATAGTACTTTGCAAAAGTACTAATTTTTCTTTCGCGTGCAGATGTGAATTCGTTGGCCACGGTGGCGAGGTGAAGTTCATCGGCTATGTATGTGTGCCTATGGACAACCATGAGACTTTTAATTCATCGGATGTGTCTATGTGCACATGGAGAACTATGAAAATGTTAAGTCTGGTCTGCGTCATTTTCGTCCTCAGGAAAGACTCAGCTCTTCGAAGTGCCGAGAAGGAACGCACACTAACAACATGGGTGACCGGCATTAGAAGAATCAATTTCATCCATTATTTTAACACATTGAAAAAATGTTAAGTGTACTCGAGTGGCACTTTTTAAGACAATACTACCTTAACGAACTAGTTGGGCCATATCCTTGTCATTCTTTTATAAGGATACGTTTTCGGTATTTATCTTTGATTATTTCAAATAAACCTTTAATCTAATTGTGTACCCTTTCGGGTATTAGGTCCAACATGTAACACCGCACTCTATTGTTTAGTACATTGGCATATTAAGGGTAAATGGCGCCCGGGGCGACGATGATGGCCCAAAAGGCCAGAATAGGAGGCCAGAATTTTTATCGGCTGTTTTAGCGCCCCAAGACCTCTGGAGCCCCAGGCAACCGTCCGTCCGCCCCTCCCCCCCCCCCCCTCGTTAGTACGCTACTGGTTGAGTAAATAAAGGTTTATTGAAATATATCATTGAGGGGATTATTACGTAAAAAAGTCAATTGCTCCTTACAGCCGGACGTATTAAAACCATGTTAAATTATTTATCATATTGTAGGTAGGTGGCTATAGGCAATGAGGGCAAGTAGTTATATCAACGATATGCTTGTCACGCGTCTTTTGTTTGCAGGAGATGAGTCTATCTTTAGGCAGATATTTCAAACAATTTTTGCCGAACATTCTGTACAATCCGTTTCAGTTTACATCTTTTTAACAAAAAATAATTGCGAGTATTTTTCAATGTTCACATTTATTGCTCAAACTTGGTACGGCCTTTGTTATCAGTCGTCATGCTAATTATTTCTCACGGGACTCGCCGTTGGAAATGGAAATTATTCAATAAAGTTAACTGTTACATTAGCACATTTCACTTATTATTATTAGTAGTAGTAGTAGTAGCAGTATCGAGTATATATTTGTATTTATATCTCCAAGACTATAGGGATTTGTGTGGAATCCGTTACCGAAGAAGTTCATGTCAACGTCTGCATTTGATCGAATGAGTTATCTTGTAGTAAATTGGTTCTCGCAAGAGCAAACGAGGTATCAAGAATGTATACACTTCTTTATGAAGCATCAAGAAGTAGTATAATAATTATGAGAAAATACAGTCTTTGACTCATTCGTTTATTGCTGGATCTATCGAGTGACCGGTTTGAGAAGCGCAGCAGCTTAGTGGTTAAGTGCTGGACTCTGACGCAGGAGTACCGATTTCGTGTCGTGTCCTTAGCCAAGGCACTTTAATCTCATTGTATAACAAAAATTGCCAAAGCAACTAAGCAAGACACCTTCAAGTGCGCTGGTGTTTAGTGCCTGTGATGCACCTCAATCATTATTGGAAGTCACGTTAGCTCAATGTTTAGCGTGATGGGCACCTATCTGTTGTGTCTTCTATCTGTCACAAGACAGACCAAGTTGGTTTTGGATTAGTGAAGAGACAAAGACCAGTTATGAAAATGATATATTTATTTGCAATGTATATATGTATGGAAATGAATTCCTACTCTAACATATGCAATTCTGACACCATTAGCTAAACAGTCAAATTTCGATGTAGTATTCAATTTAGATTAAACAAATACTCACTACAATTAGACTACGTATATACTAAATACGGTTATTTAAGTGACGTGCTGAGTTAAAAATGAAGTATTCTGACGTTTTTCCACACGTTGCCCACTTAAACATACACATTAGCTTGTGCATACAACAAACTTGTATTTATAATAGTCTGTTAACATTACATACGAATTTGTTCTGTTAATTTTGATAGATATGTAACTGTTCTGTTCATTTCATCAAATTGGGAGTCTATGTCGACGTCATGAAATTATGAAGCGATGATATTCACATATGGGACGAATCTATGAAATTGTAATGTTCACAAAACATAAGAATATATGAAAATATACCGGTTTGATGGATGTGACGTTGTGACACGATGTTATTCGTATAACGAACATGAAATTAGGAATGATCCCATATACTAGGTTCCTTTACCGTCAACCAAAGGACCCGCTGGGAACCCTACTTAAGACACAGGTTGATGCATAACCCGTCGACCCCTTCCGACGCTTTAACGGATGTACGTTTTAGGATGTAAATGTGTGGCAATTAATGTTTATCGTGATTATCGTGAAAGAATACTAAAGTGATTATGGAAATCATGGAGATTTTGTACAAGGTCTTGCAATGAAAGACAGCAGTCACGTGATGAATATTAGAATCCGTCATATACATCGGTGTAGAATAGGAAAATTTCACCTGAGTGTCAAAATTTTGCGTCAGAAACGAAAGCTTGGAGAGTGTATAACGCAAAATTCTGATCCGAATGGAGGAATTTTCCTATCCAACACCGATACATAAAGAAGGATAAGTTTTCTTACATCCTGAAGGATAAATGAGCATCGAAGTCAAAATGGCGTAATATGAATACTGATGGATCTTTAAAAAGCAGCAAAACACCCATTGAAATTTCCTAAACGTACGATGAAGCGTAAAAAAATTAGGTTTCAACGTAAACTTTAAATTACGTTTAAAAATATCTACGTTCAAGAACAGTAGTTGAGAACGTCGAGGTAATGGCAATACAGAGCGTCCGAATTATGTACTAAAGATAGCTTTCGCAATCATACAAAAGTGAAAAGCCAAAAATATCAATCACTCTGATCCCATTGATTCAAGGAAACAGACAAAAAATAAGGATATGGTCCACAGTCCGATTTTGATCTAAAATTGTTTTTTCTTTCACAAAAAATAATGAGAAGATGAAGTTTTAAAAACAAAATTACAATTGCAACGACGGCTTATTTTCCTCGAAATCGGCTTTTTCCATCTCTTACCGGTTAAATGTTCGTACGAAGTACATAAATATGGATTAAATAACGCAATCAGATTAGAAGGCATTCAGCGCCAAATTTGAGATAGTAATTGTCCATTGTATGTGCCAAGCCCTGACACATGTTACAGTACCTTAATCTTAACTGCGCCATCTATATTCATTCATCTATTTATTTGCCTCATCATTTCAGACATAATATAATTCAATCTACACATATAAACACGCAATACAATTTGCAAGGTAGAGAAGGAAGAGAAATATCACATCAAAGTATGGAACAATTATGTAAAAGCACAATTATTGCAATGAAGTCATGTTACCTGAAGCGTCAAATCAGTGGAATATGTTAGAGCTGATACATTCATTCATTTCCTTACTTCGTCTTTCAGAAATTTAATAAAAAATAGTCAACTACAAAGCTAAATTTCATTCTGAATCCGGGATATGAAACTAGTTGAAAAATTAACGTTAAGACCTGCAGAAAATACTTCAGCTGATATCATGCAATTTCTGTAGATTTAAGAATCATTTAATCCACGTGCGCCTTCGATCGATTTAATTTGTTAATTACAAAAAGCACTATGTCTTAATAAAACAAGTTTAATGTACCAATGTAGCATAGAAAATTATAAATAGTGAGATCCTAGCTTTCAATTTTACACTATGAAAGGTATCACATATAGGAAATGTGAAATTGACTGGTAAATATGGACAAGTTTTTCGCACATTGAATTTCTGAATTTTGTTTTTTTCTCTTTTCATTTGCTACGCCCTCGTGCGCCTGTCGACGAATGTTTGTATGTATGTACGTGTGATAGAATGTTTGTATGTATGCACGTGTGATAGAATGTTTGTATGTATGCACGTGTGATAGAATGTTTGTATGTATGCACGTGTGATAGAATGTTTGTATGTATGTACGTGTGATAGAATGTTTGTATGTATGTACGTGTGATAGAATGTTTGTATGTATGTACGTGTGATAGAATGTTTGCATGTATGTACGTGTGATAGAATGTTTGTATGTATGTACGTGTGATAGAATGTTTGTATGTATGTACGTGTGATAGAATGTTTGTATGTATGTACGTGTGATAGAATGTTTGTATGTATGTACGTGCGATAGAATGTTTGTATGTATGTACGTGTGATAGAATGTTTGTATGTATGTACGTGTGATAGAATGTTTGTATGTATGTACGTGTGATAGAATGTTTGTATGCATGTACGTGTGATAGAATGTTTGTATGCATGTACGTGTGATAGAATGTTTGTATGTATGTACGTGCGATAGAATGTTTGTATGTATGTACGTGTGATAGAATGTTTGTATGTATGTACGTGTGATAGAATGTTTGTATGTATGTACGTGTGATAGAATGTTTGTATGTATGCTCGTGTGATAGAATGTTTGTATGTATGTACGTGTGATAGAATGTTTGTATGTATGTACGTGTGATAGAATGTTTGTATGTATGCTCGTGTGATAGAATGTTTGTATGTACGTACGTGTGATAGAATGTTTGTATGTATGCTCGTGTGATAGAATGTTTGTATGTATGTACGTGTGATAGAATGTTTGTATGTATGCTCGTGTGATAGAATGTTTGTATGTATGTACGTGTGATAGAATGTTTGTATGTATGTACGTGTGATATAATGTTTGTATGTATGTACGTGTGATAGAATGTTTGTATGTATGCTCGTGTGATAGAATGTTTGTATGTATGCTCGTGTGATAGAATGTTTTACGTTTATTTTTATATCATCAACTAAATGAAGAAAATGATGTTCATGATAAATAACACGTGTTTGAATTATCAAAGTGTTATCTATTATATCTTTGCTTTCTTGCAGACAGTCATGGTGTTTTTTTTTTTGTTTTTTTTTTTTGGGGGGGGGGTTTGGGGGGGGTTGTTTGGTCTTTATTTGGGGAGGTAGTAATCACTTGGTTCAAGAGTGTCTTCTGCTATTATTTACAGCCTTGATGTGAGTGATGGTGATGGTTTCGCTTGCCTCCCTCCTATAACATTCGCCTCAGATTAATTTTTACGGTGTACTTATAGCCTCCTTGGAGGTCAAGGCCATTTCATCAGGATTCGTAATATTATTCAGTGATAGTTATATTTTGTGGTCGTAATCTAGGCCAAAAAAGATGTGGATCTTATCAGATAATAATACTCAGCTTTAACAGAACAGACTACGTTTATGCAATAAATTCGGCATTTCAAGTCTTTCGAAATGTTTAAGCTATTTGACATATGCGAATGTCTACGGATTGAAGTTGTTTTATCGCTGAAGAATTAAATTCGGACATCCCCGGAGTTGTAGCGATCGATAAGAAGAATGAATGAAAAATGTGCCAAAAGATTTTGAGTGATTAGAATCAACGTGAAAATAAACGGAGTAGTTTTTCCTTTATTCAAGATTTAAAGTCAAAACTATCTTATTCAAGTGAAAGTTACTTTCTTTGTTGATTATTATCTTTTAATTGTGAAGAATATTTAATTGCTTCTTAAACATTTGTATGAGGCTATTGCAATGTCACGGTGAAACTTTAGCAACATTCTGGCTTAATTTGTTTTGTTTTTGTTGGTTTTAACGGCACCTGTAACACATTCTTGGCTATATCATGCTGAGAAAATGGGAGCTAAGTGCCTTTCAAAAGGAAGGGCTGGCCTTGGCGGGTATTGAACCCGCGACCCTTGGATTATGAGTTAAACGCTCCACCAATTACGAGTTAGACGCTATACCAACTGAGCTGCCGCGGCTCATCATATTCTGTCAGAACGTAGTATTGGATAATTTATGTCAGGCTTATGAATATCATGTACAAAATACAAAAACAATGTTATGGACAGAAACGACTTCTAAGTCAAAACCATGAAAATTGTCAATATTCAGTGAGTGGATTAAACATTCTTCAAGAACACCAACGCAAGGTTGAATTTATTATCAATATATATATATATATATATATATATATATATATATATATATATATATATATATATATATATATATGTGTGTGTGTGTGTGTAACATTACAGAGGAAGCAAACATGACAAAGCACGGATGCATCAAGTCTAAGAAACTGGCCCAGCGCTTTCGAGATCTACGGGGATCCCTTTTCAAGGCGGATGACATTAAAAAATAAAAATCAAATCGCTAAAACAAAAACAAAATATATATTAACATAGTGTTTAATAGCACCTCAGCACAATAGTGATTACATGGTTCCAATTGAAAGTAAAGTTTCACAATTGTACAAACAAAGAATTGCACCAACCCCTAGGAAGATAAAACCTTCCAACTAAATGTAACCATGAGGAGGGAAATGGGTCTCTAACGTGCTTCCTAAAATTAAGAATCAGATAATATCATCTCATCTTACATTTTTAACTTTACTTTTAATTGACACCGTATAGCCATTATTGTGCTGAGGCGCCGTTAAACACTAATAAACACATATATATCTCGTCACTTTTGGAGAAATTTTCGTCCCTCCGCCTGCCAGTATTTGCTCACAGGGATACTTATTAGAAGCAATGAAGTCAGCTAGTCAGGATATATTCAGTACATTTGTACATTCAATCATAATCATAAAATATACATAAATATTATGAGACGATACCCCACAGACGAACAACAGGTCACCATAACAGAACACTCAATCGTGGAATGCAGCTGTACTCGACAGTAGTAGGGGGTGGGTACTGGGGGTCTAGGGGGTCTCCTATGTTAAACAGGTCAAAAATTTATAGGGTCTAGGGGAATTTAACATGGGACACTTTGGGTCATACGAGAAAGAGGAACAGGCGTGGGGACACTCTGGGGTCCTACGAGAAAGAGGAACAGGCGTGGGGCACTTGGGGGTCCTACGAGAAATTAACATTGGGGGCACTCTGGGATCCTACGAGAAATTAACATGGCGGGGACACTATGGGGTCCTACGAGAAATTAACATGGCGGGGACACTCTGGGGTCCTACGGGAAATTTAACATTGGGGGCACTCTGGGGTCGTACGGGAATTTTAACAGGGTAGGCAAGAATGGAAAAATTAATCTTTTCTTGTGAAATGGGTGGCCCTGAAAAGGGCTGTTGGAGATTTTTAGAGTTCATCTAGAGGTACGGGCACCTCCCTGGCTTGGCCCGACACGCAGGATAGCTCCCTCTCCATGTTTTACGACTCACATGACATGGAGCTGTGAAGGTCGACGGAGGATGAGTCGCTTCAGGATCCCAATTTTCTTTTTCTTCCATCATCAGGTGAGGTTGGATGGTCTCCTTCTTTTCCCTTTCTTCTTCCTCCCTCTTTTCTACTACCCCTAGGAGGTGCCACGCCACCTCTAGGTGCATTCTAATTTGTTGGATGATTTCACTGGTATTCTTCATCTTGACAAGTGAACGAGTAGTTTTAACTTGGGAAGGCGTTGTTTTAATATACTTTAAGCGCGGACGTGAAGGAAAACATCCCTTACACCTTTAAAAAAAACACCTTTAAAAAAAAACATCACTCCCACTACCCGCGTCTGACGTCATTCTAGGCTTCGCGGATTCTGCACTCCATCACCCCTTACCCCAAAACCAAACGCCTTGTATGCTTTATAAACCCCAAACCTAACACACTATCACAAATGCCTTGTGTGCTGTCCTAAAAACCCCAAACCTGCTATCAGACGAAAGGGTATGACGAAGGGATGAAATCACGCCAACATACTATCCAACACATACACCACACCATCCATTGCGCGGACCTAAAAAACAAACAAGAGCGGAGATATACATCAATAATAATTATATTTTATTCAATGTATATACATTATGTTACTCGTTGTAATAAACAATTTCATATAAGTCCAATACAGTTCAATACACTTCCATCTCAACCATTTCATCGTCTTCTTGTTCTGACACTTCAGGAAGATTATTGTCGACAATTCTCTCATAACTTTCTTCTGGACTCTCATTGATAAACTCCAACTTAATAAAATGTCCATTAGCATCTCTAATCCACTGCCTTTTCCTACAAATCCTGTAAACTTCACGCTGATCTAATCCAAAACATCTTGCCACATCACAAATGGAATCCATCCGACAATATAATCCAGAATTCTAGTCAGTTAATTTCACAGGTCTCACAAATCCTCTAGTTACTTGACTCTTCTTTCTCTGGCTCTTCCAATCTAGCTTGAAATCTTTTCTGGAACTTCTTCGAAAAGACCGACTTATAAATCCCAGTACAGCAATAGTAGATACTTCCTTTATTACAATCAAAATATTGAATAGCCTTTTCCATACTCCCAAATCTTCTTTCCTCAGTCTCACCAACAAACTGGCACAACACACTTCTAGCACTTCCAAAATTAACTCTCCTTTTTTCTTTATCATTCTTCACATGCTTATGCAAACATGTTCGTTCACTAGCAGTCCACACTTGAAGATTTTCTATTATATCATCATCAAGTACATCATTGAGATGTACCACTTGACTCTGTCTTGGTAGATCCACACCATTCACCGCTTCAAAGACAAATCTCCCTCGACTTGTATGTTTTTCCCTCTTTCCTTCCTTACAACCAACATTAATAGCTATCAATCCAAATGAATTCAAATTTCCATTGACTTTCCTTCCAGACTTCATATGATAGACATTACCAAGTATGTCAGCAGCATAATTATCATGCACCTTATGGACATACTTATTCAATTCAATTCCAAAATCTCTTTTTTGTTGACGTTGTGGACATTCTTGAGCCCAATGTCCTTTCTCTTGGCAGATATAGCAAGTTTCTTGACTTTTATCTCGAGCGCAGTACTTTTCCATCTTCACAGTTTGAAAGTGCAATCACTGCTAGTGATTCTGAAGGTAAGAAGGTCTCTCTATATATAGGTTCCCTGGGTGAAACTGAATCAGTTTCAAAGTAAACTTCAAGATGAAAAGATCACGCGAAATCTATGAGAAAACAGAAGAAGAAACGAAGAGGCCACGACGATTTTCCGTGCCGCATGAAACACCGCTAGATGAAGTGCTAGCTCAAGTCCAAGCGAGCGATTTCGAAGAAGAGACGAGTGAACCTGAAACCCAAACTTCTAACCCACCCAAAGAATCCACTACCACCACCACCAACACCCCTGACCAAAAAAGACCTACTACCGTGGCTAATGAAAATTACTATCGGATTCGAGAGACGGAAAAAATAACCTCTCGAAAATTCAGAACCACGGCTTACACTCACACGGTCCACTTCAAAGACTTCAAGTCTGAAGTACCTCCCGAGAAAGCGGCGGGGTTCATTACCGATTTTGTGGGGTTCTGCGTTACAGAACTTGAAACGACAATGTGAAGCCAAAGAAGACGATCGATTGAGACTGTCCATCCATCACGACAACTTGAAGAGTCCCGTTTGGATTGAGTTCAGCACCCAGGCAGAATTAACACCAGACAAAGTCATGTCCAAAATCGAACACGTTCAACAATCTAATGACAAGTTTACCATCACGGATGGAAAGGCCACACACATACTGTACAACGTAGACGAATCCCAAGGAGAAGAAATCAAATACATCGACGTGTGTTCGTTATATCCTTGGATGTGTAAATATGCTCGTTTTCCCACCGGTCACCCTGAAATTTTGACAGAACACATTGACGTGGAACACATTCGTCAATACGAAGGATTAATCAAATGTAAAGTCTTACCTCCGACCGACTTGTACCATCCCATCTTACCTCATCATTGCCAAGGAAAACTGATGTTTCCTTTATGCCGTACGTGTGCCGAAACGTGCAACAAAGATCACCCCTGTCACCACACGGAGGAAGAACGCTCTTTGACAGGAACGTGGGTCAGTGCCGAATTGTTTCGGGCTCTGGATCGAGGATACCGTTTGTTGAAAGTGTACGAAATCTGGCACTTTCCAACCACCGCACAATACCAAAAGGACGACGCTACGAATCATCCAGTCATTTTCTCGGGGTACGTCAACCAATTTTTAAAACTGAAACAAGAAGCCAGCGGCTATCCCTCGTGGTGTCAGACTCCCGAAGACCAAGTTCGATTCAAAGAAGAGTACCGTGACATCGAAGGGATCACTTTGGAAGACGTGGAAAAGAACGAAGGAAAAAGATCGTTTGCCAAAGTCATGCTTAATTGCTTGTGGGGAAAAATGGCACAACGACCCATCTTACCCAAGACGGAATACTTGACCGATCCCTATAAGTACTTTGAATTGGTGGACAACAAAAGTGTACTAGTCAAACACGTCGAAATCGTCCGTGATGATTTGATCTTAGTCAATTTCGAAGAAGAACCCAAGTTTGTAAAACCTGACAAGTTTAGCAACGTAGTCATTGCCGCCTACGTGACCGCTCATGCTCGTTTGAAATTGAGCGACGAAGCTTTAGAAGTCTTGGGAGATCGTGTCCTGTACTTTGACACCGACAGTTGCATGTACATCCATCGCCCCGGTTGCCCACACCCTACCATTCAAGGAGATCGTTTAGGAGCCTGGACAGACGAGCACCCTCAAGACACCATCCTGAGTTTTGCCAGCGGTGACCCTAAAAATTACGGCTACCGATACCGAGACCAAGAAGGACAAATTCACACTCAATGTAAAGTCAAAGGATTGACCCTCAACTATCGAACCAGTCAAGTGGTTAACTTTGAGTTTTTGAAAAATGCTTTGCTGTCTGGACAAGTGGAAGACTTTCGAGTGCACACGTTAGAACCTCACAAGATCGTACGGTTACCTAATCACCAAATCGTCAGTCGCCCTTTACAAAAAGTGTACCGAATCGTGTACCAGAAGCGAGTGAGACTTACAGACCACACCACTTTGCCTTATGGACACGCCGATCTGCAGTATAAAAAAGGGATCACTTCCAAGACAAACCATTCATTGCAAATACAGACGTCAACCTAGAAAGAAGAAAAAAAAAAGATGAGTAATTTTGTCATCCTCCTACCAAAGATGAATAAGAATACTCATGCCACCCACCCACCAAGGGAGAAATCTAGTGGTGTGAACTCCAAGTGCCATCACGACTTGGAGTGCGATGCAGTGCCATGCGACGAGACGGATTCCGTAAGCGCTGACAGCATCGATTCACACGATCAGATGGATGCCGTACGCTTGGACATCGTCGATGCTGTGCGTGTATCTCACTGTCCCTCTAGAGATGCAGGACGACCTTTCTTCTTTATTGGGAAGAATGCTAAACGTACCTGTGAATGTCATAAAGAATTGAAGATACCTGTGGCTTTGCCTGGTTATTCAAAGTTTGAAAGTCGACTCCAGACGTTCCAAGACAAGTGGCCTAAATATTTACTACAATCAACTACTGACAAAGCTTTAGCCAGATCTGGATTTATCTACTTGGGAGAAGGAGATAAAGTTCAGTGTTTCAGTTGCGGTGTGAGACTTCACCAATGGGAGCCTACCGACTCAACTTACATTGAACATGCCAGATGGTCTCCGCACTGTCAGTTCTTACCTTTAGTGGCCTTAGAAGAGTACGGGTACGATGAGCCAGATGCCAAGCAGAAGAAGTAAAACATGTCGGAGGATACTTTACAATGGTACATTCGTGGTTTACCTTTGGAGTTGCGAATACACATTTACCAGTATTTTGTCCCTAGTTTAGAAGACCGCATTTGTGGTTTGCCTTCGAAGCTGCGAGTAATCATTTACAAAGAGTTGGTCCAGATCCAAGTGAAACGCAAACTCAAAGTCATTCCTCGATTTGCACACTACCGCGACTTCCACCGTATCAGAAGTCTGATTCTGAAGAGAAACTGTCACCGCTATCGTGAAGAACACAAAAGAGAGTTACTTCTTTCCAAGTCGGAAACTTTGCCAGAGGACATTCGTGGTTTGCCTTTGGAGCTGCGAAAACGGATTTACCGAGAGTTTGTCAAGATCCAAGTGAAACGCAAACTCAAAGTCATTTCTCGATTTTTAAGGTATGTTTACTTCCAAGCTGTCAGAAGAAAGATTCTGGTGAAAACCTGTCATTGTAGAATCCCGGGAATAGTCTATCACAAAAGAACCTGGATATAAAAACCCGCCACCAAAGATACCCACCTTAGGAATCTCACCCTATAAAATCTCACCATGCCTGATCTGTGGTCTTCACTTGTGAAAGGTATTCCGTGGAAGGAAGTCAACGATCGTGTTCAGACCTTAGAGGATTATAAAGACTTGATACAAGAACTGTTTCCATTGAATTTTGGACGCTATGCAGTGTGTGTCTTAGTGACTGCCTTTCTTGGATTTCGTTTTCCAGGACATTCGTTGTGGAGTATTTTTGAGGACAAGTGTTTACCTTGGATTATTTTGGAGGACCCGTGGTTGTTTTGGTCTATTTTGATGAACCATCAAAAACAACATGACCATTCATGCTTTATCGGTACACGAAAGACAAATTATACTCAAAGTGTTGAGAGTGGTGATGAACATCACAAGTGGGGTACCTCCGTGTGAAGAAGACATTAGTCAAAATTTATCTTGCCTTGACACGTTTGAAGAAGTGTGCCTTGTTAGTTGGATGCACCAACAACTTACCGGTTGGAAAGATGTACGTGACTGGAAAAGTGTTGGTTTCGATGCTTGGTTACAAGAAGTACCACAGTTTGCCAAAGATCTGGCCCGTCACCACTAAGTGTCCAAAAGTGAAATGGGAACCTAAGTCACACAAAAAAATGACCTTAGAAACCATCCTGGAAGAAGAAGAATAACCTGACACAACAGAGAAAGACCACACCGTTGTCGTCGTCCAAATACAACCCTCTGAGGAACACCCCCCCCCCTACTTACCGTCAGAGACATTTCATTCTTCCACCAGAACAAAGACGAACAGAAGATTGCCACCCCAAGTGCCTGGGCTTTCCATTCCTAGGACACCAGAATGTTGTAGATTGACTTGTTTATACAGAACTTTAATTCTTTTAGTTGTAGCCTTAATCTTGTACCTGACCATTTTTGCCGTTTGCATTTTTGTCCTTCATGACTTGTAAAAAAAATGTTTTTGTTTTTTGTGTTGGTTGTTTTGTTTCACAAAAAAAATAAACGTGTATGAAACGTATAAAATGTCTTGGGTCTTTTGTCTTCTTCTCAAAATTCTTCCTACCTCAGTCATGGCTACATCTTCTTCTGCCTCGTCTGCCTCTTCTGCTTCTTCTGTGGTCAAAGTGATTGACGAAAA
Source organism: Margaritifera margaritifera (assembly GCA_029931535.1). Taxonomy (NCBI): domain Eukaryota; kingdom Metazoa; phylum Mollusca; class Bivalvia; order Unionida; family Margaritiferidae; genus Margaritifera; species Margaritifera margaritifera. The sequence continues at coordinate 3,293,391 of JAQPZY010001523.1, read as the reverse complement.
GTTAGATCGTCCCAGTTGGGACGCTTTGTATCTGCGCCATCCTTTTAACATGTTGATTGCTGGACCCAGTGGTTCAGGCAAAACCGAATTTGTCAAACGTTTGATCGAGCACAAATCTCATCTGTTCGATCGTCCACCTCAACGCATCGTGTGGTGTTACAAAGAGTGGCAAAAGTCTTACACGTTATTGAAAGAAAGTCAAGGAGAAGCCATTTCATTTGTAGAAGGCATTCCTCGCGAAGACGATGGGATCGTGTCTGACGTGAGTCAAACACATCTAGTCATCTTTGACGACATGTTAGCAGAAGACGAAGAAGAAATTAAACTTTGGTTTACACGAAAAGGACACCATCGAAATGCTAGTATTGTATACATTTCTCAAAATTTATTTCAACAAAGTAAAGCCCATCGGACCATCAGTCTCAACGCTCATTACGTGGTGTTGTTTAAAACCCCCAGAGACAAATCTCAAGTGCAAGTGTTAGCCAAACAGTTAGGCACTCCTTGGTTGAATTATGCATACGACGATGCCACTCAAACACCTCACGAGTATTTACTCATCGACTTAAAACCTACCACTCCCGACTACTTGAGATTTCGTGCTCAATTGTTTCACCCTTGGTGTCAAGAAGAAGGCCCTGTCATTTACACGTCCCCTTCAGCCACTCTCTGAAAAAAAACCCTATAAAAACAGCCACTCCGTCATTTCTGACTCACAATCTTCGAGATGACATCCTTTCAATCTCATCCTTCGGCTAAATTGATTCGTGCCTTGTATGGCATCAGTCGCGAAAAAAATGCACAAGTCCGTGCCCGTTTGTTAGAAGCTAGTCTTAAAGAAGTGTTACGATGGTTTACTTTGACGGCACGTCAATTACTGCAAGGCATCATTCACATTCCTCATCAAACTCAACGTTTTTTTCAAAAACATGAAGGGGCGTTGTCACAACTAGCTGATCCTAGAATCGATCCACGGACTAAAAAACAAATCATTTTAACCCCTGGAGGTAGCGGTTCTTTAGGAGGGGTCATGATTCGTTCACTTTTGAAATGGGATCCTAATGCCCAAGCCAAAAATCCCAAAACACCAAAAAAGAAGAAAAGTCCCAAAAAGAAAACCACCCACCAGAAAAAGAAAAGTCGTGCCAAGAAAAAAACACCTACCACTGAAAGGAGCCGCAAGAGAGGTACTGCTGCCAGGACGCAAACGTACACCAGCAAGACACCACGACAAACAACCGTGACGAGGTCTCCTTCTCCTTCGTCCCCATCGTCTTCTTCACCACCCTTCACGATGATGCCTGCCAAAACAGACTTAAGACAAGTGTTTCCTAATTCGATGCAAAAATGGAAACCCATTTCGAAATTCACCACTTCGGGACCCTCGACGACATCGGCTGATTTGGCCATGGCAGCAGCCGCCAACAAAGTACCTTCCCCTAAAACCAAAGTCCAAGAGAGAACCGGTATATTACAAAGTTTAGTGGATTTATCCAAAGAAGAATTGAGACGATTTAGTCCGTTGAAAACACCTCAACGTCGAGTGATGCCTGTCGTGAAGTTGGTACGTCGTGCAGACAATCAGTGGAAACGTGTTCCAGTATAAAATAGAAGGGTGACCTGCCAAAGACTTCAGACTTGTTTCTACCGACTAAAAAAGATGACTCCCAAACGTGCACATCACCACCACCAAAAAAAGAAGAAAAGTAAAAAAGGACTTCCACCTCGTCTGGCGAAACATTGGGACGTCTTGTCTGTCCTGACCAAATCCAATCCTCCCATGCGAAAACAACTCATTCAAACAGCCCCTAAAGAAATCATCGATACCGTGTGTGAATGTTGTTTGAACGTTTTGAAAGTAACGGTACCTTTGTCCAAGATACAGAAACAAAAATTAGGCAAACATCGGAACGTTCTTCGTCAAATGGTGAAAAAGAAAATACCTCTCCAACAAAAGAAAAAAATGTTGGTGCAACGAGGAGGATTTCTACCTATGCTGTTAGGACCGTTGTTAAAAATAGCGGGTCCTTTGTTAGGAACGATTGCTGGACCCCTTTTAGGAGGTGTCATGCGATAACAAAAAAAAAAGAAGATAAAAAGGACACCCTTCTCTGAAAAGACCACACCTTTTTGTACCTCTGGATGAAATGGAAGGACGAATACTGACTTTAGTACCTTACAAACGATGGATGGAATTTCATCGTTGGAACGAACAACGGATACCTCATTTACCACCAAATCCTAATCTCAACGAGATGTCCCAGTTACAACAAGAATTACAATCCCTGATGGAACGAAGTGATTTGTCAGAAACAGAAAAATCGCAACGGTACGGTCAACTTTTACAACGTCTGCAACTCTTTCACCAAAAAGCTGTAGACGAAACAGCTCCACCCACTCTGAGAGAATTCAAAACCCTGATGAAAAGCGAACCCAAAGTGACCACCACCACCACTAAAACAGACACCGCCACAGGGATGACCGTAAAAGAAGAAGAAGAAGAAGAGTTACAAACTCCACCTCTTAAAAAAATACGAAAGTTAGCCACACCGGGTTGGATAAAAAAGATAATGTCTACCCCATTACCATCAAAAGTGAAAAAGGAAGAAGTGAAGACAGAAGTCAAAACAGAACCGATGACCCCTGTTCAAACAACATCCTCCTTTACACCAGTGGCTCGTCGGACACGTAAAGCATTGCAATCCAAAAAGATACCCCACGAAGAAAAGAGCATTGGTACTTGGTTGACTTATTGAGGAATCATGGAGAAACTTTTAGCTACCATTTATTACAATCCTGGCCATGCTGCTGGTTACGGAGGAGTTCAAAAATTATATCGAGCTGCCAAAAGTAAATTGAAAAGTGTACGTTTGCCAGAAGTACGACGATAGTTACACAAACCCATTCGACGCAAATTTTCTAGAAGTCCAACCCAAGTGGAAGGGATCGATCATCAATGGCAAGCCGATTTAGCCGACGTCTCTCATTTGGCCACCTACAATCGTGGTCACAAATATTTGTTTTGTGTCATCGACGTGTTTTCCAAATTTGCTTGGGTCGTTCCTTTGACATCTAAAAGCAGTACCGAATTGGTACGTGAGTTAAAATTGGTCTTGAAACAAAGTGGTCGTCACCCTTTACGATGGCAAACTGACAAAGGCACCGAATTTCTAAACCAAGCTTTTCAAAAAGAATTGAAACAAAGACAGATTCATTCTTTTACTACCGAAAATCCTGAAACCAAAGCCAGTATCGTGGAAAGTTTTCAAAGAACTTTGAAAGAACGCATGTGGAAATATTTTACACATCAACACACTCTCAAGTACATCCACGTGTTACCTCGTTTGGTCAAAGCGTACAATCAATCGTACCATCGAAGCATCGGATGTGCCCCCGAAGAGGTCAGCCCTGAAAACGAAGTGACCGTGTTTGATAAATTGTTTGGTACACCCCAGAGGAGCAAACCACCACCACCTCAGAAAAAAACCTTGCTGGAGTTGAAGACGGGAGATTAGGTTCGCATCGGAAAAACCAAACGCACTTTTGACAAAAGTTATTTACCCAACTGGACCACCGAATTGTTTCGTGTCACTACACCCGTGCTTGGACGCCATCCTCCCGTCTATAAATTGGAAGACATGCACGGTGAAGTGCTCAAAGGAACATTTTACTTGCCTGAGTTACAACGAGTGACCAAAAAGGAAGACGCCTTGTACTACATCGAAAGCATTCTCGAACAAAGAACACGCAAAGTAGGCAAACGTCGAGTAGAAGAAGTCAAAGTACGTTGGAAAGGATATCCTCCTAGTTTTGATTCTTGGATTGCTGCTTCCCAAGTCGTCGACTATAAAAAGAAAAAGAAGAAGTAACCTAACATGCCATTCAACACAATCACGACCTCGACGACTCCTTCGCAGAGTTCTTCTCTTCAAGAATTACAAAACAACCGCTCTGGGTGTGGTGCGGAGAACGTGTGCCTAAAAATGAAATCGTCTTTTTCTGTCAAATCTTTGTAGTGTATTGTGTCATCGGAGCAGCCATTGCCAATTTGAGTTTGCAACAAGGAGACAAACAATTGTGGACCATTTTACTGAGCAGGTGCATTGGTTATCTTTTACCCAGTCCCTCTTTGAAATTTACGACGATGACGGACAACAGTCACCACAACAACAGCAGCAGCCAACACCACGGGAGTACGACCAACATCAGTCCACCTTCTTCCAGTCACCACAATACCACTCCTCTTTTGGAACCCTTTGAACATCCTTTGAACTCGAGTGACTCCTCGGACGCCAAAACCACTTTAGACCTACTATGAATGACCAATTTTATTTAACTTTACCTAGTGACAGTTCCATGGATGTGTTTCCCAACAACTGCTTATGTTGTTTCACGGCCAAATTACCTCAATCCATTCAATTGGATCACGATACTCATTGGGAAGTGGCTTTTGTAGAAATCATTCATCCTACGCAAATCATGAACATCGACGAAGGTCAAAACACTTTAATCGTGGAAATCTTGAACAAGGGAGTGCATGATGAGTTGGAGAAAATTCAACCTGGCCTTGAGCATTCCAGAAAGGTATTCACGAAGACCACTCCTCCCTTTGCGAGCCATACCATGAGAATTCCTAAGGGGTATTATTTTAGTGCTAAACATTTGGTGGACACCATTACGGCCGTCTTCGAAGCCCAATTTGTCAAAGCCTTGGAAAAAAACCAAAAATGGGTTCGAATCGCTTACCATGATGTGGCACGCCGTTTCATCTTAAAATTTTTCAAAGAGAAGGGGAACTCATTGACGACAAAAAAGACAAAAACTTACCCGAGCAGGACAGAAAATTCATGACCATTGAATTTTCTCCTGGGTTGTATTCTATTTTGGGTGGAAATAAAAAGTATACTAATAAAAAAAGTCGCAAGCAACGTAGAATTCGGAGGCTTTTCGCACCCCTATCGAATTGAACGTTGGACTGAATTTAATGTTTGTGTACTCCGATGTGGTGGAGTACAACGTGGTGGGACACACATCCGCTCCCTTACTGAGAGTCATTCCTTTCAAAGTGGATACTTCTGCTGGTGCGTACGAAGAAGGTGGAAACACGTTTCACGTTCACCGTGAATTTGTACATCCTCATTATCTTCCAGTCAGTAAATCGTATTTTGACAGTGTCAACATTAGTATAAAAGGAGATTTGGGACAAGATGTGCCATTCATTGACAAAGGAAAAGTCACGGCGAAACTACATTTTCGAAAAAGGTTCTCTAACGCATTGTAACATCCAAAAAATGTATCCAGTGTACCGAGGAGTGGCTCGACAACGAGGACATGGTTTAGGAGATATGTTAAAATCGGCTTTTCGGACGGTAGCCCCTATTTTGAAACCGATGGTGACTCGAGGATTCCATGCCTTAAAAGATGCCGCTTTGACACAAGGAAAAGAATTTTTGCAAAATGTCCTCATTGACAAACAAAATCCCAAAGAAGCCTTTATGAGAGCAGGCAAAAATGTGTTGATGAACACTGGCAAAGATCTTTTAGGTCTCCGAGAGAGTCCTATAAATTCACTTCACGCTTCTGGCCCTGGCATTACTTCTTCCTCCACTTCACAGCAAGGACAAGGTAGAAAGAGACGACGTCGAAATCCCTTCAGAGTTCATAAAACACACGGTGGTGTTCCAAAAAAGAATAAGAAAAGAAGAAGAACCGTCAGAGAATTATACGTGTTTGATTATTAACTGTGAAAAAAAAATGATGCACCGAGATTCTTGCGAATGTACCAAGTCAGAACTGGATATGTTTACCATGCCACCCACCATGATGACGATGCAAGAATCCCAATGGGTGGAATTTTATCCTGTATCGTCTTTGACGGAATCAGCTCCTATCGAATTTGAAATCAAAGGACAAAGCGAAGATTACATCGATCTGAATAACAGTTACTTGTACCTGAAACTTCAAGTGATGAAAACGGCGGACAACACCCTTCCTGGGGAAGCTGCCAGAGTGGCTCCCGTCAATAATTTCATGCATTCCTTGTTCAGCGGAGTAGATTTGTACTTGAATAACAAACTGGTCAGCAGCAGTTCGGATACTTACCCTTACTGTGCTTATTTGGAAAATCTCTTGACGTACGGAAAAGAAGCCAAGAACACTCATCTGGATGCTTCGGTGGTCTGGAAACCTGACACCTCGGAAAAGTTCAACATCACAGACCTGACAGTAGCGGCAAAGTCTACTGAGGATGGCAATAATGGTACTAAAGATATAATTCCAGCAGTCCTACACAATGTGGGATTTAACGACCGTCGAAAGAAAATCAGACGCAGTTTAAAACTGATGAATCATTTGTGTTTGGATATGTGGTTGCAAGACAAGTATTTGTTGAACAGAGTAGATGTACGCCTGAGACTGAATCGCAGTAGTGCCGCTTTCCATTTGATGGCCGAAAACAACGAGTGGAAAAAATTCATCTAAGAAGCCAAACTTTACGTGCGACGTGTGGAAGTCTTACCAAAAGTAGCCAACGACATCAGTCAAACGTTGAGCAGAACCACTGCCAAGTATCCTGTGCGACGAGTGGAAGTGAAAACCTTTACCATTGCCGCTGGACTACGATCCAAAGTCGAAGATCACGTCTTCCAAGGACAGCTCCCCAAACGTTTGCTGATTGGAATCGTCAGTAATGCAGCCCTCAGCGGAGTCCACGATCAGAATCCGTTTGAGTTTAAACACTACAACGTCTCCAAGATAGAAGTCAGTCGAGATGGCAAAACGTTGTGTACCAGACCTTTTGAACCTAACTTTGAGCAGAAAAATTACTTGCGATCTTACTTGAGCCTGTGTGAAGCCACAGGACAGTTAGGTACCAACACCAGCCACGGCATTTCGTACGACGATTATGCAGGAGGGTATGCGTTGTGGGGATTTGATATCACTCCGGACCAAGGCAACGACGAAGGACATTTCCACCCTATAAAATCAGGCCCACTTCGTGTGGAACTTCAGTTTGCAGATCCTCTACCTCACACGGTGGGATTTTGTAAAGTTCAACAGTCACAAAGTACCACGGATGATGATGATGACGAAGTGATTCATTCAGAACCTAAAAAAGAAGAAGAAAACAATCCTGTTCCAAAGTTTACTGGATTTATGACTTGTCGATGGCCTGAACAAGAAAAACATTTAGTCTCCTGTTATGCTAAGGAATTGACTGAGAGAATTAACAGCTTGACCCGAGAACATTGTCATGGATGTCAAATCGATCATCCCAGTCAGAAACAACACGTCCAATGTTTGATGATTGATGATGACAGGCGAAGAAAAATTGGACGAATATTTGGAAGAAGCTTGGTCTCAGATCTCGGAAGAAAAGGTGTTGAGACAATGGTATAAAGACTTGCAGGATTCTACTTCACCTTCACTCACTCCTCTGGAGATCAAAATAATCGTAAGCCTCATTGAACAGAGTACAGAAACTATCCGCCGTGAATATTCGTGGAATTACTTGACAGAAATATTCAAGCATAAAGTCAAGTGTGAATTGATGACTCATTATTTCCTGTGAAGAAAAAATGGATACAAGGGAACTTCATTACCTGTTGACTCGCAGTTCCTACACTTCTTCTTGGAATCCTGTGGTGTGTGCTAAAGATGAACTACCTCATCGCAAACCTAAAGATGTTCATGCCTATGTCATCAATACCGACGACAGTCATCTACCAGGAACCCATTGGGTAGCTGTGTACTTTCCCAACGATCACAATGGTGGTGTGGAATTTTTTGATTCTTATGGATTACCTCCTTTGGAAGACGACATCATCGACTTTATGAGAAGAAATGACGTCTCTACTCGATTCAATAATGTTCGATTACAAGGATCGGATTCCATGGTGTGTGGACAATATTGTGTACATTTTCTTCATCAACGCAGTCTCGGATATTCCTTTAAACATTTAGTGACTTTTTTTGATAGAAACTATGCTCGAAACGATGCTAAAGTAGAACGATGGTTTTGTGAACGTTATGGTTATCTCTTGTCTTTAGCTCAGAAACGTAGTGTGAATCAGAATGATGTTGATGTAGAAAAGTGGAAGTTTAGTTTACCTTCCCAACGTTGTCAACCCTGTAAATACGTTCCTGTTTAATATCTTGTTGATTGTTATTTTTTTTTGAAATTTTTATGTTAGAGAAGCTTCTTCTTGTTCATTAAAAAAATGTTGATTTTTTGAAAAAATGGTGTTGTGTGGTTTTTTTTATTGAATTTGAAAAACATGATTATGTTCTATCTCTTTCTATCTATCTGAAGTCACCCCCTCTATCCATTTTTCTCACTATAGATCTGATGAATGGTGTGATGTGTGTTTTTTGATATAAAAAATATGAAAAGTAGTTTCTTTTAGGTCCGAGCACTGGGTTTGTGTTTTTAGGGTAAGGGGTGATGGAGTGCAAAATCCGCGAAGCCTAGAATGACGTCCTAGGGATGACGTCAGACGCGGGGGTAGTGTAAGTCATGATTTTTTTAAGTGTAAGGGATGTTTTCCTTCACGTCCGCGCTTTTAGTATATTAACACAACGCCTTCCCAAGTTAAACTACTCGTTCACTTGTCAAGATGAAGAATACCAGTGAAATCATCCAACAAATTAGAATGCATCTAGAGGTGGCGTGGCACCTCCTAGGGGTAGTAGAAAAGAGGGAGGAAGAAGAAAGGGAAAAGAAGGAGACCATCCAACCTCACCTGATGATGGAAGAAAAAGAAAATTGGGATCCTGAAGCGACTCATCCTCCGTCGACCTTCACAGCTCCATGTCATGTGAGTCGTAAAACATGGAGAGGGAGCTATCCTGCGTGTCGGGCCAAGCCAGGGAGGTGCCCGCACCTCTAGATGAACTCTAAAAATCTCCAACAGCCCTTTTCAGGGCCACCCATTTCACAAGAAAAGATTAATTTTTCCATTCTTGCCTACCCTGTTAAAATTCCCGTACGACCCCAGAGTGCCCCCAATGTTAAATTTCCCGTAGGACCCCAGAGTGTCCCCGCCATGTTAATTTCTCGTAGGACCCCATAGTGTCCCCGCCATGTTAATTTCTCGTTGGACCCCAGAGTGCCCCCAATGTTAATTTCTCGTAGGACCCCCAAGTGCCCCACGCCTGTTCCTCTTTCTCGTAGGACCCCAGAGTGTCCCCACGCCTGTTCCTCTTTCTCGTATGACCCAAAGTGTCCCATGTTAAATTCCCCTAGACCCTATAAATTTTTGACCTGTTTAACATAGGAGACCCCCTAGACCCCCAGTACCCACCTCCTACTACTCTCGACAAACCATGTCAAAAACATAAAATTGTCGATGCAAAACCCTCAACAGTTCAAAGTGAAAAATAGTTTTAGGAAAGAAATATGTTGTTCATCCTTCGAGTTTGAAGATCACTAACTGGTTTGGTGTCTGTGAGCATGAGAGTGGTTGACAAGGGGCCAATTTGAGCTTTGAACTGTATGTGGCGCACTACACAGAGGGTTGAGAATTTTTGATCAACATAGAACATGATGCAGTTCCGAGATTGACTCTGTTCTCTCTTCTGCACTGCCTCTGCAATTCTCCTCAGTTCGTAGTCTGTAGCTCCAGTTGGAAGACACTGTGCCAGATGGAACGATCCTGTGTGACAGCTTCCCAAGACTCAGGGTCAATGTTGAACTGTTTCAAGGATGGCTTGAGGGAATCTTTGAAGTGTTTCTTCTGACCTCCCTGAGATCGATTTTCCTCTCTCAGCTTACCGTAGAAGATCTTCTTTGGCAGCTGCTCGTCTAATATCCTGCTGACGTGGCCGGTCTATCTCACCTGTGATTTCATCAGCAGAGTGTGGAAGCTTGGAATGCCTGCTCGTGTGAGAACCTGAGTGCCCGATTCCTTGTCTGTCATTTTTTATTCACCAATTTCCTTAGGCAGCACATGGTTTAGGTTCATGACATAGCGGCTGTACACCGTCCAGGTTTGACATGCATACAGCAGGGTCGGCAACACAATGCCTTTGTAGACTTAAATTGTTTTTTTGTTTGTTTTTGTTTTGTTTTTTTGTTGCAGACTGATGCATCATATGTGCACGTAGTGTGCTTAAAGCCACACTTGCTTTGGCAATTCTGGCGTTGGTTTCGTTATCGATGTGGACTGCACGTGACAGTGTACTGCCGAGGCAGGTGAACTTGTCCACTGCCTGGAGGGTCTGACCATTCACTGTGATGGTAGGCTCTACGCAAGGCTTTCATGGTGCAGGTTGCCTTTCCACTTGTACAGGTGAACGATGAATGCATCCTTGTGCTCCTGGGGTATAGTTCCTTGAGTACACATTGACTGAAGGAGTTCAGTCAGTTTCTGACTCATGTGCGAGTCTCAGGGTTTGTAGACGTCCGCTGGTATAGCATCTCCTCGAGGTGCTTTGCCATTTGACAGCAGGTAAATTGCTTTCTCAATTTCAGTTGACTTTGGATGGTCAGCAAGTGATATGTTTATTTTCACTTGAGGCAGTCGATCCATTGCCTTCTCATTTTCAGATGATTGATGATTGAGGATGTAGTTAAAATGTTCTGACGATCTTTGTAGTATTTTTCTTTGTCCGTGAACAGTGTGGGAGATGTTCCTGGTGACTGTGGCCCGTATATAATCTTCAAAGCGTCAAAGAACTTCTTCATGTCATTCCTGTCTGCGTAGGACTGAAGCTCATCAAACTTGTTGTTCAGCAATGATTACTGCATTGGACAGTACTTTTGATGTAGTTGAAGGCTGCCTTCTTAGATGATGAAGTGCTGTCTTCTTAGATGATGAAGTGCTGTCTTCTTAGATGATGAAGTGCTGCCTTCTTAGATGATGAAGTGCTGTCTTCTTAGATGATGAAGTGCTGTCTTCTTAGATGATGAAGTGCTGTCTTCTTAGATGATGAAGTGCTGTCTTCTAAATAGGCATTTTGGAGCCCATTATTCTCCTTCAATAGTCATAGTATGTCAGCATCATTCTCATCAAACCAATCTTGGTGTTAACGAATGGTGGGACCGAGAGTTTTGGATGCAGCCAAGCACAGAGTCTCTGTAGGATGTCTAGTTTTTCTAAACATTCTCAAAGTTCACATGAATTGTTACTAGTTTGCTGCACACTTCTTCAACAAAACGCATGTTTCATATTCTCCTGTTGCAATTTGGAGAATGTGAAATCTGCTTTGTCAAAGCCATTTTTGACAAATAACACCTGGACATATTTGGTTATCTGAGCCAGTGGAAAGCAACCCTAGGCGCTGAGCTACCTGTGTGCGTGTCTGCAGCAACGTCCCCAAGTGTATCCACACCTGCTGCTTTTCTACTCGTTGAATGCCACAGGACTTGAAGGAATCTAGTGGACAGAGGAGGATTATGTCATGATTTACGCTTGAGTTGAATATAAGTGAGTGAACGTTGCGCAGAGTCACCCTCACTCTCTTATAGAGGTTTCTCTGAATCCAGTGGCACGACAGACAATGTCGAGACGTCTGGAGACATGTCCGGATGCAATGGATGACCATCTGGTCCTACTGCACCTGAGCAAAAACGATAGTCACGTGCTTGCCGAAAAGATTCTTCACTGTCAGGCGTAAGTGCCAGTCTGATTTTAGTTGATTAGCCGCCTGATCGATGGAAACTGTAAAAGTCCTCGAACAAAAATAGAAGGTAAGTTAATGTGTTCTGTTCTATATCTTGTAGTTCGATCCTTTAGATAATTTATTGGTTTCTTAAAGGGTTTTGCTTTAAAAATAACGTCTGTTGTTGTTATTCTTTTAATTTTTCATTTTATTTTATTTTAATATATATATATATATATATATATATATATATATATATATATATATATATATATATATATTACGAACAATTGTCGTACATAAATGGAGGGAAACAATAAGAAAGAAAGAAACATATTTGTCCGATTGTGCCGTGTTACGATGGTATTTTTAATCCTGTGAAAACATATATCACGTGAATATAAAACGTGTAAAGTAAAGCTCGAAAGGTGTTAACAATGTAAAATAGACTGAAAATTTTTTATCAGTCATAAAAAAAAATCCTTTGGCAGAGGTGAACACGTAAGAACATTCGTTGTTGTAGTTTAAACTATATCTTCTAACATACCTTTACAACGCTCCCAAAACTAACCACACTTTTGCTCAAGTCGGGTTCGGGAGGAGGGTTTGCTCTCCAATTGGGATGCATTCGATGGAACTGAATTCAGATTCGTGAGTAAACACCGATAAGCATACAGGAAATCCTCACTGTAACGAACCTCTCTATTTCGAATTCCTTGATATAACGAACACACATTGGACCCCATAGAGTACTGATACATAAAGAGAATACTTCGTTATAACGAATACCTCTTTATAACGAACGATTTGTATGGACCCCAAATTGTTTGCTATAGCATTTTATGCTCAGTTACTCTTTGAAAAATACTTTTAACTGCCTTGCTCTCATCGGAGTCGTCGTCGTCGTCATCTTCATCATTGTCATCATCATTATCATCATCATCATCATCACTCTAACCACCACCACCCACGTCTACAGTGACGCTAGTGGCGATAGTAGTAGTTGTTGTGTAATTACAGTAGGAGTAGCAGCAGCAGCAGCAATATCGACATCAGTAGTAGTTGATGTTGTTGTTGGTGGTGGTGGTGGTGGTGGTGTAAACGAATATTCAAGAAAATCATTTTATTTTTACACTTTCCCTGATGCTTAAGATATTGGTTATGTGATGTTTCCTATAACTTGACGGAAATTGAAAGACCTCAGATGAGTCAGTTGATACTAGTAAATCTGATCGACTCAGATGAGTATGTTGATACTAGTAAATCTGATCGAAGCAGCATATTTATGAAAGGAACATTATAGATTTGGTTTATTAGATATGGGTATGGGGGGGCTGTTGTTTTTTGTTTTTTTGTTTATTATAAATGGGTTTTGGGGGGCTGGTTTTTTGTTGTTGGTTTTTTAGATATGGGTATTGGGGAGCTGTTTTTTTTGTTGTTGGTTTATTAGATATGGGTATTGGGGATTTTTTTTTTTGTTTGTTGGTTTATTAGATATGGGTATTGGGGGGCTGGGTTTTTTGTTGGTTTATTAGATATGGGTATTGGGGGGCTGGGGTTTTTTGGGGTTTATTAGATATGGGTATTGGGGGGCTGGGGTTTTTTTGTTGTTGGTTTATTAGATATGGGTATTGGGGAGCTGGGTTTTTTTTTTTTTTTTTTTTTGTTTATTAGATATGGGTATTGGGGGGCTGGGTTTTTTTTGGTTTATTAGATATGGGTATTGGGAGCTGGTTTTTTTTGTTTATTAGATATTGGTATTGGGAGCTGGGTTTTTTTTGGTTTATTAGATATGGGTATTGGGAGCTGGGGTTTTTTGGTTTATTAGATATGGGTATTGGGGGCTGTTTTTTATTTCTTGCGCAAAGAGTGCTTTCTTATCTGGACTGTCTTTCCTAGCTTGATACAACAAAGGTTGAATATAATAGGAGAATGGTGTACACAGCACGCACTTTGCAAAGGGAACAGTGTACTGGCGACACCCAAAAACTTGCTATGACACTTCATTTTGAATAGCTCAATGAACCTTATAAAGTTTGCATTTTGATCAAGCATGAAATTCAATAAAATGTCCACCCTTGTAACCCAACAAATAAAACTGAATTAACAACAGACAACTTTGAAAGCTGGCAATTGTGTTTTTTGTGACGTCACGTGGAAAGCAGTTTGTTTTTTTCTGACACTGTTGTATTCACACTCATGAGTCTAAATGGTACGTTCGCCTTGGAGGGCACCAGTACACATTCGCAAAAATACCAGTACACATTCGCAAAAATAGTTCATCGGGACATACTTTTCAAGCTCAGGTGATCACAAACACTTTGTATATATAGTCATGAAATGTGATTTGTGTGTTCACGTTTGAAATCATTACTTATAGCTCAGTTTCCTAGATACTGTTGTATGTCCGATCATGAAACTTGATATGTGCATTCACTTTTATTACTTATGTTAGCACCCATAAAAAAAAGTGTATTGTGGTAATGCCCCCTATGAATCCTTATCTGCTATCGTACATTATCCAGTAATCTTATTACAGGTGATGTCAGTAAATCTTGTTTCTCATTTATTTGTTTTAAATAAATATTTCTAAAAGAAAAAGAAGATAGTTCATGTACGTTTTTCTCGTAGACTCGGCTGCCTTCTAAGAGCGATAATGGAACCAACCGTTATGAATACTTAATAACATGCCAGCGACATTGCATGTTTGTCAAGTTATAAATGCTGCATTCATTTGTACCACAATAAAGAGCATATAGTTGTAAAAGAGGTGATAATCAAGGAAATTCGATATTTGTGGCCTTTAATGATACGTCTGAAACTATTTCCCAGGCATATAGAGTTTTCATGGGATGGGGAATATTTCCATGTATACGCTCATGACTATAGAACGTGACACCAAAATCATTTACGAAACTGTTCTGCATGAACTTTGGTAAATAGAAATATACCAGCTGAAGTATCCCATGACGAGTTTAAATGACCGCTCGTAAATTTGTTCGCTGATCATGAATTTTGAATACATTAAATAATGTATGAGAATGTTCATGATAATGTTAATGACCATGACAATGGTAATGTTAATGACCATGATACTGATGACAATGCACTGTATCTGATCCAACATATGTGCGATATAGAATATGGTACATCAAAAGAGACGTATTTTTCTGGCTCCAATAAACTTTTATATTGATGGTAACACTCTCATTTTCAAGTTTCTTGACTTTAGCTTGTCCAGTTTTGAAAGACCAGCGGCGTATCTTTTAATATTTGCGCAAATGCAAGAAGAAACATGCGCAGACTACAACATCGTGCGCAAACCATACATGTCCAAAACCATACACAAAACTAAGAATGTTCACCGTTGTTACCCACGTAGTCATGCTTTGCATCATCTAGCCATTTGAGCACGATATAACACTGATAAGGGTGCCCATCATAATTCCTCCGAATGATCCAATTCCAATGCTTATTATATCAAAGTAATATGTAACGTACAGCGGAAACCCACAATATCCTCCTAGAGAAGCAGAATTGCTAGTACACGTTGACAGGTTCAGATACCGGTAGAAAAGTTACACTACATTGTTGTAATATCTTCAGAATACTCAAATCCCAGAAACTTCTGATTCATACCATAAAATAGATTTTATAATGGCTTCAAAACTTTTGAACATATCTTTACAAAAACAAACATTTCATACTTTGTTTGATAACTAAATATACATCTAAAAAGGTTGAATTTTCAACTTTTTCTAGGGTTTCCGGTTTTCAACTTGATACATGAACAAATCAAGCTATTTTGTCGCTTAACACACATGTAATTAATATGAAAATATTGTTTTTGACTTTCAATTTTTTTTTAAACCGACTAATAACCCTGTGAACGCGTCCCATTTTAACTTATCAGAATTGTATTTTTTAGATTCTTTTCACCTGCTGTCGCACTTCATTTTTATTTTTGTCAAATAATCAGCCTTTTTATTCTTTCATTCTAGATAAAACAATTTAGTCTCACTGAATAAGTTTTAACCTGTCAGAGTCGAAAGTCTTCTCTTCAAAGGCAAGTGGTTTAAAGGTGGAATGTTTTCTTCAGTCGTACGTTACTATGTGTTACTCTAATATCGTAGGTAAAGAAAAGCTTCAGGTTAACAAATCTAACGTTTTCTTCAGGAGTCTTAGAATATATGAAGTACATATGGAAAATAATATATTGGTGCGAATGCAATGACATTGCTCCTCAAGAAAAGATTGAACACAATAGTAGCTGAACAATGTTGAAAATTAATTTCAATTATTTCGACGGCCAGATATTTCACTCTAATAGAAAATGTATGTTTTAGGCAGAAGACTAACAACCAGTCGAGATCCGTATCGTTTGTCCTGGCAACTAAATGCCATACGTCGCTCATGACAAGAAACATCGATGCTTTTCTAATTATTTCGATCTGCATTTTGCAGTCTGTGCTTTTTTGCCATTATCTCCATGAGCCAAAATTAGGTGTACAGTAAACAAGATTGTCAGATATAATAAAATGTTGCGTTGATAACCTTTTCGAGGTATTGGAAATGTTTACAGTGGAATGAAACTCCACTCTCTTTGCTTTTTATCAGATAGATGCATCTGATAGCGGCGGTCAGCTGTCGTGTTGCGACATTGTTTGCGCCAGACAAACTCAGAAGAGACATTAGATAACAGTGAACCGTGTTTCTGTCAATCGTTCAGCTTTCAGTCAGCACAACTGAGCATAATACAATTTCTTGAACCCAAATTGCAGCACAATGATACCTGTCAAACTTTTCGTCCTAATAATTACCTTTGCCTTGGAAATAAACGGCATAAAAAAGAACATTGATAATTACATTTTAGCATCCAACTGCATATAATTTTGTGATGGCCTTATTTTAATCAAAGAATTTTGGAGAAGAACATTCAATTAGGCCGCATATTAGGCGGGAGTTGGAGCAACAACAAAAAAAATCAAATTCTGCAGATATTACTCCTTTCATGCTTAGCGTCTATGTAACGATACAGAGATCCAGAGACATGTGTTGTTAACTTCTTGTGACCAAATATGTTGAAAATTAGACAACAATAGTCCATTAAAATTCTACTGTCACATACATAGGCGCACGCACAAAGATTGATACGTACACTTTTGCATTCCCTCTTTGTATCTGAATTTGGACACACTATGCAGGAATTAGTCTCGGCTATATACGTGTACCAAAAAACAATGACTCTCTAGTTTTGATAATGAAAGGACCTTATTTATTGAACAGATTTTACAGAAGCTACAGGTCATATACGGTCAAATTTAGTAAAATGCACTTTTTCAGGAAAATAAGGTCGTTACCGACTTTCACGACAGTTTCCGGTTTTCTTGACATAATGTAGTTTTGCAAGATACGTAATAAAGCAGGAAATCATTATTTAAAAAAAAAAAAAAACTAACATCTTTCCATGAAACATTTAATCTAATTTGGGGTGAACTGATTCTCATGTAAAAGAAAAATGAGGTTAAAACCGACGTGTAGAATGGTTAGATAATGCTCCTCATTCTATACTCCCGGATCCGAATGATCTCCATGAACCTCCAATCATCAATCGCGCTATTTGCGGATTACTTCTGGTTTAACTGACAAGGATAAAGATTCAGCGGTCAAGATTATAGTAGAGATCAACGAGGATTCATGCAACATTAATCTAGATTTTAACGAATTTCACTACGGACAAGTACTGGAAAGTCATGCTAGGCGGGTAACATTAGTAAGATATGTTGCTGACAATGTAATTTGTTCTTCCCAATCGTACATTAAATACACGCATTAGTTAATATTCAACTGATTTAAGATCAAGGAGGAGTAGGTTTTTTTAAATCCATCATAAAGCTGTTCTGATGATTATCTACTCTAAGTTTGCTTGGTATTAGCCGAGCTCATTCTCTGTGTCTGTAAACCAACATCGCTCCATTTTTCTTAGTTGCTTTCCAACTGCATTTCGCCGTAATTAATGTTTCCCATCTCTTCACCTCCATTTACACGCCATATTACTTCTCTTTCTCTCTTGTGTCTACCTAATAACTGCTTTGTTACGCAACTATCCACTTGGCGGAGTTTCTTCACGTTAATAGTATTGTCACTGAAGTGCATGTACAAAGTTGCAATTGTACTGTATTTTAAAGTGAATATAGTCAGGATCCCGCTGCCGCGTACAGCATCGCCCATGGTGTATGTTTTGATTCCGTCGAACGTATGCCCCATAGTTAGTTATACTCACTTGGGCAACCGACATACTGCGGCACGTGTAAAGTGTCAGTGTCGGAGCACACTTACATCATGTTTTCCGTCCGTGGGATCCGCCACGGACAAGTATATAGAGTGATAATTTTGTTTATAGTTACACTGCATGGATGCTTTGTCAGAAATTTGTTTTCTTCACGATAGGGATCTTCCAGCTGTAGAGTTATGTAATAATTGTAGACGTTCTTCATTTCTTTCTATCATCTGTGTTTGATAGATAGATTAGTTTGTTACATTAAATATTTCGGAATGTATCCTCAATTTCCATTTGCTCAGACAATTTAATATAGCACAATGCTATCAGATTTAATATAGTCTGTTTCATGCTACACTTGTATTTTTATTTGAATTGACAAGATGAGTCAAATTATGAATGTTGTACATAGTAAATGAGGAGTAGCGTTCTAGCTTTTATAATAGAGTCTCAGGTTATTTTCACTCTGTTCTGTAGAACACGATATCGCAGGGCGAGGGGGGGGGGGGTAGGACTGGGAGCGTGGATCGGCTGACGTCGGTTACAATTTCCTTTTAAATGAAAAATAAAATCACATTGAATATTTTAATAAATAATTTAAAAATAATTAAAACAAAATAGGAAGAACGTGAAAGCGGACGCTCATTGATGAAAAGCTGTATCAACAAACTTAAACGTTGCAATACAGTATACGAGTAAATCTACTCCTAAGTTTTGTTCCTTATCTCTCTTTCTATTCTTTCGTCAGCTTCTTTCTTCCGTTCGTTCGTTCTTTCTTTCTTTCTTTCTTTTCATTTCATGTTATGTAAAAGTTTTTTTTTTTTAAAATGAAATGTGTCCGCCCTGCAGGAACAGTGGACATAATTCACTTTCCGCGGTTCAACATCAAGGTTGACAGATAATATCATTGCAAGCCACGTGCAAAAACCACCAAGATCTTTTCACCCGTGGCTACCTGCGATACGATCTCCTCGTTTCTCATGAATATAAAAAACCTGCTTAACCAATAGACCTTTCTGACATGTCAATCAACCATTCTTTGCACCTACTTGTCTTATCACCTATGGCCAATAGGAGTGCTATTACCTTAGACCTGGTGTTAGTTGCATCAAGCTATATCATGTGGGACAACATGCGGGAAATATTTCCCAAAACCTGGACTACAAAATAGAAAATATATAGTAACTTTGGGCCAAAATATATCAGATTTACTGTTTGGACGTTGCTCACATTTTGCAGATGATTTTCTTTAAGTTAATTTGATATGTCTGTAAAATTCTATATATTTTGGTCCTTAAGAAACGATTTCCAAATGAGCGTAGACTAGGCATAGGACAAATTTCGGAAAGATCCATCATTGCGGGACTGAGTAAAATTTTCTCGGAAAGTTCATCCAACATAACCTTGCATGCTGATGGAGTGAGCCAATCATTTTTTTTTTTTTTTTTTTTTTTTTTTTTTTTTTTTTTTTTTTTTTTGCTTCCAAGCACAATTGCTTATCGATCGATAAGAGGTAATTTTCGTTGATGTATAAGAGCTTTTGTTGTTCTGATGCAGCTCACTCGCATCGAATACCCGAATTTTCGCGCTAAAACTACTGAAAACCTAAATTGTCCAAGATCACTGACCGCATTACCTCCCTTGACTCTTACTCGGTTCTGTGTTTGTGCAACGTCATTCTAGAACGAGGCGAACATCCATTATTGTAAAAGTGTATTGATGGAATGGTCATTTCAATCGAAAATAAAAAATTTTGTGGTCACGGCTTGTGATAAAATCAAAAAGGGGCAATTGTTTTCTTTTTTTGAACATTACATGAGGAAGAAATGCGTGGACAATATTGATAGAGCGAGTTAAAAATCGGGAAGTATCGTTAAACGTTTTGCGAGTTCTGCTCGCTCGAATTTTACTTTCAAGCGAATTTTGAGTGATCAAATCATTACTAATCCCTTTAAACTTTGAAAAGGGGTTTAGGCTCAGGTTCGGCAACAGCTTTAGTGTCACCTTTACTTTAAGATGATATCAGGCTAAAGTGGGAAAGATACGTAGTTTCATTTTTATTGGGTACGTGAATCACAAGAATTACAATTGAAAGCACATATTTTTTTCCCCAATTCCATAATAAGAAATAATTGCAGCAAATATCAAGTAAAATGTGGTGTAAGGTTATATTAGGATTTAAGAAGTAATATTTAAAGGGTGAGGGAGGAGGTTCCCTTGTGTACCATCACAGTTACTCTATATTGTATTCTGAAAGAGTTATTGCAACTAGTCTTGACCAAAAATAGATGGTTGGTATACTTATTTTCTCTTTGTGACTTACATGATATAAAGGTTAGAAAATATATAGAGGATATCTACGTTTTTTTTAGTAGATAGAAGGAAATACTTAATTACACTCGTGACAATACAAAATGTTTTCACTTCACTCGTGAAATATTTCTTTATATGTACTCAAAAGAAGTAAATGTTCTTTTTATTATATATTTTTAAGGCAAACGCCGTCGATTTGCATGGATTTTCTTCTCCATTTTTTGTCAGTGCGGTTACCGGCTGCATTACTACATCGATAAAAAGAAGTTTCAAAATTTTACAATAATTTTAGGACAGCGACTTTTTACAAATTTTGCTTGTACAGATAATTCTTACAATTGTGTATTTTGTCAAATTATTGACCGTTTTCATACGAAAATGAAGATTTTTGTTTTCGTTAACACATATCTTGACAGATTGATACAGTGAACATTGTTGGGGTGGGGTTCGTGTAGAAACATCAGAGAGAGGTCGTATCCAACAGACTTCAGGGAGTAACGTCTTTAAACAAAAGATTTTAATTATTGTGAGTTTACTTGTAAAGACTTTGGTTCTTTATTTTGTCCATTTCTGCATTCAAACGTGAATTTGTGTGACCTTGGTAAGCTTGCAGTCTAGTTTAATAACAGACGCTGCACCCAAATATCGATTGTCACTTAATTTCGGTTTGCAATCAGCACTCATCAATACCCGATTTCTCCATCACTTTCAAACATGATTATGATTGTGATGAGAGTTCAAATCGCTACTTAAACATTTTTATTATTATATTTAGTCAAGAGTTTTTTTCCTTGAAACGTGTACCGTTTGTCGTAGAGTGTAACAGGTGTATGATACTGTTTGGGTGACACTGAATATCAGTCACTGACATATAGCAGTATTCAAGTGGAAAACTAATTATTAAAAAGTTAATGCTTGAAGCCTACTTTTTGTTGTTTGAAGTTCTTTTCTATGTATTTCTTGATGGCGCCTCCTCATTGATTACATAAATCATTACTAGAGGGTCTAGAGAGAGAGAGAGAGAGAGAGAGAGAGAGAGAGAGAGAGAGAGAGAGAGAGAGAGAGAGAGAGAGAGAGAGTAATGTGAGACAGCAAGCATAGTTCTGGCGACCATAACAATAGAATAGATCTGGCATCAAGTGCAGGCAGTGTGCGAGGGGGGGGGGGAGAGGAGATGGATATGGAGAGAGAAGGAGCAGAATAAAAAGAAAATGAAATAGGCCTTAATATGGAAAAACAGGTTTGAATGACATACATACGGACAGATATATTTTGTAAATGGGAAAATAAAGTAGTTCCAAAAGCGACATCGCCACTGTGGCGATAAAAGTAGTATCGCCACTGTAACACTTTTTTTTATCCACTGATATATTTCAACATTTCATTATGAAATATATAACTAATATAAAGATTTCGTCATTATAGGTGTGATTTTGTTATTATTATTTTTTTAGCGATTGATAGCTATATTGACTGTAGGTGTAGCGTTAGTCCTTTCAATTCTTAAACTTTCACAGACTCACTGTTCATTCCATAGCATGTAACCTCCACTTAAGTAACTTATATGTTCCCCTCATACGTCACTTCCCCGCATGTATTGGGAAAGGCAATGCCTATCGCAACTTTTGTGACGGTAATATTATTAAACGCAATAGTTCGTAAACTGTGCAATATAATTCTATAAGAACAATGAAATTTGGAGTTTTCATTCATCAATTTGTGAAGTATCATATTTTAGGAATCTAGATGACTAAGAAAATGCTGATACTACCATCTGATGTTTTTGTGTTACTTTTGGCTCATATTTGTAAGGCGTGGTATCATGGTTATTCTATTATTTGTAATCATCTTTATATTAATAGATCGGGGGCGCCGGTGTGTGGGATATTTATGAATATACAAACACATTGTTTAAGATAGTGAGAAGATGGTGGGATAAATGTTATACAAGTTATTTATCTCATTTCAGCTTTTCTTCCAAGGCATTCATATTCCAGCAAAGTTTAAATATTTTCTTCCTTGCTTAATCAAGCTGACTGACATTTGAACACGTTTACCTTGTATCCAGAGGACCAGAAATCGGACAAATCCATCTAATATAGGCAAAGAACGAATTAAGTAGTTGACTTCATCTTGTCAAGACATTTGAGTTCAACGCTGTTTTGCGGGCTTTCATTGTCCTTTGAACAAAATCGTGAAAACAAACATCTGGTTTGTAGCGTGAAAATAATTATTTCTTTCTTTGTTTTAGAATATAATATCAGCAGTAAAGTATATGGAATCAGCTGCCTACTCCAAATTTCAACAATAAAATATCTGCACTAAAGCAGTTTGTATATTCTTTCTACCATAAACACTGCTGGTTATAAGATAAAGCCAGCCAGATATCGTGTTGCAGTATTGTTTGCATATGAAAGATGCAAGAAAAACATTGGTATGGCGCATTTAAATTTTGGAATGATTGGTGCGATGAAAATGCCTTCCATTATTTGAAATCACTTTCCTGAATCTGGTATATGGAGCTATGGCCTAAAACCCCCAAAACCTTCTATGTAATAAACATAACCAAACGAAACCCAAGCATTCTAAATATTTCCGCTACTATGCATTGTCAAGTCGTGTTAGACACGATTGTTAAATGTCACCCTCAAGTCTCTTGTTATTGACGATTACATTTTCAAGTTATTCGTATAGATCGAATTCTTTATTCCAAATATTTAAAATAAACTAGTCTGGATTATCCGAAACAGTTATTTGCCATCCATACTTTTGAATGCACAGCAGCACAGGTGTAGGATGGGACCAAACACGGTGTTTCTATCTTGCAGGTCCGTTATTGCACCAAAGATGAAGAAATAAAAGCTTGCATAGAATTTTTTTTAAAATTCTTTATGAGAATAATATAGTTTATAGCTCGTATTATGAGTTGATGATTTTGGTTCTTTGGATGGAATTCATCCACTTGTCGTCTCTATATGTCTCAAATGAAGGAGAGTGTGCTTGGAACAGCACCGAGTGGTGTTCTGATTTAACAGGTCCATAGAGAATGCTGTCATCAGCAATAGTCTAGTAGCAGACGAGATTAATTGATTAATTCCGGTAAGCAATCACGAATGTAAGGAAAAATAAAGGGGTAAGAGTCATCTTTGCGGAACTCCAGAAGGTTTCTGCCTTGAAGACTGGCTAAATCCATCTGAGTTCGTTTGCCCATCACGCAGTGGTGTTTAAGGTTGTATAAGAGACGCTCATGTGCAATAGTGTTTAATGTACTTACAATGACTAATAGGACCTCATCAATCTGTCCTCTTATTGTCAGATTTATAGCCCTATTTTATTCCTATCTTTAGAGTGCACGTGCAGAATAAAAGGTCGACCTTGAAAACAAGTTCTTTTTACATCTAGTGTTTGTAGAAAATGACTTCTATTGTTATTTAAATGATGGGCACACAAACGAAACTTTTCACCGATATCTCAGTCTCCATTCAAAGGTTTGATATGAACATTATCATAAGCAGTGATTAGCAACAGGATGCATCCCTCTGGAAGAACATAAGCAGGTTACGCTTTTAAAAGACGCGTAGACGAATTACTTTGCTTTTTATAGAAACAATGCAGCAAAAGGTTCTAGATGGTCTACCAGCAATTTCATTTGTAATTATGTTAACCATGTCAAAGTACTTGTATGAGATGTCTTTTTTACAAATATACAGAACCGGTTTAACCACTAGGCAAACTATGCGGTCGCCTAGGGCGGCAATATGTGGGGGAGGGTGTGCAAGGCTGAAGGTTCGCCTAGAGCGCCAAATACCCTTGCGCCGGCCCTGCAAATATAATCCCTGTATATGTGGTAAAAGTTCTATTTATGTGCTATATAAACATGAATCGAGCAATAGCTGTTTATAACTTCAAATTCAAGCAATGGAGATGTGTGCCACTATTTTTAATGTTATACGTCTACTGCAATTTTGTAAAAGATGTAGTGTAGACAATGGTCAAATAAAGAAACGAATACAAAATGTTTTAACATTCATTAGGTCACCAAAGACCAAATTGTAAATTTCATTTCTTACTCTACACAATTTCATTGCTAAGTATTCATGACTCAAACATATGACTGCCAAGTACCTAGGGCAACAGTTAATGTCCATTTATAATGACTTGTAATTTCCATACCAAAGAATGAACATATAGACATGATTCACCAGTGCAAGATACTCAGATTGCAAGACATCGATACAAATAACATATAGACATAATTCACCAGTGCAAGATACTCAGATTGCAAGACATCGATACAAATAACATATAGACATAATTCACCAGTGCAAGATACTCAGATTGCAAGACATCGATACAAATAACATATAGACATGATTCACCAGTGCAAGATACTCAGATTGCAAGACATCGATACAAATAACATATAGACATAATTCACCAGTGCAAGATACTCAGATTGCAAGACATCGATACAAATAACTATACTACAGAGGTTTTCTACAATATTCTTCTGCTGCTCATACGAACATACTTCATCTTCAAAAATGTCTGAATAAATTTACCTCCTGCTCCTGATTTCGTACATAACCAGATTTTATCAGAGAGAGACAAGCAAATTTACAGCTTGCCAGATTATTTGCCCACGACAGATTCCAAAGGAGAAAGTAATGGAAAGGTGGCGTCTACTCTTAGTTACGGAATAATTGATCCTTGGAAATGGCTTAAAATCTGCAATAATTGGCCAGTATGAAAAGTCGATGGATATTAGGAGACGATCTGTTCATTTACGAAACAAATGTCATGCACAGCGTAAGAAAATATTCTTTTTTGAAAATTATCATGTTTCCCGTTGATTGTTTGTTTGTTGTTGTTATTGTTGTTGTTTATTTATTTATTTATTTATTTATTTATTTATTTATTTATTTATTTATTTTTTTTTTTTTGGGGGGGGGGGGGGGGGCCATGAAGAGATTCAACAGGCAAAGCTGTGCTAAAACAAATGTGTCTCTACATTTTTTCCAGGTACATTTTGATGAGCATGCTTCAAGAGGTAATGAGAAACTTCATTGTTAGCGACTTGCAAAGTCACAAGTGATACCAGTAAATATTTTCACTTTACGGATGCTCTTTTTTTCTGAAATCAAGGAAAAATATATCGGTTTACTATACGTTTACAAACGAATTAAAAACAATCAATCATAATGGATGCTCCAAGGTTGTACGTGTGTTTGACATCAATAAATTATTTCCCAATTTTATATTTGATCGAAAATACATCCTTTATAAATATTTTTTTGGTGAATCAAATGTATAAACTTTTCAGTGCTCAAAGATCATTTTTTTCAGACCCAGGCCGAGGGCAAGTGGCTTTAACAAATCACTTGTCCTGACTCAGATTCCACTTGCTCCAAAGATCCATATTTTTTGGCTATTATTTTGACACAGCGTGAAAATGTCTATATTTGAAATAAATATTTAAAACAATAAATATACAAATATTTTAAATATACTCATTTTATGTGTTTATTTGTCTCTCAAATAGTAGTGTGTTTCAGAAGAAAAAACATTGTGTGACATTGTCTTCTACAATTTTGATTTGATTTGATTTCATTAAAAGGAATATTTTCTCTGTCTTGATATAAACCAGTACTCAGTGCCAAAATAGTTTATGCCTTAGAGTGTTTACAAACAACACTTATGTCTGACTGTATCTTCTCTCATTTTGATTTCAATTCACTTAAAGCATTGTCTTCCTCGAGGCCGTGATGTCAACCAGTGTCCAACTTTTCTGTTTACGTCCACCTTGGTGATTCGATTAGCAGAGTTGATGGTTATAAGTATGTAAAGTGTGTCAGATTCACTTTATACTTTTGATATAGTTTATTAGACTGAACGCCCTCGTTCACATTCTATTGTAGAGGGGCTCACAACTAACAAGAATTCCAGAACCTTCACCATTTTGTATTTTTTTTTTCTTGGGGGGGGGGGAGGGAATTGTTTTATTAGCAAATCATTTGTGATGAGTGCGAGACGGATTAGGTAATAAAGACTAAACTCAAAGACCTGTTAAAAAACAGGATACAGTCAATCATAACGTATTTTCTATTATGGTTGCGTAAACGTTAATGTTAGTAGTATTGGTTACCTGATTGATTGATTGGGTTACCTGATTAATTGATTGATTGATTGATTGATTGAGTGAGTGAGTGAGTGATTGCTTGCTTGCTTGCTTGCTTGATTGATTGATTGATTGATTGATTGATTGATTGATTAATTGATTAATTGATTGATTGATTGATTGATTGATTGCACAACTATTTATTCTCCTAAAACCTCTTTGAGTTAAATGCATCTTATGGGAACAGTATGGTGCAAGTGGAGCGTTAAGTTTCATGAGAAGCAGCTCGCTTATATCGAAGTTTCAAGGACCCAAAGAATGACAAAGTGCAATTATTCTGTAAATTTACATTAAAATTTGACCGACAAATCAAACTATTTTAAGAAAAAAACAAGCAGCTTGTGGATGCAATATTTTTGAAAATTGTGCAGAAATAATGCGGCGTATATTAGTATTTGAGTTTAATTTCTGACGTGTTGACAATGGCATGGTATTCATTCACAGAGTAATGTATGGATTTACGTAAAAATACAAATGTCATGCACAATTATTTGGTCTAACTTGGCACTTGTATCAATTACTGAGTGAAAAAGGTATAAATACTGACAGACACTAATTACATACTTGTTCTAAATATCCTGAAAAAAATATGAAAAAGGTCAGTACATATGACCTTAGATCTTCATTGCACGTTTTACATCTTTTCAAGCATCCGTATTTTTTTTCCGAAAGAATTTTCGGCTTGGTTTGGTGTTTTACAACACAACAACACACGCAGATTATTTAGTGCCGAAGCAATTGGAATAGTTCGCCAATACTAGGCGGGTCAGTCCGCTTGCTCACTTCTTTGTTTTTGTCCTATTTGTTTCCAGTATATCTGGTATTTCCTGTGTTTCTTCCCCGGTCTGGCATTTTAACAATATATGTCGGTACAATTAATCGAATAAAGAACGAAACTAAACTTTTCGTATGGTGAACTAACTGCATTAGCTGCACGGACCGGTATGCCTTACCCGTACTCTACACTGCACCGGCCATATCGTATGTTGACTTACTTGTGCATTTTCAGGTATTCTGAAATACACCTAATATATGTCAAAACGTTATATACACCCATCACTCAATGGCAAACACACTTACAGAGCTTTCATATACAGAGAATAGCAGCGAAACAAAAGAAGACTTGAATTTACCTATTTTTTACCAGGGCATTTTACACACCACATATTACAAGGAAGTTGATAATTGAAGCGAAGGCTATAACAGGATGGTAAAGATGGTGTGCCACAATAAAGAATAGTAATATTATCCCCCACCCATACCTGGTGTCCTCTTCAGAATCTATCTTGTATTGAGGGATGTAAATGTCGTATTTCTTTAGGAGATACTATAAGATGTGCATTGAAGGAGAGTTGGTGGGAGGAGGAAGAGTTTGCGTGTGTGTGTATTTTAGAAATCATACAGCTCACTGATTATCGAGAGTGTGTGGTATATTTTACGGTTTTGATTTAGATGATCGATATTGTCAAATGTTCAAACTGTATGAAGCTGGTGAAGAATATCAAAATCCCATATTAAAAAATGAACGCAAAGAAATTGTATTTATTATAACAAAAACAGTTTATTCGCATGCAAGTTCTTGTAAACTTAAAAGTTACTGCAACACAAATAAATAATTATCTCTTTTGAAAAGGAGTTATCTCAGCTGGGTTAACAAGACACTTTGTCCGTAACCTAATATTTTGTTATATCTCCATGGATAAATATTGTTTTTGTCTTTCCTGAAATGTTCGGTTTTAACATATATTTGTATAACACTATTTCTCTGTTTATCATTCATCTTAAACACATAGAAGCTACTGTACTCGCCCAATAGATCTTCGACTATATACATACATTTCTTAATAGAAATATTAAGTATGAGGCGAATAATGCGACTGCGCTCCTAGCTTTTGCAGCACTAATCAAAGTTAAGTAGAGACGTAATATACCATACAAATGGATTTTTCGAAGCTTTGTATATTTTTCTTCTAATTTCTATGCTGCTAGTCTTTCCGCTAAAATTAACACGTTAAGATTTACCTGTGCCACAGACTGCTACTAATTGATCCCTTTAAACAGTAATTCCAAATTCTACCTCATGAATATATTATCTTTACAAGTACTGGTGCTGTAATCATACAGTTCGATGGAAATAAACTTACCAATGTGCATTTTATCTGATGCAAAATGTGTTGTAATAAATTGCTATTCAGTAAGTTTCTTTTAGAAAAAGTATTAAGTGGAATCTCAAAAAGTTATTTTGTATCAGTGTACCAATAACATATTGTTTGTTATCAACAAGATAATTGTAATGTTTACAAAAATTCATGCCCAGTTTTAAATAGATCTAAGTTTAAAATAGATCTTACTGAGATGTTCCTAATATAGAGAATAGCAGAGGCGTAAAAAAAGACCACAATAATCTAAAAAGTAAACAAGCTATACAAAATGTCATAAAGTATAAAGTAGATATAGGGCAAAAATCATTAAAAACAGAAGCAACATAACATTTAAATTGCTAAAGAGTCAGTTACCTGTCTACGGCCTTGAATTTCTATCTGATGAAGTTTCTTTGAGAGCTTCTCTCTTGCTGACGCCTGAGGAATTTAAAATTATGATGATTGGACTTGAGCCAATGATTTAAATATGCCATTGTAGTGAAATTTAGTGACTATCTCCATAAATTGTCTTGATTTTAGTTCTTATAAAAGGACTTCTTAATAGAAGGTAAGTAATATATTTTTTTTTAATTTAATGATGAAAAAATGCCACAGATTATTACATCTTTTTGAAAGAAATACTAAATAAACGCCTTCAGTATGCTTTTATGTTTTCTTTCAGATATGTTCGACATTTTTGCCAAAAAATGACATTGTTGGAAGATAATTAAATTCATTAGGCAAATGACCTCACTTTTTAGCCGAATAATAAAGTCAGGATGTTTGCATGTAAGGTGTATTGGCAACTTATGACAAACTTAAAAATGCAAATATTGTTTCTGTGTTTTGAATTTGCGTCACATAACCTCTGGCCCAATATTTGTAAATATTCAATTAATAACCTAATCACACTGCACTGCTTCATAATGAACGACACGTGTGTCCAAAAATTATTCTTGTTTTCAAGGTTGCAATTTTAAATATTCTCCTAGCGTGTATGTGATGACGTCAGAATCTTCTGTCATAAAGATGACTGTTGGTGACATGCACTAGTCTAATAAAGATGACTGTTGGTAAAACGCACTAGTCTCATAAAGATGACTGTTGGTAACACGCACTAGTCTCATAAAGATGACTGTTGGTGACACGCACTAGTCTCATAAAGATGACTGTTGGTGACACGCACTGGTCTCATAAAGATGACTGTTGGTGACACACACTAGCCTCATAAAGACGCATATGTTGTGAAAGATAAGTTCTTCTTTTCTCCATGGGTTGTATATTGACACGAAACGGGTTCATTTTAAAATGACTCCTAGATATCAAAAATGAGCATATAATAAATAAGTTACTACATTTGAATTAGGAAATATGAATCAGTTTTATCTGACCTGAATAAGCTGATCCTAGTTCATAGGATGGTTCTAAATCTCTCTCAATTTCTGGTCTTTCATATATGTATTATCACTTCATTAAATAGCATTACATGTCCACCAAAAACTGTATTCAAATAGAAATTCGTATACTTCATCCTGCCAGAAGGTCATCCAAGGCTTAAACTGGTACCAAGAAAGTTCCTTAATCGAGTACGCAGACTGTCACTACCAAATATGATACGCGTACTTTAAAGCGTGATTGCTCGAAGTACTGACTTATTTGGTGTGCTCAAATACTTCCATCCCGACCCCTTCATTTAACTAGTATCGAAAGATCGTTACAGTCGAAATACTTGATATACCAAATACGATGAACTTTATCCATGCTGTTAATATGACATTGTAGGCACACACACATACATGATTTATAAAGATACATTTTAAGGACTTTTCTTAAAGTTCTGTCAGTCTAGAACAAATTTTGAGGCAAGACCAGAACTTTCGATCTAACTTGTGCACTAAATAGCTTTTACATCTCCAAGTTTAATTTTTTTTTAAAATGCCAATTAACCGAGAAATGATTGGATTGGTTCAAATTGTCATACATGATAACAGTTGTCAACATAATTTATTTTACACACAATGAATATAGCAAATCAATCGTTTATCCATCGGAATTTTGCAACTGATCTCTAACAACAAATTAAGCCTTTTCTTTGACGTTGATACTAAAATTAAAATTTGACCTCTGGCCCAATATATTTCAATGCTCATGGTTGAGTTCGATATACCACAGTATCAGCCGTATGGGTATTGGTCAAAGACGACCAACATAATCTTAATGCCAGTCTAAGATGATACACATTATGCCAGAGTACATGATGTAATACTAACTGCCTCGCCCCCCATCCCCCCTTGCCAAAGTTACGTTAGGACGTCTTATAAAAGAGAGGTAAATTTGGACACTAAATGTCAGATTTCATAATTTTTCTTCTTTGATCGAAAAGCTCTATTCCGTGCATAATTTTATAAATTTCTATCCGATACCATTTTAGTTCTTATATTCAACATGATCCCCGTTGTTAGTCAGTTTTCTCCTCCTTCGTATACCGATGACAATTTTTGATTTGTATAAAAGGATGATTCGATCACTGTAAAACCTTCAGGGAAAATCTATCTGATGGACAACCTTAATCCTGTTTTTCTCATCGCATCGTAAACCGTACCACGCAAGGGTGTAATTTATCGCAACGCTAACTCGTCCGGACAGAATACTTTACATAGTTTGATAGTTCTTCGCACACAAATAGAGCCGGCTGATCCATAGAAGCCAGGAAGACGTGGAAACAAACTAGGATTGATTAGTTTTCTCTTATCCTATCTGCAACATCCCTCCACTTGATACAAAACTTTAATGCGTGTGATAATTGATATAGGACGCCCCTGATATTATCAACTGACCTGCTTCGGTGCAAAACATTCAATCAGGTAATGTATTATGGTATACTTCAAACATCACATATAGAATCCTCGAGAATGGTAATGAATTGGAATCGGACATTCTGTTTACAAACCGGCTTACAGGGCGCAGACCAATAATACATTTTTCATACAATACAATCTAAATGTTTATCAAAGTAAATTATTTTGAGCAATATTTGCCGTGATACACTAGACATGGACGCCTACATCTTAGTGAGTGCAAATACACCCTACTCGACGGTATCGCACCAGGTTGTCACGGGATACAAGAAGAGAATAAAATACATATTACATTACTCGTGCGAGTCCAAATAAGAATCTGACAGCTTTGATAAAAGATAATTATAGATAAATTTGGATACTTAAATCATAATCCATGGTCTGATCCTGTGTGTTTATATTCCCTATCTTCATCTCTTTAAGACTGGTAATTTGCTACAATACCAATAGAACAGTTTACAGTGCCGCATTACGCAAGTCTAGAACTATAATCTAGGTTAAATGACAATGAGACGGGGTCAACTTGTGAGCAAACAATGCATGGTAGCAGTTGGTTTACTCCCAACTGAATACGACTTCGGACTTATAAACTGGTGTATAATTATCACTATCTATACTAGTCCCACTCAATTATGTCGAATTACCACCATGACCCTCTATCAAGTTTTCTTGCCTTTTTATCGTACGTCGACTAAAAACCAATTTAGGCTTAGAAAACTATACTTTTAGTGAGGAATGTCATCTTTGTCATACAATTTGCTTCACTATAATTTCATTGTATTCGTTTCATTGGGTAAAAATACTCGCAGACACTCAATACCCCAATTTCATACAAGTTAAAGTTTCGTACAGTTTATGATGTACAGCTATACATTTTTGTCGGACAATATTATTCTCAACAGCTAAAGCATTTCAACATTTCTATCAAACTCTGTGAAAAATTCCAAAGGGACAAACTAATTTAAGCAAATATCCCCCCCCCCTTTTTTTTAGAGGCCAATTTGAGATGAATTTTTATGTAAAGCTTGCTGTACAAAACACTTTGCTGGGCACATGATGAGCAGGCCACTACGACAGTGGTATTGAGTCATGTTCGACCAATCGGTAAGTAGCACTGTTAATTCAAACCTTAATAGGGGCTTCGCTCCTTTTTTTTTTTTTTTTCTATGTACTGGCTCACTCTAAGGCGAACATTAATGCTCAAAATGTATAATACCCTAAAATCACTAGACCGGCAAGAATTTATTTCACAAATTCAAAAAATTACTAAATCGATTTGACTGGTTATTATAAGTAATGAAATATTGATTACTGGCTTTTACATTTAAACAAAGGTTCCAAAGTAAGCAAGACAGTGCGATGTAGGCGTAATGTTAGGCATGCAGATTGAAAGGTCAGTGGTTCAAAACTCGACAAAGGTGAAAAAATGTATAGATAAAAGGACTGGACAGTGACATATTTCCAGATTCATTCGACCGTTGACACGTGGGTAGATTAACTGCTCATAAAACGAAGACTTGTATGTATACAATAAACGATTACTATTTCTGGATTAATTGGACCTTTGACAGATGTTCACGAATTCTTGCTGATTAAACAACGACATATATATATATATATATATATATATATATATATATATATATATATATATATATACATATACAATAAACTATGACGTATAAACACAATACAATATACTGTATAATTGTATAATAATTTGAATTTGTTGAGCACACCCTAAATAATGGCACAAAGCTTCATAATACTAAATTCAACATTTTTCAGAGATGTGATAGAAGTATTTCGTGAGATTAGCACAAAAGTATCAATGTAGGTATCTAGTACAAGTTTCGATTAGATAAAAGTGTAGTCAAAATTACTTGTTTACAAGAATAGTATCCACGACATTAAACGTGTTAATTGTTGATTTCAAACACCAAAATAGATACTTCAGTGTTTCAGAAAAAAATGAAGATTTACATGTTACTTTCAATCTAATATTGAAATAAGCAGCATCATCCCTGAAAGCAAGATGGTTAAATCAGTTGTTGTTGTTGTTCGTCCTTCGAGTTCGAAGATGACTATGACATCATTAACTGGTTTGATTTCTGTGAGTACGTGAGTGGCTGATCAGGCCAATTTGTGCTCTGAACTGTCTGTGGTACACTTGACAAGAGACTGCGCTTGGGTTTCCTTTAGCAATAGAGACGTTCTGAGATTTACGCTGCTCATGCTTCTGCACTGCCTTTGCAGTTCTCCTCTGTCCAGTCTGTAGCTCCAGTATGGATGAGACTCCGCCAGGTGGAGAGATCCTGTGAGAGATCTTCCCAAGATTCAGGGTCAATGTTGAAGTGTTTCAAGGATGACTTGAGGGAATCTTTGAAGCGTTACTTCTGACCACCCTGAGATCGCTTTCCCGCCTTCATCTCACCATAGAAGATCTTCTTTGGTAGTCCCTCTTCTGACATCCAGGTGACGTGCCTGCCCATCTCAACTGTGATTTCATCAGCAGAGTGTGGATGCTTGGAATGCCTGCCCGCGTGAGAACCTCAGTGTATGGGACCCTGTTCTGTCATCTTATCCTCATCAGTTTACTCAGGCAACCCATGTGAATTTGGTTCAGCTTCTTGGCATGGCGTCTGTACACCGTCCAGGTTTCGAAAGCATAAAGCAGGTTCGGCAACAAAGTGGCTTTGTAGACCTTAAGTTTTGTTTGTAGACTGATGAATCTGCGCTCCCACACATTTGCACGTAGTCTGCCAAAGGCCACACTTGCTGTAGCAATTCTGGCATTGGTTTCATCATCAATATGGACTGCACGCTACAGTGTGCTGCCACGATAGGTGAACTTGTCCACTGCAAGGAGGGTTTGGCCATTTACTGTGGTGGTTGGTTCTACGTAAGGCTTTCCTGGTATACATCAATGTTACAACAGTACAAAACGAAGAAGGAATACCTGAAGCACACGATTTGGGAAAATACACAAATCTGTATTTGGCTAAATTTACAGTACAGTTTATAGGTCTTATAAACTTCACAAGGTGAATCAAGAACAATTTTAAAAAGAAATATAGTTGATAGAGGAAAAGCTCGATTTAAAACAACACATGAAGATTCAGTATATGAAGTAGCTTTTTTGATTGAACCATAGGAAAGGGAAAACTTCGACATAAATCTACAATAATTCATACTTTTGAAGGATTGGAGAAAAATTGAACATAGAGTAGCTGAAAATAAAAGTACTTGTTTTAGACGGTCATCCTGATGGCATCTGTATAACACCTAAAGACAATTTATCAGGCCTAAAGTATCCTCTGTATGCATTTATTTAATTTTAAATGGTTGACAACGCACATTATTTAAGATATCGCTACTACAATCCTTACAATCCAGTTGTTTACATAAATATCAGGACATGGTGGCAACAGATAAAGAAATATCTAAAGAGTGAAAACCTCAAAAGATACAGCTGATAAGGAAAAAGATTTTACAAAAAATGTTAAATATTTGCTGGAAAAGGACAGCAACTTAGTCGGAGAAAAAGGCATATGTAAGGAAAAATCTAAAGCCTAGAATGTGCAAGTATTTCACTCAAAATGAAAGCAGGCATCAGTGTGCATAACTCCAGTCGAAACAATCACAAAGGAAAACAGATGAAAGGTATGGATCAAGCTATTTGGTTACTTAAAAACTGATACATTTGGAATGTCCACATTCAAATAGGGGAATTGTTTAACAGTCTGGAACCAGCTCAAACCAATATGCCCTTAAAATAAATGGAGGAAGCAAAATACATAGAAGTATTTAGGAGCACGAACAGTCTGAACTTTTGAAAGATAATGAGGTACTAAAATGTGAAAGTAGATATATACAAAAATCACAATCTCCTTAACTCCATTGTACCTCCCTCAGAAGGATCTGAAAGGATCCTGAAACTTCGGCTTGAGACATCAACTGGATTGATTAGCCTGATCAGCGCCAACACTAACAAACTCCGCGGAAGTTAAAGACCAGTTTTACGATGATCTCAGTGCTACAATTGGAGAAGTCCCCTCGCAAGAGCCACTGTTCATCCTTGGTGATTTCAATGCCAGAATCGGTGCTGAACATGGCTCCTGGCCAACCTGCTTGGGACATTTTGGGAGGGGGAAGATGAATGAGAACGGCCAGCGCCTCCTTGAACTCTGCTGTCACCACAATCTTGCCATCACCAACACCTTCTTCAGGACTAAGCCAGAGCACAGTGTGTCCTGGAGACACCCCATGTCCAAGCATTGGCATCAGCTCGACCTTATCCTGACAAGACGCTCTAACCTCAGCAGTGTAAAGATAACGCGCAGCTACCATAACGCAGACTGTGACACTGATTATTCTTTTGTATGCAGCAAAGTGAAGCTCCAGCCAAAGAGACTGCATTGTGTCAAGAAAATGGGAAGACCTCGAATTGACACAAGCAAGACCTGCCAGCAAGATAAGGTGCATGATTTTGTCAGAATTTTGGAAGAAGCCCTCCCCGGCGCATCCAAAACATACACCGATGAAAAATGGGAACATCTTAGGGACACTATCCACACCGCCGCAATTTCAGCATTCGGCATAAAGCATGGAAAATCAAATTACTGGTTTGAGACACACTCAGAACAAATGATCCCTGCTATCGAGGAGAAACGACAGGCATTTGCCGTCTACAAAACCACACCAACTGAGAAGAACATGCGGGTCCTCAGGATAGCCCGTAACAAAGTTCAGCGAACTGCACGGCGTTGTGCGAATAATTTCTGGCTTCAACTCTGCTCGCGGATTCAGACCTCTGCCGATATAGGTGACATAAAGGGCGTGTACGATGGTATCAAAGTGGCTGATGGACCGACGCAAAAGAAGACTGCCCCGCTGAAGACTACCACCGGCAATATAATAACGGACCGTACGAAGCAGATGGAACGTTGGGTGGAGCACTATTCTGAGCTCTATTCAAGAGAAAACAAGGTCAGTCAGGATGCCCTAAACGCTGTGGAGTGCTTACCAACCATGGACGAGCTTGATAGTGAGCCAACACTCGAAGAACTCAGTCAAGCGCTAGACGAACTTGCCCCCGGAAAGGCCCACGGAAGAGATGGCATATCAGTTGAAATCATCAAATGCGCCAAGGAAACCCTTCTCACCAGAATACACGAACTCTTCTGCAAATGCTGGAAACAAGGCTTAGTACCACAAGACATGAAGGATGCCCTTATTGTCACTCTCTACAAGAATAAAGGCGACAGGAGTGACTGTAACAACTATCGTGGCATCTCCCTTCTTAGCACCGTGGGGAAGCTCTTTGCTATGGTGTTATTGAAGAGACTCCAAGTGCTTGCTGAAAGAGTCTACCCAGAGTCACAGTGCGGGTTTAGGGCCAAGAGATCCACCACCGATATGGTATTTTCCCTTAGGCAGCTGCAAGAAAAGTGTAGAGAACAGGGGAAACCACTCTATGTTGCCTTCATTGATCTCACCAAGGCCTTCGACCTTATTAGCAGGGAGGGACTCTTTAAGATCCTGATAAAAATTGGTTGTCCACCCAGCCTACTCAGTATTGTGAAGTCCTTTCATGAAGACATGAAGGGGACCACTATGTACGATCGCTCCATATCTGAAGAAATTCAACGTCAGAAGCGGTGTGAAGCAGTTGTGTCTCCTTGCCCCCACGCTGTTCAGTATTTTTCTTTTCCATCCTGCTCAAGTATGCCTTCGGACCATCCGCAGAAGGTATCTACCTTCGCACTAGATCAGACGGGAAGCTTTTCAACCTTTCCAGACTTAGGGCGAAAACGAAAGTGCAGGTGAAATGCATTAGGGAATTCATATTTGCTGACGACGCAGCAGTCACAACCCACTCAAAGGAAGATCTCCAGCGACTCATGGATCGTTTTGCAGATGCATGTAGGCACTTCGGGCTCACCATCAGCCTAAACAAAACGCAGGTGATGGGACAGGGTGTTGATGATCCTCCATCAATCAACATTCAGGACTTTGAGCTACAGGTAGTTCATGAATTCGTGTACCTGGGGTCAGCAATCACAAACAATCTTTCCCTTGAGAGCGAATTAAATAGGCGCATCGGGAAGGCTGCCTCCACACTCTCCATGCTGACAAAACGAGTATGGGCCAACAGCGAGCTGACAGAACACACCAAAGTCCAAGTATACAAAGCTTGTGTGGCAAGCACTCTCTTGTATGGGAGTGAATCTTGGACTTTGTATACACAACAAGAAAGAAAGCTCAATGCATTCCACATGCGCTCCCTCAGACGCATCCTTAACATTACCTGGAGAGACAAAGTTCCCAACAGCACAGTCCTTGACAGAGCAGGGATGACAAGTATGTACACACTTCCTAGACAACGACGTTTGCGTTGGTTGGGCCACGTGTCCAGAATGGAGGATGGCCGCATACCGAAGGACCTCCTATATGGAGAACTAGAAACAGGGAAAAGAACATTTCAGGACAACCGCATCTACGCTATAAGGATACATGCAAGCGGGACCTAAAGGCCTTTGGCAGCAAAACAGACACCTGGGAAGAGGTTGCCTCAGATAGACGTGCATGGCAATACGAGGTTTAGGAGGGACTCATAAACTACGAGAGGGATCTGAGGTGGAAAGCAGAAGAAAAAAGGACCCACAGAAAAGCCCAGCACCAAGGAAATTATCGAACTACAGATCACAAGTGTAATAAGTGCGGCAGAGACTGCCACTCTCGCATCGGACTCTGTAGACACAACTTATACTGCCAAGCAGATGTCAACATCCATCGGCGCAGATCCATGGTCTCACGAGACTGACGGATGCCTACTACTACAAAAATCACAGATAAATAGCAAAATGGCACACATCAAAACGGTACACATAAAAATGGTACACATCTAAAACGTAATAGGGTGATTATAATCTACACAATGTAAATACAGGGTAATAAATGAATAAATGATATCACAGAAGAAATTAAACGATATAACATTGAAAAACATGAAGTTGATTCCAACCACATCTCACAAATTTTGAATAAAAAAAGCAACCAAATATAATATAAAGAATGCAAGCTGGTCTATTTGATTTTGAACAAAATAAAAGGTAATGAAAACTATATATGTGTTGATGCAATCATGAGAACATTTAAACTTTTCTCGAACTTTATACAATGAAGGTACAACGGTCGTACCAATTACACTATTAAATATACATTTTGTTTTTCTTGTTGTTGTTTCAGAACAAAATTTTTACCATGAACAATTTTAGCGCATCTATAAAACCTTTTGGTACAGAAAATGAATACAAAACTAACCAAAACCAGTTTCCATAGAAAGTGTTTTACTAAATATGAATGTAGCAAGGCAGAGCATATCTCCCGTAGTGTGTATATATACAGATTTGAAGAGACAGGTTTCACAAAACTTTCGTTTGACATCTAGTAGTAATTTTAAATTAAACTCGACAACGCGAGGCACAATTGTCAGAGAAAAGTTGCACCATACGTGCGAAGTGTGCTGAAGGTATACGGACAATCCGTTTCAGGCACAAACACTCTGTGTACGGTGCAGTCTGTTGTAAAATGCTACAAAATGCAACACAGAAAAACTAATAAAGGAAATGGAAACGCTTTATACAAAATACCAGTGATGTAATGAGTGTGTACAATCAACGAGATTAAATGGTATTACAGTGAAAGCTATGAAAAGCGTACAGAGAGAAATCAAAAAAGTACTACATGTGAATGTGGAAAAACAGCAAATAGAGGCTCAGTATATTTACACAAGAAAAACCACTTGCACATGAATTTGTTTAATCAAACTAATGGACGTTGGTACAGACATAGATGCAATACTTTTTTTGTAGAACGTATGGAAATATTGGAGGCCTCCAATCCTAAAGTAATAAACTCCAGTCCCAAAGAGACAGAATCCAGTACTAAAGTAATAGACTGTAGTCATATAATGATTGAATCTACTTCTAATGTGATGTTGCTCGCTCAGAACACCTCGCCACCAGGGAACGAGTTTTGATTTGACAAGAAGTAAACAAAATACAGTTAGCACCCTACAATTGCTATGTGATTTAGTTTAATACAATAAACTGGTTAATTCACCATAGCCCAATTAATATATCAAACATATTTAATGAGATAAAGTTTTACTATACTGACACTCAACTTTTCACATCGAGACCATTACAATGTTTTGATAATTATGCTGTAAACTTCTTCAATGATAATCATATGAACACATGGAAACCATAGTGCGACGTGAGCTTTTGGAGGAATCAAATAAACTGGGCAGTGGGGATGGTAACATCTGATTGTCCGATTTCGTTGATATATTTCATAGAAAGAATTGTCCCGAACTTTGTAACATCAGTACATAAATTTCATGTTTACTTCCAGATTAGGAAATTAATAAGCGAGTATGCAATTACTCTATCAGCAACTGATATATTTAATCCAACCAACAATAATATATGTATAAAAAGAAGATTCACTTGATCTGCAACAACTGTAACATTCCACCTTAAATAACAATGATTTATTTATAATTGACCAGAAGTACATAAAACTGTATACCAAGGTTTTGGCGACCCAACGCCTTCTGATGTATTAACATCTTGCGAACGTCATTACAACTATGAAGATAGTGCTGTTAAATACTGGAGAAAGTTCTCAGATGATGAACTGAATTTTTCTGCAAGATATCAACGTATTAACAAATGCAAGTATTGCAAGAATAAGTCCGAGTTTAAGATCTTATGTAGTCTGCATATTAGGCGCACAGGTACAAAACAGAATATTTATTATACAGTCTGTTTTGACAGTATCATATACTGTTTCAAAGTTAATAGAGCTATTAATTTTAGAACAACAACGTTACATCTCAAACGAAGATATTTATCAAATTCAAAAGTTAAATTAGACTATGCTGTTGGTGGTAACGTTGTATTTACGGAGTGACATGATTTTGAAAATGGGTAATATCGTTAGACACAAGAACAACATTTTCGACAAATTTAAAGATTTGGATTAAACCCTACGATTAATGTCATGTAGTCAAGGATTATATTCCAAAGATTGATAAACAATCTGTGACAATACAACAAGATATTTTTAGGACCGAAAACAAATAAGAAGACAAAATTAGTAATTAGTATATAGCGAAGAAGGATAATGCTGATGATGTTCCTACTTTTAAATCGGCTAATGCTATCCAATACTTGGACGTTCAAATAACACATGTCAATTTAGAAACGACTAAAAACGTTATTGACCACAAAATAAATAAACGACATTTGTATTTATGCTAATGGTTGCGGAAGCTGCTATTGTTTACTTTTGAAATAGTCAACTAATTTACCCACGGTGATGATCTTTCGAAGAAAGATCTCACCTATATTGACGAGTTTTTGTTTATAGCTTTAATCAAAAACGCAAATAACAGACCCACTAATGACAAAACAAGTAAGATAGCATGTTCAGCAAAGAAAAAAACACATTGGCCAACACTCCCACTACCAACGATTCCAGTCAATGCTACCTAACTCCAACAAATAATTACCAATATTTATTATGCGATTTCTAGTTTTGTCAACTAAGGATCGTCTTTGCCTCATGATGGAGAAGCGCCTCCTCAACCACATCCTGCTAAACCTATCCCAAAACTTGTTCTAGACAGAAGAACAGTTGATATTACCGTACCCATTACAGTGTCTATAGCAGCTATTGCTACCTTTTTCTTTCAATGGGTTTCTATGTCGTTCTCCAAATGGCAACTTTTCCCCAAAGCTTTTATGATTCTTTTCAATGTTTTCTCTGAAAACTCTCTGCAGCTGCGTTAGATGTGAAACTAATTGCGCTCATTTACTTTCAACACGATACTATTATGCTTTCAATAAAGCATTTTTGGTTTGGGCTTGTTTCTTTGCTGATGTCTTTTTGAAACTCCTGAATCTTTTTTAACACGTTTTAACATCAATTGTTATAAATTCTGTGTTTGATTTGACAAACTCTAAGGCATTTACATAAGCTCTTAATTCTCTTTCCTCTTGTGTAGCGAATAATCTTTTGAGTGCAGGTGGAAGCTCTCCGGTTTGAATTCTTTCGCGATATTGTTCAATTATAGTATCAGCTTCTCTTACCTGTTGGTCACACGGCTCATTTGTGTTAATCACCTGCATTTTGATATTTTTCAGGGCCCTGTAGTGTTTATCTTTGAACAACAGTGAGTTCCAACTGATATTTAGCTAAGTCTCTTCATAAGGACGCACCAATTTAATTTGTAGCTTCCTTTTGTCCACATTATTTTGTTTCTAACAACCTCTTTCCAGTCTAGCCTTCTAAAGTGTTGGGTACTAACATAATCTTGATGTTACCTTTACTGGATATTTTTCAACGTTCTTAGTCTTATATTAGAATCATAATCACGTTTTACATAATAGAGTGCTTTATTTTGTTTTCTTTTAAGTAATTTTTACCAACTGATATTGTGCTTCAGCCACGTGCAGACCTTTTATATCCGCTCCTAATACTCATGAATAATACCTACTGAAACATTCGAATATGGAAACATGTTAGAATTCATTTGCGACATTTACAGTATAATAAACTTTTGCTTGACCTTGTGCATGTACTATGTTATATCTCCATACAAAGGATTTTCAACTGAATTAACAAAATCATTTCCGCCAATATCAATACATATCCGGTTATTTAGATAGCGATGATTGTGCTGTTCAGAGAACACATGACTGTGACACGTCCTTCGTCGCTGGAGGCGACGTACCCTTGCGGTACAACGGCACGTATACACTTCGGCATGATTTATCAATAAATAGCCAAAAGTCAGATGGAAAAATATTTGGGATTTTTGGATGTTTCAAGGAACATCACCTGCGGTGACTTAAACGTCCAGTCTACAGAATTTGAAGTGTACTTCACGATAGCAAATTGAACATACAAACGAGATAGGTAAATATATACCTGAGAACAATTTAGAAAGATGAAATAAAATTAAATCATGAAGACATATGAATTATTTGTCAATGCAAGAGATGCTAAAATTTCGCTTGAATTGCGACTATATTTGCATAATTTATCGTGTCAAATTTATGTTCAGCGAAGCGTGACGTTGCATAGTTAAAAGCTATAAAATTTAACTAAAGTAAGTGGAAAAACCTCAGGATTGAAAATTTCCAGCAGACCTTGACTTTCTTTACTTTCTGCTCTTTAAGCAATTATAATTTCATCCTGCATGCCCACTGTTAAAATAATATCGTCCTTGTACTTTTCACTCTTTACAATTATATAATCATAAAGAATTATATATCCTGATGTTGATTTCTCGTCAATCTCCTTTTTGAATCTATCGATTTCTTGTTTTAACTCATAAATTATTGATAGATGCCTTATACCCAATTCAGTGTTCAATTCAATTTTGAATGTCTTTATGTCTCCTTTTATTTCTGATTTAATTGTATCAATTCTTTCACTTAATGATATAGTTTTTGTTGTCTACTTGAGTTTTTTGTGGTAAAGTTATCAATATTAGTAATAATTTTAAGATGTTTCTTTTCATTATCTGTTTTAAAGTTTCTCTCTCTGTTGTAAACCTTTAAAATCTTCTCGTAATCGTTTCATCATTTTATCTAATTCGTCATTACTCTCTTGCACAGCACCAATCTTATTAACCAGTTCTCGATATGTACAGAGTTTACAATCTGTTAGAACGTGTTCGCTTTCTTTTCTATTCTAGCACATGGTTCATATTTGAGAGTTTAAAAAGTCTGATCAATTTTGACTTTAATCTTGTCGCGGATATCCTGTACAGGTAGATCATATGTTGTCATCATCAATCTGATAATGCTTTCATTCACATTTATCTTATTAATTAAGTCCACTTTCAGTCTATTGATTTATTCAAAGTCAACCTTCCTCCGTAATTGCGAAAGACCTATTAGTTATGGCTGTCAGTATATCTTGCAACTTTCTCAAAACCAGTTTTAAAGTCATCAGCTAACTTTTTAATTTTGTCATCGTTTTGTTTCCTCTCATCGTTTAATTCTTCTGTAATTGTTGAAGTTGCGATTGCGAATTATTTTAATTTTCCAGATTTTTTAAAATTTCCTCCAGACCAGATCACTCTAACAGGCAGAGAGTAGCCATTGCCACAATTCCTGCAGCAAAAGGAATGATTGCTACAATTCTTGGATTGAAAATTGGAAATCTGGATAAGAATGCAATCATACCAACATACGTTTTTCCTTTCCCTTCTCCTTCACATTCTCCAAATGAATTTATTGACAAAAATTAAACTTGTTATTATTAGTAGCATCATACATTGGCAATTTTTTAGCTGTATCAGAAGTTCTCCTTCTGGGATGATCATGTTATATTACTCATTTTAGCATTAGTTGGGTTGATATTTGCCACAGCTATTAATGGTGTGGAGACTGCTACTAAACAAGTTTACAAGACTTCCCATCGTATATTTGGATACGTCACGATGTATGTGAAGCCTCTGGAGAAAGTCCACTAAATTATTTCACAAAACAAAGCAATCCAGCTTCCGTTACAATCATGACCAATATGAACGATTGGTTATTTATCTCGTGATTTTTATTATTGCTTAAATCTGGTATA
Source organism: Margaritifera margaritifera (assembly GCA_029931535.1). Lineage (NCBI taxonomy): Eukaryota > Metazoa > Mollusca > Bivalvia > Unionida > Margaritiferidae > Margaritifera > Margaritifera margaritifera. Next base: position 3,249,357 of record JAQPZY010001523.1, on the reverse strand, counting down.
TCTGGTTATTAATGAGTTACTGTCGTTATAAGACTGTTTCATTATTATTATAAGACTGTTGTCATTATCATTATAAGACTGTTTCATTATCATTATAAGACTGTTGTCATTATCATTATAAGACTGTTGTCATTATCATTATAAGACTGTTGTCATTATCATTATAAGATTGTTGTCATTATCATTATAAGACTGTTGTCAATAATTGTTTAATATAATTAAATGATGTTTACACAAAGAATGGATTCCAGTAAAAGACTGTTATGCTGGGTCAGTTCAGTAGACTCGCCCACTATGTTGGTATCGGCTATCAGCCAGTCAGAGAGAAGGGGTCCGCTGTGCTGAATTGGCCTGCTGGCAGTCGTTCAGTTTACAAGTGATCAGTGTCGAGAGTGGACAGGTTTTGTTCTCGTATTATCTTCTCTTCTTGGTTCAAGAGTTGTTCTAATTGGAGCTTGACACTCTTCAGGACTCGTTCATAAGCTATACTGTAAACATATTGATATAGTTTTCAATTTCTAGGCATGACGCTAGAATTTTGATTCATCTGGAGTACAATTAGAGTGCTTTGTCTGATTCTTTCAAGTGGATGTCATGACGTGGTACACTTTCCGTTTCACAAACTCTAATGTTCTCCGGTGGAATTGCTGACTTCTAAGTCGCGTTACACTCTCTATTTCATAAACTCTAATGTTCTGCTGGGGGATTGCTGGCTTCTAAGAAAAGTTTGTGTTTTGGTTCTTGTATATCATGGATAAACCGCATCAACTTTCCCCTTCTCGTGGGTACCGCGGTCGTTGATCGACTAATAACAGACAACAATGGGATGCTCAGTCGCCAAAAAATTGGTCAGTGGGAAAACTGCTTCAAAAAATTCGTGAGATTAACATTATTGTGCCTGCTTCTCTAAAGAAGGCTCAGCTTGTGCAGATTTATGAAGAAAATCTGAATCTAATTCAAGATGGTGGCCTAACAAAAGCCTTTAGGCCTCTGGATTCGGACACGCCAGGGTGTACACAAGATCCCCAATCCAGCGGTCGAGTTCAAACAGTGGAACCGATGCCTGCTTGCAGCGGAAGGGAGAGTTTGCAGATGTTCGGGATGACGTCAGTACCCACAGACACACCCCCTGTCCTAGATGAGACTAGGCTCGGTATTTTTGCCTGTCAGCCTTCGGCGAGTCCTCGGCAACCTATCTCTGCGGATAATCCCTTGCATTCATCTCTGCGCTCGGCATCGAGACAAACTCGACTTAGTGCGCAGCCGCGAGCAATAGGAATGCCTTGTTCCGCGTCCATTGTAGGTGGGGCTCCTAGCACCGGAGAGATTATTTAACAACAACAACAAATACACCATGTTCATGAAAGGGATAACATTCTATTGGAAGCAGTATCATCTCTCCAAGCAGCAGTGATCAGGATGCAAACCCAGTTAAATATGACCAACAATACTGGATATCCTTGTACTGAAACACAGTCGCATACCCTCGCAACAGCGATGTCGGCCATTGAAACCAGGTCGTGTATCTCTACGCCTGTCCCGGTTTTTCCTGACAATGGCGTTCCTATCTCTACCCTGCCTTATATTGACCCCGTCAGCTCACAATTGCGGAAGGAGATTATTGCAGGTAAATACGTGAATTTATCTTTACTTCTAATGCCACATGAATTCGAAGATCAAACATCGATTCAGTCAGGTCAGTGGGGCATGAATTTAGTGGGAAAGTTTCCTGGTCAAATTTCAAACATCACACAAGTCTGCGACCATAGACTTTCTAGGAATTTGACTATTAGCGAGTTCATACTGGCGTTTAGTCGGTACAAAGCGATTATGTGCGAGGCCTTCCCTTCCAGAACTCAAGAATTGGATGTATACCAAAAAGAGATGATAAAAATGCATGCCTAACAAAAGGAAGCCCAGCATTTTATGAGTACCATAAAGAATTTGCTCGAAAAGCAGCAATTTACTGCAGTTCCATGAACATTAAAGTAGATTGGAGTAGAATCGATCCCAAGCTGCAAACTTATGTCTTAGCTGCTTATAAGGTTGTTCCATGCCAGCACTGCCGGAGTTTTGCTCATGATTCAGACTTCTGTCACCTTGCTCCGCAGACAGCAATTAATCAACCAAGACAAAGCCCATCAGTGTACAGACAGAGTACAGTGGATAGACAAGGTCGGAGAAGGATATTACACTTAGGAAAAGAAATATGTAACAACTTCAATGAAGCAAAAGGTTGTTTCAGAATAAATTGTAGTAATGCGCACGTGTGCCTGGCTTGCAAAAAACAACATTCACAGCTCAAGTGCAACCTGGTGACTAAGCAGGTGCTGTAAACCTACAAAACCACAATGACTAAATCAGGAAATAGCGTTACCGACATTCCTAGCAACCACACCCATCAATATCGCTAGACTTCAAGAAGAATTGCAACACAATCTTGTTAAAGAATGTGTGGACTAGCTTATTAATGGTCTCTGCTATGGTTTTCATAAGGGACTTTCTCGTCAGCCTACTTCTTCATTCGAGTGTAAAAATTTGGTGTCAGTAACATCGCAACCTGATGTGGTAGACATATTACTTGAGTATGAGCTCTCCAAGAACTACCTCATAGGCCCCTTTGAAAGTGACAATCATTTCCTATATTCCGGATTAGCCCTCTGGGTGTGGTGCAAAGTAAATATTCTGGCAAGTACAGACTTGTTGTAGATCTGTCGGCACCTCACAGTTCCCTCGAGCATGAAAGTATCAATGGATTAATCAACAAAGAAGATTTTTCTCTCTCGTACGTCAAAATAGATGATGCTATTCACATTCTGTTACAGTAAGGAAATCTTGCTAATATGTGCAAGACTGATATTACTGATGCATTCAAGCTAATTCCCATACTCCCAGCATTGTGGCTTCTGTATGGTGTCAAGTGGAGGAATAAATATTATTTCTACACCAAGTTAGTGTTTGGTAGTCGAAGTAGTCCTAAGATTTTTGATACACTGTCCAGAGCGATTTCGTGGATAGCTCAACATAAGTATGGCATATCACATTTCTTGCATTTACTGGATGATTTTTTGTTCATTGATGAGCCGGACTTTCCAGCTGAAAGAACAATGGCACTAATCACATTGATATTCAATAGATTATCTATTCCAATTGCTCCCCACAAGACTCTGGGACCGTCACCAGTTATGGAATACTTGGGTATAATACTAGACTCTGAGAAAATGGAAGCTAGATTGCCACAAGATAAGCTGAGCAGATTAGTTGCACTGATAAAAACTTTCCAGCAAAGGAAATCTTGCACGAAGAGAAAATTGGTGAGTCTTTTGGGCCATTTACATTATGCATGTCGAGTGATCGCCCCTGGTCGGTCTTTCACATCATACCTGATATCCTTGTCAACGACCATCACCGGATTTTTTTTCCAAGGCAGATGGTTCCAAGGATCGTGGCCTGACAATTTGGACATATTAGGCACAGGCAAGTTGTCTATGGCTCTGCTGGAAATCTACCCCATTGTAGTTGCAGCCCATCTATGGGGCCATATGTGGCAGAGAAAACGAATTTTGTTCCATTGTGACAATATCAGTACAGTTAAGATAATTATGAAACGCCGATCCAAGTCTCCCATGATAACGAAATTGCTCAGGCGTATAACTTGGATCTCAGCTCAATACTGTTGCGAAATTCTAGCCGAATACGTCCCAGGAAAAGATGACCTCATTGCAGATGCTCTCGTTTTCAGATGGAAAATTTCTGGCATCTGGCTCCAACAGCAGAGAGAACCCATGCCCGGTCTTAGAGGAGCTGATACTCTACTAAACAAAACTGTGTACCTGTTACTACAAGCAGCACATAGTCCATGGACACTATCTGTCTATTTATCCGGTTGGAAAGCCTTCAGACATTTCCTTGTAATGTTGGGCCGCTGGGATCATAGGGGTGATCAACCTTCAGCACCCATTAATGAGGATGCCCTGGTTGATTTTGTGGCATATTGCTTCAAGATTGTTCATATTCGATATGCATCTATCAAGCTGTATTTGTGCGGTGTGAAATATTTCTGCGTCAAACTGGGCATATATCATCCCCTTGATGGCCCCTCGTATTCGTGCTGTCCAAGACTGCAAATGGTGTTGAGGGGTGTGAAGAAATCTCAGAGTAACGCACCTAGCACAAGATTACCCATCTCCTTCGATATATTGGTGCGCATGTGTACTTTGCTGAAAAAAGGTTTCTTTGGACCCTGGGTGGATGGTATGCTGCTTGCTGCATCTTCATTAGATTTCTTTGCTTTCTTACGTTGTGGCGAATTTACGGTAGCGTCAACCACGGAGATGGAGTACTTGCGTATCAGTGACTTTATCATTGCTGGAGATAATTCTAACGGGACTTTAGTGTTGAGGGCGTCAACGTCCGATCTATTCCGATTTGGGGTGCAGATCAGACTTTTTCCAGTGCATAACGGTACTTGCCCCTTAAGGGCTATGAACGATTATCTAGCGATCCGTGGCAAGGTGGGTGGTCTTAGGCTTTCTGACCCCCTATTTACTACAGACGGTATTAATCCACTTTCTAGATCAGTGTTTCTGGAGAAGTTACATCTGCCCCTGCATGTACTAGGCTATCCACAACGCCAATTCAATGGGCACTCTTTTCGGATAGGGGCTGCCACTGCAGCAGCTAATGCAGGGATCGAGGACCACCTTATTAAAACGCTAGGCCGTTGGACTTCTGATTCCTATTTGCGTTATATCAGGACCTCGAATGATGCCATTCTACGTGCACAGCATGTCATGTGTGGACCAACCCGTTCCTAGATGAACTACCGCTGTATGAGCAGTTTCATCTACTTGTTTTCTTGTATAGATTACATTTTGTGGGAGTGTATGTGTTCTAATGTAGGTTAGTGTTTGTGTGTATCAGTGTATTCTTTCGGATGTGATCATTCAGATTCGTTACATGGGTTTATTTCTGGGAAAGGGGAAGCAGATTCTGTTTATTGTGTCAAATATTTCATTGGGCTTTTGAATTCTACAGTTCTTTCTATGGAGTGGGATCATCAGATTCATGGTCACTGTGAGGTGGATTTCGCACCTGTAGTGTGTTCACCCTGTGTTCTATGGAACAGGATCATCAGAGTCGTGTGCACTTAGCGGCGTTTTAAGCACCAGGAGGGTGTGCACCAGCGTTTACATACTGTTGTTTGTTTTATCCATTAGGCTCTAGTTCAGTCAGTTTACTGACGGTGCACGCAAATCTGTTCTTGCATACCGACTTATTTATTGAACTACGTCAACTGTATGTGTGGCTGCCGAGTGGACTTTGGGCTATTTGTGAAAAACTTCATTGTAGGCATTGACCCCAAATGGGAAACAAGCAGTGAACATTGCAGTGCAGTCGTTCATGTTGGTACTTGTTTAGTTCTTGCATTTATGACTTTCTTACAGAGTCTTGCATCACAGCACTGCTTACAATTGCTGTCACAATTATATATACACTATATGGTACTGATTCATGTTACATGTTCCTAATTTGCTTATATTATTTTTCATTTTAATGCTAATATTAACAGAACTGTGGGTACTTCTCATCCTATACATATCCGTTCCTTGGGGCTCTCCGCTGCATACTACTCCAATTCCATTCTCGGCATGCAGCGTCGTTTGGGCATTATGTCCCCAATCCACTCAACTTACAGACATAACAAGTTATGGCGACTCAGCCTCAATACAACGGCAATTCTGCCTTAACAGTTATGTCAGTCAAGTCAGTCATACTGGCGAGTCCGCCTCAAACATCGGCAATTCTGCCTTGACAATTATCATTCAGTCATTCTGGCGATTCCGCCTCATAGATAGTGCATGTCGGCTATTCGGCCTTGACAATTCTGTCGTTTAGTCGTACAGTCGATTCCGCCTCATAGATACTGCATGGTTATCTACCATCTTACCACAACTAAACTCATGCAGCGGAGGGTGAGACCCAAGGAATGCCAAAGATGTATACTTATGTACTGTTTAATAATTGTAGAGAGTGTTAATTAAAAGAATTTTGAGATTACTTCTCCATTAGTTCTTCTTGTGCTATAATGTATCGTACACTCAGTTCACCTGTCAGTCAGTCCATCTAGCGGTACATGAGTATTGAGTGAATTGGCGATTTCAGCCTTAGTCCACCTGTCCATCATTTCATCTATTTTATATTGTGTAAATGTCATTCTAAGATTGTTGTCATTATCATTATAAGACTGTTATCATTATTGTCCCCTTAATCTACATAATTCTTATTCACTTTATGTTCGTTTGATTAGTTATCAACCTGTTGACGAAATGTTACACTTTGTTTATCATCTGCTGGAGTCAACTGTCTTGCTACATTGGTCTTTATGTTATTGAATGCTAAATTGAAGTTATTTCATGTCTTTTTCAGATTGTTATTGTACTCTACAATACCAATGTTCATAACCATATCGGTAGGTAATAGAAAGAAACCATTACCATCAACGGAATAATGGAATTTAACTTCTAATCCGTGATATATTGTTGAAATTTACTTATTATTCTTTCATCTGAATCATAACTTTGCTGACCCAAAATTTAAGCCTCTATTAACTTTTCGGCTGTGTCATGCATAGTAGCTTCTGACTGACTTATACTGGTCATATTTGGAAGTTCAGCAGCCCGTATGGCAATCACATATAATCTAATACTCGTATTTAGTTTCGATCTCCCTTCTTTTGTTAGTCCGTTGCAATCTTGTTCATCATATTAATTCTGGGTGTTGTTTAAGAGTTATAGTGGGCAGGACTGTCTCGTATCCACCATCCCCTATTCCACCATTTGTCTCCGCAAGATCTTTCTCTCTACTTGTCTCATCTGAAACAAGTTCTATCTCTATCTTGTGATAGGTTTCTAAGCCATTAATAACAGTTAAATTCGTCCCTTTTAGGTATCTCCAATCATGAGGTTTTGGAATATTCAAGTTGTTGCAGATTATGTTAAACTGTTTAGTTTTTTTTTATCCCATTAGTATTAGAGTTATATAATTGATCATCTGGCAAAGGTACTGAACATTCAGTTATAAGTTTTATGGTTTGAAACTAAATATGAAATCTGTAAACAGGCGTTACTAACTCTGGTATGCTTGAATGTGATAAATGCCAATAACTTATTACGCATCCAGTTGTTGTATACGATAAAGCCCAATTCAGTTGATTCTGTCAAAATGACATATCACACTAGCTCTGTATCTAATGAGTGAATCATCCTTGTTAAATTTAAGAGTGTAGTCCTTCAAAAAGTCTAATGTTCTGTATGTGAATAATTTCTCTTGTATATAGCAGATGTTTATGTTTCTTAGTACGTTTGTAATACCAGGATTAACATGAGTATTAAATTGTGTTGCTGGACAAGCATAAGGAGCAGTATTTTATAATTGTTTGTATCTAGTATCCACTATATTAAGTTATTTTCCAATTCACAATTTTCTAATTCAAAATTTTCACAAATACTTTCTTGATACTTTTCATGGTTAGGTCGCTACTCCTTATCTTCCCTAGAGTCATTAGAGTCAGGATTTTTAGAGTGATTAGAGTCAGGATTATTAGAGTGATTAGAGTCAGGATTATTAGAGTCATTAGAGTCAGGATTATAAGAGTCATTAGAGTCAGGATTATTAGAGTCATTAGAGTCAGTATTATTAGAGTCATTAGAGTCAGGATTATTAAAGTCATTAGAGTCAGGATTTTTAGAGTCATTAGAGTCAGGATTATTAGAGCCATTAGAGTCAGGATTATTAGAGTCAGGATTATTAGAGTCATTAGAGTCTGGATTATTAGAGTCATTGGAGTCAGGATTATTAAAGTAATTAGAGTCAGGATTATTAGAGTGATCCGAGGAGCTAGTAAGCTTGGATTTATTACCACGATTATCAGCATTATGGTATGTCTTCGTGTGTCTGCTAATACAGGTTGCCAATACGTCTTATTCACAATGTGTATATTTAATTCTTTTATACTTCGCAGATAGCTTGGTAGGTACATTACTATTTTTTGGCTCAGCTATAGCTATGCGTATTGACTTTTTTATGAGTACAGTTATGGACTCATTTATAGACTCAGTTTTCGATTCAGTTACATTAGATAATAGTTTAGTTAGTAATTCTTCAGCCACTTTTTCATCTACCTTTTAAGCTAATATATTAGTCATTGTCTCAGCCAATATTTCAACCACCTTATCAGGTAATATTTCACTCACTCACCGCTAGTCAGTCCATTTATATTCAGCTCATTATTTTCAATACTTCCAGGACGTCTGGAAATTACTTCTATAAGTAGGGTGATTAGGTATCAGAAGTATAGAAAAACAGGCTACCAATTGATCAAAACGTTAATACGTCAAGTCATATTAATTATAGTTTATAACGCTTTTCCGTGCGGTATCACGGGGTCGTTGTAATTAAATGTTATGAATTAGATGATAATAGGGTTGGTTATTTGGTAACCCTGTTTCTCTAACTATTGACAATCGAAAGTAACTTTGTTTGATACCCTGAAGACAGTGTTATGACAAATACAATTTATCGGATGATGATGATGATGATGAGGAGGAGGAGGAGGAGAAGGAGGAGGAGGAGGAGGAAGATTGTTATTATTATTATTATTATTATTATTATTATTATTATTATTATTATTATTAATGATGATAGCATTGGTGATGTTGATAGTAACACACTCATGTTGCCAAGTCTCAATTAAGTTCAAATAAATAAATTTATTTCACACTTTAAATTGAGACTCTGCAATTTGCTGTGTTACTAAGTTTAATTTGTGAGTTTTAAGTCTTAATTTCAGGTATACTGATAAATACAACACGCTATTTCATCTTCATAATTGCAAAATCTGTTATGGCTGCAACGGTAAAGTCACCGTTATAGCAGTAATTTATATTGTTACAGCGCTACAACCATCGTTGCATTCATAAACATACACCCTTGCAGCAACAAAAAATTACGTAGCAACGGACATTAATGCCGTTGCAAATACGCCAGGGTTAAATATTTCGTCGGAACGGTATATGTTATCTCCTTGCAACGGCAACACTTACTATTGCATCAACAATATTTAGCGTTGCAATTATAATTCGATACTGCTGCAACGGTACTGGCAGTTTGAGTACACCACAATATTTGTGCTGACTAATTTAAGATGGCAGAAGCTTTTGAAAGCATATTTCATTATTAGGTATAGTGCCAACAGTAACAATTGTGATATTGATATTTTCAATGTTACTAGAGATGGAACCGTATAATCTGATCGTTATCAGTTGCTGTCTGGTTCTTACAACTTCAGCAATTATGTCAGTGCTGCTGATGATTATCGGTTTCTACTACCTCAACGATGTTAAGACAACGTATAGCAAGTACTAACATAAACAATGTCTTATTACATATTAAATAACGCCTGACATAACTACGGCCTGGGAGCCGAGGTAGCTCAGTTGGTAGAGTGTCTGACTCGTAATCGAATGGTCGCGGTTTCGATACCCGCCCAGGCCAGCCCTTGTCGGCTGCTCAGATGTGTCGTTGGGAAAGACACTTAGCTCCCATTTTCTCGGCATGATATAGCCATTAATGTGTTAAATGTACCGTTAAAACCAACAAAAACAAAAGACAAAAAAAATCACTTCAGCCTTTGTCTACAGTTTGCTATGGTTTTTAAAAACACCCTCTTGAACATAAAGATATTCCCGTATACCACTAAAATAGTACCAGTTGGCAGTAAATGACTCAGGATTATTTATATCTAAAGGTTTGTTTAGCTGGCACCTGTCCGTCCTTGTTTCTAATTGCATTTTATTCTCTTTACTTGACGTGCAGAAAGATATGCACTCTTGTTCTTCACTGCTTGTTAACTCTTTACTTGACGTGCAGAAAGATATGCACTCTTGTTCTTCACTGCTTGTTAACTCTTTACTTGACGTGCAGAAAGATATGCACTCTTGTTCTTCACTGCTTGTTAACACTTTTTGCTCCTGTGTTTTTTGCACACGAAGGTAGTGGCGAACGTCTCAAATCAAATTCCTCTGATTGTTTATGTCACACTTTTTTTTAATCCTTGCTAGGGCAAACCTTATCGTTGCATCAACAAAATTTAGCGTTGCAACGACAATTAGATACCGTGCAATGATATATGGATTGCGTTGCAACGGTAATTAGTAGTTTTAACCATTTTGGTACACCATATACCGTACTAGTCATTTTCAGATATACATTTTTCCAGTCAGAACCTTGTCAATTACCTGAATAAAAACCAGACGTTAGTCTTGTATATCGTGTTGGTAGTATTACAATAGATAAATCAAACTAGTCACTCTTTAATATACAATGATGAAAGAGCTAAAATATACTATGATATGTTATACTCTACTATACTATAAAAACAAGGAAATGAAAAAGGAAAGTTGTTATGGAACATAACAATAGAACACCTCGCATGCCCTTATCTAGCAATTTAAAGAACGCATACAAACCACAACATACTCTGCTATGTCCCATATATTAGGAAAGAAAGAGGTCAATATGTCCTCTCCGTGGATATTTAAAGGGAAAATAAGCCTAATTAACTTGAATTTTTATGAGAACCAAAAATCCACTAAATATCTTTTCATGCGAGGTTGACTGATTTCACAAGGCCGGTAATAAGTTAAAATCATTTTCAAACAATAACATTATCATACCATACCGGTAAATAACGACTCGTTGACCGGCCCTTCAATACACAGTGCTATTCAGTGGTTATCTACAGTGGGGTGTTTTGTTGTTGCATGCTTGGTTTGGCTTTCTTTTTTGTCTTCAGAGCAAAGATTGGTTAGGTTTCGTTTTTTTTTAGGTTTAACGCTATTTTTCATGATAGGTTATACATGGCGGCCAGTATATTTCGTGGAGGAGGACCCCGGGAAGAACCACAGACCCACAGGAAGTTACTGGCAATTGTTTTCACATATCTACGTTGGCCAGTCGAGACTCGAACCCATGCGGACAGAGGTGTGTGATCTGTAAAGGCGAGCGCCTTAGACCACTCGACAACCCAGGGTCCCGACAGCAACGAATACTTCTAATAATCAGTGTTTCTTTCATGCGAAGTAAAAATAATCATCAGTGTTTAAAAACCAGAAGCATTTTTACTAATTTAAATAAAATCTGTCTGAAACATTTATTAAAATCGAAATATCTCAAATAATTTCTTACGAAACAATAGCACTGTAAACTTTCATTTACATACGATTTTTCCCTACCAAAGTAGATTTGAAAATCTTCAAACACTTTATTCTGAAATTATGTGTACGTCCATAAAACTAGAATCTTTAATCTCATTTTACTATTTGCTAAACACTTTTATATGAACGCTTAATGGTAATAGAGACAAAACGAATATAATTATTTTCCAATCTTTTTTAAAAACTAAAATTAATTGTTTATAGAACGTAAGAGATTAGCATATTAAAAACATTTAACCCCTATGCTACAAGAGATGAACATATTTTAAGATCACAGTTTCTAGTTATGTCTTCATGCATTGTCTCTCGGTATTTTCATCCCAATTTTCTTTCTCTAATTTATGCCTATACAATTTTAGAAACTAACTTTTAATTGACGCTATGTAGCCATGATTGTCCTAATGTGCCGTTTAAGTCTATACATATATACATACACGCTCTCGGTACTTTTAATACTAATTTCTTTGACTTAGTTTATTGGTAACAAATATATCAGTACAATTAAAGTCATTTACATTTTTCGAACATCTACCTTTAGTTGGCACCATATATCCACTATTGTGCTGAGGTGCCGTAAAGCGCTACTGCAAACAAACAAACTTTTAACACAAGAATTAAGGTAAATACTGACACCCACCGCCCAAAAAGATATTTATATAATTTTTCAGATTTGTAGCCTAATTTAAAAATAAGCAAAATAATTTTTTTTATTTTATTTTTTTGGGGGGTGGGGTGGGGTGTGTTGGGATTGTCGTGTTCTGTATATGATCCAACAAAGTTTATTATTTAGGAGTCTCTCACAATGACTTCTCCATTAGAATAATTCACAATGGATATATTGTTTCCACCCAGGATTTAACAGGTTTTGAAACACCTACCATAACTAGAGATATATTTAGGCAGAAAGATTGCTCACCATTCAGAATCTCAAAAGCACACGAAACAGGTAAACATTGAACCGTTGCTATGAAATATTGGGTGGAATGAATCATACTTAAAAACATTGTGAATGCACTGTTCTTTATATATATATATATATATATATATATATATATATATATATATATATATATATATATATATATATATATATATATAATGGGGATGAAAGTATTGTCTGATGTCATGAATTTGTTTCATAATTTAAATATAAACACTTCTACATGCGACGAATGAAAATACAAAATAAAATTGATGTGCCATCACTTTAATTCCCACTTCCCACGTAATATAAGAAAGTACAAGTCTTCCCCCTTGGAGATGGATTTTGAAAATGAAATACTTCTCATTTAAGATACACATTTCTGGTTTTGTGTCCAACAAACCATGAAAACAATATCAAATGTTTTCAAAGGGATGAAAAAATTACAACAAAGAGATATATTTAGGAATTATCCCAGAACATTTTTATTTTTTTAGTCGAAATCATGCCTGAGATCTACCAAGAAAGCATTTGTTTTGATATATGTATATCAAAAACTTTTAAATTTAATGAAATTTGTCAACCTTATAATTAAAATATATATATCCAGCTTAAAGAAGGAACTGTCATAGGTGTTCGTAAAAAAAAATTTAATAGGAAAGTGAACATATTAACACTGTATCACCAACAACATGCCCATCTACCTGCCCCCCCCCCCCCCTTTACACGAAATTTACTTCCTAAAGGTCACTTGCATTTAGCACTGAACGGGTCTGAAATTTTGCACAATTTCATTCACCTAATTGTAAAGGTCGATCAACTTACTCCAAACGTATCAGCAAAATACTCAGTAACATTAGTATCAATGGAAATTGACTTCCTTACATCTCAACGCATATTTCCAATGATATCAGGCTAAATGATAAGAGCTTTAAAAATTTTAATGGATCAAAAAGTTGTCTGGCATATAATGTCTTCTACATTCCTTTAATTCCTTTATTTAAAAATGATTTGGTGTGCATCAGAGACGCACTACAATATTTTTTATACCAAATCGCCGGCCAAAGTCAGACACCTCGGAACTCGGAACCGTTTCTGATGTCATCAGTGGTTAAATTTTCGTGAATGAAAGTGTAATATAAAATCATACTTAATCATACTTACTATTTTATGCAAATCCATGTAAAATGACCGAGCGATGGCAGGTAATTTTTGTACAAATTCAAACTATGAACATATGATTTCAAACATTGATTCGAAACAAAATGATCCAGCGAAGGGAGGTTCAGTTGTCGTTCTCCTTAAAAACGCAACAGACACTAAGAAACATTTCCTAAATATTGCTGTTCCAATTCGCAAAAGGGCTGAATTTTGACTACCTATTATAGAAACATCTTTAGTCTAGAGAAGCAAATCACATATAGAAAAAAAAAGAAACAAAATTATTTTCACCTGGTCAAACGAAACGTTCCTTTGAGCGCGCACCTGCCATATTGCAACAAATCTCCATCGCGTCGCGTGGTGTCAGTACACTGCATACAGATGATGTTACACAATGTAAGTCAGATCTGCTCATCAAGGTTTGTCCCTGTTATGCGTTTTCCGTCAATTTAATAAGCTAAATTTGAGCCAGTTTTGTGTTACGGCATTATGAATTATCTTTACATTATAATAGTTTTCATTTGGATTTATAATCATTGTATTATAATTCCTTAGTTCAGTAGCTTACGCTATTAAAGTACAAATGAACGTCAACATGTTTACAGGAGTCATGCTAAGTCCAGGGAAAATCAATAATTATGTCGGTCAGCTTAACCCACAATGGTGAATAACGTGGTAGCACGTGCAGATTTATGACCTGGAATCCTATGTCAACACCTTGTTGATTTGAAATAATGTATTCTAGTTGTAGTGCAAAGGCACTACAAGCAGTAACATCCGCGACCTAGTTTCTGATTGGTTAAAGAATGTTGTTTACAGAGCTCTTTCTAAGTCGTAGTATTAGTTTTTTTTAATTCTCTTTTACTCCATAAGAGACTTTATAATGCCAATATAACCACTGAATGGGCATTCTTTGCAGTTCTCCAGAATAATAAGGTTATTGAGGAAGATTATTATTGTTTTTGAAAATCAGCTGGTGAAAATCTATTAACTACATAGTATATTTTGGATTTAAGTACTATTCTTCAAGGAACTTAACAATATTCTATATTCACAGGAGTTTACCTGGGATTATTAATATTTGGATTTAAAACTGTGTTTCTTCTGGCATATAAGCACTTTAGTGATTTCATTCGGATAACCTTTGGACACTTCCGGATTATCAAAATTCAATAGGACATTTAGGATTATTTAGGAATTTCTAAACTGTAAGTTATTTTTAATTCTTTCACTTTGTTTGTTTGAAATATTTAATATTTAGGAAATTACATTTATATTTTAGAAATTGTTAAAGCTTTTCTGAGTCGTTCTTTCTTTTGTTACTATTTCTAACCCCTAGACGTAACACTAGTGTATAGAATTTGTGTGGAATTTTATTTTACACAAAAAAGGCACCAATATCCACCAAATTCGAATAATTCTCAATTGTTTTGTTTTTTAACAGATGTAAGCTTAAGTGTTTTTGACATGCATACGAAATAGTTCAATCTTTTTCACGTAGCTTTGCTGCAGTTTTCTTTTTGGTTTGTTTGCATTTTGCCCAGAGGCTATAGTTAGTTTTGTTCTGCAATAAGAGTACAGCGTCCTGCCTTAGTACACAACACTGCAGCCGATCCGGTCACTGTAATTGATTGCATTTCTGAAAAAATAAAATGATTGGTGTCCATCAAATATGCACAACATATCTGGCTTGGTTGGGCGAAGCAGACTTTCGGGTGTTTTGCCTAGTGACTATGATTAGTTTTTGTTGGACAATGAGACTAAAATGTCTTTCCGAAGGATACAATACTGCAGCAAACCCTGTCTGGTCTGGGAATCTAACCCGCTACTCTTGCGTGGAAGAGTCCAGTACGTTAACCATCAGATACTATTGGTGATGCATCAGAGAGGCGCAACAACATTTATAGTTTATTTGAGCTAAGTCCGCTTGAAGGTGCTTTACCTAGTGGATTTAGTTAGTTTTCTTTGGGGACTTATAGTAAAGAGTCTTCCATAAAGACCTACTTTGTCATTACAGAATTTAGTTCGCACATATCCTTTTGCATATATATATATATATATATATATATATATATATATATATATATATATATATATATATATATTGACACAACAATTGATAACGTCGCAAATACTAAACAGTTTCCAATCGTTTCGAGCTAAGCAAGATCTTCGCCAGGAGAAGAAATAATCTACATCCACTCAAAAAAACACTATACACAAAAGCGAAGAGAAATTCTTGACTCCAACATATTTGAATGACGGGGAAATATACAAACAAAGGATAAAAAATAGAAGAAAGAACAAAGAAAAAATTGATAAAAGGTCTCAAATTGGGTAAACTACATATCTATTTTATGTGGCCGATCATTTCGTCGACGATCATTTCGTCAACCCGATTTTATGCTGTCCTCACCCCAACCAAGTTGTATAACAAAAATAAAAGAAGAGATTATCGGCCTATCACGCAAAGAACCAAAAAATATTTTGACCTAATTCCAAGCTGGGAACAAAAAGACGGACACCATGAGTGGCGAAAAATCAACGCCATCTACAAATTTTTCAACATAAATTATATGCCAGTAAAGTTATGCATGGAGGTACTAAAGAAATATGTCAAGAGCATGGTGTAGCGGGATAATGGGCAATAGTTCAAATATTCATCATCATCATTATAATAATAATACATGTAAAGAGTTACGGAATATTTACGTGGGTAAATATTGTCGCAAAAATTGCGTACGTCTGATAAACTGACGTATGATTTTGTACTTTTGGTAAGATTGCATTTGGGAGGTGAGACTTTTTCATTTAGCCCGAACTACTCGCGAGTTTCTAATGGTAGTATTCAATATTGTCCCTTACGTGTGCGTTCTGAATAGGTCTACCCCAGGCTAGATTAAACCGGTAGTATATCAAGGGATTCAACTGAATGCCCAATCGAGTTGTAGTGATTGTCGAGTTTTGCATTGATTTTGTTGCAATTGTGAATCTTGTGGTTATTCATTCGTTTTCTGAAATCAACGGTTTCTCCAATATATTGAGTGGCAACGATCTTTCATGTTAGAAGAAAGATTACATTTTCATATATGCAACAAACTGACAACGAACAGCGCAAAAAAATAGTTTTTAACTAACCTAAACGCTCTCGACACTCTTTGAGTCTTTCTCAAAGGCATCCTAGTCAGATTAAAGTTACCGCCAATTACTAGCCAATACAATAATGGCACATCTGGTTCCTTTCGTGATAATAGGTGCAAAACCTGTCAACATATGATAGAGACCAACACATTCTCTAGCACAGCGACAAGGAAAAATGGAACATACATGGTCCAAGCAAAACATGCAAAACAGAATGTGATTTATCTCATCACGTGTAAGATCTGCGATCTTCAATATGTCGGAGAACCGAAACCTTGTACAAAAGGGGCAATCTGTACAGATCTGATTGGATGACAAAGAAGCTGGACATAAGACCAGAAGCAGAATACTTCTTTTCTCCAGGCCATACTTTCAGTGACATTATACTAACTTCAATGGCCCACTGAAACTAAATGGTTTAAATGACGAAAACTCCAAAAGGTCACCAATAGGCAATACAATAAAATCAGTATCTGCTTAGAACCCACATTTTTCAATCCAACAATTGGTTTATTTAGTTCAATATTCATTCACTTATCTATAATTTTTACTTTTTGTAGTTCTTGTTGGCATTAGTAGTATTGTTGTGGCTATTGTTAATTAGAGATAATGCATTATCCGGGATATAATCGACGGCTACATAACTTTATATTAAGAAACAGCTGGCGAGTTTGCTCCTCTGTTTGTCGGTCATAACCAACCAGATTGTCATTTTATCATCGGAGTTCAAACCAATAGGACGCAATATCCACAAGTTTGAAATAATACTTCAAATAGAGCCATAATCATGTGAAGTTTTGTAAATTCCATTTTTCCTTTTGTATTTATTGTTTGTCATCTTTGTCTCTCTTAGTAATTATTTTTTACCAAAACTCAGTGGGAGTCGAAAGCACTAAAGCTAGCTAAGAACTAGTTTTGCACTGTTCGTTGTCAGTGTGTTGCATTTATCTCAATCAATCCATGCCACGCGCAATTCACTGCTGGATCGAATGCACTCGAAAGGACTGTTATTCGCCATATTGACTAAATTGAATAAAGGCTGTGTTTTCTGTCCCCAGTTTTGATAAATTTCAAGAATGTTTGTGTTAGTCTGTCATTCGATATACAAATTAAACTGTTTTACAGTCAGTTTATTCCTATATTTCTATTTCATACAAAAGTCGACTGTTAAGCATGGGCCGGTATTTTAGAAATCCAGAGAATGCTCAGTTTAGCAACTTTGAACTCGAAATTGGATACAGGTGCAGGCTTGCTACACAAATAAATTTTGAAACAGTGTGTGTGTGTGTGTGTGTGTGTGTGTGTGTGTGTGTGTGTGTGTGTGTGTGTGTGTGTTTATATTATGGACAAACTATTTGACACATAGTATATCTGTTATGGACAAACTATGTTGAAATTATCATCGTGAAGCAAGGTTGAGCTGGTGTTTTAAAACATCGTATCCAACTTTCAGTCGAAGAACTACTATGCGTAAAGAAACTGAACCGCATCTTTATTTGTATTGTTTATTAAACAATACCGACAAACCAATACAAATTTATAAGCCAATACAAATTTATAAAATGTTATAAACCAATACACATTGTTGCGCCTAGGGGTGAATGTAACAAAAGAAAGAACGACTCAAACAAGCTTTCACAATTTCTAAAATATAAATTTAATTTCCTAGAATATAAAATATTTCAAACAAACAAAGTGAAAGAATTAAACATAACCTATAGTTTAGAATTTCCTTAATTAGTCCTAAATTGTCCTATACACTTCAATAATCCAGAAGTTAATCCAAAGTATTCCGAATGAATAAATGTTCCGAGTTAATGAATGTTTCAAATGAAAGATTGTTCCTAATGAATGGGTCTTGAATGTTCTGATATACCAATGATTTTTCAGTTCTAAATTCAAAATATGAATAATCCCAGGTAAACTCATGTGAATGTAGAGTATGTTAAGTTCCTTGAAGAATAGTACTTAAATCTAAATTGTGCTATGTAGAATAGATTTTCCACTAAACTGAATCTCAAACAATAAATAATTCTCCTCTCTCTTTCTATCTGATGTAACTGTATAGGAATGAGCGTTCAAACTGGCTACATGGCATAATATAACATATTACTGCGCAAAAACGAATAACCGTTAACTCTGTAACTGTGTAACTGCGTTCTAAACAATTCCATCCAACAGTAAACAACTTTACTGAACCAGTCAGAAACTATGTCACGCATGTCAGCCTAAAAAGTACTTTCGCACTTCAATAACAATACCTTAAGTTCAAATCAACACAGTGTTGACTTCTATAAAGACATGAAATCTAGGTCATAAACATCAGGCGCTAACACGTGGTTGACCGACATAATTATTGATTTTCCATGGACATAAACACTGACTCATGTGGCATTATGTAATCAATGTATACAATAGCGTATGCTACTAAATTAAAGAATTTATAATTCAGATATAATAAACTAAATTAAACCTATATTATAATTTAAAGATGATACATAATTCCGTAACAAAATTTATAAACCAATACAAATTCATAAACCAATACAAATTCCGATTGTTTTGAAACAATCTTATTCACCATTATCTTTCTTTTTTTTCTCATCGCGCTCGTTGATTGATTTTTTATTTTTGGTGTGTAGCATATATGGAGGAGGTGGGAGGGACGCCAACGGGAATTTTAAAGGGACTGAGAGCGTTCTTTAAAGTTGTAATTTGATGTCGAACAAACGTGACTATTGCTGTGTTATCATAGAAATGAAGCCGACGATGAGAAGCTATCTGATTAATGTTTCAAAATAGATTTTAATAAAATATTAACACGTTTTAAGCTCGAATCTGTTTTGAGTTTTTCCGTCGGTATCCATAGGGTACATTCACGACTTTTGAAATAAAACTGCGTAATATCTAATGAGTACGAATAACCTCGAGGTATGTTTAAGAAAGTTTCATTTAGTGAAATCTTTCTTCCTTTCGTTACAACATTAATTTCAGAAAATAAATGTAAAATACAGTGCAGCGGGGTACTAACAATCAAGTAGCTTTCAATGCAATCGAACATGAGACGAGGATACTATTTCTATTGATATGACGGCTGCCTGCCACAAACGAGAACGCAGTTCGAATCCGTCACAAGGAGGTTTTTTAAAATTATTTTCGTATCTTATCTTTTAATGCAAACTTAATAACAGCTTTAATTTTTTGCGATGAAACTGGAACCATTTTTAAGTGGACTTTTAAGTTGGCGATATTATTGTTGACCCTTAGAAGAAATTTGTTTCTTTTTTATCATTAAATTACTAATGTACAGTTTCATGACTTAAAATGTATTAAGAAAATTATATCGGTATTTATCATTTTTAAATTAAGTGAATAATTTATTATTAGGCCCATTAATGAGAAATACAATGAACGGTTGAAAAATGTATTGTTTTGTTATTTAATTTTTTTAAAACTGTTTCCCTGGCGACAGCCATGTGAACATAAAACTTAGGTCAGAAATAAAATAAACACCACCTTACGCATGTAACAAACATTATATAAAGACAATTCGAGAGTTGGCTGAAAACGGCCCTTATTCCAAATAGTCATATGCAAGTTTATAATTTTTTGATAGTGTATCTACATATGAAAAAGTTATTTTCATATTGCAGAGTAAATAATTGTTCAATTTGTTTAATTTTTACAGAATATAAGTTTTATCTGCTTTACTTGTGTGACTGGTTTTCCATTTGGTTTGGTTTTGTGTTTGTTTGTGTGTTGTTTTTATTGTGAGTAACCCTCCCATGTCGATCTTGCTGGAAGATCAACCCCATTTCATACTTGTTTTCTCTCGTTTATTCGTGACTATACATTATTTCATTGTATGTCAGTATTTACCTTAAAGTGACACTGAAGTTTAGAAATAAACATTACAAAACTAAAGAGACATCTTAACATTACCAGTGGTAAAAATTGGATAATTTCAAGTAGTCAAAGTTATAATCATCTAACGTTTGTTGTTTTGTTTTTCAGGGGACACAACTCACCACAAAGTTATTACCTTTTCCTGATTTTGATGACATTACAGATCAGGAATACTAATTTGTAATAATGAAAATTTTCTTTAACAGTATTTAAGACCGTTTCTTTTTCTTTTACCTTAAATAAAATACATTTTAAATAACATTCATATTCAGATAAAGACATTTATAAATGGGAAGGAATACATATTATTTATATTACATACAAAAATGGATGTTTAAAGTTTAAATTTGAGTTTTCGGGCGAAACGAATCAAAAGCAATCTTCAGTTTCAATACGTTCTTAGTTAGCACACGAATAAGGTCTAATGTTGAGATTTTAAGAAATTGAAATTTTATTTAAAAGATTTAAATTTCAATTTTCATTGCAGTTAAAATTATCTGAATACTATCTGAATGTTTATCACCATTCTCTGCGTCTTTCTACATAAATATTGCAGCAAAATTACCATTGATTGTTATTGTAAGAGATCAATTAATTTTTAGACAATTATTTTATCTTGTTTATGGCATAACCAGAACGCATGCATACTAATCAGATTGGCAGAATTTGTCTCCCATGAAATTTTTAAAACTTCAATATCTCGAGAACGTTAAAACCAATTTGGAAGGAATTTTCACAGTTGTGTATGTTAAGATGTCCTCTTTTTTTAATTATATTTATTTCTAAACTTCATTGTCACTTTAATAGAATAATATAAACTTTTGAAGCAGACAAGGACAGTCTTCTGTGGTCGTGAAAGATTTTTCATCGAAAACATTTTATCTAACACAGAGGACAAGTCAACTCAGCGAGGGTTTTAGAAGAAGAGCAAGGATACGAAATATTTGCTCTTTGAAATGTTCTTTGGTGGATATGAGTGTAATTGTGTTTTCAAAATCTATAACACGAATATAGATAATATTTTCAATGGCATACATATACACAAACTTTTTTGCGGAATGTATGAAGTTAATCAAATAAAATCGAATTGGATTTCCATCACTTGATTCTCATCAAAACACAGTGCAATGTACATATTAGAGAAAACAGTTACATGATATAATATGAACTTTGTCCCCCGAACTGAATAGCTTTTTTTATTATAGTCATTTTCTACCATAAATGGAAATAATAGTATTAACAAAAGAAGTATTAATGGTCATTGGTAGTTGCTTCTGTCAACCGAACTTCTTGCTGACTTTTTGTATGTGATGATTAAATATTGCACAAAGCCAAACTCATGCATATGTTCAAATTGTGGATTTGTACCTTTAAAAATGTGTACATCAGTATATAATTCTATTTGGCACATCAAAATAGACGCTAATAAGAGACCAGAATCTTTAGATTTTCTATCATCATAGCTTCACAAATATCATTCCTGTTATAGGTCATTACTAGTTAATTTTAAAATAAGCGAGACAGTATTTAAGTTTTCCATGAAGTACAGCGTATTTGTATATTGAAACGAAATAAATAAATACAAGAAATGGAAATTAGTTTTGCCTTTTATATCACCTTTTCATTGTACCTCAGCTTTACTTCTATTTAGCATCCTGAATGAATGCAATATATGAGTGTATTTATTCTTGCAGCATATTCTTCATTCCATGATCATTTATCAAATGCTACCCATGTCATAACACAAGCAGGCAGCACAAAGTAAAACACAATTTAGTGTTTTTCATCATCATCATCATCATCATCATCATCATCATCATCATCATCATCATCATCATCATCATCCTTCTCCACCTCCTTATTATTATTATTATCATCATCATCACTCCGTTTTTCTCCTGATCGTTGCTACACATTGTTCTTGTTTTCTAATATGTCATGAGCATCGACAAAGTATGGAAACCAACAGAAAAGCTCAGAGCAGTGCAACATTTCTACAGATACTTTTAAAAATACACCACTTTTTTTAATGAATTGTAACGTTATTAATGCTAAAATTAGTATTTCTCTTTCAATTAAAAATGATATGTTTTCCGTCTTTGATAGTATCGGTTCTAATCATGTTTATTTAGCACTGACGATGATTCAGTTTCTTACAATGTCAATGTCATTTATTGTTTCAAAAACTTGGCACGTGGCAATTGCCTTCAAAGATCGTTTACCTTTTCGATGTTTTCAGTGATTTTTTTTATGCTTACAATTTTACATTTTATGATAATGAGCGAGCAATGACCTCACTGGCGTAATCTGCTGAAGCCACATGAGTCTTTTTCTGGCAAACAGTTTTGCAGTCAGATTCAGCGCGTAATTTGCAAGATTTGATCAGACAGTATCTGACCTGCAGGACAAAACCCTAGTTTGTCTTTTCTGTCTCACACGCCCACAGTCCGTCATGAATTTTTCCAAAATTTAAAATCAAATTTAATCAGACGCAGATTTATCTGCTCTGATCAGGAACTAGGACTATAGAATATCTGAATTTGAAAACCTTTACTACGGACTGATTAGCATCAGTAGTGGACTAGAACTACCAAGAACACGGCGGATCATGGTGTATTGACTCATAGTAAGCCTACAAATGCAGAGAAAGTCTGCTATCTTCATTTCATTTTGAAAAAAGAGATACATACGTAGTTATTTTGATGCATGAGATTCTACGGCAGGTCATTGTCTCCACCGCTTATATTGTTCATATTCACAGAGGTTTTGTGTTAGAAGTCTCGTCCCTCTTATGTTACTATTATTGTTCATAAACAGAATAATAGCATAACAGTGTATAAGGGTTTGTTTGCATGATTGTCTGCCAGTAAGTAGCTTTGTATATCTATGTATGCTGTTTCTTTGTGTATTTCTCACCATCGGTATATGTCTGTTGTCTCCGTTTGTCTGTCTAATTATATATATATATGTATGTATGTATGTATGTATGTATGTATGTATGTATGTATGTATGTATGTATGTATGTATGTATGTTTGCAAAACGTATTTCGTTTGTAAAAGTACAGGCAATGAGTATGCTCATCTTCTCATAAATTCCTAAGGGTCACTGATCTTTGAAAATCAAATCATTATATAAAGGATGAAGCTTGACAGCACAAGAAAATAGACCATCTTCAGGACAATCACTCACTGTATGACAGGATTAAGAAAAATTATTATGCCTGACACTAAACGCATTAAAACTGTCGATAAAATCTCACATAAGCAAAGTACAAACTGTCACATTTGTCTCTGTTAAAATGTCGTCTTTGCTGGAAATACTCTATAACTGATTTCTTACAGGCATTGCTATATACTGTTGCTAATACCTGCCAAGAACGGGGGAATTTTAAAATAAACACGAAAAAAGCACATTAACGACTGTTTTTGATGGTCAATATGGCTTGGAAAAAAAACAACATATATACACCATTTTCCCTCGAAAGAAAGAAAGAAAAGTTTCTTAGCAGCATATTTAAGAATAACGTTCATATAATGAATCAATTTCTGCAATCCGTCATTTTATCATCGACGTCATTCTGAGTATCTTGCAGCATATGCTTCATTCGATGATCATTTATCAAATGCTACCGATGTTTTAACACATGCAGGCAGCACAAAGTAAAACACAATTTAGTATTTTTCATCATCATCATCATCATCATCATCATCATCATCATCCACCTCCTTATTATTATTATTATTATTATTATTATTATTATTATCATCATCATCATCACTCCGTTTTTCTCCTGATCGTTGCTACACATTGTTCTTGTTTTCTAATATGTCATGAGCATCGACAAAGTATGGAAACCAACAGAAAAGCTCAGAGCAGTGCAACATTTCTACAGATACTTTTAAAAATACACCACTTTTTTAATGTATTGTAACGTTATTAATGCTAAAATTAGTATTTCTCTTTCAATTAAAAATGATATGTTTTCCGTCTTTGCAAGTATCGGTTCTAATCATGTTTATTTAGCACTGACGATGATTCAGTTTCTTACAATGTCAATGTCATTTATTGTTTCAAAAACTTGGCACGTGGCAATTGCCTTCAAAGATCGTTTACCTTTTCGATGTTTTCAGTGATTTTTTTTATGCTTACAATTTTACATTTTATGATAATGAGCGAGCAATGACCTCACTGGCGTAATCTGCTGAAGCCACATGAGTCTTTTTCTGGCAAACAGTTTTGCAGTCAGATTCAGCGCGTAATTTGCAAGATTTGATCAGACAGTATCTGACCTGCAGGACAAAACCCTAGTTTGTCTTTTCTGTCTCACACGCCCACAGTCCGTCATGAATTTTTCCAAAATTTAAAATCAAATTTAATCAGACGCAGATTTATCTGCTCTGATCAGGAACTAGGACTATAGAATATCTGAATTTGAAAACCTTTACTACGAACTGATTAGCATCAGTAGTGGACTAGAACTACCAAGAACACGGCGGATCATGGTGTATTGACTCATAGTAAGCCTACAAATGCAGAGAAAGTCTGCTATCTTCATTTCATTTTGAAAAAAGAGATACATACGTAGTTATTTTGATGCATGAGATTCTACGGCAGGTCATTGTCTCCACCGCTTATATTGTTCATATTCACAGAGGTTTTGTGTTAGAAGTCTCGTCCCTCTTATGTTACTATTATTGTTCAAAAACAGAATAATAGCATAACAGTGTATAAGGGTTTGTTTGCGTGATTGTCTGCCAGTAAGTAGCTTTGTATATCTACGTATGCTGTTTCTTTGTGTATTTCTCACCATCGGTATATGTCTGTTGTCTCCATTTGTCTGTCTAATTATATATATGTATGTATGTATGTATGTATGTATGTATGTATGTATGTATGTATGTATGTTTGCAAAACGTATTTCTTTTGTAAAAGTACAGGCAATGAGTATGCTCATCTTAAGGGTCACTGATCTTTGAAAATCAAATCATTATATAAAGGATGAAGCTTGACAGCACAAGAAAATAGACCATCTTCAGGACAATCACTCACTGTATGACAGGATTAAGAAAATTATTACGCCTGACACTAAACGCATTAAAACTGTATATAAATTCTCACATAAACAAAGTACAAACTGTCACATTTGTCTCTGTTAAAATGTCTTCTTTGCTGGAAATACTCTATAACTGATTTCTTACAGGCATTGCTATATACTGTTGCTAATACCTGCCAAGAACGGGGGAATTTTAAAATAAACACGAAAAAAGCAAATTAACGACTGTTTTTTGATGGTCAATATGGTTTGAAAAAAAAAACATATATACACCATTTCCCTCGAAAGAAAGAAAGAAAAGTTTCTTAGCAGCATATTTAAGAATAACGTTCATATAATGAATCAATTTCTGCAATCCATCATTTTATCATCGACGTCATTCTGAGTATCAACCAATCAGAAGTCGCTATTCGTTCATTTGACTAGGTGACTCACTCGACGTTTATCTTTTTGGCTGCTTTAAGTTTGACAGTATATACAATCATCAAACCGCTCTGTTTTTCTTTCTCAATACATATATGTCAAATAATAGCATAACAAAATCAACTCCGCACATTTTCTGATCTTTATTTCAACTAAAACGTTAATTTCTAAATTGGTTTGGTGTTTTAAGGCACAGCAACACAAGTAGGTTACTTCGTGCTGAGACAACTTGAGTAAGTTCCTTCCTCAGGGACACATCATGACAGCCGACTCAGGCTGATCCGATGGTAGGATTCGTTCCCGCACCCTTTCGGTCGCGAGTGCAGCACGCTAACCACTACGTCATCATTTAAATTTCTAGAGCTATCAGGGATGAGTGTATCGCCAAAGGGCCCCGCTCACAACAATTGATCATTATTCAGGGGAACGTGTGTATGGGAACGAAAGTCAGTAAAAGATGAGCATTCAGTGGTCATGACTCCTTTAAATGCTGATGCTGAATGCTTCAATGAAGTTAATCGGCAAGGGCCATAACTCTGTCCAAAATGGAGTAGACGAGATAAAACCCATAAAGACGAATTTAGTTCTATGAAACAATGTTCACATCAAACATTGCATCAGAATATGTTGAATGGTTCGGGAACTATGCTGATTGCAAGCATCATTTCATGTAACGATTGATTGACAATGTCCATAACTGTGTTCAAAATGGCGTAGACGAGACAAAACCCATAAAAGGCAAGTCTAGGTTTGAGAGACAATGTTCTTACCAAATTCCATCAGAGTATTTTAATTGGTTCTTGAGGTATACTGATTGCAAGCAACATTTCAAGTTTTCATGCGAAGACTACATTTGCTTGACAAGGGGAATAATAATGTCCCCAAGACAAGGGGAAGAATAATGTCACCAATGGAATAGACGAGACTAATCCCATGAAAGGCACATGTATGTCTATGTATGAGACAGTGTTCGTACCTAATAGCAACAGACTATGTTGAAAGATTCTTGAACTATGCCGGTTACAAGCAACATTCCATGAGAAGATATGTATTAATTGTTAAGGATCATAACTCTATCCAAACTGAATATGACGAGACAAAACCCATGAAAGGCACATCTAGGTCTATGAAGCGATATGCAAACAAATTGCATCAGAATATGTTGAATGGTTCATGACAGATGCTGGTTACAAGGATTTGTGTAGTGGAGATTTAACATTGATGGATAAAAGGCAATAACTCGTCAAATTTGCACCTGACGAAAACCGTGTAACGCACATCTATGTGTAATAGGCAATTCACCTGCAAAACGGAATCAAATTATGTGTAAGGGTTACAGAACGTTGGTGGTTACAAGAAGTGTGAATAGATGGACAGAAGGAAAAAGTGATTAATATAGGGTTCTCGCATCTCGATTAAGGGCCCTAACTAGGGTCAAGAGTTTTGATTTCGTACTGGAGATGAAGTCCGAGTATACCGAAATGTTTCACCTACCGGAAACGGAATTCTGTCCCGTATGCTGAAGGTTCCGCTCTACTGTTTCGTACTTTACACAGGGTTTGTTTTTTAAAGAAAAAGAATTTTCAGCTTTTCCTCACGGGTTATCCAGGTTGTTTAAAAAAGACTTTGTAAATCTTAGGTATTGTTAAATAACTTTTAATTCCCTTTATTTTGGTACATGATTAATGGAAGTAATTTGAGTTTAGGGTATACAGCTTTGCATTACTTCAGATGTGCATCTCTGAAAAGACTGATAGCTCCACTTGGTCATTTCACTTCCTGGACTTCAGAGGCAAATTGAAAGAAGAAAAAAAACTGGCCAATATTTTTTTGTTATAATTCATTTATTGCACTTTCATAAGTTAGTATTCTCTAATCTGGCAAAATGTATTTTCCCTATTTTAATAACTGCTAAAGTTAGTGTAGTTAGGAGTAGTTCAAGTTCATTTCTCGAGCACATGGGAGCAGCCATTTTGATCAGCTGTCTGTTTAGGCAACGCGTTGTTTCCCTAATACCACATATAAAGAAATTTCAACCACAGCGCATGAAAGTATCACAGAGTTATGCCAACATTCTTTCCATTGTGCTTGTTACAAATGCACATAGTTTCACTCTATACCTGTCCCGCTTTCAGAAGTACTTAATAACTGGAGGATTGGATTCGGCATGAAGGGTGGTCGCGACATGCCATGATTTAATTACTGGATGTTTGTGTGCAGAGCCTTTGTAACAAGAAATCCAATAGGCATAAACTTAGGATTTAAAAAAAAATTCTAAACAGTACAGTAAATTGTTTCAACATCAGAATTTAGAAAATGCCTCTTCGGGGTATTTGTATACGCTGCCAACATTACTTATTTGTATGCGTCAAATCCTTGCGTAAAATTTACTTTAATGGCTTTGATTTCAGAATATGTCTATGTCTCCAATAAGGTCTGAAATAATTGGAATTTAAACGACATTGATTAAATAGTAAAATAGAAAGCTAAGACATGTATTTTTCATCAAATATTATATAGAGTGAAGTCTTGTCACATGAATTTCGCATCTCTATTGGAATCTGACTTTGTGAGCACAAGTATGTTTATATCCACTAATAAGAGTCTATTCTGATGTCACAACTATTGCATCTTGCTTTACTATGCATTGTCGAAAATGAATGCAAAAATAGCAGACCAGGCCAAAATAAAAAACCTAAAATAGCAAAAAGATTTTTTTCCTATTGTCTGTTTACCTCAGACCTGTATATATATATATATATATATATATATATATATATATATATATATATATATATATATATATACATACATACATACATACATACATACATACATACATACATACATACATACATACATACATACTCTTGTCACACATATATGAAAATAAATTATATACGTGTGACATAACATTGCAAGCCGACAACTGTACTCTGTTTGGGGCTAGATTGGTTATAACAAAGTTTGCAATGCATAAATACAAGTTTGTCAAATAGCAGGCAAGTAGTAATATGTGGCATTTGGGGGACAAGGGTACATCCTGTGCTAAACAGGGAAAATGTATAGACACAAGGGGAATTTAGCATTACGCCTCCATGTTACCAAAATGGGGAATTTAAAATTACGTCTCCATAAATGTATATGGACAATATGAATTTAACATTAAACCGCCTTTTTTAGGATTTTTACTGAGAATGTGATTTTACCATTAGGTAGCCATTTTTAACAAAATAGGATTATAGAGACAAGGGAAAATGAAATTTTAAAAAGTTTAGATACTATCCCACAGGATTGATTACTATCCAGCACCCGACTTTTTGATTACTATCCAGATCCCAATACAAACTATCCAACACATCGTGTGTAGTGAACAATGCTTAGATGTTTATACTTACGTACACACAAACATACTATCACATACGAGGAAGTAGGATGTACAATAAGGGGGATGAAATATGCACATACTGTCACACACAAGCAAAGAAAGGTAGACGCACTATACCCACAAACCTACTGTCACACACACACACACACAGACACACACACACAATAGTGTTTCTGAAAAGTTAGTTTGGTTGTGAACATATACGTACACAGAGATATACACAAACATAAAACACCTATTGGCAATAATTTTGAGTTGTATCTCTCTTTTCTAGAGATCTGGATAGCCCTGAAAAGGGAAAGGGTAGTTTTTCTGCCAACACTCTCCCTTAGTGGTCGCACCTCCCGGGTCAGGCACCACAGCCCGCAAATTGTTGTCCACACGTATTATCTCTACTCAAAGTTGCATTGGTGGAGTCAATGAGCCCAAAACTAGGCTCACTGGCCTCCATCTCCCAATGATCCTCTGTCGACTGCTGTTGCTGCAACCGCTGCTCCCCCTCTCTTCTTTATTCTTCCCGTCTTTTCCGCAGCCTCTCATGAACCCTCGTCCAGTTGGTATTAAGGCGCTCAAAGTCCATCTCCCTGTTATGCTGCTACCTTTCTCTCTTTTCTTCAGCCCAGTCTGCTTTTATCTTCACCAATTTTTCCTCCAATATTTCTCCGATGAAGCCCTTGGCCATTCCCAGTGAGGTCATTTCCCTCTTTAGATGGCGTTTGTTTGGGTTACACTCCAGCTCGTTAACCCAGCCAAGGAGGTGCTCCACTCTCTCCATCAAACTGATGGCCTCTCTCAACTTTTCTACTTGGCAGTGTTGAGTCATTTTTCTTCTTTCTTATTATGTCTGCACACGATCGACGATGAATTGTAAGACTGGCGAGAGCACCGCTTTATATGCTTGAAGCATGGCCGTGAAGGAAAACATCCCTCCAAAGCAGAGATGTGGACTTGAAGGAAAATATCCCTTGGCGTAGTACACAGAGGAATAGCGCGGGCCTAGAAGAAACTATCCTTCTTATTTTTCCCATCGGTTTAATGTTATACAAAGGTAGTAGCGTTTATAGATACACACTATACTCACAAACATACGATCACACTGGGAGAAGGGGTTTTAAGTTTTAGTTTTTTGTCGAAGACAAAGACATACACAAACATACAAACACATATGTTACAAATGATGGAATGGAGTCTCTTTTCTAAGAGATGTAAGTGGCCTGAAAAGGGCCATTGGGTGTTGACCTGGATCTTAACAACTATATCCAGGACGACTAGACCTCCCCATAGGCTTGATTGCGGCGCAAGGTCTTTTCTATTTAACAGTGTTTAGGTACATCTGTCTCCATTTTCACCTCCTCCTCCTTGTCATCTTCTCCCTGCTTCTTCTTCTTGTCCCATTTTTCTGATCTTTCAATTCTTCTTCTTTCAGAACAGCTTCTTGTAGTTTCTCCACCTTCTTCAAACATACGCTTGGATTTCTGTCCGATGTATTCTGGACAAGAAATTTTGTTCACTACGTGGATGTGCCCTAGACCTAAATTTAATCTTCCGCGGGTAGACAACCTTTGCATCGAAACTATATGTCAAGTAAGTCGATGAACTGGTAGTGTCAGTACTCTGTTGCAAGATAGCTTCGATGTGTTGTGTCTCCAAAGAAATCAGTGGAGGCAAGGAATGATCACTCAAGTCTTTATCCCACTTTTTCAAACTCTTCTTTTCTTAGATGAGAGTCCATGCATCTTCCATATACTCTTCCAATTTGTCTTCTGGACTCATCATCAAAACATTTGTCGTGTTGTTTCTGACTAGGATGATCGATTTGACATCCATGACAATGTTCTCTTGTTAGGCCTGTGATTCTTTTAGCCAAGTCACGAGCAGAACATGAGACAAAGTGTTGTTCTTGTTCTGTCCATTTTGACGTAATTACTATATTTTTGTCTTTTTCACTTGTGGTCTGTGACTGATGTTATTGTTCTGGATAGAAAACATCCTCATCGCCTATCTCCATAGGTTAGTGTTCCATCATTTTTTCTAATAGTCTAGGGTCACTTCTCTCAAACTGTTCATTTCCGGTGTATTCCCAAAGTCTGCATACAAGATGACGTTCATTGTGTTCGCCAGAGCTAATGCAAACTGGAGATCCACATGAAGTGTGCCCGATTGTATACGGTGGAAATGTCCCTCATCGCTCCCTTGGTCTGGAGAGAAATCAACTCCCCACAAAGCATACCCTCCTGTATAATCGTAGTTCCAGCTGTCGTGGCTACTGTTGGTTCCTAATTGCCCTGTGGTTTCAAACAGTGTCAAGTTAGATTTAAAGTAACTTTTCTGGACCAAGTTAGGTTCAAAGGGTCTGGTACACAACGTTTGGCCATCTCGGGTGACTTCTATCTTGGACACGTTGAAGTGTTGGAATTCAGAAGGATTTTGATCGATGGCTCCGTTGAGAGCCGCATTGCTGACGATGCCGATGAGCAAACGCTTTGGTAATTGTGGTAATGGTGAAGGTTTTGACTTCCACTCGTCGTAGAGGATATTTGGTTGTCGTTCTGCTCAGAGTTCGTTCTGCTCAGAGATTGACTGATGTTGTTTCCCACTTTAGGTAAGACCTGCACACGTAGCACGTAGAGTCTGGCTTCTTCGATGTTCGTTTTTTGTATTCGTCAGCATTTAGCCATCAAATGAAAACACAATGCTACACCGATTCAGTCTCAGGCGTACATCCACTCCATTCAACAAATACTTGTCTTGCAACCACATGTAGAAACGCAAACGATCCATCATTTCTAAATTATACGTCCTTGTTTAGTTTTCTTTCGACGGTCGTTAAATCTAACATTGTCAGGATCGTCAGCTTCTGTCAACTCTGTGTCGCTGAAGACATCCAAAGTGCCAGGTTTCCATACCACAGAGGCATCTAGATGTGTGTTTTTGGCTTCTTTTCCGTACGTCAAGCGATTTGCCAGGTACGCTCAGTAAGGGTAAGTGTCCAGGCTGCTGCTGACTAGTTTGTTATTCAAGTACAAATCCACTTCGCTGAACAACGAATGCATGAAATTGTTGATGGGAATCACTCTGGTATCTTCCCCTGGATTAGTGTTGTCCGTTTTGAGAACTTTGACTTTCAGGAACAAGTAACTGTTATTCAGATCGATGTAATCTTCTGCTTGTGTTTTGATTTCAAATTCCCTATGTGCTCAGGTGGTCAAGGACGACACAGGATGAAATTCTACCCATTGGGATTCTTGCATCGTTGTCATCGTCGGTGGAATGACAAACAAATCAAGTGTCTGACTTGGAGCATTCTCAAGAATCTCTGTGCATCATTTTTCTTTTTTAGCTAGTAATCACAAACATCTAATTCTCTGACAGCTGTTCTTCTTCTTTTTTCTGATGCATTATCTGATCGTCACTAAGAGGTCTGAAGGGTTTTCGACGACTCATTCTGCCTTGTCCTTGCTGTGGAGGAATTAATGTATTGGCCATAAGCGTGAAGGGAATATATTGGAGTGTCTCAGCGCCCTAAAAGGTCTTTTCCTGCTTGAAGCAACACATTTCTTTCTGGCTTTGATCAAGGCTTCTTTAAGATTTCGTTTGTCAGTGAGTACGTTTTAGAGAAAAAATTTTCCTAACGTCAAAGCTGCATCTTTTGAAGCATGCAATCCTCGAGTCACCATCGGTTTTAAGATGGGTGCTACCGTATGAAAAGTTGATTTTACCATTTTTCCTAAACCATGCCCTCATTGTCGAGCGAGAATCGGTTTCGAAAATGTAGTTTCACCGTGACGTTTCCTTTCGAGAATAGAATATTATGTCCCAAATCTCCTTTTATACTAATATTGACACTTTCAAAATACAACTTACTGACAGGAATATAATGAGGATGTACAAATTCTCGGTGAACGTGATACGTGTTTCCTCCTTCATTGTAAGCATCTATGGCAGAATGCACTTTAAAAGGAATGATTCCCAACAACGGAGCGGCTGTATTTACTATGACGCTGTAGTCGAAGACATCCGAGTACACAAACATTAAATACAGTCCTTTGTTCGTAGGGAAGTAAAAATACTTGTAGAATCGTTGTTGTGAATGTCTTTCATAGGAACGAGAGAGGTGTTTCCACTCAGAATAGCAAACAAACCAGGAGAAAAAGTAATGGTTGGTGTTTTTCCGTCAGAAAAATACTTTTTAAGACCATAAGCCATTTTATGGTACTCGACCTGTACACTTCGGCAAGCTTTCTCTAGTGCTTTGCCAAACTGATCGTTGAAAATAGCTGAAATCGTTTCGACGAGATGTTAAGCACTGACAACATATCCTGTAGAAATTCTCATGGTATAGATGTTCAATTGAGGATTGGTTGACGATATATTTTTAGGTTCGTAATAGACCGGATCATTTTTGTCCAAGTGTTCTTGGATTTCTTCGTTGAGGATATCGAACAAGAAAGTGTTTTGACGCTCCATGATATTCAGGACTTGAGTAGGATGAATGATT
The DNA here is from genome assembly GCA_029931535.1 of Margaritifera margaritifera. Lineage (NCBI taxonomy): Eukaryota > Metazoa > Mollusca > Bivalvia > Unionida > Margaritiferidae > Margaritifera > Margaritifera margaritifera. Next base: position 3,215,587 of record JAQPZY010001523.1, on the reverse strand, counting down.
TCTACCAAATCTACGTCCAATGAGCTTCGTGATCCAATTCTATGGACTGGGGTAATGTGGCTGTGAAACAACATGATGTGTTGTTGGGAAACCCATTCATTAAACTGTCACTGGGTGATGTTAAATAGAATTGATAATTTATGTTTCGATGGTTCTCGTTTCCGAGCATCACTCTTTGTCAAAGGAGAATGATTTTCCAAATGTTCCAGAAGACGACTGCTACTGTGACTGGAAGAGTTGTGGTCACTGGGGTTAGCGGCGAGGCTACCGTTGTTGTTACTGTTGGTATATTACAACGACGGACTGGAAAGAAGATAACCAATACAACTGCTGAGTAAAATAGTCCACAATTGTTAATCTCCTTGTTGCAAATTCAAAGTTTTAATGGCTGCTCCAATGACACAATTCATCACCAAGATTTGGCAGAAAAAGACAATTTCATTTTTAGGGACACGTTCTCCACACCACACCCACAGGAGATGTTTTTGCAGTTCTTGTTCTTGGAGAGAGAGACTTTGAGAAGGAGATGTAGCTGTGTATAACAGCATGTTGGTAACTTCTTCTTTTTTTATAGTCGATGACTTGTAGAGCTGCCATCCAAGAATCTAAAATGGGTGGATATCTATTCCAACGAACTTTCACTTCTTAAAATCGATGTTTTCCCACTGTACGTGTTCTTCGATCTAGAATGCGTTCAATATCGTACACGTCGTTTTCCTTCTTAGTCACTCGTTGTCACTCAGGCAAGTAAAAAGTTCCTTTTGACACTTCTTCGTTCATATCTTACGATTTATGGACAGGAGGATCACGTCCACGCACTTGTCCAGTGACACGAAACAATTCTGTCATCCAGTTAGGTAAATAAACTTTATCCAAAGTTTGTTTTGTTTTTCCAATGCGAATCCAATTCCTGTATTTAACACTTCATTCTTTTATCTGGTTTTTGACGTTCCAAACAATGGATCAAACACCATTATTTTGTTTTTAAGTGTCACTTCTTCTTGCGCACATCCGATGCAACGATGGTACGATTGATTGTAAGCTTTGATTAGAGGTGTTAACACATCGATGCATTTGAGAGTATGTTGATGTGTAAAATATTTCCACATACGTTCTTTCAAATTTCTTTTAAAACTTTCCACGACACTAGCTTTCATTTCAGGATTTTCAGTGGTGAAAAAATGAATGTGTCTTTTTTTAATTCTTTTTAAAAGCTTGGTTCAGAAATTGTGTGCCTTTGTCTCTTTGCCATCGCAAAGGATGTCAACCATTTTGTTTCAAAACCAGTTTTAAAGCTCGTACTACCTCTGAACTTGTTTTAGAAGTCAAGGAACTACCCAAGCTAATTTTGAAAACACGTCAATAACACAAAACAAATATTTGAAACTACGATTGTACGAAGCTAAATGAGATAAATCTGCTAAATTTGATTGCCAAGGATGATTGATGCCTGCTACTTTCGTTTGACTTTTTGAACGTCTTTGTTGAATGGGTTTTTGTAACGTGTACGTCGATTGTTCTTGTAACCATTGTCGTACATCTTGCAGACATAAACTTTTGGGTTTTGGTTTTAGCGGCACGATACAAGTTTTGAATTCCTCTGTTGCCATGAGCATGAGTAGGATTGTAGTAAATGCTGGCTAAAAGTGTATCCATGTGGCTTGCTGTTGTTGCTCCTTCTCAATAAGACGCCCACTGTTCAATACTGCTCTTAGGTTGTTGGTGTGATAATTGGATTGCGATGCTTGGCGTGTCCGACGAGCAAAAGGATTAGAAGTAGTCATCGGCTCTTCGGTCACTTTTCTTTCTTGATTTCTTTTTTCACTTCTGTCTATCTTTTGGTTATTTTCTTTTTTTTCTTCTGCTGAAGAGTGTGTCGACATCATCATTTTAACCCACGCTTTCATTTCTTTTCGTCTAGGAGTAGAGGAAGGTGTCTATAAGGTCGTCATCCTAGAGGGAAGAAAAGGAGCAGACGTAGTTCGAAACACTTCTCTTGATTCTTTTTCTTCTTCCATCCCTGTGGCTGTTTCTGTCATCGTCTTTGTTCCTTTTTGTTTTTCTTTGCTTTTCATTACATTTTTGAGAACTCTCAGAGAAGGTTTAGCCGCCTCTGCTAAAGTTTTCTGGTGAAACAGTTGAAGACGTTGCAATAATTGTCCGTAACGTTGCAATTTTTCTGTTTCTGACAAATCTTTCTGATCTATCAATGATTTTAATTGTTGTTGTAAATGTGACATCGATGAGATTAGGATTAGGAGGTAAATGCGGTGTCCATAGTTCGTACCAACAATGGAGTTCCATCCTTTTCGTTTGTAAGAAATTAAATTTAAATTTCGTTCTTCCATAAGATTCAAGAGTACAAGTGATATCTTTCCAGAAAAGTGTGTCCTTTTTATTTTCTTCTTCATCATGTCCTCACTCCTCCTAAAAGAGGTCCAGCAATCGATTATAAGAAAGGAACAGCCACTTTTAACAATGGGTAGAAATCCTCCTCGTTGGACGAACATTTTTTGTTCTTATGACTGAAGGGCATTTTCTTATTCACCATTTGACGAGGATCGTGACGAGGTCGTTCTAATCGCTGTTTCTGTATAATGATCAAAGGCACCGTTCCTTTTAAAATGCTCAAACAACATTCACACACGGTATCGATGATTTCATTTGGTGCTTTTTGAATGTTTTGTATTAGGATCGGAGCATTGGATTTGGTTGGTACTGACAAAACATCCCAATGTTTGGCTAACAAGGAGGGAGTCTTTTTTCCTTTTTATGGAAGAAGGTTTCTTTGGAAGTTGTCGATGATGATGCTGTGAAACTGAAATAAATCTTATTCAACACTTCTTTTTTATACTGGAATTCGTCTCCAATGATTGTTGGGACGTCGTACCATCTTAACTATCGGCACCACTCGACGATGAGGTGTTTTCCACGGACTAAATCTTGTCAGTTCTTGTTTGGACAAGTCGAGTACACTTTGTAACACACCTGTTCTATCTTGTACTTTTGTCTTAGGATAAGCTACTTTTTGGCAGCAGCAGCAGCTAGAGAAGTAGAAGACGTCGTGGCCGGCGAAGAATAAGTTTCTTTAGAGATGGGTTCCCATTTTTTTCATCAAATTGGGAAATACTGGTCTTAAATCAAGTTTGGCAGGAATCATCATCAATGGAATAGAAGAAGCAATGGCAAGAGAGACCGTCACTGAGCGAGGTTTGCTTGAATAAGTGCGCGTTCTAGTTTCAGTACCTCTCTTTCTTGCAGGAGATGTTTTTTCTTTGGGACTTTTCTTCTTCTTTTTGTTAGAGTGTGAACTTGCTGCATATCTTCTCTTCTTATTAATCTGTCGTTTTAGGTAGTTTGGCTTTTGTTAGCTTCCGCATTAGTATCCCATTTTAAAAGTGAGCGAATAATGACACCTCCGACAGATCAAATTCCACCTGGTTTCAAAATGATTTGTTTTTGGGTTTGAGTATCGATTGTGAGGAATTCCTTCTACAAACGAAATGAATTCTCCTGGACTTTCTTGTAGTAACGTGTAAGCCGATTACCACTCTTTTTAACACCACACGATACGTTGTGGATGATGATCGAAAAACTTTGACAAAATCGGTTTTGCCTGAACCACTTTGACGATCTGACTTTTCGTCAATCGCCTTGAGAACGGAAAATGTAACCATAACTCTCGAGTTGTGTTTGGAATTCTGAGATCCCATCTACAACACAAGACATTCTATACATTATATGCACCTTAAATATTTTCCTTTCATGGCTGTGTAACACAACAAACACATATTTACATTTCAAAAACACACAAAGTTCATGTTTTTCTTTTCTTTTCTTTGATCAGTTACAGACAATGTCTTTCGCATAGTCAGTCTACAAAATTAAAACACGAAAACAAATGAGGCATAAATTACTCCGTAAACAAATAAGGCACAAATTAAAGTCACCAAAGCTGAATATAAACAGGTAAGATTACAACATTCTCTATCTACCTGCGTAATATTCAATATATGTAAACGCTCTGTTTCTATTGTTCTAGTCTTCGTGGAAATAATCTGCAATTGTAATCTCATTCTTTTGTATCTGTACAATACTACTTTCGTGGGCTCGTAGTATTTCTTCTTCTGTTTCTGGTTCTTTTCCGACTGCTTCTAAGTCAAGTTTCTTTATAGGCTGTAACGAAAAATAGGCATTTCCTCCGCTAAAATAGGCTCTAATTCCAGTTTCACTTTTGGCTCTCCTCCCACTGGCTCTAAGTCAAATTCTTTTCTTTGATCAATCACACACAATGTCTTTGGCATATTCAACCACCTCTTTTGTCCTTGCATCAAAATCGAAGACTTTTTCCAGTCACATACTTCCTTCCAGTCGTAAATCTTCTTAGTAATTATGAAGACCGGATAAAGTACGACGAATCTCTTCTTCACAGGGAGGTACACAACTCGTTTTCATCACTATTCGTAATACTTTTAACACAATGAATTTTTTTGTGCACAGATACAGTGTTTGTGGTCATGTCTTTGCATGTACTGATCAAAACCGATTTGCTGGTAAACGAAATCCAAGAAAAGTAGTCACTAACACACACAGTGTCCAAAATTCGATGGAATCGTGTCGTCTTGTGGAATCCGGTCTGTTAACAGTACTAGGTGATCCACTAAATCCTGAACACTGTCATTGACTTCCTTCCATGAAATGTAGTGCAACACTGACGACAAAAGTCGTGGCATGGTAAGTTTTATAACGTCTTCGCGGTTGATCAATGTCTGACCATTTGAACATTTTTGAAGTAATCCATCTTCTTGTAGCATTCAGATACCAATAATTAAAACTATATGCCATTTCGGGTGCATTATTTCTTTGTGTTACACTAGAATCTTGACAAACTCTCTGTAAATGCGCTCACGCAGTAGCAGTGGTAGATTCTGACTGTGCTATTTTAAGCTATCCATTTATAGGAATGTCTTTTGTGATGAAATATTCACACATTTGAAAAATGGAATCTCCTGGTAAAGCATAGCGAAGAAATTCAGTCATTATCCCACACACATCACACATCGTGAAGGGGTTTCGTCTTGAGGTGATACTTCTTTTATTACTTCTCATAACCCTGTAAGTTTTTAACCTTTTTCTGGACTCCGTTCCATGGCATTTTGTGTATCAATGCAACATTGTAGGTAGAAGTCGTGACATCCAAAATCCTAGGGGGTACTCATTGATCAATGTCTGACCATTTGAACATCTTCAAACTAATCAAATTTTGTATTGCATTCAGATACCAATGGTTAAAACCTCTATGTCGTAAAGGATGCAATTGTTCTTTGGGTATCACTTGAATTTGCACAAAGTCTCTGTAAATGCGTTTTCGCAGCTCCAAATGTAAATTACGAATTCTTTCTTCTAAAGTATCCATGAGGATAATGATAATGGCCCACCAAGGGAAGGTAGTCACAGCACGGAGACCATCTGGCACGTTCCAGAAAAGCTGAACATGTATACTCCCATTTATGGATCTTTACACCACAACTGAAACACTGTATTTGGTCTCCTCGTACCAAGTAGACAAATCCAGCTGTAGCTAAAGTTTTCGTAGTGGGTAGATCTTCAGGACATTTTTATGAACGTGTTCAATCGACTTTCAAAGGCACAATAGCCAGACAAAGCCAAAGGAAACGTGTATTCTTCTTTGATTTGTAAATCAAGATGAGCTAGTGGTATCCAGCTTGGCTTAGGATTCCAATGATGACATCCAATGGTAGGCACACGAACAACATCGCTTTCGCTAGTAATACTGAAAGGTCGTGCTGTATCGCTTTCCCTAGTAGAGCGGCAAGGTCGTGCTGCACCGTTTTCGATAGTAGAGCAGCAAGGTTGTGCTACATCGCTTATGTCGCAGGGTACGGCACCACTCTGGTTGCAAGACACAGCATCGCACTCGAGTTCATTGAACTTGACGTCCGCAGTTGGTCAATCACACGATTGCTGTGCCGAATTCATCATTATCGGTCAGCGTCTCGGGTCACAATGATATTTCTGTCTTGGAACTTTCTCCTTTTTATACTGGGGATCGGCTTGTCCCTTACGGTAGCATGTTGTAATTGGGAAGTCGCTCTCGTTTCTGGTAGACGATCTGATATACTTCTTCCAAGGGTCGACTGAAGATTTGGTGATTGGACAAATGCACAATTGTGTGAGGATTCAGCGTTTTCACCCAAAAGTCTTGATCTTGTCCTGACTTTAAGGCCCCTTTGAGGAGGTCAAAGTTCACCGCTTGATTGGAACGATATTTCAATGTCAGTCCTCTCACTTTACATTTGGTATGAAGCTGTCCTTGTTGGTCTCAGCACTGGCAACCGTAATATTTTGGTCCACCACAAACAAAACTCAAAATAGTGTCTTCAGGATGTTCATTAGTCCAAGCTCCTAAATGTTCGTCTGCAATGCAAGGGTGAGAGCTACTAGGGCGATCGACGAACATACAACTATCAGAGTAGTGTGAGAATGGGAATTTTTAGATCGGCCAGCCGATTACAGTTCCTGATCTCTAAACCCTTTCTGTATATCCGGTGACTTTTTTCCATTGAGGATTTATGCACACGCGATTAGCATGGGTAAGCTTGCATGGTGCTAGTTGAAATGGAAAACCACCGACTTCTCCAAGCACAGATGTGAAACCGAGGCGATAGCATGTGCATAATTCCTCAATGGAAAAAGTCAAGGGGTATATAGAACGTGTTTACGGATGAGGAATCGTAATCGGCCGGCCGGTCTAAAACGTCCATTTCACACTACTATCAGTTTCAGAGTAAAAGACTCGATCTCCTAAAGGTTCCAACACAATACAATTTTAAACGGGTATTGGTTGTCACGTCGCTGCAATGATGACATTCCCAAACTCGTCGGGGGGTGCATACTCTGTGATTTCTTCGTAATTCACCAAGATCAAATCTTCGCGTATGATGTTCACGTGTTTAATGAGTCAACACTTTGCATTCGATCCAACTTTCGTATTGGCGAATATGTTCTGTCAAAATTTCAGGGTGACCGGTAGGGAATCGAGCATATTTGCACACCCAATGATACAAGGAACTCACATTGATGTATTTGATTTTCTCTCCTTGAGATTCGTCCACTTCGTAGAACAAGCGTCTCGCATTTGGTTCGTATTCCTAACAAACTATCGCATGATGAGCTACACAAAAATTAGGGATGTGAATCCCTATCTCTTCTAAAACTTAAAAGTCGAAAATGATAAAATCCACATGTTTCTTATTATTCTTGATCTGATCGTCATTTAATACATCCTGGAGTTCATTGTCATATCTTTGAATGCAATAGTGATGATTAAAGTCCACAACTTGGTCACAAAATCGGCATCTTTTCTATCCTGCACAAAAGTGTGACTTTGGCTATTCGTTCGTACAAAATGTCCACAAGTGGAGCACACTCTCAGTAATTTGCAAGCACTTTTCTGTTGTTGGAATTGTTTCATGCGATGTTGTTCGTAACAGGTTTGACTCACAAAAGTTCGCTTGCAAGTAGAGCAATAAAATTCTTTTTTGTCTTTCATGAATGCAAGATCTGGACCCGAGACAGCTATGACATCTCTCTCCACAATGAGTATGTTGCTCCTACTCGTAAATCCTCGGTCACATATCTCGCAATAATATCCGTATCTGAGAAATCCTGTGATAGTTGTAATATCATCGAAATGATCTTGGTCATGATAAACGACAATGTATTTTCCATCGGGAAAGTCCGGTCTTCGAAACAGGAGAGCTCCGCGAACGAACTGAGGGTATACTTTCAACGTATAACGAGGTGCCAACACGTCTTGACGTTTTTGCATTTCAGGAACTCCACATACGGTCTCTTTGGAAATACTTGTTTGCTGCAAAAAGAGTTCAGCTTCTCTTTGTTGCTAGCTCTATCCGATTTTCTAATCCTCTCCCAAAATTGCTTTCATTGTGATGTATCGTTTTTCTCGGCATACGTTCGAGCCACTACGACGGCGCGGGCTAAGCATATTAGGCTTTGGTGGTTGTCAATCTTAACGATACTTAGTCTGGTACTGCGAAGTTCATCCACCAATAAAACTTTGCGTCATCTACTACATCTTTAAGGGTAAATGTTTGTTATGTGAAAAGTGGCTATTCCATCGGTGATGTCAAACTCATCATTCGATTGTTGGACGTGTTGAATTTTGTCGATAATTTTGGAAGAAATTAATTCTGAAGGTGTACTAAACTCGATCCACACAGGTGATTTCAAACTGTCATGAGAGATAGAGAGTCTCAAACAATCTTCATTTTTAGCTTGGCATTGTCGTTTCAGTGTTTCTACTAATCATTCTCATCAATCTGTAATGAAACCCGCTGCTTTCTCTATTAGAACTTGAGACTTGAACTCTTTAAATTTCATAATGTACGTGTAAGGTGTCGTTCGAAATTTTTAGGGAGTCACTTTTTGGATAGGTCGAATGTAAAAAATAATCTTCAGGAGCTACCGAACGACTTTCTTGGCTGATCTTGACTCTCGCAGTCTTGTGGTAGAGGTAGATGGTACTGGTTCAGGATCACTCATGTCCTCTTCAAAATCGCTAGCATGAACTTGCGCTAATACTTCACTTAGCGTATGAGGTGACACCGAAAGTCGTCGTCGTCTCTTAGCTTCTTCTGGTTTGTCGTTATAAAGGTTTGATCTTTTCATCTTCATTTAAAATTTGATTTGGCTAGGGTGCACACTCTCTCCTATATATGGACAGACCCCTCAACCTAAGAGAATACACTCATTCAGTTTTCAATCTGTGAAGATGAAAGAGTCACAACAGATCGCACTTCTCGTCAGAGATTTACAGAGAGTCATTCGAAAGTACACATCCAACAAGACTTCGGACTACTCCAATCGTGATAAAAGTTAAAATACCTGCTATGTCTGTCAAGAGAAAGGACATTGGGCTCCATAATGTCCACATCGTCAAAGCAAAGGAAAAACTAAGACAGGAGGAAAGGGAGACAAAAGTAAAGATACCTGTTATCAATGTCAAGAAATGGGCATTGGTTTTCAGAGTGTCACAAGAAAAAAGTGAACAAGGAGGAGGAGGAGGAGCGATCAGCAGAAACATAAGAAGAATCCATAACAGTAAAGACATTCAAGAGTGCGAGACAAGTAGAAGAAACAGGAGAAGAGGAACCCATGCCAGTGAAGAAATTCACAAAAGAAAGAAAGAAAGAAAGAAAGAAAGAAGAAAATGGACTTTTGTGCTGTGTTATGACATTTCATGTGATTCTAACTCAAAGAGAATATACATAAAGAAAACGTAAGTGTCTCGTTGTCTGGACTTTTACTTTAGTAAGGATAACATTTTCACACACTCACATACAATTTATTGTGGACAGATATAAGTTTTATTTGATTTGTCAATCATTGAGTAGTATCTCTTTTCTAAGAGGTATAGGTAGCACTGAAAAAGGACGGTTGGAGTTTTTTGAGTAACCAAAAACGTATGTACTTGATATCATCAGCTATAACTGTCTTAAACCTTTTCCATAGCCAAGTCCTACTCCTGCTGCTGCCGTGGTAGAGGTAGTATTATTTTCTGCTGCTGGCGTCTCAGTGGTGGTGTACGTAAATATAGTCATAGAAGGTTCAAAAGTTTTGGATCATGAAGGTCTCTTTCTCTTGGGTTTCGCTAAAGAAATCTGATACGTTTCCCTCAGGTATTTTAATTCCACCAAAATGTCTTTTAACAGACTAACCGTTTTTTTTCCCTCCCTGTTCAAAGTTTTCCTCTTCCCTTCTTCTGCTTGCTTTCTTTTTTCCTCTTGTTGTTGTTGTTATCATTGTTGTTGTTGTTGAACAAATACTTGTTCTTCGTTTGTCTGACGTTGCAAAAACCTCTTATACTCTTCTTTCTGTCTCTTTCTGAAATAATCATAGACTGATAATGATGGAGAGGAAGGTGAAGGTGGTACTACCGCCGGCAAATATTCTTGCAGAGACGATGAAAATCACACAAAGCCAAATCTAAGTCATTCTCTTTTAGAAAGCTTGCTACAGCAGCAGCAGTAGTAGTAGTAGTACTGTCACTCTGAGTATATGATGCATACGCGGCAGGCGCACCCCAATACATCATCTTCATTTCATTAGCCATTGGTATAGTAACGAAACGCTTCCGCAATGATAAATCGTAGGAACGCTGGTGCGCATAACTCAAGCAAATGACCATGATTTCCAGCATGCTTTTTAATCCAGACTTCCTGGTATATGTCAATGCATCCTGAGTCATTGCCAGGATCACAGCCAAACTAAACTTACACACACCCTCTTTTGTGTGGGCGTGTGTGTGTGTGTGTGTGTGTGTGTGTGTGTCTGAGAGAGAGAGAGAGAGTATGTTTGTTGGTATAGTGTGTATGTGATAGTATGTTTGTTTGCATCTAAGTATAACATCTAAGTACTGGTCACTACACACGGTATATTGGATAATATGTATGGAGTGCTGGATATTAATCAAAAAGTCGGGTGTTGAGTAGTAATAAAAAGTAGGGTGTTGGATAGTATCTAAAAATTTTAACATTGCATTTCCCCTTGTCGATATAAATCATATTTTTAAAAATGGCGCCCAATGTTAAATTCCCATTGTCCCGACAAATCCTAAAATTAGCGGTCTAATGTTAAATTCCCATTGTCGCCTTTAATTTATAGAGACGTAATGTTAAATTCTCCATTTTATAAACATGGAGGCGTAATGTTAAATTCCCTTTGTCCCTATAAATGTGTTTCTCTGTTTAACATAGGATGTCCCCTTCTAAATGTGTTTCTCTGTTTTACATAGGATATCACCTTATCCCCCAAGTGTCACATATTACTACTCAGGCATGATTATTTCATTTATATTATTATCATCAGTTTTCTCCATATTTTCTTTGTTTGTTAAAATATATTTTTCGGAAAAGACTCCCAGCAGCGCTCCTAAACAATTTCTAATAAATCTTTATAATCACTCTTACATAAGATGAATACCTCCAGATGTGTTGTTTTAAGATTTATTGTTACATATACGTATAAATAGCTTCCTGATTTAGTGTTATATTGGCGATTAAAAAGAATGTCTAATATGTATGTTCTTACGTTATCATATTAATATGTGTCCACAATTTCAATGGATGTGTTAAAGTTGTTATAAAAATGTATCCTATAATTCCTTTCTAGCATATTGATAGGAGATGTAAATTTTATACAATAAAATAAAATGGGCCTGCTGATACCTACGCATTAGCACCCCTGGAAAATGACTATAATAATTGCTGTTCCCATCCAAAATTGGTCAGTAAACAATTTCATAGTCTTCACCTATTCAAAGCTCTATGGTTACCAAAAGTAAATTGTCATAATGGGAATCACAATAACTACTGTAGCAAACTATTACATAAATGACTGATTCTTGGTCAATACTTATCATCTGGTAATGAGATTGGTTATAATAAAGGAATCTAATTTCGCATTTTATGTGCAGTTTAATGTATTATACATCCAAAATAATCACCTCAAAATATGCAGTGTCCTTTTGTCAACAAAACACGCCAATGGGTTCATCACACGTGTCTCATAAATTAGAGCGTGTTCTCAAAAGTTACGGAAATTGGATAATATTTATCTTCAAATTGTGTTAGCCCCTTGTGTGTCACAAAGCAATGTGTAGAACAATGCGAACACGAACGCAATAAATTCAGACTTTAACAGTATTCTGGAGTGACTCAAAACTGTGATAGTATCTCTTCGTCTTATGTCGCTATTTGATGAACTTTTTACAATTCATACATTTTAATATATTATGGATACTGCATGGATATATCTACAAAATTCCACCAATTCCAATTCAGTCATTGGCATAATGGTGGTCAGATATGTAACTTAAAAATTTGAGTAATGGCAGCGCTTACATTACTTTGTTGGAAAAAATGTTTATGTAACTCAAGGATATAAAAAAAATAGTGTCATTCTTTCTTTTTTATCCAAAAGACTTGAACGTTTTCCCTAGCAGTTTTGATTGGATGCCAGCCACAACGGAAATTGTTTTGGTTAAACAGTATTTATTTGCATATATCATCATGAATCGTAATATCACATGAAGCGATACTGAGGATTAAGCAACAATATTAACTTTTTTTTCGAGCTCTCTCCTCATTAACAGTAATATTTACCAAAAATAATCGGATTGACGTGAGTAATGAAAGAAAATAGGCAGGGAATTGCAAACATTGATACTCGCTAATGAGATATTCAAAGAAAATTGTACATGCATTATTGTATTTGTATCAGACAGTAATTAACTAGCAATGATAGCAGAAACATGTTGGTGTATCTTAAAAGACAAAATATGAAAATGTTGGTGATGAAGTGGGTAGGGGTACCCAAACTTTAAACTTCATCTCAGGTGGTATATATGTTGCAATAGATACGTATGTACAATCTATGAGAAAATGCTTTGTGGTTTCTGGTTCACCGCACGCACAACTATTGTTAAATGACAAATATTTGTTTTTAATAGATCGTCACTTAATGAGCTAAAACCTCGTCAAAGTCTTGTATGTAGAATTTTTGCTAATCTTTCACCTTGATAGCAATAGACTGTTTACCTTTTCTAGATTTGTATTTTAATGTAATTTAAAAGATTATAACAAAGGGTTGCTCCACATCTCCAAACAGACTTAGGTAAAAATGAATTTTGATACACATTTCTCCTGGTGAAAGGCTTTTGGAGGTTAGTGTAACAGGACTTAAGCTGGGTGGGATTGAATCAAAAGAAAACACTAAACAGAATTAGGTAATTGATATGTGTAATTATAATGCATATGCATAATGAATGAATCTGACACCTTATCCATGCGCATAATGTCCAACAATGCATCTAACAAAATAAGTTCAACAATGGATATAAGAAAATGATATCATTCCTAAATGGAACCGATCAAAGCATGGAATTTCAACAAATAAACAATGATCCCGTATATGAAAGGATATCATCAACGGATGGAATTATCACCAAATATGATTAATATATTGAATTATAAACAGGTATGGTTGACATGTTGATCTATCTGAATGATGTGATCAATGTATGCAATTTATAAACAAGTATGATTGATATATGGTTCATCAACAAGTATGATGGATGTATCATTGATATATAATTCATCAGCAAGGATGATGGGTGTATGATTGATTTTACACATATAGTGACATTTAATTTGATTTTCACCCATATAGTGACATTGAATTAGAATTATTAAAAAATAGAACGTATGATGTTATTTATCTCTTGTCATCCAGTCGACGATAACGAGATGTTTCCGATTCTACAGCTCCCGTCCAATGGTGAAGAAACGGCCTCGCGTGGTTCGCTCCTCCCAGCCTGCCGAAGGATCCCTCGAGAGCCTCCTTATCCCTGAGACCCGCTGGTCCAGAACTTTTGGCTCGTCACACAGAGTAAACTGATTCCGTCCTTCAGACCAACGTCACCATCGACCGCAGTATCCGGGCCACACAAAACCCCAGAGTTCGATGACTCCCCGTAAACAGCTCTACAGTTGAAGATTGCTTCTGTAAAGTGGACAGCTTTTGATTTTGTTGCCACGCAAACGATTGTACCTTCTTCAGCCTGTATTATTTTTTCTATTTCATTTTGTTCATACCATACTGGGTTCATTTATCTCAAATAATATTCCCCGTACTAAAAAAGGAGATTATATGAAGGCGAAATACAGAAACGCGAATGATTTTCTATCAGGTTTGAATTGTAAACTTCACACTTTTGTAGTTATTACCTGCATATATGCCAAAATAGGGTTTTATCCAGGGTTAGACCCAAGCGCTTATGAGAACTGACATTCTTGACAACCGTATCAATCATCAAAAGTAGTGGGTGATGTCCCTTTTGAGTGTTTCTGGATATGGTCATTGATTCGGTTTGTTTGAATCATAATCTACTAACCAGTGATCGGCCTACAAATTGATTTGATGTAGTTCTTCGTTCAGAGCACAGCAGCCAGAATTGGGTCCTTATAAATTATTGATAACGAAGTATAATCAGCAAACAGTCTTATAATGGACTGCATATCAGTGATAGTATCGGTATTATTAATTACAAATAAAAGTGGTCTAAGTATAGATCTCTGAGGCACACCAAGTTCGACAAGCTGTTGGTCAGAAGTGCAACCTTCAATGCCATTTTTTACATTTTATTTGAAAAATAATTTTAAATCACTCCGATAGAGTATCACCAATTCCAATATTTCTTAGTTTTGTAAATTAAACCTTTATGCCAGAATTGGTCGACGGTCCTAATAATATAATACTATCACAAAATACCACTCTAATTATTTGCCTTCCTCGACTACCTTGCAAAACGTATTATACATATCACATTGCTGTAAAACAGTCGAATCTTTTCGGGTGAATTCAGATTGCAGAGGACTAATTAAGTTGTTGTCTATAAAATAGTTATACAAATGTTTTAAGACACATTTTTCCGAATATTTTAGCCACACAGCTTAAAAGAGAAACATGTCTGCAGTTTGAGAGAACATGTTTGTCTCCTGGAAAAATGTGTTCACACGTGATGAGAAAAATACGCATATTTACATATATTATATTCCTGAACGTAATATTATCTCACTTTTTCCTTTGGCCGTGTTACCTGCATTAAGGTAGGGCAAGTCTTGCTTATTTATATTGACATTTACAGTTAATACTGATTTTACTGTCGATGATACTAATTAATAACTTTATCAACACTTCTGTATATTTTCTGTATATCATCTGTCCGTAAGACCAAGTGAGCTTATGATTTGGCCCTGCGTCCGTCGTTCCGTCGTGCATCCTCAACATTTGCCACACATCTTATCAAAAAAGCACCAATTTCTGCCAAATTTTACAGGGAATATTCTAACATGACGGCCTTTCAATTGTGTACAAATAATGTTGATCTTCCATCAAATATGAGCGCCATTAATAAACATTTACACGACTTCTTCTCAAAAAGCGCTGTACAGATTTAGACCAAATTTGACAGAAACGATCTTTGCGTTAAGAACTTTTAAGTATTTACAAATAATGGCGATCTGCTTTCAAATATGGTCGCCGTTACTAAAATTAGAAAAAAAACATTTACAATACTTCTTCTCAAAACACCGCTCAACTGAATTTGACAAAAATCATCTGGCATAAAGGCCTTTCAAATATGTCTAAAACATGCCACTCCCCGGCAGCCGTTACTAAATATAGTAAAACTCTTAAACGACTTCTTTTCCCAAAATATCAACAGAATTTGGCCACATTTGACATAAAGATGTTGACAAGAAGGCATTAGTAGCTTGTACAAATGACGCCGCTCAATATGGCCACGTTACAAAAAGGATTTTTTCTTCTTTCTTTTAAACGCTTATCAACAGAGTTTGGCCGAATTTTACATAAAGTATCCTGGTATATTTATCCTTGCAAATTTTTTCAAATGATACTATTTACAAAAAAAAAACAAATACTGCTGTTTAAAAGATTGTTTACACATCTATTCAAAAACCACTCGGCAAAATTTGACTATATTTGACAGAAAGCGTCGTGGCAAGACAACTTTACAAGTATATTCAAATGATGCCGATCTACAATCAAATAGGGCAGCCGTTACTAAAATTACAAAACAAAATCATGAAGGCTTTTCAAGTTGTACAAATGATGCCGAGCTATCATCAAATATGGCTGCCGTTACTGAAAATAGACAAATATTTTAACAACTTTGTGTCACAAACTGCTCAGCAGAATTTATCCTAGTTTGACAGAACGCATCTAGGTGGGAAGGCTTTTGAAACATATACAAGCGATGCAGATCTGGCATCAAATATGGCCGCCGTAACTAAAACAAATGCAAATTTTCAATTAGTTGTTCTTAAAGACTGCTCAACAGCACTTGACCCAATTTCATGGAAGGCATCTTTGCAATAAGACCTTTTATTTTCATATTTTTTTTAATGATGCAGATCTGCTGTCCAATATTGCCGTTGTTACTAAAACTAGAAACAAATGCCTTTTAATGCCTTCGTCTCAATTAACACTAAACAGAATTGTATCAAATTTTTCAGAAAGCGTCATGATTTAAAGGCCTTTATATTTTATACCAAAATTGCTGATCTGTCCTCAAATATAACTGAAATTAGAAGAGAAACTTTCAACAACTTTAGTTTAAAAACCAATCAACATAATTTAAAATCGCTTCATTTGGAATTACACATTTACAAATGCCTGTTTGGGGTTGTTTTTAAAAATCTTTTTTAAATATCAACGAGTAAGTAGTTAAATGATAGCCACATGGACGTGGAGATAATTGCTATAATGTACGTGGAGATAATTGCTATAATGTACGTGGAGATAATTGCTGTAATGTACCTGGAGATAATTGCTATAATGTACGTGGAGATAATTGCTATAATACGGGTGAATTCTTCTTCATTGTTAGATTCAACTTCAACTGTTGCGTTTCTTTGTGAATCTCTCCAGGGCATTTTTCAATATCGCATGTATGATTTCATTCTCCTGTTTCAATTGTAATTTTCCGTTTGATTTCTGTTGTGTTTTTTTTTTCTCAAGTTCATTATTAGACAAAGCTTTATTCAAACTATTCCTATGTAACTTTTTTTTTAAATTGTATTTCAAGCGATACACATTTGAATTGGAGTCATTGCTCATGAATCATATAATTAATTTTTTTACCAAACTTTTGTAACAAGTTTTCAGATTGGCTAAAATGGCATCATGTGACGCAGAAAACTAGTAG
This sequence comes from Margaritifera margaritifera, assembly GCA_029931535.1. Classification (NCBI taxonomy): domain Eukaryota; kingdom Metazoa; phylum Mollusca; class Bivalvia; order Unionida; family Margaritiferidae; genus Margaritifera; species Margaritifera margaritifera. Next base: position 3,198,756 of record JAQPZY010001523.1, on the reverse strand, counting down.
TTATTAGTTGATAAAACCAAAAAGGAACTACTTGTGTATTCATTTGATTAAATGTAGACTCTGTTGAAATGGATGGAGTATATTTATCAAATAATTCATGAAATTCGGATTTAAGAAACATCCCTAAAAGAATTGAAGGAAGTTACTTCATCCGTAACCACATGAATATGTCAGCGATGATCTGTCAAGATTCGATTGTCTGTGCAGTGAGGGGAAAATGCTCAGTTATGAGCACTACTATACACACAAAAAGTTAAATTATCTCTGTTGGACAAGATTCTAATTCAATCTTTTAACATACATATTTTCAATGTATATTTTAAACAGAAATATTCAAATGAAAATTAAAACCCGCAACAGTCCACCTTTTCTGCGCAGAATTTTCAAAAAGAAAGGGTTAAAGTCCTCTGTTGATCACCTTACATGTGATAAGTTTATTATTTCAGTGTCCATCATTTTAAAAGGTCTGCCGAAATTTCGCTAAAAAGAAGTAGATGAAGAAGATCTAATGTGGTTTTAATTTTCATTTTAATATTTTTGTTCAAAGTATACATTGAATAATATAATATGTCAAAGCAACTCCAATTGTTCACCATGGTAGATCCCCACATTTCTTTCTATACATATTCAGCCACCCTCCACACATCTCCAGTTAGTCACCATCACCCACAAACTGTGAACCGGAGATTGTACTGCAAAATCCGTCAACTATATGATGCGTCTTCCAGGTATGACTACATTACCAAAGAAAAAATAATTGTAGGGAAATATTGGAAATTGTCATTGTAATTGAATGTTTGTATGTCCGATTTTTTACCCACTCCCAGGAATATAAGAGGCGGAATCCAAGGGATGATACCCCTCTGGCAGATGGCGGAATCAAAAGGTTGACACCACTCCTGCAGATGACGGAATTCAAGGGATCACACCCCTCCTGCATATGGCGGAATCCAACGGTTGACACCTATCCTGCAGATGGTTACCCCAAGACGATATAACTATTAAAGTTCCGTTATTTTCCACCCAGCGGTTTAGGAGATATGGTAACGGACAGGCGGACGAAAAGACGGGGATATCACAAAATCCCCCCCCCCCCCGCTAAAGCGTGTGAATAATATTAATATCTAAGACGAGTTTTGAGATTTTAATTCTTATACAACCACGTAGTCTTCATGCATACCGAATGACATTGTTAGAAGCCAGTGCCAAGTTTTATGCAATAATGTGGTATACGATATCTAATATCACTAATAAGTGTCAATTTTATGCAATAACTTTCTTATGAGTTTCACGAACTTAGCCCTTATAGCTGTGATGTACAATAGCACTTTTAAAATGTGTCTGATCGTCAAAGCAGGGATTGGGATGCCAATTTTCGGTTACATCATTCTAGCTGATGAAGCAATCACTCATAGGGCACAGATGAGATCCCGAGTGGCGGGAAGCAATCTCTCATAGTGAACAGATGAGATACCAAACGGCGGGTGAATTTTTTCTCAAATTATGATTCTTAGGGTTATTTGTCAAAGAGGATATTACATTGACGACGGTTCTTTCCAGTTATGACTGGATGATTGCTGCAAGATGCAAGATATTACATTTGTCTTATATTCTTTAACATTACAAATGCGAAACTCCCTGGTAGATTACTACAGTATTTGACACCATATGAGAATATATAAAGCAACCATTTGAGGGAAGGAGTGAACACTCTGTCATCGATCAAACTAAAAACCCTAAAAAGAAGATTAACTCTGCAAACAAGAATATCGATTATGCTAAAGATGATACATATAAAACATATTGATTAAACTAATATTACAAATAAAACATATCGATTAAACTAAATATGATACATATAAAACATATTGATTAACTAAAGATACATATAAAACATATCAATTAAATTAAAGATGATACATATAAAACATATCGATTAAACTAAAGATGATGCATTTCAAACATATCGATTAAACTAAAGATGATACATAAAAAACTTCGATTAAACTAAAGATGATTCATATAAAATATATCGATTAAACTAAAGATGATACATGTAAAACATATCGATTAAACTAAAGATGATACATATAAAAATATTGAATGCATCAATTTATTAAAACCGGCTGCAACCCGCTTACGACTTTTACGCTGTTTTGTTTGATAACTATAGGTTCATCGTTAGAAAAAGAAAGACCTAGAAGCTTCCACTCGTGTTTAACTCTCGACACGTGGAGGAAATAGTCAAAACTTTAGCTACAGACATAAAATAAAACGCGTCGCTACATAGTACACTTTTTTTCCGGAGACCGATCATTGTTCGCCATGTAATATAAGTGATCGGGAGTTTAGCATTGACTTGATATTGGTAAATTTTCGGTCAGATTTTATTCCAAGAACCAAAACCTAAACAAAGAAAGTTTGCCATGATAGTTTTATTCAATCTGCCGGTTTGCAAATGAGAATAAGGTATGATAAGCAGCTATCAGCTTTTACTGGTTCGGAAATTCAAAACTCCCAAAAATGCACAAAATAATTTTGTTTTCATCTAAATATTATAAAAAATCTGTATCAGAAAAGTCTGATCATGCCTAAATTAGCTGCATACATTATTATTATAAGAAACGGGCAATGAATTTTACATTTCCGTCAGTCCATCTTTACGTTTTAGGATGCAAGTAATGGGACGAAATTTCTAGACTGTGTAGTAATATGGTGAAACTTCAGATTTACTAAAAGAAAAACAGTCAGCAGCTATACCATCCTTCTCCCGGTTAATCAAACAATTGTATTCTTACCATCTCTTTGTCAATCTCAGAGAAATGGTGCCCTAGCTGCAAGAGCAACAAATTGTGTTCGAGCGGTCCATATAGGCCTTGTGTGTGAAATTTGATAAATAATTTTATCTTACGAAGCAATATGTCAGTTATTTCTGAAACAATATTTTAAAAAATGTAAAATGTCCTCAAATCATTTTAAGAAGAACTGGTTCATCAAATCAAATAATACAACACTATTATTTGTTGGAACAAAGTTGATTGTGGTCATATGGAAAATAAATGTTCTTTGCATACCTGCTCTCGTTATGGTGCATTTGGGTGCACTCAGGGAGACTAGATTGTCCATATGTATCTCTCCTCGATTGCTATGTCTTTACACATGAACACTCCATTCTTTCAATCGTCATCATTTTCAGCTACTCTTATAGGATAGAAAATGAATTATTGTCTTCAGAAATCATTGCTTTCGCCAACTCTGTGATAGATAAAATATATTTTGCATAGTCTTTTCATTCTTACTAGGGAAGACAGTGATTTACTTTAAAATCTAGTTTCATATATCTCCAAGAGGGGAGCAACGGTAGCTCAGTTGGTAGAGCGTCGCACTTCTAATCCAACAATCGCAGGTTCTAAACCTTGGCAGCCCAGGTTGGTTGCTTCTGTGGGTCCTTGAGAAAGGTGTTAAAATACCATTTCCTCTGCATGATATAGCCAATAACGTATTGAAAGGTCCGGTAAAAAACAAACTAACTACAGCTAATATTTACAATAAGCACTCGAATTTTACAATAATCTGGAGATTTAAGTTCGAGGTCTTTAATTACAAAACATATACTCAGGATGATTATGGGAAGAGATAATCTTCCCAAATGCTTATATGTGGCATGCCTCCCTTATAGTAATATATCGTCCCAAAATGATCATATGTGGCATGCCTCCCTTATAATAATATATCGTCCCAAAATGATCATATGTGGCATGCCTCCCTTATAGTAATATATCGTCCCAAAATGATCATATGTGGCATGCCTAGACTATATATATATATATATATATATATATATATATATATATATATATATATATATATATATATATATATATATATCATTCTCGCAGACGTAATGAGACTATTGCGGCCCTTCTACAATATTGGATTTTTACAAGGAATTCCCGATAAATGTATTCCAACAAGATTTACCTTCCTTTAAAACTCTTCTTATAAGAAATACAACGTTGTTTTTATTTGTATTGCCATGAAAGGAGAATCGTATTCATTGTATTGAACTTTGCAAATAAGGATTTTATTAATTTCTTTTTAAAATGAATTTCACGTCTACTGCCGTTGACACTTTGTTATCTGTTACCAGGCTTTCCCATACCTATTTTTATGGTTGGACTGATTAAGTTATCTACAACTGTGACGTCGACCAATGAAAACGTTTCTAACATACGTCCAATCAGTGCAGTCCGAGCGACGCTTACATAGACAGATAACGAACGTACTGGAATGAACCCGTATACAGACTATTACATGCCTCATTTACAGTGCATACCCTATAACAAGTATCGTCACAAATGATTGTGTAGAATGCTTCACTTAGAGTTAGGGTTGCTACCTATTACGTATTATAAGGAACCGTTCCATATTCAACAGTAAAATGTAATGTTGTAATGTGTCAGTTTCTTAAGGGTTCACATATGTGTTCCTTATTTTCGAGTTCTTCGAGTATTAACCCTACTCACAGTGCATACCCTATAACAAGTATCATTCCAAATGAGTATGTGTGGCATGTCTCAATTACAGTCCATACTCTATAACAAGTGTCGTCCCAAATGAGTATGTGTGGCATGTCTCACTTACAGTCCATACTCTATAACAAGTATCGTCCCGAATGAGTATGTGTGGCATGTCTCACTTACAGTGCATACCCTATAACAAGTATTGTCTCAAATGAGTATGTGTGGCATGTCTCACTTACAGTCCATACTCTATAACAAGTATCGTCCCGAATGAGTATGTGTGGCATGTCTCACTTACAGTGCATACCCTATAACAAGTATTGTCTCAAATGAGTATGTGTGGCATGTCTCACTTACAGTCCATACTCTATAACAAGTATCGTCCCGAATGAGTATGTGTGGCATGTCTCACTTACAGTGCATACCCTATAACAAGTTTTGTCTCAAATGAGTATGTGTGGCATGTCTCACTTACAGTCCATACTCTATAACAAGTATCCTAATATCGTCCCAAATGAGTATGTGTGACATGCTTCACGTACAGAGCATATTCTGTTACAAGTATCGTCTCAATTGATTATCTGTGGCATGATTCACTTACGGTGCATACTCTATAATAAGTATCGTTATACTAATGATTCAAGTACTATCTTCGCTGTAATCTATCTGCGTACCTCTTTAAAGGACAGAGTAAATTGCTTATTCATCAAATTCCGTTTAAAAATAGGGAAGATTTTGATGCGGCATTCCTCGTGCGATATTAATTACGACAAACCCAGGATAAAAATGACAAGTTTTTAAAGATAGAACATGTGCGGTATAGAATTTCAGTTTTATAGATAGGTGATGTACCGAGAGCATGTTGAACTGTCATCTGAACGATCACTATAGAACATCGAGACGGGGTTCAAAGTGTTCCAAAGGGATCGGTCGAATTCCAGATTGATTGACAACAAAGGCAGTTGACCTACTCACACGATGATCAATAAGCAATCTCATGCTGAAGCAATCAACGTGAACGAAAACGATTACGTAGACAGTCTATTTTGGATGAGAAGGCAGTGACAGATACATGAATCAGCATAAAGTTAGAAGTAATTTCCTAAACTGGTGAACTGTGTTTGGTTATGAGTTCTTAATCCATTGGCATCAGTTATCATATATATCATTATTAGCGCGGCGGGTACACTCCTTATGTCCGTCCGTCTGTCAGCCTGTGAGTCTATTTCCACCTAAAACGCTTGGTGAAAATTCACCAAACGTTGCACATGGCATCCCTATGTGATAAATATAAAATTTCCCTATGTGATAAATATAAAAATTGTAATTACACGTATTTTTTTAAATATTTGTTACCAAACTTTAATGCATGTTTTTGAAGCAGAAGGACACATGACATATGTAATTGATTTTGATTTAGGACCCCTGTGTCACGGTTTGAAATTGGGGAGGAGGTTTTAAGTTTCGGGGAAGAAGTGGCATGTACTAAAAATAAAAAAATATAGGAAAAGTCTGGATTTAACACAACAAACTATGAAAATAACTTAATTTGAGTTTTGCATGTTACAACACTTTTGGGAGTTCAAAATGTTTCATTTTGAATTTTACTACAGGCACCCAAAAAGGACTCAGTTCTGCTATTAGAATTTGTTTTTTGAATTCGTCTTCGATTTACCGTGCAGTTACACTGCCATAGTTAACACTGACTACTTCACTGCTTTGCAGTTTGTACACTTTCGACATTTTTAAGACACATAAAAAATAAGGAAGACCAAATAACTTTTTTTTAGAAATTGTAACGTACGAAAGTAGACGAAATCAAGCGGAAATGAGTTAAAAAGAACCCATAAATGAACGAATTGCAACCAAAAATGAACTTAAAGGAACAGAAAATGAACTGAAACGGACATAAAGGTATTAGTACTACTGAAAATTAGAATTTTAGTGTACCCTAACAGTATTTTGTGAATATTTACTGTTTATGTTATTAAGAAGTATTGTGAAATATCAAAATTGATGATACTATGAAGGTTATTTAGTTGACAACGAAATAAGTTTCGTACGTAACGGAACAGTCAGTTGTTTTTTTTAAGTGAGGGAGGTGAGTAAATGATTTTATATACAAATATGACCTCTTCCAGAATGCCTCTGGTCGACCACGGTTAATGTTTCCACGTGTCCAATAAGGGTTAATGGTACAAATCTATTGCACAATCACTTTAAACATAATTTTAGGACTGTACATATAATCAAAGGATTCTTAGGACTGTACATATAATCAAAGGATTTTTAGGACTGTACATATAATCAAAGGATTTTTAGGACTGTACATATAATCAAAGGATTCTTAGGACTGTACATATAATCAAAGGATTCTTAGGACTGTACATATAATCAAAGGATTTTTAGGACTGTACATATAATCAAAGTATTCTTAGGACTGTACATATAATCAAAGGATTTTTAGGACTGTACATATAATCAAAGGATTCACTGTACATATAATCAAAGGATTTTAAGGACTGTACATATAATCAAAGGATTCACTGTACATATAATCAAAGGATTCACTGTACATATAATCAAAGGATTCACTGTACATATAATCAAAGGATTCACTGTACATATAATCAAAGGATTCACAGAAAGAAAGAGAAACTTATTAGAGGAGGAATAATATATTTTCACCTCCCTTGTTTAAAATTCACTTGGTAATTAACTATTTGTAATTGTCAACTATTGAAAGTATCTTTTAATTAGTAATACTTAAACTTATTGTCATTACTCTTTTTACTTCAGTTTTGTTAATCCTTTCTTTTGTTGCTTAATTTCGATCTTTTTTTATTTTTAGTAATTATTAGTTCATTTTAATTTAAATTTGCTAATTGACCTTCATTTTGGAATTTATCCACAGAGTTTTAATTAAGACAACTATATATCGTTATTATTTATTATTTGACGATTAGATGTTTAATAATTATGATTGTAAGTAATGCAAATGAAGTAAGCAAAGGTGTTTTACTTACTAGAAAATACTTTAATGCATTGTACTTACTAGAAACTACTTTAAATCATGTTACATACAAGAAAATACTTTATTTTTACTCAAAACAGGTGTGGAAAAACTGACAGGAAATGTTCAAAAGATAATTAATTAAACGCTAATCTTTGACCTTCTCAACGGAGTGCATTTTGCAAGCTGCATGAAACTCTTCGGTGATTTTCGGACACGGCCTCCCTCAATGATGCTCTATACCAGCTTCGTTAGGTTGCTTGTTTATTGTAAAGCTTAAAATAAGATCTAAGCATTAAGATTTTCACGTTCTGACCAGCTGATGTCTTTTTTCATTAATGGCAGACACTTCAGGGTGTTTGACCGTATGGACTGACTAAGAAGGTTAAACAATCGGATATCCGACTTTAAGACCACGGCGGCCAAGCGTAAATCAACGCATTTAATTCAAGAAAGTGTTGTATTTATTTTTCATTAAAAAAATTTTTTCTTAAAGAAAAGGGCTAAGAATGAAAAGAAATTATCAGTTGTATTTTGACAAGAATGCTTAAAAGCAGAATTATTATATAAAAGCATTTAAATATGAAACTCTGACCAACAGTAAAGGTAACTATATATTTTCAGCTGACTCTATGGAGATCCACCTGGCGCAGATTCTCAATATTTATTCACAAAGATTTAATACATGCAAAGATCTGCTGAATCAAATTAAAGCTGCATTCACTCACAATGAAACAATGACATGACCTGCCTTTGTGGCTCTCTCAATGAAAAGTGGTGAAAATATTTTGGACAAAGTACTCCCGAGGCAAGAACAAAATTCGGTTTGGGAGTTTGTGGATGGTAGTGGGGGTGAAGGTTCTGAGTTTGGACCTAAAACGTTAGGCAGAAGATTTAGCATTTAAATACTTTAATAAAGAAAGACCCAAACCATGACATGATATCACGGCAAGTTTATCATTTTTCAAGAGGGTCGAAACTTTATTTAAGTATTAAATAAGCTACAATAAATTGTAAAAGCCTTTGGAATATATTTCAATGGGGCATTTCTTGAAGAGGTTGTAACATCTGGTCGTGGTGAGTTAAATAGTTTCAAAATCAAATTCATAAAAAAAACACTCGGCTGTTTGTCTGTATAAAATTTGAATAACAACAAAAGAGCCTTTAACTCAACGAATCACGAATAGACCTTCCACAAAGATATATTCCTTAAACGTCAGGTGGCCAATATTAAAATATTGCATCGACTAAAGACTGTCTGAAATCTTAAAGTACATGTTTCAATAACACTGCTCGGATGTCGAGCGCACTTTCCACCGTATCATAAAATCACGTGAATGTTCCTAAGTGCCAGCTTTAGTTTCTGCCTATCAGTTGTTCAGAAATCATTTTCCAAGCCTGTTGGGAAATTATTTATGGAAGTTCAATTAGAGTGTACAGTTTCAAGAAACTGCACGAACTAGTTAGAATCAGAGGTCTTAAAGGGAGTAACAAATCGTGATCCATGCGCAATTTACTGGAGTGCGGAAAGTTACTTGCTCTAACTTCACGAGAATTTTCATTTTTTTAATAATGGTTATAAAAAACAAATGGTACAGATTTATTATTATTCGGACTTGACATTTATTTAAGGTCTTTACATATAGCCAAAAAAATGTTAGAGTCAGCGGTGAATCACATTCAAACAGTACACTGCAGTATCCCATAATTGACAGTATTCTGGAGACATAAAGGGGTAGGCAGACTGAGATGCTGGAAAATTTTGCACAAAGCGTGCAACACGCGCCGAATGCGCATTGGGAAGAGTGTTGAAGGACAGTCTCCAACAAAGGGGAACTGGAATGTCTGCCCCAAACAAACGTTGTATGACATGATGGTATCCAATCAGCGGTCAGATAAAATCGCGAGGATTGAAAGGTCGCTCTTATCATTACAAATTTAGTCTTGCAATGATGCAAGGGGCTTGATAAACCAGCTTAATGTCAGATGGAAGCGCCAGTAATATTTACTGCTTACTGAGCTACCGCAAGCATATCGCAAACATCAACAGGGCTGAGCAAATCCCATAGCCCGACGTCCTGGACTATTAATTTTCGAAGTCGGGAGAGTAAAATTTTCCAAGTCGCTAGTTCGGGACAAGTGCTTTCTGCCCATTTAAACAAAAGTTGGACAAGTGCCTATTTTCACGCAATAATCACTTTATATACCTTTATCTGTCCGTCCATGCCCTCCAGATGTATTGAATACTTGATTCTACCCCTCCCCATGTATCACACCTACTGGTGATCATTGATAACTCTTGTATGTGCGCAGGTTATGTCCGTTTGACTCCATATTGGGCTAAGCGGAAAAATCATTGACCAATCAAAACACGTGACACAAAACAAAGCCGGTATGATTAATTAGCAGTGTTTTAAACGGTTTCTTTGTATTGTGTTTTCTTAAACCAGATCCTCACGAACAACTCACCCTATGATTTTAATCCAGCGAATCAATCCAACTAAATTAATGAAAGGCACTTTACCGACATTTGTGTTGGTTCCTTTTATGAACTGATTAAATGTCAGTGTTGATTGTTTAATTTTCAATTGATTATACAGAGGATTACGGTAACTTCCACGTCCGTTATTGCGTTTGATGCGAAACAATTACGCTAATTAAGGAGCTGTCTCTGTTCATATTTAAAGGATAAAATGTATGTTATGATCACTTTAGAAGTAGTTGTCAAGCAAGGTGATATTTACTATGTGGATAAAATGAGTTTACTCAATTACTTTTTCAAGGAAGTTAATAAGGACGAGTCAGAGAAGGAACATTCATGTGAAAGTGGAGGGATAAAACGTAAGACTGCCACTGAGTGTGCGGTAGCTATTTCTCCAAAGAGATATAAGCCAGACTATGTGGCAACAAAAAAATGTCAAATATGACACTACAAAGAGACTGAGAAATGTTCAGCCACATTGGATTGATAATTATCCCTGGCTTGAATTCATTGACTCAGAAACAAAAATGTTTTGCAGTAATTGCAAACAATATCCCAAACTGGCACAGGTTGGAAATTCAACCAGTATATTTGTCAATGGAACGGACAAATTCACGATTACCCCAATCAAGTCTCATGACAGTTCTGAACCTCACAATGCCTGTACAGTTAGGGAAAGTCTGAATTCCAGTAAATTCCTTTCCATTCTTGCTGATGGAAGTCCTGATGCTGCCGTATTGGAGCAAGAAATTATGCCTATAAGATATCTGGACAATGGAAAACTGAAAACCTCTGATGTAGCAAAATGTAGAATATCAACCTGTGTTTTTGAAAAATTAAACTCTTTTAAGAAGTAAATATGTTGTACATTATTTCGTTTGTTCTTTCTATGGATTAAAGTGCAAAGATCTCATCAAATCTTGACAAGTGATTTAAATTTGGGACAAGTGAAAAGGTAGGTGGAACAAGTGAATTTTTTTAAACCACTTGTCCTGGCAAGTAAACGAAAAATATTTTGCTCATCCCTGATCAAGTCAGTAAATAATTTGTCAGATCATTTTTAAAAACGGTATGTCAAGTATACAAAATCGGCATGCGGTAATAGGACCCCAAATTTGGTAACCTTCCGCACGAATTGGTAACCTTCCGCACGAATTGGTAACCTTCCGCACGAATTGGTAGTGTTGTTAGGTCTGGTATATTACAGTCCCAGTTTCAATTTTATACAAAACAAATGCTACCTCAGATTTCATTATTCTAATCTGAAACTTGTTATTGTTATTATATAGATTTTTAACATTACTTTTTACCTATCTTGCCTATAGAAGTAACAATATGCCAGTGGTTGCATTTTCTGTGGGCTGTAATGTTTAAGCATGAACTGAAGTTACATGCAACTATCCTCTTCCAAGCTGAACTATATATTTGGTCATTGTAAGCTAGTAGCATCAATTAACTATCCGACAAGTTCTAACCATAGATATAGGACATGTCGACCTTCTGTTCCTTTCCATGCAGGTCTTAATCCAGTCAATTTCTACAAGTTGTCGTGTTCCGTGAACCAATCGCTGTATATGCGCCACAGCCAGATACCAGTCTTGACAGATTAGATACATGCAATCAGCAAAGTAAACGACTGACGATGTACGCGGCTTTAATGAGTGCTTCATCGCAAAGTTAACACTATTTATGCCATGGATCTAAGATGTGCGACTGACATAGAGAATCCCTATGTAAATCACTCAATATTCTTCTTGTCACAATAGCAAATCCGGCATGAATCAGAAAAAGTGTAAACACCTTTCTGACGGTGAGGATAAATTGCGACCAGGAAAATAGTTAATTTTAAAAACAAAAAATCATCAGGGTAACCACTCATTTTGCGCCAAAAAATCATTTTTTTCTGCAGTTATGGAAATCACTAAGGAAATCCATATAAGTAACACACACATATCGAGGTATATGTCATTTTCGTGCTATTTTTCTGTAATGCATCCCTCCATCTTGCAATATTGTAAACACCACAGACATTTGAAAAGCAAAGTAAGCAGTATTTTCAGGTTGTTTCGTTAGTTTTTAATGGGATTAATGTGCCTTTTCCAAGGACACGCCGAGGCAACCATGCATTCGAAAGAAACGGTCAGTTTTACGGTATATATCTCGATCATGAAAAATTCCGAATTGTTTCCGTATATGTGTTTTTTTTTTCTTTTTTTTCGGGGAGAGAGAGACAGACAGACAGACAGACAGATGCGTTATGTCGGTAGTGCACTTTCGTCCAGAACAACTAGAAACAATACAGATTTTTTTACAGTAAAGAGGTAACGAGTGGGTCACATTAAAAATGTTTCTAGAGGCTATGCGCAAATTTCATCATTAGGCAAGGCGATATGCTTGTAACAAAGTGTTATGTAATAGGTCACACACACACACACACACACACACACACACACACACACATATATATATATATATATATATATATATATATATATATATATATATATATATATATATATATATATATATATATATATATTATAATAGAAAGATAGATATCACGCTCTTTCGACACTCTTTGACAGTTCATATCATGGAGTCATTTCTTGTACGAATTTCTCTGCAACAGGGCGAGACCGAGTTTACAATCTTCACTATTGCCAAACCCATGCCATCGTCGCAAGCCACTGACGAAAATTCCCCTTCGCTATTTTATCACTCATGACTGTATGCCACAAGATTTTCTCGTTGTTTATGAATATGCATAAACAATAATACGTCATCAAGAACACAATGAAACAAGCTCTAACACATCAACGAAAGTGCCCATTTTATCTATCAATAAGTAATTGTGTTTTGAAGATAAACTTTGATTGGCTCATTAAAACAGTATTAAAGGTTATGTTGGGTCAATTTTCCGAGACAATTTTACTCGGGCTCGCAAAGACTGGTTAAACAGGTTTATGCATTTTCATTATAAACTTGCAAATCTTATTACAGGCAGACACGGATGAAAAAGGAGCGTAGCGGATTTTCGCCTGTGACTTGCGACGATGAACACGTGAGAGGAGTCACCCACATTTTAAGTTAAGCAGAAAACGCAAGTAATCAATGTAATCAATGTAACAGAGTAACAAATAAGAAAACCAACATTACTCGCGACAAACCAGTTAGAATAGGCCCACAAAACGATCATCAAATCGATTGCCCCAGTAGTCAATGTAACAGTGTCACAAATAAGAAATCGAACTCTACTAGCGACAAACCGGTTAGAACCGGTCCACAAAAAGAGCAGCAAACCGATGACCCCAGTGTTCAATGTAACAATGTGAAAAATAAAAATTCCAACACTACAAGCATCGTCGCAAGCCACGGACGACAATCCGCAACGCTTTTTTATTGCCCGTGGCAGCCTGTGTTTGGATTTCCTCGTTTTTCACGCGTGAGCGTAAACCAAAATACGTCATCAGCAACACAATGTAACAATCTCCTATACATCATTGACAGTGCACTGTGTTTGGAAGAGAAACTTTGATTGGCTCATTCAAACAAGTGAAAGGTCATGTTGGGGCACAATGTTGATTGGTTAAGCAGGTTTATGCCTATTCATGAGAAACAAGGAAATCTCAACTCGGGCAGCCACGGGTGATAATGGAGCGTAGCGGATTGTCGCCCGTGGCTTGTGACGATGCACTACTAGCGGAAAACCCGTTAGATCCGGCCCAGAAAATGAGCAGTAAATCGCTGGTCCCAGTGGTAATGCTTGCTCAAACCAAACAAAGACAGAATTAAAGAATCTACTAGACTTCCGAAGTGATCTGACGATCCTATCAAGCTCTTCAATCAGTTTCGAAGTCTAGAAAGTATGGAAACCGAAGAGCCCCCCGATACCTACGCAGAGAAACCTCACAAACGTCCCGTACTTACATCACTTCCATAAATATGTCTGGCACTATAATAAAACGGTATTGCCGAGGTTTAGGTGACCGACCATTTAATTTTCGGAACGGGGGGGGGGGATGTGATTTATGAAGAAAAAATCCGCCCTCAAATAACTTGAACAAAATATTCTTGCTCTGATTTTTAACAAAAGAACCTCTATCCATTAAATTAGTTGAAAAAAATAAATTATCTTGTATTGAAAGGAAACAATATATCCCGGCTCAAAAGAAAATCCCCCCCCCCCCCCCCCCCCCCCCGGGAATATTAAAATGGTCGGTCCGTAAAGGCAGATATTGATGAAATAAATCTTCTACTTAAAGAACATGGCCCAATTTATCTCTGACTTCGGGAGACCTTTCTAAAACAAAACCAGAGAGTAAATCTCAAAGATTTCATAACCTGCAAAAACGTTCAAAAAATACTTATAAGACCGCTGGAGGAGTATACATCATCATAAAAAACAAAATTCCTCAGAAAGAAATTACTCTCAATACTACATTATATGCTATATCCGTTCGTGTGTCCATGGTTTGATGATGCTTGCAAAGATGCCATCAGGGAAGGAAAAAAGGTCCTTAGAGATTTCAATGCCAATCGAACATCTGAAAATCTCAATAAATATCGTATATACCGAGTTAAAGCTCCTGTAACCATTAAAGAGAGCAAGAGGAAAACATGGAGATGCTATTCGACGATTCGAAAGATGAGAGATGAGATAAGGTTGCAACTACTGTTGCAACACCCCACGGTACCATCTCGAGCCGGTTGCCGGATAAAGCCTACATTTTTACTGTATTAATTAAAGCCTTACTGAGGTCTTTGAACTACATCGAAACATCACAAAAAACAAATTTCATCATCTTTTTAGATTCCCTTTCTTCACTGAAGGCCTTGCAAAACCTGAAATTTTACAATTCGTTGATATCTCTGGTCTTACAGATTCAGGATTTGCTCATAAAATCTAGATTAGATGCCTAGTTACATTCGTATAAAGGGCAGATAAAGCAGACTTGACAATTTCGCCAAAAGCCTTAGTCCGTTAACCATGGCCAGTACCTACATATTTCTGAATAAATTAATACTAATTGCTCATAAATCTCCTTCCTTGGGTAATTCTAATCCATCTGTGTTACCAAAGTATCTCATTCATATTTACTGAATTTGTTTTTAGCGAAAAATTAAGTTTTAATTTTCGACATATTTCTGCATTCCTTTTCATACCAGGAATTAATAGTAAGTTCAGAATAAGCTGTGTGAACCTTGTTTTATTCCGCAAATAAATGATTGTATTCTAAAATTTATTAGTAATCGGAAACAAACACACACAGACACACATACACACACAGTCACACACACAAACAAACAAGCACTTATTCAAGCAGGTAAAGCTACGCCTTTTGTTCCGTTTGTTATGATAACGTTCTCGCGTGCAATCTAATCACGGCTGATATAATTCAATAAATATGGATATTTTATGTTACTCTACCTCAAATCAAATGTGTATATCACTTTTTTCTGATTGGCGACTTAATAAAGTTTGGGATTTTCTACGAAGTTGGCGATACTAGTCCTGAACAACCTCACATTTTCATTTTATTAGAACACAAATGAAAACTCTTTTCGCCCAGAAAGAAATGTGCTAAACCGTTTCTTGGCAGAATTTAGTATTATCGGTACATTAAACCAAACTGAGTCATACATTTTTTCAGAGATAAGGAAAATAAGTAAGAATACATTTGCAAACTTTTGGCTGTTACTTGTTTAGTCAAAACATAAAGGAAGCTTTTCTCCCAGTACTTTAGAATTGTAATATACTTTGTCTTCTCATCCAAGTAACAGGAAAATCTCGCAATATTGCTATCCTTACTTTTCTCGTCTCGAGTCGGTTATTTCAGCCACTTATCTTGGTCTCTTTGTGGTAATGAGTTCAAACAATAAGTTAAATCGACAGCCCTCATCTGGACAGTTAGATGACGTGAGTTTCACGAAAATTGATGTCGATAGCATCTCAACAATAATGGTAGCACTCAAGTTGGAATTACAATAAATTTATATAATATGCCTCGTTCATAAAATAGTAAATAAATGGGCCATAAAAGTAATCAAATTTGGGATTGGCACCGAAACAATGTTATCCTAGTCTTGGGATTACATTACATGCAACTCGCAGTCTACAAAATAATGTAACCCCGCACTGGAATTACTTTATCTATATCCCAACATCAAAATAGATTTTACTAATCCCGCATAATTGCACTTGAGGGCATGAAATTGACATCTTCTTGTCTCTGACCCAAAGGATGTCAAGCGCAGTACATAAAAATATGTCGACCATTATGAATGATCTTTACCACATTACTTCGTACAGAACTGAGAAAAATAATCAATCATATGATTTGGTAATCGATCACGAAATAACACCTTATGGGGCAAAATATTATGGCAGTAACTCGGAAATGATTTGCCATACCAACAGGGCAGGAACTCGGAAATGATTTGCCCCTATCCTCAGATTCTGACCCTATGACGGTATGTCTCAATCCAACATCAACACATACTCTGTATGACCGATGTTATTAATAACTTAAAAATGCTTTCTCTCCAAAAAACAATTTTTAACTTATGTGACCAGCGTGTTCTTTGGAGCTCATAACAATCCCAGATGGTACACTTCAGCTTCTTCAGTTTTAGGGTAACTCAGGTGTTGCGGACTATAAATAGTATCGCTTTCATTCTATGAGGTGAAGGTTTGGAAAACGAGCTTTGCTTTTCCCTGATTGTAAACATGACTGTACTCAGACAATTGTCTTGGTTTTTGAATTGGTCTAATACACTTTTGAGGTAGAACTGGTTTTAGGTCGAGGCACGAGTCGTAAGATAGTGTCACTGAGAGCGTGAGCCCATGTGCTACACTTGGCTTTGACAACCCTTCGAGTGTCAGTTTGACATTTTGGCTTCTTTGTTTATATCATATTACGTGTGCGTTATGTACAGGAAATCACAAATGGCCAGAGAGTAACATTGAGACCATGATGCCATGTACTTTACACTTGTCTTTGACAACCCATCCAGTGCTATTCTAGCATTTTCGCAGGTGTGTGTACATCATGATACGCATGCGTTATGTACATGAAATCACAATAGCTCATTTTCATGTTATCTTGTATGCCAAACAGTACAGATCCCCAGTCAGACCCAAACACAAACCCATTTTTTATCTTGTCTTTGGTAACTATACACAATAGTTTTCGTTATTCATCATTGGGAAAGCCACAAAATTATGTAATGCCATTATTTCAATTTACGATTTCAGCTTTAAAGCAAGCAAGTTCGTGCCTTTCTTTGAGAGTTTATGTTCTTTATTCTCGATTCATTCCATGTTTCAGTTGTCTTCCCTAAATGAACCAAAAATATTTTTTTTACTACTTTGATATGGACTACGTGCCAAAGACTTATCAATTGCTGTTGTTGTTGTTTTTTGTTTTTAAATCAAAGAAAAGTCAGTTTAGTTGAAGCTTTTGAAAATATTTTAACACTTACTTTACCAGAATTTACATTTGAATAAATATACTTTGAAGTGTAAACGCATTTTACATTCTAGTTCTGGAACCAGAAGTAGATGAAATAAACGTCTCTTGTTTTGAAAAAAAAATCTCCAACAAAACCATGCTCAAAAACAGTTCAATGATATTAAGTGTGTGTGTGTGTGTGTGTGTGTGTGTACACAGATAGACAGATGGATGGTTTGGTTCGGTAATTTATGGCACAGCAACACAAAACGGTTATTTAGTGTCAAAGCAATTGGAGTAAAGTGCCGCGCCCAAGAGCACGCCACGGTAGCCGACTCGGGCTGATCCGATATGTGCGGTGTTTTAAGTAGAAGACAGGAATGAATTCCAGCAATGATAGTCTTTTCTGTGTTGTGTTATGCAGTAGTAAAGATAGTGCCCCTGCAATGAACAGATAATATATGAAAGTACTGGCATTTGAATTAATCAGCCAATCATTTTTGTTTTATTTATAGTGAGTAGGCACAGCCAATGACAAAAGAATCCAACTATTTTAAGTGGTACAGAACTTTCATATATTGTCTAGTCGTTATGAACAGTATAGTGCGCCAGCAGTTCTAGCTTTGCTGTGTTCGTAGTTGGATAAAACTGTGTACACTAACACAGACAGTAAGTACGTGAATAAAAAAAAAATTAGTTAGGGAGCCAATCAATGTAGAATATAGACTTATGTCAGATGAGATAATACATTGCAACTTCTATTGCCGCTGAGAGGAATCGACTCGTAGTGCAGTCGTCCCAGAGGAACGGTTAAGTTTCGGAAAATGACATAACGAAATACCATAGAATCAAAATAAATGATGAACGCGTTATGAGTCACGCGGAATGTTCGTGGATATTCCAACCTACGTTGAGTTTATCCAAACGGTTTTACATAAAGATGCCGTCGTCATTGTATATATCACATATTAATGTCACGATTTTGCATACTGTTTCTAATAAATACTACAAAAGTTGCATTTAATTCGCCTTTAGATGGATTCAGTACACTTGTAAATTACTCGAACCATTTCAATTTTTGTTTTGTTTTTTTTTTTTCATTTTCAAGTGAGGTACTCATAGATGTCGAATTTACAAGATCCCAAAAATATTTTGCCTCTTCACGTGAATTCCCTAATTTGTTATACAGAGTTTTGATCCAACATGTTGAATATAAATGTTTGGTCTATACAAACTTCCCGTTCACAGCTAGAAACATTAGAATTAGATTTTTGGTACATTTCTTGTACATTATCTGACTAAGTTATTGTGTCAAGTTTGAGATTCATCCAGAAGAGTCAATTGTGTTCAATATACGGTATATACTCGTGTATAATCTGTTACCATCTGCAAACTGCATAGACCCAGATCTGCCATCGCATAATGCGCCGGCAGATCTGGGTCTATCCAGTTTGTAAGGACTAATCAGTAGAACAAACAACATAGACACTGATCTGCCGGCGCATTATGCGACGGCAGATTAGGATCTATGTTGTTTGCATTTTGACTCGATTTATACGCGAGTACAGACGGTATATTCTATTATGCGACAGATGGATAATGTGCTGCTGCCTTCTTAAGAAGTATGAAAAGTGGGCCTACCGTAATGAAAATATCAAAACTTTAACTTACTACAATTATTTGGGAGTGCTGTTTTCTAGCAGACTGAACTGTTCAAAAGCAATTGAGAGACTTGTTATACAAGCTTATAAAGCTCTAATCCCAGTAAAGAAATTAATAAGAAAAATCGGATCTCCATCACCGAACACTGTGTTCAAATTATTTGATGTTCGTATCAAGCCCGTTCTCCTCTATTCGTCTGAAATCTGGGATACAAGAATAGAAAATCTGTGGGAGTTCTTGGTGAATATGGACGTCATAATATGTATATTGACTATTATATTAGATGTATAAAATACTGGTGTAAATTGTTGCATATGCCAAGCTATAGATATCCCAGGAAATGCTACATGATGTTAAAGGCACTGGATGATAGTGAGAGAATAACTTGGGCAACTTATATCAGACAACTACTTTGTAAATATGGGTTCGGTTTTGTGTGAATATCACAGGATATTTGCGATGTTGATTTATTTATTATGCAATTTAGATAACGGTTATTGGATTGTAGCTTGTAAAAGTGGCACGAACAAGTAAATTGATCAACTCCTTTATAGAATGATTGGAATTATAAAAGTCTTATAGAATGTTAAAAATACTTATATATTGTTGAAAACGGTTGTACACACTCTTTAGATAAGGAGAACTTCCTATTTAACATAGTTACAGGCAGACAAAAAATGTCGATAGGGCACGTAGATTATGTTATTTATGTGACAGTGGGGAAATTGAAGATGGATTTCAATTTTTATTAAAATGCCTAAGATACTCAGAATTAAGATTGAGTTTCTTCCAAAGTATTATTACGAATACCCATCTTATGAAATATTTTGCAATTTACTTTGTAATAAATCTGATGAAGTAATCAGAAAAAGAGCACAGTTTTTATATTTTGCCTTGAAGCTAAGGAAAAATACTTTACACATTCTGTAAATATGTATATTCTGTCATATGTATGTGATGATATGACTTACTACCAAACTATAGACTTAGAAAAATATTCATGTGTTACCACCTAAATTATATATATATATATATATATATATATATATATATATATATATATATATATATATATATATATTCTTCATTATACGAAAAATAATAAAAGTTCTTCTCGTTTACATTTTTTTTCATGTTACTAAAATGTTATACAATTAAGTAAATTAGATGAAGAAAACTATAATATGTCAAAGTGAACAAATCCCAAAAATAATTAGACTATAAATAATCAAGCAATAAATAGCGCATGAAATTTCTACTGAAGTAAATAAAGGGATCCTGGCTCCAGTTTAACTAAACATTGCAAATTTTAATTTCACAAATTGAGATTTAAAAAGAAAAAATTCGTATTGCTCTAATTATTTGACTGGGAACAATGAATTTTTCACTGAGTTTTGTTTGATTCAAATAACTTTGGAATCTCCTAAAGTCTTGGGAATTCCTCAACTTTTTTTTGTTTTACAGAATAAAACGACTTCCAATTGGATAATTGGAATAGTATTGACCTGTGTTTGATAAAATCTTTTATATGTACCTCTGACAAAACTCTCAACATTTTCAGTAGTATCATAGTATAACAAGCAAGGTAATGTAAAAATTTCATTTCAAGGAGAAATTTTGAGAAATTTAGTGAACCGGGACCAGTTTTAGTATATTCCTTGCCAGTACTTGGAAGCTGAGGTTAGTTTCTGATTTCAAATCATATGAAGTTTCAAGGCAAGGTAGATTCTAATGTGGCACTTAGGTGGCATTAAATACTGTAAAAGGCCAAATAGAACCACTTAAGACGTAATCACGAAATTAAGGATCAAAAATTAAATGGACAATAAAAAAACGAAATATGAGATAATAAAATCTGACGTCACTAGCTTTTTCTCAAACTTGTGTAATAAAGTAATCGTTGGATCGTTTAAATGATTCCAAAACTTTGGTTAATGTTAACTTTTTATTGGAGGAGGAAGGGCGTGAATAAAAAGCTTGCAATTGAATTGGATAAGTAAAATAAGATCTCGCCTTTGTTTGATATCTGGACTGATAGAAATGTTGGTTTAAACACGATTTTCTGAAGATATATCGTATTTAAACTGTCAGATATTCCTTAAGTCAAAAATTGCTGATTGAACATGATAAACCAGTTTAAAGATGGTATTTGAAGGAAACTGGTTAACTGCCGCAAGACCGTGAATAATAGATACTTGACCAACGTTTGCGACAAATGCATAAATTGGTTGCTTAGCAGTCACAGTAAAATGCTCCTTCTGGGTCTGGAATAAAGAAAATACAAATTAAAATCTATATTTTATCACCCAAAATTAATCGACACGCCCGTGCTTTCTTCTTTTTTTTTCTTTTTTTTTTTTTTTTTTTTTTCTTTTTTTTTTTATTCTTACGCTAGAACAAGTAAATCTTGAATGTTACGATAAATAACAGTTGAGTCAGATTTCAATGGGAAACCATATCAAAGTTTATACGAAAAATTAAAGGAGAATGTGTCAATAACAGTTACATTTTTACGTTGTCTTTTGATAATTACATGGTAATCACATGTCTGCCTTAGCAGACTTTCCTTGATATCTTTGCTTGAAATCAAACCTTTATTCTTTTTTCTAATGCAAATATCATTGGTCAAAATTAGATGGTGCATATGGGAGTTATCAGAAAATATGGGATGACGTCACATTTTATATCCGGGGATTGACGACGGGTACAACAGATCGATAAAACATGAATGGCGGTCATTGAGTATTAGTTTAATAAGCAGTTGATGAACTATTTAGATCCTATTTTTGCAAGCACTGTGTGAAGAAGTGTACTGTTTCAATTTTAACCTTGATTTGAAAACAACGAAAGAAAAATAGGGTTAAAGTAGAGCCCTGAAACGAAACGAATAACGCCTGATAGAACTGAAACGAAACGAATAACGGCAGATAGAACTGAAAATCTTGATCTGAACGGTTCAGATAGATAAAATCATTTTTACAAATAATATAAAACTAAAATTATAAGTTTCAAAGCTATCATATAAGTTGAAATCAACAACTTTGATTGGAAAATAAAAACCGGTTAATTATGAAAATAATTTCACCAAGCACATTTAGCGACCTACTTTCACAGTTGCTTACATCACGAGAAATAGTTAATGTATTGTCAAGACGCCGGATAGGTATATTATGGTATTGCCATAGTATTAACATCGTTAAACTAATATATGAAATGATTATCTTCAGACTAATTAATGGTTGGCAAAAGTAAGAATTCCGGTCCCGTTGTGGATGTGAATGATCACCTCCCTCCATTTTCCCCATATTTCTATCCCTTACCAACCGTTTTAGCCCCTGTAGAATTGGCCCTATGTACACCCACACATGTCGTAAGAGGCGACTAATGGAGACGGGAGCTACGGTGGCTCAGTTGTTAGACTTGGGCAAGGCAATGTGGCTTGGGCAAGTCACATTACTCTGATTGCCTGTGCACTAAAAAAACCTAAGTACTTGTGCCGTAAAACACCGCAATAAACCAAAACAAACCGTTTTATTTCAGCAGAAGTAAATTACGTGGTCTCTACTAACACTTTGTTCAGTCTCAGTCATTTGTCTGACTTTTTTTCATAATTCACATATGCTTCGCTTCCTTCACATTTAGTAACGTTAATTTGGATTTTATTTTCCATAAGTCTTATACCCGTGAGCGGTGCCCAGATGTGCAGTGTGTAACGTCACGTCATCTTTTTTGAAAACGGCCATTTGCACGTGACAAGAAGTGGGAGAAAAAAAACAATAACTGGTAAAAGCCGAGAAGAAAGTCAAATGGGAGCTTATACATTTCTTCTATGTCAATACTAAACAGCTTGTACAGACGGATAGTTTCTGACCAAATTAAATGGCTCTTGGCTTACTGGGTGAATTACCCCGATAACATTTTATTGGTTGATCTGTTGCTCCAAGCGTCATCTAAGTTAGATTCAACAGGGAAAATAGTTATACACTTTTTAGGTCTCAAAATGAAATTTTACCGTCTTTGTTTTTCTGGAGATAAGAAGTAAACATTTGTTTGCAACTGGAAAAATAGTCATTTCACGGTATGAAACCATAATAGAGGTACGAAATGCGGTACCCGATTTTATATATATATATATATATATATATATATATATATATATATATATATATATATATATATATATATATATTGAAATAGTCTCATTGATTTGCATATCTATTTTAAATAAGCAAGAATGTATACCAGAAGCTACATTTTCTAAAATGTTTAATACATTTCGCCTCACAAAATAAACAATGTTATGGAACCAGAATGTATTAGATGGATTTAATATGCATCCAATAACTTTCTAACCTTACTGCGTATAAATACTGTTAGGGAAACAGAGAGGACGTTTGAGGGCGCGCTTGTTTGCCCTGGGTAAAAAAATAAATAAATACAGAATATACAAAAATATTTAAATATTTACTTAAAAATGGATAGTTTATTAAGGAACACATTTTACATAATAAAATAAGTTTAACTGTATTGAGTCAACTGACATAATAGCTTACATACAAAGTAGTAGGTAAAATATATTATCCCCCCCCCCCCCCATCCGCCAGCAACAAATGTTACAAAATTTCCCCAGCCACAAACCTTATGCTACTGCACCCTCAAAAATAAAATTTAAAAAAACAAACGACCTCCGATCAAAAAATGTTACTAAATTTTCCACAGCACCCTACCCCTCAGCTAAAATTTGTTTACAAAATTTCCCGAGCAACAATCCTTTGCTATTGAACCCTCAAAAATATATTTTTAAAAACAATAGCCTATGCTTTTTTGCACAAGATATTTTTAAAACATTTCCCGGCAAACAAAAATATTTATTTTGACTAACAACACCCTGTTGTATTAAGCACAACAAAATGCATCTGCTAACAACCCTATGCTATGGTAACCCTCAATAGTAATACTGGGTCAAAGGGCCTGAGTGATAATATGCATTATATTATTGAAATGTCCGTCCGTACGACCTTATTCAAAACTACGAAGTTCATAGTTTAGTTTAGGTATGAAAATCCCCCAAAATTGTTTACCCTCGCATTGATACGGCGTAGTAGTTTATTATAAGTAAAGAAAAATGTACCTCCTTGTTTCGATTTACGCGTAGTTCAAAGATAAGCTTTAACATTTGCAATTTTCTTGCTTTGAATCCTGAATATTTTGTAGATGTTTGTTTGCTAATGTCTTTTATTATTGTTCAGTAACATGTTCACACTAATGCGGAATTAATAATATGAGTATTCGGAAGGAACTTAAATACGGTATTACAAGAAGCTATCCATACGTATGCTGAATTTTTATTTTTCTATCATTGAAATTAATAAAAGAATTTCTTAAATTGAAAATCCGTTGATTGATTTAATTGTTACAGCATCTATTAAAAATTGAATGTCTTGTTCGAGACATTGTAGAGAGATATGGCAAATGATATTTATGTGGAATATGAAATTAATACCTGTACCATACCTCACGATGTTTTTATATTTTTCTAGAAACACTAACTTGTTCGTTGTGCTCACTGGAAAGAATAAAAGAGCTACTGTTTCCATGTCTTTCTCATTAAAATGTATATGCGATTTTCCTGATTTTCTTAAACATAGAAGAATAGTTTTATTGATGTTAGAGACGGGCAGATTACAGTTTGTATTGTCTTCTACATTATATTTCGAGAAAACTATATTAGAACATACCTTTACTCTATCCAAATTTGTTGAAAATTAAGCAAACAATTAACAAACATAACTCCCAGATACCGACATCATTGCCTTACTACAAAAGTCTGAAAATATACATACTAATTCTTCAAATACATTGGACTTGATTTCAATGGAACTGATTTAAAATATTACAAAATAATTAAAATAAATGACTGATGACCGATACGACACAAAGAACAATATTTGAGATATATTTACTACGATCCTGAAAGTCCATCTGGTCAGACAAATGTCAGTCAATTGTGGAAACAAATTAAACGGGGCAAAAAGAAAACAAAACAATCTATCTACACATTGCACAAACAACAGAGAAAACGATTTTCGTGAGTCATTTGGATGATCAGTGGTAGGCAAACATTGTTGACATGGAAGCATATGAAAAATACAACCATGGATACAAATACATTTTGACAGTAATATGTGTCTTCTCAAAATACGCTCGCCCTATGAAAGTGAAAACAAAAATTGGGTGCGGGGGGCGACATACACGGCGTTTTCAGAGAAATCTTTAATGAGCGAAAACCAGAAAAGAAACACTTCGATGAAGGGAAAGAATTTTATAACCGCAAGCTTAAGCAATTATTGGAGAAGGAAATTATTATATACATTTTCACTTACTCAGACAAAAATGAGTCTATAGTGGAAAGGTTTAATAGAACTTTGAAAACCAGAATGTAGAAATACTTTCCTCCTCAAAAGGAAACTAGCGAACAGGTAGATGTATTGCCTAACCTCATCGATGGATATAATCACAATTATCACAGGTCAACTGATATGACTCCAACTGAGGCAAGCAGGGAATAAAATAGATTTAAAGTATGGATCAACGTTTAAAATTAGACAAGTAATTTAAGGTAAAATTCCTGTATATAAATTCTGAAGACTTAAATGGAGACAATGTTGAAGGAATATTTAACGAGGAGGAGTTACATCTATACGACAAAACAAGATGACGTGTTCAAGGCTAAGAAGATTTAGAAGACAAAAAAGACAAACAAATTGAGCGGTAAACATAATTGCTGGCAAATGGAAAGGATATGATGATTCTTTAATAGTTGAGAGCCCACTGAAAATACTGCGTCGCTTGATAAATGGAACATATAAAAATGGTAACTTCCAAATTAAATGAGCCACCTCAGAATAAAATCAAGCAAATTAGACTGAAAGACAAATATTGTGACATTTTGTATGATACAATTAGTCCGTTAAAACAATATGAAGATGTTTGCTGGTATTATAACAAAACTAATATGACCAAATTTAATAGAATAATTGACGATTTTGTTTTAAAAAATGTTGTGACGGGATGTAGTTTATGAACTGTATTACAGAACAAGGACTTCAAACATAATCAACAAAAATGAAATGCAAATGGTAATTGGCAGGTTGTTTGAAATACAACATAAACAACATAAACAATTTGGTTAAAAAATAAATGTAAATACAGGTTGTGGTTTTGCAATGATAGACTATTTAACATTACGTGTAGAGGCAGAACATACATAGAATTACCAACAAAAATTAAGTATAAAAAATAATAATGCTTGTACTAAAGTTCAAAATTCCAATAACGCTAAATATTTCTTGTATGCTATAGAATCAATGATAATTCCACCAAGCGATCATCCGTAGAGGTCATCAAATATAAACTTGACAAATATGAACATTGGTTTCACAAATGCTCCATAAAAATAAAAGACGTTGCTGATTCTGAAAACGAATTTAACATATATGTTGGTGTACACGAAATGGATTATAAACTTATAACACCAGTAATAGTGATAGAAATAGAGAGACACAGTCACGTAGATATGCTAATTGTATTTGATGAACACAATTATCATTATTAGTGTAGTAAAGTATTTATCAAGAGTTGGGTCCTCTCAAATTAATGAAAGCACCAAAAAGAAAATATGCTTTTGGAAAGAATGTCTCAATCATATTTATTCTGAACCATCATTACAAGAACAGAAAAGACTATGCAATACAATAGATAACACACTAGACATAATGCCTACAAAGGGTTCTGTCGGTAAATTTAAAACCATCTTCTATATTGTGATTTTAAAAACCTGAATGCGTCATGGAAAATAAAAACAGCAAAACAAATTCCATCAGAATTTTGTCATTACATTAAATCAATTCAGAAAGACTATCAGCATCTAGTTTACATATAAAAACAAATTGTACGAGCATTTGCAAGACATTGCAATAAATGTATACCAATGACTAAGACCAATAAAAGCTGCTGACATGATATTCACGAATAGAGATAAATAGAGATAAGAAGCACTATGATTCCACCAGCAAATGCCGTATTTGTGAAGGGAGATTGACCAAGCAAACTATAAATTTACCATCAAGAATAATAAAGTAAGATAGGTCCTGCACATAAAGAGTGTAATTTGAATTACAAATATCCAGGATATATTCCACTGTTTATTGATAATTGTTCTCACGGACTCTGCTGACCACAAATCTGTGAAGGTCATGAAAACTTTCTTTTCAATTTGAAAATATTGTCACCACCTTAAGAAATTGCTATGTATCTTATAAGCATTCTTCTAAAATTCCATATAACTGCATTACTAGCATCTTCTTTAACGTCGACAGCAAACGATATGAGAAAACTACCAGGTACAATCACGACATTAGGTCCCAACCTAGGTATTGAAGTATTTGTTGAGACTCTATACTACTTCGAGTGTGCAATACAATGATATCTTTAACACTCGATGATGTTCTTTATTTTGTTTGTTGTTGTTGTTGTTTTGTTTTTGTGTGTGTTTTTTTTTTTTGGTAAAGAGGAATCTATTTTATATTTTACCTTTGTATCCAACTCTATTTATTAGTTGCAAATCTTAAATATATTTGGAACCTACATAAAAACTAGTACCCATTACGATGGGAATAAATATATACTCATACGTTATCTGTAATCAAAAGGTTGGTAAATTCATTTAGTTGAGGTTGCCTAGTTTCAATAAAACCGCATCAGTATGAGTAGAAGAATCGCGAGCAAAGGCATCATCCAAAGTACTCAACATCTGGGTAACCGAACCTTCCTCCCTGAATCTTTCATGAATTTCATGAGTCGAGTTACTTTGCTCTATTTTCGTTGAACTAATTTTTTTTTTTTAATCTCTAAGACTTTATCGTTTCTTATTTTCAACCCCATTTAGATCAAATCAGTTGAACTTATAGTTACTTCCTGTGAATGCTAAACCGTTGGTAACTTGGCCACCAATCATAAATACTGTTGTTCCCATTTATTCTCTTTTGTGCTTATGATATTAATTGGTAAAAAAAAAAACAATTATGCTGCCTTTAGATTCGGTAAGTCCTAAAAAGTGTTTCAGAATATAAAGTAATATTTTTGAGCCATATTAATACCAAAGTGTAAAATATTCTCCTCTTCGAAATAGTACGTACGTGATTGTTTAAAACTGGATTTTTTTTTTTTTTTTTGTTTGTTTGTTTGTTTGTTTCTTTGTTTGCTTGTTGTTTGTTGTTTTTTCCACTGATTAAGCCCACCAATAGGAAAAACGTTGAATTTTCACAATTAATCCTTTACGTTTTTATATTGTAATCGTAATAATTTTAGGGTAACAATTCATTGCAAGCTGTATGTAAAAAAAAATTGTATACATTCCTGATTTTTTAATTTGAATGGCTTCCATTTTTAAATTACATATTTCTAAATTATACATTTGTAGTGCCACATGTTAAGCAAAAGTTGATGTAGCATAGCTTAAGTAAACTTGAATGATATCTGTTAAAGTATGTTTAAAGTATTTTTCTGTGTTACTGATCTGGTGGAGGAAAATGTTTTTAGGTTTCAAAAACACACAGAGTGTATCTGATTCAATAGATGTCTATAGATCTTTGGCTATTGAATCCTTGCAATTTAAAGTTGTAGTCAGTTATATGCATTGTGTAATTGTTGCTCATAATGACAAAACCTTTTGTAATGTATTTCAAGCACTCAGTGTCCATACTATATTCATTTTCATTATTAGCAGTCATTCCCTCTTTGACTTTGCTCATGTACATTTCAAAACTATGGAAACCATTGGAAATTAAAGCAGTTCTTTCATTCATTCTTATCTATGATGTAATAGAATATATTGTTTTTCTTATCATTTGCAATATTGTAATAACCACCCAAAACATCCATTCTTTGCAATGAAATGGATAGATTACCATTTCTATTATCAATTGGAGTTGTAAAATAGATTTTATTGTAGATTGATCTTCTATGTCAATATAACTTTAAGTTAACACTGAAACAACCAATATATGCAGATATTCCATTTCGTACTTCGTTGTAAATGTAAGCTTTTCCATAATCTATTTTCTTTTATTTTCTTTCTCTCCTCTAGTTTTATTAACTCTGTAATATCTTGGTTGTTATGCATTTTCTTCCTTGCATTTTTTTATATCTTTTTATCTGTTATGCTCGGTAACTATTAAATTTAATTTCTCATGACTTATTTCATTATCGTTTATTGCCGTATTAACCATGTCATGTATACTTTTAAACTTACTTAATCACACAGGTTACCATTTCATTCATGTTTTTAAACTTACTTAATCACACAGGTTACCATTTCATTCATGTTTTTAAACTTACTTAATCACTCAGGTTACCATTTCATTCATGTTTTTAAACTTACTTAATCACACAGATTACCATTTCATTCATGTTTTTAAACTTACTTAATCACACAGATTACCATTTCATTCATGTTTTTAAACTTACTTAATCACACAGATTACCATTTCATTCATGTTTTTAAACTTACTTAATCACACAGGTTACCATTTCATTCATGTTTTTAAATTTACTTAATCACACAGATTACCATTTCATTCATGTTTTTAAACTTACTTAATCACACAGGTTACCATTTCATTCATGTTTTTAAATTTACTTAATCACACAGGTTACCATTTCATTCATGTTTTTAAATTTACTTAATCACACAGATTACCATTTCATTCATGTTTTTAAATTTACTTAATCACACAGGTTACCATTTCATTCATGTTTTTAAATTTACTTAATCACACAGGTTATCATTTCATTCATGTTTTTAAATTTACTTAATCACACAGGTTATCATTTCATTCATGTTTTTAAACATGGTCCAATATAAGCTTTCTCTAAAAGTTTTTAATCAACAAACCCTAGTAAAGCTGCACCAAAACTGCTAGAAGCTTAAGGAATTATTACTCGTGTTGTTATTTCTGCAATTCCTATACTAACAACTGCAATACCCATATCATCTGAAGCAATTGTTATGCTAACCCCTACCAGTTTAACAACGTGTATGCTGTTTTGTACTTTTTTCTTACACCATTGTAGTATTCGATCTCTTTAATCAAATCATTTTTAATTTCCTTGATCTTTATTAACATGAAATTAATAGCGTTGTCGATAGGTCGTAATGTTCGATACAATGGTGGTGCACTTGATATTTTCTCTCCCATTGATATATTACAAAAAAATAGCTTAGAGTTGTATCAGATTTATCAGGATTTTGTTTAAGTTTGCTCACAAACTTGTTCGCTTTCTTTCGTTTGCTTTTTAATATTGAAATGTAATTATACTTAGGTCCACTAGCACTCATATTTTGGCTTAGGCTATTTATTTACTTAATTATTTTGTCTGGTAGTATCTCTTGTGCTATCAGATAATAAATCGTAAACTGACTCGATAAATCCAAATAATCAACAGTATGACTTCTTCAAAATCCATGTTTATTGGTGAATCTATTGAATTCTGAAACTCCTTCAAAATCATACTGTAACTTACTGTAAGAGTTGAATTTATTTTTTCATGGTAAACAGTGTTAATTATGTTGTTGGTTTCACTTGCTATTTATCACTGTAAAGTTTCGCTTCACTGGAAATAAATTTAACAGTTTGTTATGTATGATGTTTATATAATATTGTGAATATTTTAGGAAATTATAAATGTTTCTTCACTTTAATATTTGCTTACATCTTTATGTTTATTAGGAAAAACATGTATAACTAGTGTCCTTGAATTAGGTTGTTTTGATCAATATGTTTTCTCAATTTGAAGGTCAAGGTTGATTCTGTTTACAGTTAGAATTCCATTAAGATGACTCATATTCTAGAACATTCTGTCATGTGACCAATCTTTATATATACCATGTTTGGTGGACATTTTTTCAGTTTTGACATTACCATTAGTCTTGTAAAGAGCTATTACAGTTGTGAAAATTCATTCCAAATTCTAAGAGAGGAATTATTTTAAATATTCATTGGATTATAACAGTGCTCATAAACTTTTGGATTTTGGATTTTTAATTGACAATTTTGGAATTTATGTGAACTTATTCAGAGATTTTGGAATATTTCATTTTGACTTCAGCACATCAAGATTTCTAGTACATCAGGACTTTGGAGACCATTAGCACATCTTATCATTCAAGGACACAGCCGTGAATTCGGAACATTCTATATTTAGGACTTGTGATTAGAACAATCATTCTTATTGGATTATTAGGATTTCAAAACACATTACTGTAAGTGACTTTTTGATTTTTCATTTTAATTATCTAGTAATAAATTGCTTGTTGATTTTTACTTGATTTGTTGGTTTCACTTTCTTTCTGTTACATTTTTCTTAGACCATAGAGTCGTAACAGAAATTGGGGGCTCGTCATCTGGGATCTGAATTTCTTTAAAGCATATTAGAGATATTAAATTTATCTTTGAAATTCATATTGATTTTGTCTCGGAGAATTTTTTTTGTCTTTGGCAAAGATTTTTAAATAGAGAAATTTTTTTGTGTGAAACCAACAAGCATTTACAATGGCATCTAATGTTAAGAATTTCATTTCAAAACCTACCCAGGAGGGGTTAGAGTGCATGAGAAAGGATGAGTTGCTCGAGCTTGCCAGAAAATACAGTCTATCTGAGGCAAAAGTATCATTGACAAAACAGGAGATAAAGATTATTTTAATTCAGTATTTAGTAGGAAAGGGAATTTTTGAAAATAGTGCTTTAAGTTTGAAGAGAAAGCCTGTATCTGGTTCTGACAGGAAATTAAGGGAATTAGAGTTAAAGAACCAGATTGATTTAGAATTGGCAAAGCTTCAGATTCAGAGAGAGAGAGAGAAGGAAGAGAGGCAGATCCAAATGCAGAAGGAAGAGAGGCAGATCCAAATGCAGAAAGAAGAGAGGCAGATACAGATGGAGAGAGAAAAAGAAGAGAGGTAGTTGGAGAGAGAGAAAGAAGAGAGACAAATGCAGATACAGATGGAGAGAGAGAAAGAAGAGAGGCAAATGCAGATGGAGAGAGAGAGAGAGAAAGAAGATAGACAAATACAAATGCAGATGCAGATGCAAAGAGAAGAAAGGGAAATGCAATTTAAGTTAAGAGAATTAGAACTGGCAAACAGAGCACACTCCACTCCTTTAAATGCAAGTTCAGGTTTTGATGTTACTAGATATATTAGGTTAGTACCCCCTTTTCAGGAAAAAGAAGTAGATAAATACTTTCTTCATTTCGAGAAAATAGCTGAAAACTTGAAATGGCCCAGAGAGCATTGGACTTTGTTATTACAAAGTGTACTTATTGGCAAAGCTCGTGAAGTCTACACTTCACTGTCAGTACAACAAAGCACTGATTATGATGTGGTTAAGGAGTACATCTTGAAAGCTTATGAGTTGGTACCAGAGGCATATCGACAAAGGTTTAGGAATTGTAGAAAAGAAACTGGACAAACTCATGTCGAATTTGCAAGGGATAAAGAACAACTATTTGATAGGTGGTGCTCAGCCAAGAAAGTTGATCAAGGTTATGATAACCTCCGACAGCTCGTATTAATTGAAGAGTTCAAGAGGTGTATCCATAGTGATGTTAAAACCTATCTTGACGAGCAGAATGTGGAAACTTTGGAAAATGCTGCTCGTATGGCTGATGATTATTCCTTGACTCACAAAATTTCATTTGGCAATAAGTCGTCCTCTCAGCAGTTTTCTGGTAAAAAACCATTTCAATCTCATTCGAGTACTTCCAAATTTCACAACAGCACAACTGTTAGGAATCAAACATCTGATAAGACTGATCAGAAATCCTTATCTCTTCCTACGTGCACTTATTGTAAAAAAAAAGGGCACGTTATTTCTGATTGCTTCAAGTTGAAAAATAACCAACAGAGTAAAGACAGAGCTTTTCCAAATGTTCTTATTTCTACGAGGTCAAGGTCACGGTCTTGTATTGAAAGCAATACATTTGTTTGGTCAAACAAACCCCAGTCTGATTCTATTTTGGAGGCTTATGAACCATTCATGTCAGAAGGTTCTATATCACTTATTGGTGATTCTGCCAAACCTATCCCAATTAAAATATTAAGGGACACTGGAGCTTCTCAGAGTCTTTTATTATCAGGTACTTTGCCTTTGTCTGAGGAGTCTTCTTCAAGTGAAAGTGTTCTTGTTCAGGGAGTTGAGTGCGGCTTTGTAAATGTTCCTCTTCATTGTGTAAATTTGGCATCAGACTTAGTTTCTGGACCTGTGACTGTTGGGGCAGTGACTTCTTTACCCATAGAAGGTGTTCATTTATTACTAGGCAATGACCTAGCTGGAGATAAGGTTGTGGTTAATCCACTTGTAACTGACAAGCCTTGTTTGGATCAGAAAGTTGATCCTGTCGAAACTGAAATCCCTGATTTGTACCCTGCTTGTGCAGTTACTACAGCTATGGCAAAAAGAGCTCTTGAGAGTGATGTTGATCAGGATATTATTCCTTTAGCTGACACATGTATTGGTCAGTCTTTTGATGAGGTCACTTTTTCCTCAGGTATTGATCAATCAAATGGTATTGATCACAGTGATCCTCTTTTGGCAACTCATTCTCTTTGTCCTACTCAGGGTGACAAACGACAATCTCTTGTCGTTGAGCAGGAGCAAGATCCCGAGATATCTTGTTTGTTTCAGAGGGCTATCAGTGAAACTGAAGCCACACAAGTTCCAGTGTGTTACTTTGTGAAAAATGGGGTCCTTATGAGGAAATGGAGACCACCTGATGTACCCGCTGGTGACGAGTGGTCAGTGAGCTATCAAATTGTTGTTCCTAAGTCATATCGACAGGAAATTCTTAATTTAGCCCATGAAACTCCTTTGGCTGGTCATTTAGGAGTCCGTAAGACTTATCACAAGATCTTGAATCATTTTTATTTGCCAAAACTCAAAAGTGATGTTTCTAAATACTGCAGATCTTGTCACACTTGTCAAATGGTAGGAAAACCCAGTCAGAAGATACCTAAGGCTCATCTGCAACCTATTCCTGCATTTGATGAACCATTTAGTAGAATAATGGTAGACTGTGTTGGTCCTTTGCCTAAAACCAAGTCAGGCAACCAATACTTGTTGACCATCATGTGTACATCTACAAGATTTCCAGAAGCAATTCCTCTGAGAAATATAAAAACTAAAACTATTGTGAAAGCTTTGGTGAAGTTTTTTACACTTGTTGGCCTTCCCAAATCTGACCAGTCAGATCAAGGGTCAAATTTTATGTCTGGAATTTTCCAACAAGTTATGCATGAATTAGGCATCCAACAGTTTAAATCTTCTGCCTATCACCCTGAAAGTCAAGGTGCTTTGGAAAGATTTCATCAAACTTTGAAGAATATGATTCGATCATATTGCTTTGATACAGAAAAGGATTGGGATGAGGGTGTTCATTTGTTGTTGTTTGCTGTTAGGGAATCAGTTCAAGAGTTGTTGGGTTTTAGTCCCTTTGAACTAGTTTTTGGTCATACTGTCCGTGGACCATTGAAATTATTGAAAGAGAAACTTCTTTCAAATGAAGATTCAAAGATTAATCTTCTTGATTATGTCTCTGATTTCAAATACAAGTTGTCAAAGGCCTGTGAAGTAGCAAGAACTAATCTTCACACTACCCAGTCAAAAATGAAATTAAGGTATGACAGAAATACACAGGAAAGGAGTTTTAAACCTGGTGACAAAGTTCTGGCTCTCTTTCCCATACCTCAGAATCCTCTTCAGGCTAAATTTTATGGTCCTTATACCGTTGAAAAGAAAGTAAATGACTTAAATTATATCATTAACACTCCTGGGAGACGGAAACAAAAACAACTTTGTCATATAAATATGTTAAAGGAATATTTTAACAGAGATAGCCCAGCTAATTATTCAGTTAATTTAGTTGTACCTGTCCCACACAGTGAAGATATCAACGATGGAATACAATCAGACTATAGTGACTCTGGTATAACCAATCTTCGGAATTCAGAAATATTGAACAACCTAGACCAGAAACTTTCACATCTACAACAACAGGAAAGAAATGAACTAAAACAGCTATTACATGACTATGAGCACTTGTTTCCTGATGTTCCAACACGAACAAGTAAAATTTATCATGACGTTGACATTGTAGATTCTGCGCCTGTGAAACAGCATCCTTATAGGATGAATCCTCTCAAACAGAACTATCTGAAGAAAGAAATTCAGTATTTACTGGAGAATGATTTCATAGAACCAAGTAAAAGTAACTGGAGTTCACCATGTATTCTTGTTCCCAAGCCAGATAATACATTCCGTATGTGTACTGACTATAGAAAAGTCAACAGTGTCATCAAAACTGATTCATTTCCAATCCCAAGAATGGACGATTGCATTGATAAAATTGGAAATGCGGAATATGTCACCAAGTTTGACCTTTTAAAAGGATTCTGGCAAATTCCACTGACGGAAAGGGCAAAAGAAATTTCAGCATTTGCAACTCCAGATGGACTTTATCAATATAAAGTCATGCCGTTTGGAATGAAAAATTCGCCAGCAACGTTTCAACGTCTGATGAACATGATAACATTTGGTCTTGATAATTGTGACGCTTATATCGATGACGTTATTATCTACAACAACACCTGGGAAGATCATTTGGAAACCATTCGAAAATTCTTCGATCGACTCAGCGATGCGAATCTGACAATTAATTTGAGCAAAAGTGAGTTTTGCCATGCTTGTGTCACATTTTTAGGACATATTGTGGGACAAGGTCAAGTTAAACCTATAGAAGCTAAGGTCAAAGCTATCTCTGAATTTCAAGTTCCAATTTGTAAAAAGCAACTGATGCGATTTCTAGGTATGGCTGGATATTATCGGAAATTTTGTTCCAATTTTTCCAAAATTGATGAACCTTTGACAAGTTTATTGAGTAAGAAAACCAATTTCATTGGTCTGACAAGTGTCAGGAACCTTTTGACAAGTTAAAGGCCATGCTTAAGAATGCACCAGTTCTTTCTGCGCCAAATTTCAGCCAATCATTTAAATTATCTGTTGATGCAAGTGATGTAGGGGTTGGTGGAGTATTGATTCAGGAAGACAAAAGTGGTGTGGATCACCCTGTATGTTATTTTTCTAAAAAACTAAACAAGCACCAGAAAAATTATTCCACAATTGAGAAGGAATGTTTGGCTTTGATATTGGCTTTACAGTATTTTGAAGTGTATGTCACCTCAGCTCTTTCTCCAATTATTGTGTACAGTGATCACAATCCCCTTACTTTCATCAACAAAATGAAAGATAAAAATCGGAGATTGTTGAGATGGAGTTTGATATTGCAGGAATATAACATTGACATCAAACACATCAGGGGAAAAGACAATGTGATTGCAGATGCACTCTCACGTGCCTAGAAATGTAATATTGCTTGATGTAATTAAGTCCAGTATCATAAAACATGTTCTTATGTAATTTTGGTTATTGTAGTATTAGATGTATATTCAAAAGAAAGCTTTATTATATAAATCTTTCTTTTTCTTTATGAGGGGAGGTGTTATGTATGATGTTTATATAATATTGTGAATATTTTAGGAAATTATAAATGTTTCTTCACTTTAATATTTGCTTAAATCTTTATGTTTATTAGGAAAAACATGTATAACTAGTGTCCTTGAATTAGGTTGTTTTGATCAATATGTTTTCTCAATTTGAAGGTCAAGGTTGATTTTGTTTAGTTAGAATTCCATTAAGATGACTCATATTCTAGAACATTCTGTCATGTGACCAATCTTTATATATACCATGTTTGGTGGACATTTTTTCAGTTTTGACATTACCATTAGTCTTGTAAAGAGCTATTACAGTTGTGAAAATTCATTCCAAATTCTAAGAGAGGAATTATTTTAAATATTCATTGGATTATAACAGTGCTCATAAACTTTTGGATTTTGGATTTTTAATTGACAATTTTGGAATTTATGTGAACTTATTCAGAGATTTTGGAATATTTCATTTTGACTTCAGCACATCAAGATTTCTAGTACATCAGGACTTTGGAGACCATTAGCACATCTTATCATTCAAGGACACAGCCGTGAATTCGGAACATTCTATATTTAGGACTTGTGATTAGAACAATCATTCTTATTGGATTATTAGGATTTCAAAACACATTACTGTAAGTGACTTTTTGATTTTTCATTTTAATTATCTAGTAATAAATTGCTTGTTGATTTTTACTTGATTTGTTGGTTTCACTTTCTTTCTGTTACATTTTTCTTAGACCATAGAGTCGTAACAAGTTCTTGAACTAATTTAACTGGTTGTTCTTTTACAGTTTGAAAAAAGAGAGACAACTGTACTCTTAGTATACATCAATTCCTAATTGAAGACAACAATACCACCACCTATCAAGACGTGGTCAAAATGTACAACGGAAAAGTACATAACTGAATTCAACAAACACATTTATTACTGCAAACCATGCGTGAAGGAGTACCTTAAAGAGTTTAAAGTAAATAAAAAGATATATTTGAAGAATTGGATTGAAGAAAATAGATAATGCCTAAATGAATACTACAGAAATAAATACCGCAGAAACGAAAACCACAAATTATAGCATTTAGCAACAGTCAGAATTCTAAAACCATTAAATCAGAATATCAAATCAGGTACAACTTTTATAATGTTTGGGGTTTCAGCTATTGATTTTTTTAGCTAGAATGGTTACATTTCACAAAGCCTGAATGTGGTAATGAAAAAGATCTCAATATAGATTATGCTATTCCTTATGCCTCATTTTACCTATCTAACAAAGCACAGCAGAGAAAAGATTCTTTCACTGGTCAAACACTGGATACGTGAAAGCTAGCAATAACAGGTCTAAACAATTATAAAAGATAATCCAAGAAAGAAATACTACAACACAATAAAAAGCTGAACCTTTGAAAATTGCAATCTTTGTCATTGATTACATTTTGAATCACAAGTCTTAGTCTGTTGTACCTTTTATTTTGCTCTGCGCAAATATTTGACAATGTGGTAGACAGGCACTCCATTAATATCAAAAGTTGTCACAGCCACAGTTAAAGACAACAAGTGCATCGATTACAAACATCCAGTACACATATATTTGCTATTATTTTGAGTGTTTTGTTTTTCGACGTTCTGTTTTTCCTCTGTTAACTTTTTTATATAAATATGTTTAAATGCTATCAAGCAATCACTCAATGCAGATAAAGTTAATTTCACCCTAAATAATAGATACCCAGTAAAGTATCAATTGTCATTTGTTGTCATGTAATCTAATTTTAACTCTGTATTTAATTTATTACCATCACCAACTGGCAGAAATGTACTCATCGGAGATGTTACTGCTAGTAAGACGACATCTATGAATGATTTTGAGATTTTAGCTGATCTTGCATTTACAAAAATCGTGTCAACTTTTTTCTTGATTTGTTTTCCGTCCATTTCAAAAAGTAAATAAGGCCACCTTCTGCAACCATAGACATAATTAAAATGGCTTGTTTATTTGTTTTGTGATCTATGTCTTCTAACTTATTAGCTGACTCAGTTGTAGACCTTGCCGTTGTGATTAAAAAACTCCACCATTTTTGTCCTTTTACTCATGTTCTCTTCTTTTATTTTGTTGTCTATCTTTTGACGAAATGTTGCAGACTGCTTATCAGCTACTGGTATTATATTCTTTTAGCAGTCGGTATTTATAGAAACATTTATTAAAAAATTAAATGTATCTGATAACCTTCTAATATTGTTGTTGTATCTAATAATGCTACCAATTTGAATCACCATATCACAAAGCAAATATACCTTCACCACAATGACATAGTTTAGTCTACCTTTAATTCTGAAATATATTGCTTAAATCTTATCGTAATGTTCTCATCTGAATCATAGTCTTGTTTACCTAAAATTATTGTTTTCAAATACTTTTTTTACAGTGTCGTGAACAGTGGAAACAGGATGTGGAATAGATGTTCTACTTTGTAGTTGAGAGCCTAAAATACATATCACATAAGACCTGTTACTTTCGTTTAATTTAGATCTTCCTTCATTTGTCAAACCATTGCCGTTTACTATTTTTCGAACAATCATTTTCAGCCCTGTCCCTCCTCCCCTCCCCCCTCCACTTACCAGGGCTTACATCACAATTCTACGACTGTTACACACATTTACAATTGCACATATGCATTTATATTATAATGTAATAAGGTTTTATGAAAAAATTATAAGAAATTATACAGTTCATCACAACCGATGCAAAGGTAAGTACTAACACACAAATCTTTATGACATAGTGTTCTCTTTCTCCTCTGAATTTGCTAGTATTATCGTCCATGGTTACGATGTGAGTAGAAGCAAAATATAACTGGTTACATTTCGCATTAGGCTATATTATGGGGCAAACAAACTTAGCTTGATATCATTTTATGTTCTGTCAGTAATAACATATATGACTGACGCAAAGTGTAACCTGTTACATTTTGAAGAGCGTGATTTCATTTTGCGCTGATATTTACAATTCGCGTAAACGCAAAATGTAACTGGATACATTTTACGTCAGATAACATTTTAAAGCTCAGTATCACTACATTAACAAAGCTGTCAAAGAACCTTAAGTGTCAGGAGTGAGATCATCTCCAGAGGGTGGCAGCTTCCTGGTCGGGGACCGGGGGGAGGGGGGTCAGAGGGGATAAGCGAAATAGAGGTTAACCCGATTCCAAGCAAACATCACGTCATGGTCAGTCTATTTTTTTTTAGGAATCCCATGGGGCAAACGTGGAAATTTACTGTAGAGAGTTAGGAAACCATAAAATCATTAGATTAAAAATACATGACAAGACATTGTTTTTTTAAGAATGCGTGAGAAAATTCAGGATGTGCGTGTGGGCGTGACTTCTGTACAAAATGCGTGTCTCACATACAATGCGTGAGACTTAACAGGTATGCATTAATGGGATGGGGGGAGTTTCATGGGACAGAAATTATTATTTTCCCATAACCAAATTAACCACATAGGCGTTACAATTTAACTGAAGACAATTCTACTCAATTTACCTACTACCCAAGGGACTGCATACTAACTATCCAAAGGGACTGCATCCTAATACCGTCTTACTTGCAGTTGTTAGTTTTCTACTGAACCTTCTTACGTAATCTGCTGTTTAGTATGTTTTACCTCATCCGAAAAGAAAATTATCTCTACAACAGAAGTTGTATGCATATATACAGTAAACCAATCATCCTCTGCGAAAATAAAACTAACCTCCCGAGTGTTGTTTTATTTGATTAGTGACACAGTACAAGCACAACCCATATGGAAAAGTGAAACAGGAAACCGTTTCTAGACTAATCATCTAAATAATTTTTAATTCAGTCATCCCTGGTCCCACTTATTGATCAAAAGAGTGGGAGTGTTATGACATGTTTACAATCTAATATCATTATAAGAAAAGACAATAACCCTTGATGCAAGTGTCATTGAGTGAAAGCATGAAAAACATACCTTAATATCATCATAGGTATATGAATAGATGTCATATATTACGTCAACAATCATATTTTTATTTAACAAAATTTCTATTTACTGATTTTATTAATGATATGTATCTTTTTGAAACCTTATCTACAACGTGAACTTATTTGTGTGTGAATTGTGTATTTCAATTGTTCTTCTAAATGTATACATTCTGACTTGTTTTAATTCTATGACTATCCCACTTGTGTTTATCGGAATAAAGAACTTCAACATGTTATCCTGATCAAACATTGTTCCTTACTTTAAGGCCATCCTGTATAAGAAGATTCAATATGCTTAAGCCATTAACATGTGATGTCTGATATAGAAAAAACATCAGAATTAAAGATAATAAAATACAATCATCCTCAACTTTTGCTTACGCGTCATCACCTCAGATTGCAGTTGGCAAAACATGTTTTGGACCAATGCATGTATTAGGACGTTGCAAATCCAACCAATTTATAAAGGTGCATGTAAGAAAGCCTCTCTCAACTAGTAGTAAATATGGGATGGTAGTGGGCTTAAGGGAATGTAACCTTAGCTGTTTGGGAAATTATATGATATCGGACGGTATGTGGCTAATGGGAATTTAACATTAGCGGTTTTGGTAACGATTTGATTGTCCTGTGGGAATTTAACACTAGATGATATGGGACTTTTGGAATTTAACACTACGGCAAATAGGAGACGGTATGATGCGTAATGGGAATTTAACACAAAGACTAATTTGAACTGGTATGGGACCCTGTGGAAAATACATTAGAAAATGGGCCGATGTATTATGGGGCCCTATAGGGGGAATTTAAAATTGATGAGACGGTATGGGACCCTTTAGGAATTTTAACATGACGGATGACCTATAGCTCCCTATGGGAATTTAACATTGGGGGAAAATACGGGGCTTATGGAACCTTGAACATAACGTATGATACTATGTGGCTTATGGGACTTTAACGTGACAAGGCACTCTAGGGTTTATGAAACTTGAACAGAGTGGGTCAGACACATTTAATAAAACGCAATGACTCACCCTGACTGAGCAACACATATTGTGACTGACCAATACTTATTCTGACTGATCAAAGCCCTCTTTTGACTGACCAACATCCATTCCGACTGACCAACACCTATTCTTAGTGATCAACACCTATTTTGACTGACCAACACCATTCTGACTGACCAACACATATTTTGATTTAACAACACCTATTCTGATTTATTTATTTTGACAGACCAGTACTATTTTGAGTGACTAAAACCTATTTTGACTGACCAACACCAATTTTTACTGTACAGCACTTATTTTGACTGACCAATAGCTATTTGACTGACCTGCCAACACCTATTTTGACTACCTACAGCTATTGTGGCTGATCAATATCTATTCTGAAGGAACAACACCTATTCTGACATTGTCCAGGCAAATAATGATGCAGTTTGGCAAATGTCACACCATTGCACACTCTTTATATGGACATTCCGATTCTGTCTTATAGACCAATAAGGAAATTCACCTTTTTCATGAACGTAATTGCAGCATTGCATAACATTTTTCAAATAAAAATTCTCAATTTCTAAATTTGGCTCAATGTGTCGTTTACTTTTAAACAGCAAACATAAAGTACATTGTTGTTTTCAATCGCTGCTTATGTTCTGATTTTAGAGAACACGACAGGAAACATTGTACACTGTAGAATACTAACTTGCAAGTTTTAAATTCGGCCCTATGGCGTAAGGCACTTTTAAACAGCAAACATAAAGTACATTGTTGTTTTTCATTGCTGCTTCTGTTATGTTTCTCAATGGGAACTTTAACATATTAGTGGCAGTACAGCCCTCTGTATAAATTTTAATAGTGATGGACAAATAGGATGAAGAGACACACAAAGAAACACCTAATTGCAAACAATTAGTTTTGTTTTTACAATCCAACATTCACACCCTTACCTTCCAACACACGTTTTTACAATCAAACACCCACACATACAAAAAACGGCTAAGGGAAGATATGGGATAGATAATGGTCATTAACACGCGTTCTGAAAGAAAAACCAACAAACATTTACAATCTGATGTCTAAGGGGGGTGTCAAGTAAGGGGTAGAGTTATAAGGACTAACATGGATTCGGACAGACACACACACGTTCTTAAACACAAACACCTTCACATACAAGTAAACGGATGAGGAAAATTAGAATTTTGTAACGGTAAGTAATACATATAATTACAATCCAACACCCACCTTAACCATCCAATACCCACCCTTACAAACAAAACGGATATGGGAAAGGGAAGTTATGTATAATAATAATGTGCCGCACTTTCGAACTGAATGGTGCCAGTTCAAATCCCGCTTAGACCGCATTAGCATGATATATCCTTTCATGTGTTGATGTGTCGTTTCTTTGCTCCAATTTCCCAGGCACGATGTGGCCTTTCATATTTTGATGTGCCGTCCCCCCCCCCCTCAAACAAACAAACCCAAACAAAACA
The DNA here is from genome assembly GCA_029931535.1 of Margaritifera margaritifera. Classification (NCBI taxonomy): domain Eukaryota; kingdom Metazoa; phylum Mollusca; class Bivalvia; order Unionida; family Margaritiferidae; genus Margaritifera; species Margaritifera margaritifera. The sequence continues at coordinate 3,155,532 of JAQPZY010001523.1, read as the reverse complement.
CATTTACGAATTTTTAGAGCTTGGACATTCCCGCCTACACATCAGCATATCAAGTCCTAAAATATCAAGTTGTCGTTTTTAAATGTAGCCACATTATAACCACGACATAACCAATAATGTGTTTAAAGTGGCGTTTAAACGAATAAAAAAAAAATTACAATAAAATACAAATAACCACATTATACATGCGACATTCTTGGTGGGTATTGATAATATCACAAAAGTGGTTGCAAAATAGTGAGTACATAACAATATGAATGTCATATTTCTGGATCCGCCCGTGATAAGCTCTGTCAAAAGGAAAATCACTATGTAACAATTTTTGTTCCTGGGTAGTAAGTGTTATTTCCTAATTGCTTATGCCTCAAAAGTATAGAAAATGGCGATTATTCCCCACAAACTTTGCTTTTGTGACCAGGACAGTGATATTTTGAAATTTACCTATTTCCAATGAGAAAACGGGCGAATTTGTGTCTTTTCGTTCTCATAAAGTCAGAAAAAAACAAAATATGAATCCAAATTAACATGTATTTATACTAAAGTAATACAAAAATGACTACAAAAGATTTAGAAGTGAGTAGTTTTTCGAGATTTACGATTATACTGTAAATCACTTTCACGAATCAGCCCCCAAATGTAGTCTCCCATCATGTTCTCGTTATACTGTCCTTGGTAGCATCGTTCAAAGTCCAGTATATCCTGGTGGAAGCGCTCGCATTGCTCCTCCGAGTACGCTCCCATGTTCTCCTTGAATTTATCAAGATGAGCATCAAGGATATGGACTTTGAGGGACATCCTACAGCCCATTGTGCCGTTGTTCCTCACCAGAGTCTCAACCAGCTCCACATAGTTTTCGGCCTTGTGATTGCCCAGGAACCCCGAACCACTGCGACAAAGCTGTTCCAAGCCAATTTCTCCTTACTAGTGAGCTTCTTGGGGAATTCATTGCAGTCCAGGATCTTCTTTATCTGTGGTCCGACGAAGACACCGGCTTTGACCTTTGCCTCATACAGCTTAGGAAAGAAGTCTTGAATGCACTTGAAGGCTGCCGACTCCTTATCTAGAGCTCTGACAAATTGTTTCATAAGGCCCAATTTGATGTGCAGTGGTGGCATCAGCACCTTTCGGGGGTCCACCAGTGGCTCCCACTTGACGTTGTTCCTCCCCACAGAGAACTCGGTCCGCTGTGGCCAGTCCCGCCTGTGGTAGTGCCCCTTGGTGTCCCTGCTGTCCCAAAGGCAAAGATAGCAGGGAAACTTGCTAAAATCGCCTTGGAGACCCATCAGGAATGCCACCATTTTGAAGTCTCCTATGACCTACCAGCCGTAGTCATCTGACTTCAAGGCGTCCAGCAAGGTCTTGATGCGGTTGCAATCCTCTTTGAGGTGCACCAAGTGAGCCAGGGGAAGAGACGGGTACTTGTTACCATTATGGAGCAGCACGGCTTTGAGGCTCCTGAATGAGCTGTCAATGAAGAGGCGCCACTCATTCTGGTTACAGGCGATTCCGATTGCCTCGAACAGACTGGTCACATTGTGGCAGAAGCAGAGCCCATCATGACGGGTGAAGAAGCTGGAAAAAGATTGGTGACGCTTCCTCTGATCTGCGACTTGCACACTTTCATCCAACAAGTTCCACTGCTTGAGCCTAGACGTCAAAAGCTCCGCATTGGACTTGGTGAGACCATGATCTCTAATCAAGTCGTTGAGGTCTTTTTGGTTGGGGTAGTATGGGTTTCTCTCCTCAGCTCCACCTCTGAAATTGTCATCTGGATCTACAACGTCTTCCTCGCTCTCTGACTTGTTGCTCTCTTCTAAAGACGGCTGCTCTCTTTCCGCAGGAGTGGGTACGGGGAGCTCCTGGCAGTGTGGCACCGGGGCGATGGATGAAGGAAGGTCAGGATACGTGATAGCATGTGCAGTCTTGCCAGTATGACGTTTGGAAGGGTCCACCATGCAGAAGTATCAGTTGCTTGAGTGGTCAGTGGGTTCCCGACAAATTCTTGGGATAGCGAACTTCATGGCTCTCTTTTCCCCTCTGTACCATCCTACAAAAATACATTTATTTCACCCATGACTAATGTGTAAGAGATTCTCGCAACATTTTTCATATATGATATATTTTTTCAATAACATTGAAAAGTGTAAAATATTTTAAAATTAAAAACTTTTACAATTGTAAAAATTTTAACAAATTTTATAACATAAAATTCCGAGCAACAATTGCCCATCTTACCTTCCAGAGTTTTTTTTTTTTTTTTTTTTGCAGTGCTCTCAGGTGAAATGACGTGCCCAGGGTTTGTATTGATCCCCGACAGGCATGCCGAAATATGCCTTGTAGGCCTCACACATCTTAGCAGATGCTTCCACGGAGTACTTTTTCGCTCTTGTCTTGATAAATTGGCCGCAGACATAGCAAAATGCGTCTGCCGGATGCTTGCAGCCTCTTGATGCCATCTCAGAAAAATGCAGATATGTATCCACTTAGGCAACTGGAACTAAACTGAACTGGTGGGCTTAAGGCCCCTGTATTTATACTACTATTTATATTACTGGAAAGTTCTAGAAGTTACTCCAAGTTTACTCAGCACTGAATCTATCTGAAATGTTCTGGAAAATAGGTAAATTTCAAAATATCACTGTCCTGGTCACAAAAGCAAAGTTTGTGGGGAATAATAGCCATTTTCTATACTTTTGAGGCATAAGCAATAAGGAAATAACACTTACTACCCAGGAACAAAAAAAATTTTTTTTTGCTACAAGGTGTAATTTGAGCAATAATAATAATAATAATAAAAATAATATTGAATTTAAACAAATCACCAGCACCATGTAGCCAGTATTGCACTAACCCTATACATACACCATATAGCCAGTATTGCACTGACAATGATTGAGATGTATTGCTGTCAAGGATGACGTCACCTAACAACGGTGGCGTGAAGGGACTACAACATTACGCTATATTTAGACGCAATGTACAATGTGAGTAGATGGATGAACTCAAAGTAAAAAAAACAACACCACCGACATAAACAGTTTTATTATAAAATAATTATTTAGGCTATATCATAAACTCATCATTAGCACAGTAACTTGATCTGGATGCTTGTATCGCGTCTCGTTTGATAGCGAAAGGACATCGGACCACACTCGACGCGAGACAAGCATCCATATTAAGTTTTGATACTGATAACCTGTATGTAGTCACGTTCAATTAAACCCGATACATACATTAAACAATTCATCGGGATAATATAGCCAGTATTGCACCAATATACCGTTAAAACCTACACATACATAAAAAAAAATTGATCGGCACCGTACAACCAGTATTGTATTGACGTGCCATTAAACCGTATACATACATGAAACAGTACATCAACAGTTGATTTCTATTAATTCTTCCAAAACTTGGATAAACTCTACTCAAATAGTTTATTTTCTTCTATTTATAACATAACAACTCTATCTCCTGCGTTATATTTATAGATATTTTATGTATATATTTGATCGGATGCTTAAGGTTTTTTAACTTTAATAGTGAGTTTGCTTATGTAAATTTTAAAATGCACAATTGATTGTATTGTTGTTTTTAAATTATACTTTTAACTTGTGGTTCTCAAATAAAATTCGTCCCTTATATTTTTGTACGAGAAAGGCATATGTACATAATTACATTTTATAGTACATATGTTTTGTACATTTTATTGTACAAATGAAGAGACTTTAACAAATATGTGTCTGCCATGCTTTTTTAGGGGGTTTTTTGGGGTTTTTTTTTTTGTTTTACACTTGATCTGAAATTGGGGTGATGCTAAGCTGCATTACTTGTGACACCAATGTTGAAGTAGTCAAAACGTGCAGATCATATGCAATTCTGTAGGCTCTACAACACACTGAAAATGTGATCTTTCCTATTCCATCTGTACTTAATAATTTGCAATTTAAACTGAATTAAATTTAGAACCAAAATAAGCTTTTCTTAATTTAGGTATCTTTTTCCATAAAAGACTTTTCTTTTGAATTTTGAACATTATACGACTGATTCTGAGATTGTCAGACCCAAATATTTGTCATCATTGTCTCTTGCATACTTGATTTTATGACCAAATCCGATGAAAAACTACATAAGGATAAAATAAACAAATAAAATACAAGCCTCAAAGAGCAGGAAGATTACTAATGAACACTCGCTGGAAAACTGCAATCAAAGATCTTTAATATCACTAGCTACTCTGAATGTTATCTGTAATTGCTACGTACATCAGTTGGATATAGATAAGTTCCCAATATGAAAGGCAGCGGGACTTCTAATTATACTCCCAATATGAAAGGCAGCGTGGCTTCTAATTATACTACCAATATGAGAGGCAGCGGGACTTCTAATTATACTTTCTTGTCTCTAGAGATAATAAAGTAGAAAATTTAAATTACCAGCATTATTATTTATCTCATATAAGGCAAATGCTAATTCATGTCAAAAATAGCATAAAATTGCATAAACGAAATAAGTGCTGGGGGAGCGATGTGTGTGTGTGTGTGCCTGCCTGTCGTACTTCGTCTTTTATTTCCTCTTTCCTAAAGTAATCAATCGTTCCAGTCTGTTTTGACCTAGTACAATACCTTCTACTCTAACTAGATGAGCTAAAACTCAAATATTAAAAACGGACGCACACATTCTAACCATGAGGAAGAGACACTCATCACGTGACACATTCTAACCATGAGGAAGAGACACTCATCACGTGTGACTTCTCTGTATTGCTACAAACTTGCACCTGATCATTGCTAGTGTCTTCACACGTGTTAAGAAAATGTACACGATACAAATTTGATAAGTATAGATTCATTAAGACCTATGTTAGCCTTCAACATCTAGATAAAACTACAAACTATATAGATCGTTCCTTTTATTTTCTTAGAGACACTGTGAAGCTGATGCTGATTCGGATCCATTCTAATATACATTTCAGTTTCTTAGAAACACTGTGAAGCTGATGACGATTCGGATCCATTCTAATATACATTTCAGTTTCTCAATTTTCCAGATAAAAATGCTCAACAAGCTGCCATTCCAAACCATTTAAATTTTTACCTATCAAGTTCTCTAAATTTATATTCACTCATTTTGCTTTTTGGTAATGGATGTCAAAGTCTAAAGGATCGAAAAGTTTAACTTTACACAGTTAGATTTCCATCCATGTGACCCTATAAAATGCCCTCCTCTATCAATCACAATTGACAATAGAGTTCGGACTAAATCATGTTGGATAGTTGGGTGAGGAGAAGGTATTATTCACAATGATGGTGAATGAGCCTAATAACGTAATTAATGACATCAGCCTGGTTTAGGCTAAAGGCATCTTATCTCACGGTACACACGGCACAGAGATTATAAATATTCTCACACTGAAATCATTACTCAACTAAGAATTCTAATGTCTAATTGGTCTAATGTCTAATAATGTCTAATTGGTCTAATGTCTAATAATGTCTAATTGGTCTAATGTCTAATAATGTCTAATTGGTCTAATGTCTAATAATGTCTAATTGGTCTAATGTCTAATAATGTCTAATTGGTCTAATGTCTAATAATGTCTAATTGGTCTAATGTCTAATAATGTCTAATTGGTCTAATGTCTAATAATGTCTAATTGGTCTAATGTCTAATAATGTCTAATTGGTCAGTAATCAGACGTCTGAATTTTTAGTAGAGTCTGAGTTTGAGTTTGAGAATTTTCACAATCATGTGACCTGGAGTGCTCACACTAAAATAACTCAATATTCCGACATTTGATTGGTCGGTGATTTGACGTTAGCCAATCAGATGTCATAATTTTGAGTTGAGGCTGAGTCTGAGTGTGGAAATTCTTTGTAATCTTGAGTCCTGGAGTTCTCACACATAAACCCTTACTCAACTAAGAATTATGACGTCTGATTGGTCAGTGATTTTGACTCAGCCAATTAGATGTCAGAATTTTGAGTTCAATCTGAGTTTGAGTGAGAATTCTTTGTAATCCTGAAGCTAGCTCCTATATTCACAAAACTCCTCAATTTTAATGTACTCAAACTCAAATTGAATGTTCAATAATGAGATAATAAATGTACACTCAAACTCAAATTGAATGCTCAATAATGAGATAATAAATGTACACTCAAACTGAAATTGAATGCTCAATAATGAGATAATAAATGTACACTCAAACTGAAATTGAATGCTCAATAATGAGATAATAAATGTACACTCAAACTGAAATTGAATGCTCAATAATGAGATAATAAATGTACACTCAAACTGAAATTGAATGCTCAATAATGAGATAATAAATGTACACTCAAACTGAAATTGAATGCTCAATAATGAGATAATAAATGTACACTCAAACTGAAATTGAATGCTCAATAATGAGATAATAAATGTACACTCAAACTCAAATTGTATGCTCAATAATGAGATAATAAATGTACACTCAAACTCAAATTGAATGCTCAATAATGAGATAATAAATGTACACTCAAACTGAAATTGAATGCTCAATAAAGAGATAATAAAGGTACACTCAAACTCAAATTGAATGCTCAATAATGAGATAATAAATGTACACTCAAACTCAAATTGAATGCTCAATAATGAGATAATAAATGTACACTCAAACTCAAATTGAATGCTCAATAATGAGATAATAAATGTGCAGGCTAAAGCTTCAAATGTTAAGATCTATTTTTAGAATAGGAATTTGTTAAATACAGGTAGTCAAGTTCATACACGTTTGACAAATTCTGTTTTAACCATTGGATCAATAATATTTGAGTTTGAGTAGACACTCAAGCTAAACAGTTTTGAGAAGACGGCGCCTAAATACTTGATACATATCTAGTATCAAACAATAAAAGACATTTCCATGTACAAAATCAATGCCTGCCACATCCAACCGTTGCAACATTCTCTAAGAATGCATCGTTTAAGTCGATGACAAAAAAAAAACCTTTATTTCGAACAATTCGTATTGAACTGAACTAAGACTGCTATAGTCTTTGCATTGACCAGTGTTAACTGTGGAATGACACCTTCTGACACATTGAAGGTTGGTAACTTCTGTCCAGATCTTTATTTCTCCTTTTGTTCTAAAGCCTGCGAGAGAGAGAGAGAGAGAGAGAGAGAGAGAGAGAGAGAGAGAGAGAGAGAGAGAAACTCTTCGAAATGAACTCTTCAAGTTCATGTGACTTTAGAGGGATCGACACTAAAAACATATCCTGAACGTATTTCACCATAGACAGTCAGGGATAATAATCTAGATAACCTTTCTTTCGTTACGTCCTTTTTGTGTTTGGCGCCTTAGATTAGTAGTATAGGAAAATTTTGTACTTGTTATCTTCCAACATATATGTAAATTGCTAAAATTTGACAGAAAAAGCATTCACAGTACGACTTTTGACAATCAACCTCGTCTCAATAAGTAACTCACTATTTTATCAAATTGTCATAGTGATAATTGTGTTTTTTAATTTTTCTAATAATTTGACTATTTTATCAAATTGTCATAGTGATAATTGTGTCTTTTAATTTTTCAAATAATTTAACTATTTTATCAAATTGTCATAGTGATAATTGTGTCTTTTAATATTTATAATAATTGAATTATCTCTCTCTCTCTCTCTCTCTCTCTCTCTCTCTCTCTCTCTCTCTCTCTCTCTCTCTCTCTCTCTCTCTCTCTCTCAGGCTTTGGAACAAAGGAGAAATAAAGATTTTGACAGAAGTTACCATCCTTCAATGGGGCAGAAGGTGTCATTCCGCAGTTAACGTGTAAGATTCCCTATCATAACGGTTAAAGAATGGATTAAAACAAATGAAGTAATAACTGTAGCAGAGTAAAATTACCAGTAGAAAATTCGAAAAATTCACCCTTAAAGTGATGCAGATACATCACATGTCAGTCTGCTGTTCAATGCCGCTGTGTAAAGCATGGGGGAATTCATGGCCACTGCTGTCAGCGTGCAAACCAGAAAAAGGTTTTAAATGACACAAAAAACTTATTCAAGTTCAAATGCATAATCAAATTTGTGCCCAGCTTTATCTGGAAAAATGTCAGGTAATTATGTTATCCACGAAAATTATATAGTGCGCATTTTTCTCTTTGACACTAATGGGCAATGTTCCCGACTTTTCTGTACTTGTTAAATGATTTCCCTCAAGTCATAATGGGCAACAAACTGTTGTCGAAAAGAGGACATTGTGACATTTTCAATTTTCTGCACTACTGCAATTTAGTAAACTCCATTATTAAACATGTTTTCTATTAAGCATTGCATGAAGACTTATCAAATAGAACAAAAAAATCCAATACCTTGTTGATGGAAAGTAGCAAAACAAGGGTTCTTTGTATCGATATACAAGAAATGATGAAATTGGGTAAATGAAAAAAATGGCCATCTTCATTCTTGGATATACAATTTCACTTTTTTACTTCCCAGCACATTAGTTCGGGTTTCTAGAACTAAATTATTAAAAAGGCATCTGCAAATACAAAGCCCACCTCTTGTCAATTTATTATGAACACCGAGAATGCTTACATGCTGTATTGTATGGGCCGGAGAGGTAACATATTGATTTTCTAGTTGATGCAACTCTATCATCCCTCCGTGTTCGTACATATTAATATTATTTATCAAACAAAAAAAAGTTGCTAAAGTCACAAGTTCCACATCTAATTATTTCTTATATCACCCTCAACAAACTTACCAACTTTCACTCAACTCCATCAAACGGTCCCCCAAATAGTCTGCTCTCTCTCTCTCTCTCTCTCTCTCTCTCTCTCTCTCTCTCTCTCTCTCTCTCTCTCTCTCACACACACACACACACACACACACACACACACACACACACAGAGTATATATTAATTCAGGTAATTCAGTCTACCGGCCCATAATTCAATATCATGCGCAAACGTTGTTAGCATCATAGTGCCAATTATACAGTACAATCTAAATTACACTGAAGTGTTATTCTAGATCTGTTTAATTATTTGAAAAGCAATTTCGACAAACAGTGAATAACATATGGACCATTGCTTCACAAAATTTGATAGAATTTCTCTCTACTTGCCTGATTATACCAGGAATATTGTGATTTGTTTCTCTCTCGCATCAGATTAGTTTCAACCGATCATTAAAGCATAAAATTAACAAATGTCAATTCTCAAAACAATGCTCGCAATGACGCATATCTCGTGGTATATCTATGTCTTCCAGTCTCAATCTTCAGCACGTGACTGGAACACCGAAATCTAGCTAAAGCTGTACGTAAGTCATAAGGCAGATCTCTCAGTAGATATTTGTCAACATTTAAAATTGAATTATATCGATGGTGTCAATAGATATTCGTCAATATTTAACACTGAATTATATTGATGATATCAGTAGATATTTGTCAATATTTAACATTGAATTATATTGATGATATCAGTAGATATTTGTCAATATTTAACATTGAATTATATTGATGATATCAGTAGATATTTGTCAATATTTAACATTGAATTATATTGATGATATACATCCTATTTTGTAGATTCTGCTAGATTTCCATACCATGATTGCAAGATGCAGTCCTTCAATCTTTGGGAAAATTGTTCACAAAAGGGATTCATATCACCAACATCTGACATATCCACACCTACCCAAAAGCAAACTCAAACAAAATGTTTTGACCTTAGTAGTCCATGTCATTCTACCACATTCATCTGGTTCCTTTAACATCTAATAGCAATCAGCTGGATATCTATGGTTCTCCATTTGCAAAAGTTTACACCAGTATCTAACACGTCGTAACAGTAAGTAAAAAATATAGATAATCTTCCACATTCAGTCAATACTACTGATTCACTAACAGAATGTGATACATCCAAGTAGCTTGATTAGAATCTCACATGTACATTTTCAATCGTATAGGGGGCGCTCTACAGATAATACATGCTTCTGAGAGAGTGACAGGTGTAAGATGAAGTATTTTGCATTTGCAACATGTCCAATGGAGAGAATGTTGGCATACCTCTATGTTACTTTCATGTACTGTGGCTGACATTTCTTTGCATATTGTACTTGTGGAAACTGGACATGATCTAAGCACACAGCAGACAAAATGGCCGCTCCAAAGTACTAGAAAAATCAGCCTGAATTAGTCAAAAGTGCACTATTTTCAGCAGTTATTAAAACAGGGAAACGAATTTTGCCAGAGCAGACAATACCAGCCTCTGAAAGTACTAAGAATGAATTACAAAATATCTAAAAAGTAAAAAAAAGTTATTTGCTCTTTTTTTTTATTTACCTTTCAAGTCCAGGAAGTGAAAATGACCAAGCGGAGCTAGCAGTTTTTTGAGAGGTGCACATCTTATGTAAGACCAAGCTGTATACTCTATAACCCAAATTTCACCCATCAATCATACACCAAAATAAAGGGAATTCAAAGTTCTTTTAACAATACCTAAGATATACAAGGTCTTTTTTAAATAGCCAGGACAGCCAGTGAGGAAAACCTGGGTAATTCTCTTTCTTTAAAAATCTAACCCTATGCAAAGTACGAAACTGGAGAGTGCCACCATATGAAAGAAAAAGTGACAAACAACAGTGCAAAACTGGTTACAAACCAGCCAAAGCACTTTCGGAATCTACCAATTCCTTTTTCAAGGGCAGAAAGCCACAAAAAACTATTACACAAACGACACAAAAACAAAACACAAAAACATAATTACTATACAGAATCGACATGATCTTTGCTGTAGATATTTACATAGACGATATAATGAAATAATAAATAAAGTGAGCAAGGTTGAACGAGGTTAAAAGTTGCTACTTTTTAAGCTGCATCGGATTTTTTTCAGTCTCTGCTAAATTCCGTGTTAGTGTCAGAATTTTAGTACTGCTTTAGACTAAGTAATACGTATTACATTTTTTTGCGGAAATTTTTAAGTCAGCTAAATTCCGTATTAGTTTCAGAATTTTAGTACTACTTTTGGTGTAAGCCATCATTTGTACATCTTTTCCGGATTTTTTTCATTCTCCTCTAAGTCCGTCAGAGTTTCGGAATTTTAGTACCGGTTTTAGTCTAAACCATAATTTGTACATATTTTCCGGACTTTGTTCAGTCTCCGCTAAATTTCGTATTTGTTTCAGAATGTTAGAACTACTTTAATCTAAACAATATTTCTTATATTTTATTCCAGATTTTTGTCAGTCTCCGCAAAGTCCGCGATAGTCTCGGAATTTTAGTACTACTTTTAGTCCAAACAATAGATGACGGAACGGGGATAGTTGAGGGTCACCCTAAAATGTTTCTGGACTAACAAACACACACTCTTACAATCAAACACATACACTTACAAAAAAAATCAGAGAAGTGAAAGGGGTAGTATTTACACCATAACTGTCACTGGACAATGCAATTTAAACGCCATATAAAAACAGCCAAAAAGTAATGATGACAGAATGTAGCCTTGGCGTACACAGAAAGATCATGTGAAATCGTCAGTAAGTCCTTTTGTTGTCTTAACCCAAGCTTTTATATATCTTGTTTTAAGCTCGTTTAACATTTTACAACTAGTCTTTATTTATTTGATTTTTTACAATTTATTATATTTATTCTATCAAATGCCTGTATAAAGTCTATGAATGTAAAATAAAATCTGCCATTGCATTTTCGAAGATATGTCATATCAGTGTGTCTAAAACAAATATAGTAATTATTTTTCACCAATTAAATTCATTTATTAGGACCATTCTATAAGCGTCTTATTCAAGACTGATGAAAAGAATTTATTTTTTCTGTATACCATTTCTTAGGGAAGTAGGAAGCTTGAAACATGCATTAAACAGACGAGTCAACAGTAGTGTAAACTAACATTCGACTCTTTTAACAAATTCAGAAGCTAACCATCAATATCTGCAGCTGTTCCTACTGGATTTTACTATCTGACTGAATCTCTCTTTTTGGAGCAGTTTCCGAATCTCTTGGAGTATGGAAATTCGATAGATGGCAACCTGATTATTCTTGGTGATTTCAACTTTCACTTTGACTGTCCTGGAAACCCCTACACATCAAAACTCCTAGATTCCATTCACGTTTTCAACCTCAGTCAGTTAGCCAACCCACCCATAAACATGGTCACATTTTAGACTGGATTCTTCATAGACCTGATGATAATATTCTACAGTCCTCCCTGGTGCCCCACTAACTTGCATCAGATCACTTCTGCATTATATGCCATCTTGACGTATCAGTCCCTAACCCTCCACCTTTATTTGCTACTAAGAGAAACCTCCGTATGATAAATAGAACGCAACTAATGCATGACATCCAAGCAATCCTAACAACTTTGTTACCTCCTACAGCAGAACAACTTGACAACTGCCTGCGTTCATTGCTTGACAAATATACCCCAGCAACCAAGTGCAGAGTGTCAATTCAAAAGTGTTCTCAGTGGTATAGCAGTGTTAGGGACCAGCTTCGCACTGCTAAAAGAGACCGCCGTAAGGCTGAGAGTCTTTGGCTTTCCACCAGACTCACTATTCACAAGCAAATCTACGAAGCCGCTACGAAGAATGTTACAAACATAGTCCATGCAGCGAAATCAGCCCACTACAGTACTAAGATTACTGAAAGTTCCAGCTGCAAAGAGCTCTTCAAGATTACTAACAAGCTAATGTCAAGGAACAAATGTACACCACTTCCAACTACCTTCTCTTCAGTCGACCTTCCGAACGAGTTTGCAAATTTCTTCCGTGACAAAGTACAAACCATTAGAGATAAGCTTGACAACACAATTTCAATTGACTCGTCGTCACCATACAGTTGCGATAGAGAATTTCAGTGGCAACCGTTAGCAGCATTTGAACCGGTCTCTATGGATTTAGTACGTACAATCATGATGAAGAGTGCCCCAAAGTCATGTGAACTTGATCCGATTCCGACATCACTGCTGCTTGAGTGCTTAGATCCAATATTGCCTTCACTAACTGATGTTATAAATTCTTCTCTCTCATCTGGGGAATTCCCATCATTTTTCAAAACTGCCATTGTAAAGCCTCTGCTGAAGAAACCAACACTTGACCATAACGATTTAAAGAACTACCGCCCAGTTTCTGCCATTCATGTCAAAAATCTTAGAAAAAGTTGTTCTATCTCAACTTGTATCTCATCTGAATTCAAACAGTCTTTTTAGCAATGTACAGTCTGCATATCGTCCTCGCCACAGTACCGAAACTACCCTTCTGAAAGTAGTTAACGACCTTCTCTCTGCTTTGGATAGTGGAAAGATTACAGTCCTCACCCTCCTTGACTTGTCTGCAGCAGTTGACACAATAGGCCATGATATATTACTTCACCGTCTCCATCATGTATTTGGCATTCACGATACAGCCTTACTATGGTTCAAGTCCTACTTGGTCAACAGGACACAAATTGTGTCCGCAAATGAAAAACACTCCAGCCCAGTTGATCTATGTTTTGTTGTTCCACAGGGTTCTGTTCTTGGACCGGTTCTCTTCATTCTATACACTCAGCCGCTCTCAAGTGTCATAGATCGTCATCCAGTGTCTCACCAATTGTGCGCTGATGACACCCAAATATACAAATCTAGCCACCCAACTGAAGTTGATACTACCATCCAAGGTGTAGAGAGGTGCATTTCCGATGTGAAATCATGGATGACATGTAACAAGCTGCAGATGAATAATAATAAAACTGAAGCCATTCTGATTACAACACAAAGACTTTCTCATTCACATCCTTTAACTCAAACAATAAATATTACCAACACCAACATTAAATTCGCACAGTCAGTACGAAACCTAGGTGTTACTCTAGACAGTACTCTCTCATTGCACCAACATGTCATGAACATATGCAAGGCTGCATATCTTGAGCTGAGACGCATCAGCTCCATTCGCAATTATCTTTCAGTTGATGCCACTAAAATACTTGTGTGTTCCTTAGTACTTTCAAGACTGGACTATTGTAACTCAATTCTATCTGGTTCGTCTCAGTATCTACTCCAGAAACTTCAAAAAGTTCAAAACACAGCTGCTCGGATCATTCTTAGAGTACCACGAACAGAGCACACCTCCCCCCTGCTCTGTACCCTACACTGGCTACCCATTCGATCCAGAATCAAACGCAAAATTTGTTCTCTATGCTACGTTTCACTGACTGGCTCCAGTCCAACATACCTATCTCACCTCACCCATGTGTACACACCAGCAAGATACTTACGCTCCACTTCCGACACTCGTATTCTCATTATTCCCACTATCAAAATGAAGTCATACGGACAACGTTCTTTTTCATACCAGGGCCCAGCAACGTGGAATGAATTGCCCACTGAACTTAGACACAAAGACACAGTGATCTCATTCAAGAATGCTCTTAAAACTCACCTATTTCGACTGCAAAAATAGACCTAGAGACTTAATAATGTTTTCTTACCTTAACTATTTTCAGCATGTTTTTGTTTTCTAATTTCATGGTGTTTGTTTTTCGTAATCATATCAGTATATATGTTTTTTAGGTGTTATCTAATGTTGTAAAACGCTTAGAGCTTCTAAAGATTAGGCGCTATCCAAAGTCCTCATTATTATTATTATTATTATCTAGTTTTTCATCTTCAAGATTTTGAGAAGTATCAAAGTTTTGTTTCAATGGTTGTAAGATTGAATTAAAAACATCTGAAAAAATGATGGAACCACTCCTCATGCGAAATTTTTATGAAGCAAAATTGCCTCGCTTCTTATAAGCTCCAAAATATCTTTATGTATTTTTCTCAAGTGCATATGAAAGCTGCTTTTGTAATTTATTTTTATAGTCACTTTTCCTTCGAGAGGTCACGTTTTGTATAAAAAGGCTTTGTTTTAGATATTCTTCAAAGTAATCTCGAGATCTCAAAATTCTAAAATTTCTCAGTGCTCTAACTGCCATTTTTTTAAAATTTTGACAGATGTATCAACCATGGATGTCTTGTAGTGGATGTGTTATGCTGTGTTTTGTAACTATTTACCAGATATTCTTACAAAACGGCCACTTCCGATGATCAAGCCTGTAGATTTTCAAAAATTAAATAACATGTGGTCATCACTATTAACACTTCTATTATCCATGTTACTTCTATTTGGCGAAGGTATATCTTGCATGTAGTCAAAATTATCAAGTAAATAATAATAACAACAACAACAATAATAATAATAATAATAATAATAATAATAATAATAATAATAATAATTATAATAATAATAATAATACCGTGCTCCTTCGCTGTTCATATGAGTCATAAGTGATCCACATTGCAAAAGAGATCTCTCAATACTTTGAAAAAGGCTGTGCCACAATTGTAGAAAAAACACAGAAATGAAATCTGTAATGATGTGAAACATCATTATTAATGGATCTCATCAGTCTAGAACTAAAACAAAGTGAAATAAATTAAGTAAAAATAATAAAATAAAGTATATTTGCTTGTATCGAGTGAACAACAGATATATTGCATCTCGTGGGTGAAAATAGTTTTTCACACACTCGGTGAAATATATCCGTTACTCAGACGGAACAAACAAATTTTCGTTTTATTTTACGCTCAAACGTGTTGGCTAGCGAAAGTGTATAACAGACTGAAGTAGCAGATTTCTTACGGCAATATCAGCTGTTGACCGTTTATGTTCTGCTGTGTTTTGAGTACATTGGCGCAGAAAATATGAGTAGTAACATAATTCTCTTTCATAATTCAAGGTGGGAAATCATATACTTGGGAGAACAAAAAAAAACTGAACAAAGACATTTAGTTTATGGTGGGGATCGAACGTGGATCTATTGCGTGACAGGTTGACATGCTACTACTACACAAAGCTATTGACAACATGAATAATGAAAATCCTTGGTCATAATGTTATCGATGTCTGTTGAAAACAGTACCTGAGTGAAAAAATAAAACTGATAATTCATCAAAATTATTTCTGTTGGAAAAAATCCACTAATTAACAGACTAGTATAAAATAAATAACATTTAACCAATTTGATGCGACCCCCGATCACATCCGGGTTATAGATGAGGCCGCGGTATACTGAGAAGCCACTGAAACAGCAGCAACAACAGCAATACTACTACTACTGCTACAACTACTACTACTACAACTAATAATAATAATAATAGAATTATTATTATCGTCATCTCCGTGAAATGTACATATTTGCATTGGCTTTTAAAGGATGAGAGTGGAAGGCCCGGTAAAGCTTAATTATATTATTTTAAACATTTGCAGGACGGTTATACAGTTACTATTGTAATACGTATGAGTAACGTGTATGCTAAATATGGCCGTTTATAAATTTACAGCTCAGTAGTTTATCTCCATAACAACATGCATCATATTTGTTATACTTTTCGACATATGCTGGAACGTTTGGTGATATACGTAAATAAAAACTCCTTATGTAGCCCCATAACATTGTAGGATCACGTGTGTCCTGCTTTTATAGTAAAAGGTTCATAAAAACGTACTTTCTGCTAGCTTTCATTATATGTTTTCACTTTTTAAACGATTCTTGAATTTTTTTAAACTTCCCTACTATATTATGGTGAAAAGTCATTTTATGATAGTGATATATATATATATATATATATATATATATATATATATATATATATATATATATATATATATATATATCAATACCCACATTTGATGGTAGATGAGTATCATTTGTAGGTTTTCCATTTGCTTCGTATAAAAGCCACACTGTTGCTACGTAAGTCACCCCGAACATAATTCTGGTTGCTTTGTAAGCCACACTACCTCAAGCGTAGCTACTGATACAAAATTCTGGTAGGTCCTGTTTTAAGAGTTTTTCATAGCCACTTATATCAAAATTGGCTCAGAAGTTCTGGAGAAGTTAAAATTAGTTTTTCCTTTAGTTCCTATGGACGTCACGTCATTGCTATGGGAGCTAGGGGAGCCACAATGGACAAAAATCTGGTAGAACATAACCTAAGAATTATTCCTACCAAGTTTAATCAAAATTGACTTAGCCGTGTTAGAGGAAAAGTTAAAAGTAAGTTTTCCACATGGTTGCTGTCCACGGATAGGAGAGCCAACCCGGAAATAAATCTGACCTCGGAAAGAATCCTACCAAGTTTGATCAAAGTTGGCTCTGTTGATCTGAAGAAAAAGTTGCAAAACGTTTTCCTTATGGTTGCTATCTAAATCTCAATACTGCTGAGGGGAGGGGGGTCAAAAATATACTTTTTGGAAAGTATGTCTCATGAAACATTCCTGTCCAAGTTCAATTAAAACTAGCTCAGTCATTTGAGAGTAGAAGTCCAAAATAGGTGTTCCATCTGGTTGCTAAGGAAGAAACATCATCGTGTGATCAAATTAGTTCAGCATTTCTGAAGAAGTTCAAAATAGGTGTTCCACATCGTGCCTATGGAAACCACGTCGTTGCACTGGGAGGCCCCAACACTATTTGATCAAGCATGCCCTAAGAAACATTCCTACAATGTTGGATCAAAATTGTCTCTGCAGTTCTAAAATGGAGGTTGAAAATAGATTTACTGTATAGAGTTATCGAGCCACAAAATTACTGGGGGAACAATCCCAAACATAATTCTTGTAGCTGATGATCTCTGAAATGCTCCTACCAAGTTTCATCAAAATCTGCTTTGGAGACAAAGTTGATTTGCTTTGGAAGCCAGACCGTTGCCAGGGAAGCCATACCAAGCATATTCTGGTAAAGCTAGTCCTAAGAAAAATTAATTTTAAATTTCATCGAAATTGGTTTAGCCATTCTGCAGAAAAAGTTAAACTTAGTGCTATCATCAAGTTGCTAATTCATTACTCACACTCATTTCTCATCTTCGAAAACCAAAATTCAAACTTACTGCAACAAGATGTATGAAACCCGAATTATCTCCCTTTGCTATTTACATATGGCCACTTTCACAACTATACATCAAAACAAAGAAAAAACAATTTTCATTTTATCTTGCATATTAATTTACAGATTTGTAAATAAAAAAAGACTGCACTGTTTATTATTTGCACAAAAATAAAAATTAAAAAAAACAAACATTTCGGATTTAAATTGTAAGCGACTATTCCGCAGCGTACAAAAGCGACTTGGACCTTGGAAATGGAGTCACATCGAATTTTCTCATGTTGTTTTAACAGTGATTTCTTCTAAATTACTTTGGAACTACCACCCTTACAGTACATACTGTAATGGCAGATGGATGATTAGCAAGGTAAGAATTTTTTTAAATATTTTGAATGGCGTTTAAAAGATGACGAATGTTTATTATGCAGTCCCAACCACCTTGAAAATTGTTTACCAACCATTCCTTATTATATATATATATATATATATATATATATATATATATATATATATATATGTATATATATATATATATATATATATACATATATATATATGTATATAAGTGTGAGTATGTGTGTGTGCGTGTGTGTGTCTGTATGTGTACAGGAATTTTTTTCGTTTTTTTATCAGATATTCTGACATTTCGTTACTACAGTGATAGAATTATATACATAAGTGTGAGTATGTGTGTGTGTGTGTGTGTGTGTGTGTGTGTGTGTGTGTGTGTGTGTGTGTGTGTACAGGAATTTTTTCGTTTTTTTTCTCAGATATTCTGACATTTCGTTACTACAGTAACAGAATTTCAAAGGCATGTGGTTAAAAGACTAAATTCTCTCTTCAGCACACCATCTGTAGCCACCCACCCACTACAGCGATGACAAGTACCAAGAGGTTTCCCGCCAGACAGCCGATGTAATTGCCAGCGGTTTTTAGTAAAAACCAGACAATACCCCCAATAATTCCGGGCAGCGCGGCCGCCGCTTTTTCTGCTGCGCGTTTTCATCATCTCGACCAGCCGATGTAGGTGCTTTTCTATTCATTCTTTCGTGTTGGCGGGGTGCGGGTCTAGTTTGCGTGTTGGGGCTGGCGCTTTGCCGCCTCCGCCAGCAATTCCCACTGCTGCAAGTACAATCGTGCTTATGATGACCCCCTGTGGGCTAGAGTTGTATCCTCCTGGAGGATTCTGTTGATGGTCTCCCTTATCTGGTTAAACTAGTCGCTGCTCGCGTTCGTCTTCTAGGTTTTTAATGCGATCTCGTATCTCCTGGCTCATATTTTCTCTTTTCTTATTGGATAGGCTCGTGTTGTTTTTCACCTGGGTCACCTTTTCTTTACTACGGCGATGTGTATATCGAGTTCTGCAAGCTTCGAACGGTTATTTATAAACTCGCCAGGCATCCTTCGAAACGCCGCGTTGAGACCAAGGATCTCTCGCAATAGGAGGATGTTATGTTCCTGTGCTGCCGTTTTCTTGAGCGCTGTGTCCTCTGATCCTGCCGCAACGAGTAGCTCATCATCTGAGTACACCCTCGTTTCCACCGGCAACCTTTTCTTGCGGTTTTCGTACTTTCTGTGTTACCTTTTTGCTGACCTGTCGTTTTGGCTTTTCTGCCGACAGATATTCATATATTTTAACGTGATAGAGATATTGTAGATAGGACATGGCGTACGGCACAGCTTTCCCTGCGACCTTAAGTTCATGATATATGGAATCTTTATCTGTCTTAACCAAAATTTAAGCCGTCTTTCATCTTATAGTCTGTATAGATAGGAGTTGTTTTTAGGCTGTTATGCCTAAATAAACGTTATCAACCTTCATGTTGCGGAAATCATTCAAAGCTGTTGTTAAGTCTCCTCTTTGGAGTTCTTGCAGCCGACATTCAATACCAGTATCTATACCAAAATAGCCAGTATAGTCGGTAAACGAAGTTCTTTATCCGGCGCATTGGGATCTTCCCAGTCAGTAGTTAGCACATCGCGATCTTCCCAGACAGTCATTTTAACGTCAGAGGCTCCTTCAGCCATTGTGATGTAGTTATGTTTGCTTATCAAAGAGAGGGCGCGTGAACTCCAATAGCAAAGCGAGAATGTCGTCTCAATTCGAAAACAAACTCTACCCATTTATCTTCCTCCCACGCACTGGGTTACACACGCAGCACCATGGTTATGGCTAATAATCCAAGCCTATAGACCAAAACGAGCATCTGCTTCTCAGATTTCTACACCTTAACGAATACGCTGTCATTGTGCCAGGCGCCGCTAGGTTGGCATTCACAATTGCTTTGAATGGAGGGGCAGTCGCAGACCCAGACGCCAACCGCACGATCATAAAAAAGCTTGGTCGCAGTATAAAGTTTAAAGGAAATAAATTGGCCTGCATTGACACAGACATCTGGGGTGTCTACAAGGATCTCTGGCTATCGGAAAAACAGAGGACCAACGCAGTCTACCAGGGAATCCAAATTGAAAACACTGCTAGAATACGTGTCGATGCCAGAAATAAGGCTATCGCCACCGTGCCCGACGCGTCTATTGCAGCCGCGTTTGGAAACGGGTTCTTTGTGCTGCTCGACCTCGAGCTGCTAAATGGCCATATGTCATTCTGTCAGCCAGGCCTTTCAGACCGCATCTCCTTTGAGATGACGTTTAACGACCACGGCAAGGTGACAAGAGCGAGCTACACTATTAGCGGAATTTCGCTGGAATTTGACACTGTCATCCACCAGGACATGGTCTGCATGATTAGAAATCAGTACAAGGGAAAAGTGGCAATTTTGTATTCGCGCGTTCTGCGCCATCGCAGGATGGTGGTGAATAAGAGTGATAGTATGTTGAACTTCAACCTCAACACTCTAAAAGTATCAAAGCGATAGTTTTGCTCTTTAAGGATCTAACAAATTTAGTTGATTTTGCACGCGACTGAGTACTTCTATAACCCTCTCATCATCAAGGTGTCGCTCACAATCGAGGGCGTTCCAAATCAAATCTATATCCAGGAGCAGGCGCGATACCAGCAGAAGGAGGAGGCCCTGAAGGTACAAGCGAGGGAGTCTATCAAGGACGCGAAGCTGCTAGAGTCATATGTCAGTGAGCTTTACCAAAGCAAGTTTGCCCTAGTTCTCAATATGAGGACCTCGGAAGACCACACGCTCCACTGATCTTAACGTCGCGAGCGAGGGGGTTGCGCTGCAAGTTGAAAAGACGGTCCAGGTTGCAGGTTTGTTAAACATGTATATGTTTATCATCATTGACACGCAGCTCATTATCTAAAATGGTCATTTTGACCCAGCAATCTATTAACCCGCAGCGCTTGCCGCAGCTGAAACAGATGGGACGACAACAAATCTTTGAAAACTTGCCTATGCACTGCGCCTTGATCGTTGGCCGCTGCGGCTACGTCAAAAGCGTTTTTGCCGTGAGCTTCTCGAACCGGAATTTAAGGGCCACTTTGATTCCGTCGTCATTATCTGCCCTACTATTGGCCTGAAAAAGGCTTACGACCGGCCGTGGGCACTCGACACAAAAGACGAGGAAGTACTTTAGTCAACCCCGAGATCTATGATATGGATGACCTGCTCTCTGCTGTAACAAAATGGTTTGAGGGCATCGCCAAGCACTTTCTGCTGGATGACTTCCCCTTTCTTTCTGGTATCCGGCATAAGGAAACGATTCTCACAAAACTCGCCTATGTCAGTTGCCGTGCCGGAATCAGCGTTTGGGTTATTACCCAGAAAAACAACGCTATCGCCAAGGACTTTCGCGAGCAGATGTCCTAGATCGCGCTCTATTACTGTAAGGACTAAGATTCATTCAGAGACGTGCTGCGAGAAAATAATGTCATTGAGTCTGACAGCCAGGCTGAGACATACGACTTTCTCAGAAACGAGAGTTTCGGAAAAATACTGACGCGAACAGAGCAGCCGGTCTTATATAAATTTGTTCCCGGTCACGCTTCTTTGTCTTGATAGACACTACCGCCGCGCTAGCGTCGCTTTAGTATGCTGTGGCTTCATATAGCGTACCGTTCTAGCCACGCTCTAACCCTATCTAAGCCATCTTATTTGCCAGCTACTTAGAGCTAAGCGCGCAACTAACTATATTATCCAAAACCTTACACAATCTCTGGCAGTTTTTGCACAAGTTCGAGGCGAGGCGCCAAACATGAATGTCAAAGAGTTGTTGAATGGATTTGCAGACCAATTCCAGCCAGAAGATAGCAGCTCAAGAGCAGGTGCGTGCACAAGTGCGGAGCAAGCGGCCACTAACACCACAGGCGAAACAAGCGACAAGCGCAAGCAAAGCGCAGCACATCTGAGTAACCACCTATCAGAGCTAATTGCTTCCAGCGCAGCAAACAAATACCTTGGTCGCCATTTTAGTTTTGACGGCCTCATGGCGATGAACAATGAGGAGATCGCCAGGACGCATGCCTTATACGTAGCTAAACAAGGATCTAGAATTACAGCGACGCTGGAGACTTCTCTGCTTGGGCTATATCCGGTGGCGGTCAGCCGCTTTCTTCCGACGTGCACCAGATCAGCTACATCCGCGGAAATAGTTAGAAGAGCGGGAATGCGGCCGAACTATCGACAAGCACACAAGCGCCCAACAGCAGCAAGCAAGCACGGGTTCGCGTAATGCAAGAGTTCCCTTAATCTTCTATTAGACAGCAGCCGGACCTCCATCATATGGAATAACGCTGGTCGTTACTCTTGTGCTTCTTCACAGCAAAAAAGAAAAGATGTCTACACAACCTTACGCCAAAGACCTCGGAATCCTCCTTCACCATGGAGCAATAATCGGCGACTTTGGTTGGGTATACGATGATTGCCAAACGCTTGTTACGAATGAAACCGGACGACCTCTGGCGTCTCAGTTTCAAAGACTCAGCAAAGGTAGTTACCATCGCAGCGCTTTCCCTTTGGACACATGACATGTTAATTAAACAAAGCATCATTCCTGCCAATATCATCACGCCTTCCTAATGGCTGAGGTTGTTCTCGTGGTTGGCTGGGCGCTTGTTAACACCATCGTATTCACTGGCTCAAACCAGCTCTTTTCTCAGATAGATAAAAAAGGGATGATGAAGAACGCATTCGCCACGATAAGGCAGTGAACAGCTCCAGGTTTCGCAGGCTGAGTACCAACGCAAATGCAGCAAGTGCCTCGATTACCTAAACGAGTGGTTGCTTGGCCAAATCCTTGCTGAAAAAGCTTATCAAGACGTTAGTGAAGCCGAGCAAACTAGTACATAATGTCTGTTCAGAGAGCAGAAAAACCTGCTGACGTTAGCCTCAACGGGAAGCTTAGCGATGAGCCCAAGCTTTCTGACTTCTATACACCACCTCCTGGGCTACACAGATAGGATCTGATGTTTATTGTCGGGGGCCTCGCCTTAGTGGGATAAATGGCTTACAAGTACTTTTAAAACAAAGCCTTTCGCTGCCACATTAGTATGATAACGGCAATCATTTTGGAGTCGGCATTTTCTGCTGCTAATATTGCAAGCGAAGCGATGGGTGTAGAGTTATGAAGCGCGATTCATGGTGTGGCATGCGCCGCGAAACGTGGCAAAATTCCTGGTCTTATCACTCGCCTAGGGGACAGGGCCAACTTTCTCATCGAGGTCTGCTGTTAATTCCCCATCCTCGATGAGGCAGTTTGCTGCTCGCTTTGGAAGCATACACTTGTGCCCACTGATCCCCAAACCCACCCCGATACCTACGATGCCATTGTGAAGCTCATTCGTGTCGTGAAGTACATGGCGGACGCCCCGCCATTTAGCGGATAGCAAGCAAAGCAATTTTTGTGCTGCTAAGTTGGAACGTCCAAAATAATAAAGCACAGCAAATGTTTTAGTTTCTTATGCCATAGAACGCATGGATACTAAGCTTGCAGCAATATACTACAGCCTGCGAGGTTATTGGAAGGGTGTGGCAGCGGTAAAATAAAACAATAAAAACTGACAGAAGCCGCTTAAGTCTCACAAGATGCTGCCATGATTGTGGCTCAAAAAGAAGGCCATGTGACAGATTTATCTACCAGCACCTCGCAAAATCCCGGGGATACGATTTGATGTTTTAACCCCAAACAAGGTGCACCAGACCGATCTCTTGTTTTCTGCACGACAACGACAAGCACGAGCTGCGACAAAAGCCGTACAAATACGCACTGACCGTGGTTGATGTCGCCAGCTGTTACCAGGAGGCCGATTCCTTGGCCACAAAGCTGCCGACGCGTTGGCACGTATCTACAAGCGGGGTCCGCTAAAGTGGCCCAAACTGCTGCAAGTTGACCCCGGCGGGGCGAGGACGGCGTTCACAATTCGCAGGGCATTGTGGAAATCTTGCTGTTTGCGCATGAGTACGCCCAGAAGATGTTGCTATCTGCGGGAACCGCAGAGAGCGAGACTGCAAAGCGTAGCATTGAATGGGTTGACCCGTATATATGGGGCCATCCACGGACTTTGGTCAAACTCCAACGCCCGGTGAACCTTTGTTACACGCATTCTGAGCTTTGTGTACAGCTGGAGGTTTCGGTAGTGAACCACGTATCGAACTTTTTCTCGCAGACTTGAAACTAGTTTCACGCTTTCAAACTTACACCCACCCCCCACACCACACCCACAAACCCCACCCCAGTTCGCTCACCAAACCACGCTGGTACTTGCTCAACCAATCCTCTTAAACGATCATCGCCTCAGGAACCAGCGGACAGTCGCTGTACGCGTCATGAATCTCCGCCGGATTCTCGAGATTTCCTTCAAGAATGTAGCCCTTTGGTGAATCATCCGAGACGGTGGTGATCTCGCTAACAAAGTTAGCTGGATCTGCGCAGCGGTCCTCCACGACCCACTTAAAGCCGCCAGTTGGTAGGCTTTTCATTTGTGGCCCATCCATAGAAGTTGTTCGTGTTTAGGTAGATTATCCAGCCGTTTTTGCTTTCCCCTGCCATAGTCGCATCCATGGGATGCAAACATTGGGTTGTTCACTTTCACATAATGGCGGCTCACCATCGAAATGCCAACACGGATATTCTTCTCAGTAAATAGATGATATCTGTCAACAGCCAGAGCTTAACACCAGTCTTTGTCATCAAAGCGTCCCAGCACCTTCCAGGAGAGCTGTAATTCAAAAGTCAATGAACACTTTAGTAGTAGTGGGTGTAGGCCGTAGTGTTCAAGCAAAGTGTTGCAAAATGGCTCAAACACGTCCGCCAGCAGGAGCACATCGGTTTTCATGTAGAGGTCATGATTGTCCCCCAGGTTTTGGCACCCAAATGCTTCCACACGCTCTTTGCGTGCTCATAGTCTCGCTCCGCGATGCCTGAACGGCTGAGCTGATTGTACAATGACTCCACTGGTGGAAGCTGCGTTTCGAAGAAACGCTTCCAGCTGCTCATGTATTCGTAGGAGTATATACCCTTTTTGTGGAGGAGGGTAATTTAGCACCCTGCATTCCGCCTGCTGCGTGCTGCACTGTTGCTCAGCCAGCTTCTCGAGGTTGCTGTTCATAAATTGCAGGCTGTCAAGAAACTGCAGCTGCCCAGGTGAAAATATCGTGTATTTTTCCATGTTGTTTGGAATGACGCTTATTTTTTTCGTCGATACTGTTCCGATAGCCTCCATCAAAAGGTGGCCGTCGTTGCCACGCTGGTTTATTTTTCTGGGTAGATGCGCAGCTTGAGCTTGCATACTTGATGGGCGGCTTCGCGGTATTTTCTGGTAATATGGCAATGGTTTCGCATGCAGTTGTAGCCAAGTTTCTTGCGGAAGATTTCCTTCACTTCCTGAAAGTTCCTCCAGTCGTCCCTTTCCATTAACATCAAAGCCGGGTTTCGATACGCCTTCCAGATCTCCTCCAACTCCCACTCAAGGCTCTTGATGAAAGCGGAGACAGCCTCTATTCCTCGGTATAGCACTGGCTCCTTGGATACTCCATCACAGCAGACCACTATGAAACAAAAGCTGCACTGCATGGCACTTGGTCGGCGATTTTCTGTGTGTAGCTTCACGTATGCGGGGAATTACCGGCAGAGCCTTCCACTGGCACTTTCATTGCCTCAGAATTCGCATACATCATGTATCGGACACGGCGGTGGTGGTTCTGAAAGGCTACAATGGCGCTTGCCGTGCCTGGCTTCGTTAATGTCACGCGCTGTGGCTTTTCGCCTATACGGCGGCAGTCCTTTGACGTGGTCTTTCAACAGGTCGGCCCGGCTGAAGGCGTGAAGGCACCGGTGGCAGGTATGCTTTCTGTGCTTGGTTTTGTTATGGTTATGTACTATACGGCTTAAATCTTTTATATAGACGTAGTGGTTCTTTTCTTTCATCCTAGCGGCTGCTTCACCTTCAGCGCCTGCCGTGTTAGCAATCAGCAATAGATCGATAGCGTGTGATCTGACACCCTTGCTAATATTTAGTGGGCAGAGGCCATTGTTCCAGTCCAATACATTAACCTCGATAATTTCGTTGCGGCGCTCAAACTTGGCAATATCACTAACCTTGACAGGAAGTACAATACCTGTAAAGTTAAGTTCACCCAGGTGCTGATGATACCTCCAGGGCTTCAGACCCTAAAGCATGTAATTTCAATGCGTTTCAGTATGGCAGCATTAGCTTAGCCAACAAGCTTCTAAAGCTCATTGCTGCGCAGTACGACTACGGTGTCGGTTCAAAACCAGGCCGTCACTTTTGTGGCTGCCATTTCAGCTTCTTTATCGTAAACGTTTCAAGGCTAAGCATGTTGTTGTTGTTGTTAATTGTAATTCCTCTGGTATTCATCGGAGCAGCCCAGATTGTTATGTATATTTAATCTATAATGTGTGTTTGTCTGCACTTTAAATTCTGGTCACTTGTAAATAAAGTGTTTACAAGTATTTGAGTTCAAGACCAGTCATGTTGACAGTTAGACTGGGTTTTTCCTATTTTATTGCTTCACATCCTGTTGATATAGGTCAAGTGAAAATGAGTACAAATAGGGATTTGGTAAACAAATAATTTATTCCTGTTTTTGATCAGTCAGTGGAAATCCATTTGTGATCAGATTTTACATTGTGCTGTTGAAATCAGATATAATTCGAGAGGAATTATTTATTTAAGATATTCGTTGGAATTACTAAAGTGCTCATTGACTTTTGAATTATGACATTACTTTGGACTTTTATGAACTCATTCAAAGACGTTCTGGATTTTATCATTGTGTTATATCAGGACATTCAAGAATATTGGAATTCATTAGGAACATTCTATATTTTTGGACTTGTGATTAGGACATTTAAGATTATTTGAATAATAATGTTTATCCATTATTAGTCATAACAGAGACTGGTGGCAGTACTGAGGAAGTAAATGTGATCGTACTTTGAACTTAGAAATATGTTTATTGTTAATGGGAATGTAGCAGTAATATTGTAATGAGAATACATTTCTTCTTATGTACAGGCTGGATTGGCAGAAGTTAAAATTCTTGTTCTCTGGCGATGCAGGTTGTAAATGAGGCTTCTACTAAGACATTCAATTTCTTAGATTTGATCAGTGCTTAAATTAAAATTGGTCTTGATGGTTGGAGAACTGTAATCCATCACGCGCTGCAACATGAGATCGCCGTAATTGCTCAAGATATCAGCTGCACCTGTCCTACCAGACTGGATGAAGACTAGTATTTTTTGAAGATGTTTAGCACATTTGTACTTTAGGGAGAGAATGAAGCAGTTTCTATCTTCTGATTCTCCTTTACAAAGGAGCAGACATGGGAGACGGAGTGTTAATTTAACTTGTGTCTGTTGTACTGCAGTGTGTACGAGCCTGTTAGAACCATTCTTTGATGGATGCTTCCGCTACTGCTCTTGTGTCGGTTGAGGCGGATGTCCAGGGGGGGGGGGTGCCTGCAGCAAAGGGCTGTCTTGGATGTGGAAGAATCTGAGTGACGGTTTGTTTAGTTTAGCCTTTTCCCATGTCTTGCGCCAATATGATTTAAATGCCTCCTTAACCATATATTTCCATCGTTGTTTGCCCCCTGGGTTATCAATCAGGTCGAAGGCTGATGGAAAAGATGGCTTTACGTGGCTTTCTCCAGCTGTGTCGTAAGAACGAGGCTGAACTTAAGGTTATCAATGTTCCTGAGCTCACTCTAAAGGATAGCATGTACCGTAGGTTCAAAGCATTATGAAATGCTAAGGCGTCTGCCTCGAGCTCACGATTTTAAGGAACCGTGGCGCGGTAGTCTTTCACAATCGCGTTTACTCCATTCTGCCGCTCTACAAAGTCGGGCAGTTGCCGTAGCCTGCCAGTCCAACGTGGTGCTGGAATAGGCCTCTGCGACTGTACAAATGAATACTCCACTAGAATAATGCACGCACGCCGTCTATGTGTTGGAGCTGGTTTAAGAGCCCCTTTCGCATATACCGAGAACAACGCGTCATATTCACTCTGGGTTATCTGCCCTCTCTGGAGCAGCTCGCTCAGACGTGTGATATCAGACATAGTGCTGCGCTGTGTCAAGAGGTATACATATCAACCCATATTTCTGAATATATTTTTTTTCTTCTTGTGCTCACGTTAATTTTTATACCTATACACCCTATTATGTAAATAGGTTTTATTTTATTGTGCTGACGTTAGGCTTTATACCTACAATCTCTATTATCTAAATGGACTTTGTTGTGCTCACGTTAAGTGTTATACCTATAATCCCCACAATCTGAATGGATTTTACTTAGATGTGCTTACATACAGCTTTATATCTATAATTCCTTATATCTAAATGGATTTTGCCTTGAAGGAAGCTCACAAAAAACTTTATTAAAATGTTTCCTTGCTCTGTTTTCTGCTCTCTTTATGTCTCTTACTGCATGGTTGCCACCACACTTCGCACATGTCCTATAATCAGTCCACGTTCCAGTACCACACCTCGCACATGTCCTATAATCAGTCCACTTTCCAGCACCACACTTCCAACACGGGTAAACTCTACATCCTATCCTAAATTCTGCCATATGCAAGTCACAATATTCACCAACAAAGTTTGTCCCACATAGCTTTTTACTTTCTATTTTCAGCCAAGCGCACTTATTTTTGCCTTGAAACACCATGTCTTCGTGAAGTGTTATACCCTTTTCTAAATATTTTTTCAAACAGACAATCCCACCTCCAAACACTTTCATTGCTCCTGTTTGGTGGAGGTGGGATGGGTTGGGGGTGGGGGTACAAAAGATCTAACATCTGCCTTTTACATCTAATTACAATATTCTTCATGACTTCTATTAATTTTATCTTTATTTGCCATAAAGGGGTGATTTTAATTGCTTTGTTTTCATTATTAATTTAATTTACCTTACTCACCGCTCATAACACGCGCCCTAAGATTTGGGGCGCCTCGTTTTAGTTTCACTTCGTTTTTTCCCCAGGCCATGGTTTAGCTTTGAATTGGAAAGCGACGAATGCTGAAGCGGACCAAGTGGCCCAGACTATTAGTAGGTATGCACGAACGAAATCGATTTTTATGACATTCGATGTTGACCATTAGTGAATGTGAACGTCATTACGAAAAACATTTTGAGTGCACTCTTAAGCGACCAAGGTTCACTCGTTAAATATATATTTTTTTTAAAGAATTTCAATAAATAAAGCGATACATAATCTTGCATAAATTTTGCAGGACTTCTGTAGAAATTAGTGTCTATATGGCATGTTTAACCACGAATGTAATGTATTAATAACTCTTGTAGAATAAATCACAATAATGGTGCTAGCATATTCTGGCAGAGAAGTACGGTATTTATGGTGCTAGCATGTTCTGACGGAGAACTATTGTATTTATGGTGCTAGCATGTTCTGGCAGAGAAGTACGGTATTTATGGTGCTAGCATATTCTGGCGGAGAACTATTGTATTATGGTGCCAGCATATTCTGGCGGAGAAGTACGGTATTTATGGTGCTAGCACATTCTGGCAGAGAAGTACAGTATTTATGGTGCTAGCACATTCTGGCAGAGAAGTACAGTATTTATGGTGCTAGCACATTCTGGCAGAGAAGTACGGTAGTTATGGTGCTAGCACATTCTGGCAGAGAAGTACGGTAGTTATGGTGCTAGCATATTCTGGCGGAGAACTATTGTATTTATGGTGCTAGCATGTTCTGGCAGAGAAGTACGGTATTTATGGTGCTAGCATGTTTTGGAGGAGAAGTACGATATCGGATTACATTTATTATGAATCAAACTTTTTTTAGCTTAGTACTTCTTAAAGAATTAATTTCAGACAATCATTCATGGGAATAAAAATAGCTTCTACTGCAGACCTCATTTTTTTTTAAATGGATGCCACCATGGCAGACGATGGTTTTATAAGTCCATAAGCCTAGCTATAGGGTTAAGTACAAATAGACGAAAATGCATCAATCATTATCTGAGTACCTGCTTTGGATGTTAATGTATTGGCCCAAAGCACCGGAATGACAACTGGGAACTCACTCTGTAGTCAAGAAATTTCGAAATGTCGCTTTAATCACACAGTCTCTTTGAAATACTGACCCAGACATGATAATGATAACTATACCACGAAGATAAGATACACGATTTTGCGACCAGTTAATTGCCATATATACAATAAAGAGTATGTGCCCTCATGTCTTGCTTCCGGATCTGTTTCAGACAGATAAAAAAGAAGGCCTTGAATTCATGATAATTCTCAATGTAATTCTTGCCTTGGTCAAACCAGACAGGAGGAAAATTTTCACAGATATGTTTATAATGCAAACATTTTCTATTTCCCTTCTATAAAACAAGAATATTTTTATTAACTTCAAATTATTTATTTAATTAATAAATTCCCCTTTGGTGAAATGCAATATCTTGTGATTAGGGACGCTCATATACCCACCATCTTGTCACGTGTTCATAACCGAATTTAAGGTCCGGTTACACTTTGATCCGAACAATGACGTTACACGACCACAACCAAGTTGCCCAAACGGCCAGTCATTGATCAAAGTGAATAATGTTAATTGTCAGAGCATCGCCAAATTGCAGCCCCGAATTTGGTTACATCACCCGTATTTATTCCTTTTGTTAAAGTAAAGACATGTCTTAAACTTTGTGACCAAGTAGTGATTAATTACTAAGAGGTGTAACGTATATCTATTGATAAAGCTACCAAACGTTTCTATGAATGAGCTTAGAACAGAGTTTGAATTGGGCATATAATGTTTTCTAATATTCCTAAACTTGTGTAAAACATTTATACTATTGCTGTCTAACCCCATGTGTTTGCAAGAAAATGTGTATCCGTTGTTTTTTAAAGCACAATGTCCGCCTTATTGTGATATATCTTATGGAAATATGGAATTGTAAAACCTTTACAAAGGCAGATAAGTTACAATCAACCAATATTCAACCAATTCCTGTGTTTAAAATTGTGAGCGTTAAAAATGTTAAGTGTTCAATCTTTCCTACGCATTAGAGAAGCATGCTGATTTTCTTCAAACAATTAAATATTAATGTTTTAGTTTTTTTATGATTTCACATGAAAAATAGGCTAATCCGTTCTTTCAGATTAATTATACAACATAGGTGTTGATCGCCATAATCCAAACTTTACTAATTTGGTGTTTGGAACCAATTAATTTTAGTAGTTATGCAGAGAAACAAAAATTATTCAACACAAAACAGCTGACACATTACATTCAACATCCTAAGACTTCCCTTATAACTGTAATCGGAAGTTGGTGGCTCCAAAATGTGATGGAGTACGTGCTATAAGCTAATGGAAATAAAACTAGGGTACATATTTAAGGTTTCATTTAGAGATAGGATGGCATGACGTAAGGTTTCATTGCAATCAGTAAATAAAGAAACCCAGATTTATTCATTATGGGCACTCACTCCTGGCAGTAATTAGACAAGTGCTTTTAAAATTATTAACCTGTAACGGTTCAAAAAAAGAATAACTTTGAACATTCTAATCTTTACTCCAACATTGCCCAAACAAACTGAACATCAAGAAGGGAATAAGAAAGTAATTTGACTTGAAAGGATGGAATCAATCACGTTATCAAAGGAGCGGGGATATTTTTGTCGCATAAAGGTGGGAAACTAGCATGCGACTTCAAAAGGAGGGAAAGTACTGTCACATAAATACAATATAATTATCGTAAGAGCAGTGGCGTGGCGAGGCATAGTGCCGCCCAGGGCAACTACCAAAATTACGCCCCCACTCCGTTCGTATTATTTATGATATATACGGTACTCTTAAAAAATTGCAGCCCCCTAGAAAGTGCGCCCCCTTCACCCCTCCCCACCCCCACCCCCTACCCCCCGCTACGCCACTGTGTAAGAGCAGTTATCAGAGCAAGTAAACTTATTTATAGGTAATATGCAATAATTATTGTAAGAGCAGTTATTAGAGCAAGTAAACTTATTTACAGGTAATATGCAATAATTATTGTAAGAGCAGTTATCAGAGCAAGTAAACTTATTTACAAGCAATATACAAAAATAGGAAGAAAGGTCTCTTCAGATTTCTTTTATTTTGTAAAAAATGTTATGAAGTAAATAATAAATTACCAACCCTGCCCCTGCTACGTAAAACATGATTTGATGGGATTTAGTAACAATGTATAATCATATAAACGTCAATCGATATAGCCAGGATTCGATTCTACAGTTGTGGAAGAAAATTCATGGACAGCCACATGGGTACCTAATTGCTTGCTGAAAGCATTTGTCGTGATATGAAGAGTGTAATCTGACAGGGTAAAACATCCTCTGAATAAACTGCTGCGTAGAGAAGTCATACAAGGTTTATTTCTAATTGCTTAATTTGATACTGGGAAAGTTTACCAGACATCAGTCAAGGCCATTGTCCCGTCCTTTAATCTATTATTTTTCTTTTAACGTCCTCCGAATTTCCTTCGGTTGACAGACTTCTAGAAACATAAAAGAAACTTTCCTGGAGGTCAAATGGAGCATTGAAAATGGCAGTCACTATGACTGGCCTCATCAGTGTCCAAATAGTTCTTGCTTATCGCTTCGTATGACTCTGTCAAGTCATAAAGTGTACTGTTTACTATCCACAGCTCGTCGATAAAATCTTCTTTTAGGAGAGACAACATGTAGTATTATGCAAAGAACCACCGAGATTCTTATCACGTACAAATTATATTTTTTTTTTTTTTTTTAAATTTCGCAAACTTTTAAAGTTCTGTAAATTTACGAAATGTTTGATTTTCAGTTTTAGAGTCTATTCGATATATTTATCGGCGCCCCAGGAACATTAATTACAAAATTTTGGGACATCAAACAAATTTATTTGTTTTCATTTATTCACTCCAACGCACCAACTCATTTTCATAAATCAATTTGGATACATTATAGTCGCCCCAAACACCAACTTAATATGTTTTCTATCTACATCATCTGATACACAGATAGTTTACTCTTTTCGCTTACGGATACGCAAGAAAGGTTTCAGGAATGTTTCCAGTGGCGGACCGTGAGGGTGGCGGAGCAGGCGCACACGCACCTTCCCCCCCCCCCCAAAAAAAATTAAAATGAGCGCGAAACAATAGGAACGTTTTCTGAGTAAGCTTTCTTTACAAGTAGCCGCTTAAAATACAGGCATTTTCAGGGGCTTCACCCCCTGCCCCCTGCCCCCGCCCTACTCACCAGGGGTTCCATCCCACAGACTCCTTGCCTACTTGTTAACGCCCACCCCCCCCCCCTCTTCAACAATATCCTGGATCGGTCTCTGGTTTCACCTATTGATTGTCAGTTACGATTTAAAAGCAACCAATATTCATAAGCTAGTTTTAATTTTTTACAAATGACCCATTAAATATGCTCCTCAAGGAGGCTTTATTGTTCACTTATGGTAATTCCCGTGGTATCAGAAACTCAACGAGTATATTCTTCTTATTGCTATTTCACATCTATGCATCTACCAATGAACGAATACACCTTTATCTTCTACAACCAAACTGAAATGATCTTCTTCTTTAAATAAAGTCATTACTATTATTATTATTATTATCTTAACCCCTGCTCTACTCTAACTCTACTGCCCCCAGTCTTCGTGACCCCTGCCTCCTCATCTCAGCTCATCCCCCTATTGCCTTCATAATTAGCTTGTGTCTGGGGCACCGTTACATCTCTTAGCTTCATAATTAGCTAAGGGCCTGGGGCATCGTGACATATCTTAGCTTCACAATTAGCTTGTGTCTGGGGCACCGTGACATCTCTTAGCTTCACAATTAGCTTGTGTCTGGGGCACCGTTACATCTCTTAGCTTCACAATTAGCTTGTGTCTGGGGCATCGTGACATATCTTAGCTTCATAATTAGCTTGTTTCTGGGGCATCGTGACATATCTTAGCTTCACAATTAGCTTGTGTCTGGGGCACCGTGACATCTCTTAGCTTCATAATTAGCTTGGGCCTGGGGCATCGTGACATATCTTAGCTTCACAATTAGCTTGTGTCTGGGGCACCGTGACATCTCTTAGCTTCACAATTAGCTTGTGTCTGGGGCACCGTTACATCTCTTAGCTTCACAATTAGCTTGTGTCTGGGGCATCGTGACATATCTTAGCTTCATAATTAGCTTGTGTCTGGGGCATCGTGACATATCTTAGCTTCACAATTAGCTTGTGTCTGGGGCACCGTGACATCTCTTAGCTTCACAATTAGCTCGAGTCTGGGGCACCGTTACATCTCTTAGCTTCACAATTAGCTCGAGTCTGGGGCACCGTTACATCTCTTAGCTTCATAATTAGCTCGAGTCTGGGGCACCGTTACATATCTTAGCTTCACAATTAGCTTGTGTCTGGGGCACCGTTACATCTCTTAGCTTCACAATTAGCTTGTGTCTGGGGCATCGTGACATATCTTTCCCCCCCCCCCCCAAAAAAAAAAAAAAAAGAATGATTGTCCTCAGTCAATGTACGTGTAAAAGTACCTCATGTTGCATTTTTTTTTTTTTCATACAAATTTTTATATAACCTTTCGGCAGTAGGACTCCTTATAACAGGTGCAAATCAGTAATGTATAAAAGATTAGTAAAATCAGTAACCGTATGCATAAATATTCCTTCAGTTCAAAATAATCAATCAGTTACATATAAGTGTTTACATGTACATTATTGTCAATTAAATTCAATCAAGCACAAACTATATACACATTTACAGTCACTGCTGTTTGCAACAAAATGTGTGAATTGTACTATAGTTCACCTTGCAAGAATTGTAAACACACTTCACCAAAGGTCAGTTACATGTAATGGCCCATCCACAGCTAATCTCATGAGATTCTAAAATCTGATCAATTATCCCTGGGCTACTGGAATGACAGATTTACCCACGTCAGTGTTTGCAAACATTGTCTGGAACTTGATTGGTTTACCTATGAGTAGAGTGGCACACCAGTAGCAACGTGAATACACAAGCAATATTCAAGAAGTACTAAAACTGGTGATTGTAAACAAAAAATGACATCACATAGAAAAATACATATCCATATGAATTCGTGTTCTCAGTTAACTTCTGACTTAATTCCGTATGAGAATAGGTTAAATCCAATGTAACGACTATTTCTTTCTGGCAGCACTACGTAGGCGGCGATTGTAGTTTTCCTCAAAAGCCTGGATAAGCTGAGACGGAACATTCTATGGGTCTACCCAGGCTGTGTCGTTTGCATTATTGTTTTTGTACCGGACAAAATACCGTTTTTCAGACCTCCCACCTTTGACATTCGTATACAAAGTGTCAAGTATTTCCACAATTTCTGGATCTTCTGGCTCTTCATAATTAACGTCAATCTCAGTATCACTGTCATACTGATTTGTATTGTCACTTGGTGCCTCTGGAAACAATACAGGTTCTTGGGGGAAGGCATCCGGGTCAAAAAACAGTTTCATTCGATTTGCATGTACAATTTGTTTAGTTTGTCTATTGTCACAACTCTCAATCTGTTCACTGGTGATGTTTTCGCAATCATTCTATATGGACCACTCCACAGGTGTAACAATTTTATAGAGAGGCCTGGCTTACTAGCTGGTGAATATACCCAACATTTGTCGCCTACTTTGAATTCAGGTTCTTTGGTAATTTGGTCCTATGAAAATTTCTGTTTTTGTTGAGCTTCGATATTTTGTTTGACTCGAGTGAATGTTTCTTGGAATTTTGTTTGACTCGAGTGAATGTTTCTTGGAATTTTGTTTGACTCGAGTGAATGTTTCTTGGAATTTTGTTTGATTCAAATGAATGTTTCTTGGAATTTTGTTTGATTCGAGTGAATGTTTCTTGGAATTTTGTTAGGGCATCTGTCTTGTAATCGTCTATCTCTGAATATGTTTGTGTCGGCTCCGACAATGCTTCTTGTGTTGACTCCTAAATGCTACTGTTATAGGCAAACAAGACATAAGGAATGAACTGGTCCCAGTCTCTCTGGTGGTCTGACACGAACATAGACAGCATATTGGTCAGTGTGGCATTAAATCGTTCAACGAGGCCATCTGTGACAGGGTGATACACTGTAGTAAACACCTTTTGGTATATACTAATGCGCATATGTCATTCAATAGTCAACCAGTAAATATTTTCCCACGGTATGATAGAAGGCACCGGCTGGCCCCACAGCGACACACAATATGTTCAACGAAAGTCTTGCGGTTGTGTTTGCATCAGCATTCTTCACAGCAAATGTTTCTGTGTACTTCGTCTGATAGTCTGTAAAAACAACAATATATCTGTTACCCTGATCACTCGGTGTTAACGGCCCTAAAACATCCACGGCAACACGGTTGAAAGGTCCATCGACTGGTATTGGGAGTAATGGTGCTGGCTTCCTACCTTTTGGGGGTTTTCTTGCTGGCACAATCTACACAGGATTTGACCCAAAAGTCTACGTCCTTAAACATACCAACCCAGTAGAACCTATCTTGCACCTTTTGGCATGTTTTATGGAATCCTAGATGTCCAGCAGTTACGTCATCATGACACTATTGTATTTCTTAGTCAATTAATGAGCGCGCTATCACGAACTGTTTTCTTACATGTGTCCGCCTTCTGTTTGACCCTGGTGACCATATGTGATATAACACACCATTTATCAGTGAGCCATGGCAGCCATTTTTCTTGCATTTATTGTATTCTCGGGTAAAGTATTGTCGCACAAGAAACTCATAATCGGTTTTAAATTTGTATGTTTTTCCTGTAATTCACGCACCCTTTCCAGCTGTAAGCCTGGTTTAATATCCTGTAATTTATCATTTTTACCTCGCCTTCTTTGTCGTCTCCATTCAAATCGACACCCTCGCCATATTCTGTTCGACTAAGCCCATCTGCATGTCCATGAGAGTTTCCAGCCCTGTACTCAACTGTCATGTCATATTCCTGAACAGACAGGGACTACCTGGCTAGCCTACGACTCGGATTTTTTCATTCGCATAAGCCATTGTAATGAACAGTGATATGTGACTACCCTGAATTTGTGACCAAACAGATATTGTCTAAAAGTTTCTAAGCATCACACTACTGCAAGGGTTTCTCTTTCAATTACAGAGTAATTTTTCTCACGTTTCTTTAATTGTCTGCTAGCATATGCGATTCTTCTTTCGATATCATTTTTATCCTTTTGGACCAAACCAACTCCCAAGGCAAATCCAGAACTGTCATAATGCAGGGTGGATGGTCTGGAGAAGTCCGGATAACCTAACACTTGAGCTGTGGTCAGAATATATTTTAGAATGTTAAAGACCAATTCACAAGCATCATTCCAAGCCCAGGTTACATCATTATTCAAAAGCCGAGTTAGTGGTTGCACAATATTTGCAAACCTTTTCACAAACTTGCGGTAATAAGAGGCAAGACCTAGAAATGTACGTAAGGTCCGTTGATTTACGGGTGTTGGAATCTCCATCACGGCCTTAATTTTGTCATCAGAAACTTTAAACCTATCATTGGCTGCAACATGGCCGAGAAACTGAACTTTTGGTTTGAAGAATGTACATTTGGCCAGTTTTAATTTGAGATTTGCTTTTCTTAGCCTCTCAAACACTTTCTGTAACTGAAGCACATGGTCATCAAAGCTTGAGGAAAAGATTATAATTTCATCAATGTATACCAGAACAAATTTCCACTGAATTCCTGCTAGTAGTAGATCCATAAGTCGTTGGAAGATCCAGGGAGCTTTGCACAGTCCTAATCCCATTGTGTTAAACTCATATAACACTCATGAGCAAACAAATGCAGCTTTCTCTTTATTATGTTCCATAATTGGTACCTGATGGTATCCAGACAAGCAATCTAAAAAGTAAAGTATTGACAGCTGCTGCATGCTTCTACCATTTCTTCCATTTTTGGGAGGCGATAGACATCCTTCTTGCACACGGAATTCAAACGGTGATAGTTAATCACAAAACGATATTTTCCATCTGGTTTCTTGACTAATATGACAGGACTTGCCCAAATACTGGTTGAAGGTCGTATTGCATCCCTGCGTAATAAATCTTGCACCTGATTTCTAACTTCCTCTTTTTTGAGAAAAAGGAAGCTTGTACGGTCTCTGTTTATTGGTGGACTATCCCCCGTGTCTATCCTATGTTCCGCCATGTCAGTTTCTTCCTAGATCCTCATCAGATTTTGCAAAAATATCACTATACAAGTGAAAAAGTTTGCGTATTTTGACAGGTTGTTCTTCAGAATATTTGTTCCAGTCAATATCAAAATCCTGGTCATTAAGTTCAGCAGTTTCATTCTGAATGTTTTCATCATATAGTTGCTGCTCTGATTCGTTTTCACATATTTCAGCTATTTCCTCAAATGAGCCTAGTGTCGTGCTCTTGTAGAGTTTCACTGATTTCGGACTTGAGTTTAATAGACTAAGAGTCACATTTTCACTGACCTTAGTTATCACTACTATATATATCTATAAAGTCTTGTTTTGGCTCAGTCAATCATAACTTCCCACATGCCTCACTGTCAATTTTTCCCTGGAATAGCATTTCTGAAAGGCCCGGTATTTCAACTGTTTTTATTAAATTCACACGCCAGGATTTCTTTGGTTTTCTTTCATCCTCACTTGTTAGTAATTTCACATAACGATTGTTCCAGTAGATTGAATTGTCTGGTACATCAAGCACAAAGATTATTTGTCTCAAATTATCCATTCCAATTATTGCGTCATACTGGAAATTTTTGACAACATAAATTTCCATAATTGACTCATCATTACCAATACAAATGTTGCATGGCACAACACCGATAATGTACAGTGAGTGCCCTGTTGCAGAATCCACATTTCTCACTTGGGGCCTAATGGTTTGTTTGACCGCAGTTGTCAAAATTCAATCACTCACTAATGACACCTAAGCGCCCGTATCAAGATATAAATGGGCTTTTTGACCGAACAGTGTCCCTGGAATAAATAGTCCTTTATTTCCCCTGGCCGTTACAGAGCAATTATTGTCTCTGGTTGATGGCTGTAATAATTACTGGCATCGGTCATAGTTCTAAATGATGTTCTTGCAGACTTGTCCTGAGTTTCTGGGGCCCCTTTGCCCTTTTTGAAAGGGGTCCGGCTTAGTTTAATGGTTGCGCTTGGTTATACGTTTCAAGACAATGTATTTCGATGTGTCCTACCCGCAGGCAGAAGTTGCATATTGGTATACCCTCTGTTGTTCTCATATTTTTGGCGCGTAGGTGCCACGACTTCGTCCATTAAAGCTTCTTGCGTAGCCCCTTCCTCGACCTCGAAATGCAGAGGCTGAGTTCTCAGAGAAGCAACTTCACTTGCCAAAACTCAATCTTTCAGTTAAGGTTTGAATCTTGTCATCGCTTTGAGTATCACGATTCAAGGTTTCTAACGACTGTGGTCCATTAAGATTTTCATTACATTCCTCACGTTTTGCTATTCTGAATGCCTTCTCAAAGGATTTTGGATCACTTATCATAACAAATCTTTTTAGCCCTGGCCTCAGTCCTTGAAGTAAGTGTTCCATTAGCAATTTGTCATTTTTATTCTGGTCCCCATGTGCTCGGCAAGCTAGACGCTGTATTGTATTTCCGTAATCTTCCACACTTACACCATTCAGTTGTTTCCATTGAAATAATTCAGAGAAATACATTCTCTCTAAACCCTCTGGGCAAATATCTTTCCTTCAATTTGCTTATAAGTGTATCATAAAATGATTTTTCTTCTTTGTCAAGGTCTTCAAAATAGTCTGCAGCCCGGTCTCTTAGTAGTGCTAGAAGCATCTCCAACTTTCTAGAACTGTTCCAACTGTTTGCTGTGGATATTCTCTCAAATGTTCTATGCCAGCTTTCATAGTCATCGTTCATTTCTCCTCAGAAGTTTAGGGGTGCTATTTGTGTTTTTACTTTTTTATCTTCCCATAGTCCATCAAAAATAATCGTTTTTAGTTCGTAATTGAATCCCACTTCTGACACCACTAATGTCAAGAAGACCTTATGGTATTTCCCGTGGTATCAGAAACTCAACGAGTATATTCTTCTTATTCCTTTATTTGCTATTTCACATCTATGCATCTACCAATGAACGAATACACTTCTATCTTCTACAACCAAACTGATCTTAACCCCTGTTCTAGTTTAACTCTACTGCCCCAAGTCTTCGTGACCGCTGCCTTCTCATCTCAGCTCATGCCCCCATTACCTTCACAATTTGCTTGGGTCTGGGGCACCGTGACATATCTTAGCTTCATAATTAGCTTGTGTTTGGGGCACCGTGACATTAACATATAACTTCTTTAAGTTTTATGATTTTTAAGTGAACATTTGCATGCATGCTTCGTAAGTACTAATGCGTCACTACGAAACTTTCTCCAATTTGAGGTTTTTTTTAAAAAAAGAAAGTTATAGCTAGATGAATTTGTACATGTTATATAGGCCGAAATGTCCATGTTAAGTTCAGTCAGTGAAGACTAATAAAAATGCTCGATAGAGGTGATTAAGTTGTAACCTTTGGCTCGCAGTCTGAGTGGTCAGGGATCAGTTGGGTTCACTGATAATCAGATAATCAGAGTCAACAGGTCACTTGTCAGGATACTATCCAATGCGACATTTACACACTACGAACTTTGACCTTTCTTTTTGTGATCCTCTTTATTTCATTTTAATGTCCAATCAACTACTTTTATCTAACGAAAAAAAAACTTAAGATAATAGGAAATACTTCTGTATATGTGTCTTGTCAGAGTATCAGTGACTATTTAGTCATTTAATATTCTCCTCTCCTTTCTCTTTCCCGGACATATCGTCATTTTTATATTTTTATTAGTCTCTCTCTCTCTCGATCGATCGATCTATATATATATAGATACATATATATACATATATATATATACATATATATATATATATATATATATATATATATATATATATATATATATATATATATATATATTGTTACGAATCTATGGCTCGAAAAAAACGTAAGAAAAAGAAAGTGAAATCAACAATGTTTTTAAAAATCAGCAAACAATTATTTCGAAATAATTAACGTGAAAATCAAAATACACTTAAAGTATCGTGTATTAAAATCCAAAATAATACAATAATTATTAATGTCCTAATCACAAGTCCTGTATATATAGAAACTATCAAACGTTCCGAATGAGTGTTCCAAGTTAATGAATGTTACAAATGAATCTTCGTAATGAACGAATGTTCTGAATGAATGAGTCTTCGTAATGAACGCATGTTCCGAATGAAAGATTGTTCCGAATGAATGAGTCTGTAATGCTCCGATGTACCAACGATAACGTAATCCAGATCATCTTTAAGAATGTTCACAGGCATCCGAAAGTCATAAATATAAATCCAAAGGTTGATGAATACTTCAGGTAACTCCACTGGATGTTCCAATAAATAATTCTAGTCGAATTATTTATACAGCAATACAGCATTACGGCATTACAGCATTACAAGATAACAGCACGGCTAATTTTCCAAACATCTGATGATTCCAAAGGCTGATCGTAAAAACAGATGTTTTCAACTCAAGATTTAAAATGGAATGAATATAATTCGTATATCCAAGACTTTTATATTCTTTGCAAATGGCATATTTCACAACAGGAAACGTGTCATATTACGACCCAGAATGCAATACTAGATCCGTCGATTTAGTGGAAATTTACTGAAAGAATGGTAAACAGCTCTGACC
Source organism: Margaritifera margaritifera (assembly GCA_029931535.1). NCBI lineage: Eukaryota > Metazoa > Mollusca > Bivalvia > Unionida > Margaritiferidae > Margaritifera > Margaritifera margaritifera. The sequence continues at coordinate 3,113,436 of JAQPZY010001523.1, read as the reverse complement.
TTGAACAAAAGGTCAGTAAATACGTTTTTGACAACGTTAACTAAACCTAAGTGCGACTTACTATTTGACACAATTTTAAAGTACAGTCATAGATCAAAATTTTAGGCACATTATTGATTCCATATACATAATTCCGTAACAATATATATATATATATATATATATATATATATATATATATAGTGTGTGTGTGTGTGTGTGTGTGTGTGTGTGTGTGTGTGTGTGTGTGTGTGTGTGTGTAATGCAGACGACTATATTTGATGTTTGGCCGTATCAGACTGCACTGCGGTATTTGTGTGAATACTTTTGGCACTGGCATAGAGAAAAACTTGTTTCCACGAACTTCATGGTTTTATCTAATTCATTTGCTCTGATAAAATACAATGAACTTAATCGACGCCATTGAAAAGTGAAATTATGTGTGTATCAAGGAGGTATCATTTTTAAAAGGGCATCACTTTGCTTTTTCTTTTTGCTACACCCTGCAACCAAATGTTCTCAGCAAACAATGTTTAATTTATGTTATCAGTCAATGCGATATGAACTAATGAAGAGGGTACTTCTTCTCAATCTATGTACTTATCATTTCGAGTTTTATGGCGTATATACTCCATATAATCCCAAGGCTATCTCTAGAAAAACTCTCAAGATAAATTTGAATTTAATAAAATAACTCTAATTACGTCATCGCCATAGCTTGGTTCAAAATAAAAAGGCGTGGAGAAAAAACGTTGCCATGACGCAGTTCTCCAATGGAGCTGAGAAAAATGACGATGATGATGATGACGACGACGATGATACACCCTGCGACCAAATGTTCTCAGCAAACAATGTTTAATTTATGTTATTAGTCAGAGCGATATGAACTAATGAAGAGGGTACTTCTTCTTCTCAATCTATGTACTAATCATTTCAAGTTTTATGGCGTATACACACCACATCATACCCTTCTTAGAGTCCCAATGCTATTTCTAGATTCGATATCGCCTACAATAACTGATGTTATTAACACATCTCTCTCATTTGGGGTATTCCCATAATTTTTTAAAACTGCAATTGTAAAGCCTCAGTTGAAAAAAACAACACTTGACACTAACGATTTAAAAAAACTACCGCCCTTGTGTCTAACATCTCATTTATATATATATATATATATATATATATATATATATATATAAATCTGAGAAAAAGTTGTTTCGTCCTAAGTTGTATCTCATCTCAGTTTAAATTGTCTTTTTAGTAATTTTCAGTCTGCATACCGACTTTGTCACGGTACCGAAACTGCCCTTCTCAAAGTAGTTAAGGATCTTCTCTCTGCTTTGGATGGTGGAAAGATTTCAGTTTTCACCCTTCTCGACTTATCTGCAGCATTTGACACAATATACCATGATATATTACATCACCGTCTCTAGCATGTATTTGGTATTCATGATACAGCCTTACTATGGTTCAATTCATACTTAGCCGAAAGGACACAAATTGTGTCCGTAAATGGAAAATATTCCAGTCTAGTTCATCTTTGTTTTGGGTTCTACAAGGTTCTGTTCTCGGACCTGTTCTGTTTATTCTGTACACTCAGCCCCTTTTAAGTGTCATAAATCGTCATCCGGTGTCTCACCAATTGTATGCTGATGACACTCAAATATACAAATTTAGTCACCCAACTTAAGTTGATGCTACCATCTGAGGCGTGGAGAAGTGCATTTCCGATGTGAAGCCATGGATCACATGTAACAAGCTGCAGGTGAATGAAGATAAAACCGAACCCATCCTGATCACCTCACAAATACTTTCTCATTCCTATTATTTACCTCAAACAATAAATATCAGCAACACCAACATTAGAATTACACAATCAATACGAAACCTAGGTGTCACTTTTAGGCAGTTCTCGGGGGGGGGGGGCGGGGGGCGGGGAGGGGTGCATTAATGACCAAAATATATCTTGATAACGGTCTTCAGAAACGTTTCAGGACGGGGAAAACAGTAGTCTAGAGTTTAACTGCTGATCAGAAGTTTACATTATCAGCTGTTTAGTACAGCAATGACGTAGATTCATCAAATATTATTTGAAAGGATCCAACTCTCAAACAATCAAAATATTGCACACACCGCTATAATTGTAGTTATTTATGAAATTATATTCTAGTTTTATGACTCTTGCTCTTAAAAATATGTAACAGAAAGTGAAACCAACAATGTAAGTAAAATCACAAGCAATTTATGTCCAAACAATTAAAGTGAAAATTCTAAAGATACTTACAATTTGTGAGTTAAATTCCAAATAATCCTAAATGTCCTAATCGCAAGTCCAAAATAATAATATGTTCCGAATGAATTCCAATAGCCTTGAATGTCCTGATGTACCACAAAGATGTCATCTAGAATGTATTTGAATGAGTTCACATTAATTCTAAAATCACGTATTAATCCAAAAATCATGAGTACTTTAGTATTTCCAATGAATATTGTATATAAATAATTCCTCTCGAATTATTTCTGATTTCAACAACACCGCTAAAATAGATTCCGTAATGACTGATCTTTTAGAACCAAAATTCTACAATAGGAACGAATTCGTTAATATAATCTGTATATAAATACACATGCCAACATGACCTATGTCACATCAGAAAATGCGATTTTCTAATGGAAACATACTGGCCTACCTGACACATGTCACAAAAGTCTAATTGCGAAATGCCTAAGAAAATAGTATGTAAACTACTGGACAAAAAGTTAAGCATGTATTTTCAAATAACCATACAACTTAGAATCATAGACAAAAGTTAAGTATATATAAACATGATACATAACACTAGCATTCGCGTATTTTGAACTTGAATGTAATACGGACTAGAGGTATATTTGTGAATTAAATAAATATATGCATATAGTTTATCATATTTTACAACTTAGTTAATAATAATAATAATAATAATAATAATATTGGCACATATAGAATAATACGTGTTCTTCGCCAATCATTGAAAAACATTTGCTGGACAAACTTAGCTCTCAGATTTATTGATAAAGACATAAAATATGCACTTCGTGTTAAAACTAACATGATCATGATTCGAGCATGGACAGCTGGGAAGGAGGCCATTCAAAATATCATGGCATAAACGTGTACTAAACATATCATAATACGAGTTCTTGAGAGGATAGTCGATTAAAGACGTTTCCTTGAGAGGATATTTGATTAAAGACGTTTCCTTAAGAGAATAGTTGATTAAAGATGTTTCATTGAGAGGATAGCTGATTAAAGACGTTTCCTTGAGAGGATAGTTGCTTAAAGACGTTTCCTTGAGAGGATGATTGCTTAAAGACGTTTCCTTGAGAGGATAGTTGCATAAAGACGTTCCTTTGAGAGGATATTTGATTAAAGACGTTTCCTTGAGAGGATATTTGATTAACGTCGTTTCCTTGAGAAGGATATTTTATTAAAGACGTTTCCTTGAGAGGATATTTTACAAAAGACGTTTCGTTGAGAGAATGTTTGTTCTATACAGATCTTCTAACGCAAAGTATATTTGCATCAATCGAATCCTTTTATTGATTCTGCCCTCCATCATTTGCTATATGTAATGTCAGACCATGCAAACAATATATCCATATTAGCAAAAATATTGTAATGACAATTTTGCAACTTCCGAACAGACTTTTCTATGTAACTATAGCAAACAACTCAAACAAAAGAAATATCCTTTAACTTTTAAATCAAAGTGCTTTCCTCTGCTGACATATTGTAAGGGCCAATGGACACGGTATGGAAAATAACATCTGCTCTAGCACATTTGTCAAAACAAACAGAGCTTCCCGTTGGTCGTTGGTTCTTCCCGAGGTTTTCCCAGGCTCTTCCTCCACCTAAATATACTGGCCGCCATGTATAGCCTATCATGTGGTGAAAAATGGCGTTAAACCCCACAAAATCAAACCAAAATCAAAACAAACAGACTTAAATAGACCTAATGGCATTTAGATATATCAGACATACGGAATAAAACATCCGTCTGTTTGAACATGTTCTATTTAGTCTGTCAAGACAAACGGAATTTACCAATCAGAAGCAAAGTCGTGGGCTCATATGTTACATTTTTTCATTCTCAGAAGCTCATGTACGCAGAGTTAAAGCAACTACACTGTGCTCAGAGAAGAATCACAAAGCGGAAAAAAACTTGCATGAGAATAAACATAAATATTTGATTTAATTTTATCAGCTATGCACACAAAAAAAAATTAAAACTCAATCAGAGCTTCATGAGCCAACTCGACATCAACTCATGATCTGCGATATGTTCTTGCCTTCGGTGAATGTATGGTCGCCGTCAGACTGTACCTCTGTTGCGTTTGATGATACGCAAAAACAATTCATAATACATTGGAGACTTGGCAACTGACCGAATGGGCAACAACAATTCATAATAGATTGGAGACTTGGCAACCAACCGGATGGGCAAGGAATCATAAATGAAATGTTATACAATGCAAGCATAGAAATAAACGTGGCAAGATCACATCTGACTAATATATATGTGTCTTGGCATACTATGTAACCTGGCCGTAAGAGGACCTTTGATATCCACGAAGAGAATGAAAATGAGAACAAGTAGGAGAAGAAATGGATCTATGTTTACTCATAAACCGAGCAGCGAAAATTTTGTGCGTTGTTGAATGATGATTACAAGAAGACTAGTGGCCACTTTATTGTACACTATAATGCACGTACATGCATGCCTGTTTCGGTTTCGTGAATCTAATTTAAAACAATAAGTCATCGACATGTAGGAGTAAACTAGATGACATCTAAGGAAAGTATCTTTATGACAAATACATGAAAAGAGGTTGCATGAAAGACAGCTGGCACCCTATTCTATTTATTTCACATCAGTTCTTTTCCCTTGGTTGTCAAAATTCTTGTGCGACAACTAAACTGTACCTCTAAGAATGCAATTAGGTCAACATTTACACCTACGAGGGTGATTACATTGGTTGGCGAAATATTGGAATATTTCTTATAGGATAGTTCTTTGACAAAAGTTGCGCCCAGCGAAGAGGTCAATTGATTAACTATTTCTGTCTGTTTGTCAGCTGTGCTTTTTTTTTTTTTTCTCCTTTACTTGTCCTCCGCATAGAATGTACGGTAAAAGTTAGATAATCCAAACACCAGGAACTCGAATACTCTGTAGTACATGAATGACTTGGTCATCCCAGGCATCAAGTCTTCTCTATAGTACATGAATAACTTGGTCATCCCAGTCATCAATCCTTCTCTATACAGTACATGAATGACTTGGTCATCCCAGGCATCAAGTCTTCTCTATAGTACATGAATAACTGGGTATTCCCAGTCATCAATCCTTCTCTATATAGTACATGAATGACTTGGTCATCCCAGGCATCAAGCCTTCTCTGTAGTACATAAATGACTTGGTCATCCCACGCATCAAGCCTTCTCTTGCATGCGACCTTTGGAACTTGAAACAGCCGAATACTCGAACAGAAGTTGTTTATCCCCCACCACCACAACCACCACCACCACCACCGTTGCTCTGAGTTGTATTATTGCCTTGTCACTAAAAGCAGTTAGAAATATTACCTTTCGTTATGGCAAACAATGAAGAACATGGAGCAAGATTTTATTACTAGTGCCAATTACACTAGGACAAATTTTTTTCCTCGGCTGATAACTTTCACTGCATGCGGACTTATCTCATGCTAATAAACGGCAAGAGAGGTAAACGTATTTAAGTTTTTAAGTAGCTTGATTATGTGTGTCTTTATATATATAATCCCGTATTTGAAAATGTTTATGTCCCTAAAGTTTAGTCCATTTGTTTCATTTTTTAACTTAAATTTGACTCGGCCCTATATAACCAGGATTGTGCTGATGCTCCGTTAACTCCAATACATACATACATACATACATACATACATACATACATACATACATACATACATACATACATACATACATACATACATACATACATACATACATATATACATACATACATACATACATACAGTATTCAGTATACAAAGCAGCGATTCGATCTATTTCATTTGTGGTTATATATGCCCTATAATGAGCGCAAACAAACCTCAAGTTTATAACCCAGCTTAAACTGTGCGTCTATTCGCACATTGTTTTACTTATTTATTCATGAGAAAGTGCACACTTAATAAATAGTGGAATCGTATATAACGACGATGAAATTCAATTAGAAAGAATAAATAAGGATTATGTTCTTTGTCCCTCTATATTTAACTGATCAGAGCATGTAAATGTAGAGTTCATAGATTCAAATGTCTGACTTTCTGTAGCTCCAGTTGATAGATAAGTTTAAATAAAGAACCTTTAACATGAGTTTTCGGAACAAAAAAGGTCCCACTTTCTTTTAACTAGATGTGCAATATTTTGCGAATCAAGCGTTTAAGGTCAAGATGCACATGCATATATATATATATATATATATATATATATATATATATATATATATATATATATATATATATATATATAGTTAGTTAGTTAGTTAGTTAGTTAGTTAGTTAGTTAGTTAGATGGTTAGACAGTTAGTTATGTAATCTAGTGGAGTTACATTACAAAATTACATATTGTTTGGTCTAGACGTCTTTGTGTATCGAGTGCAAGAGAAATAGGTATATAGGTAACACGTTCGTGTATTTGTTTGGTGTGCAAGGTTTGCTAAAGGTTAATTGCAATAGTTATACCTTCCAATTATCAAATAAATGTCCAGCCCACTATTGTTCTAGTTCCAATATAATGATAGATTTAATTGTGGACATAAGAAAGCAGAAACGTTCGGCAGGCCATATTGTTCATTTCCCCAATGCTGAGTACGGTACTAACATTAATCGTATGTTATTGATGGTAGGTATTATCCTAAATAGATACATCGATACATAGATGGATGAATGGTTGGATAGATATTATAATTCTTCTTTTTTCTACTTTTGTATGTCCCGATGTTAAGACATATGGCCTAAGGAGACTTAAATACCACTTACTGTTTCCCTTTATTTGTTTGGTATATGTCCGGTAATATGAGACAATTAGTATTCTCTTCTTTATTTATAATAAAGGATGATGTACTACTGCCTAGTTTTTGCTTACCATATATCATTGTTGTTTATGTTGTTGTTTTGTTTATGTTTGTGTTCGTGTAATTGTTGTTTTTGTTGTTGCTTTGGGATACTTTTGTAGATTTTCGAGGTACATTTTACCAAGGAATTGATTAAATTTGATTTAATATGTGTTACCCTCTTTTGGCAGCAAAAGTTATAGAATTTAAATTACTACAACCAGTAAGAAGGAAAGGGTCTTTTTCTTGATTTATAATGTGGTATTCGTTGTATCATTATATGCCAGCATGATCTTGCAGGTTGTTTTTCCCATTTATTATAAACACTTTAACACTATGACCTCTGGTGAGATATTGGAATTTCTATCAAGAATTTTCTTAGTTGGCCATGTGTACTAATATTAATCTTCACCCAATTTCCCCGTCACTAATGGAAAAAAAGTTTGTTATATGTTTATGCGGGGGGGGGGGGGGATTTGTTCTTGTTTTGCTTAAAACTGAGACTAACGAAACCTATTCTTACAAAACATTATTTCTTTAAATAAAAAGCATCTAACTTTTCTTCAAATTGTTATCACTTTACTTGGATGTTTGTAAACCTTAATTGGGGACCATACATTTTCTTGATGTTTTCTTTGGCACGTTGTTTCGTATTTTTTAATTATATGACAAATATTTTATAAACGGACATCATGAATGGTGTTGGATGTGTTTTCCGGAGATAAATAGTGATATTGGTTGGTAAGTAGGATACTGGTTTTTAATTTTAGCATCTATTGTTGAATATTTTTCGCCCTTCCTACCGACTGTTCCTGATTGGCGAGCAGGTACCAGGGAAGTCAGTGGGACGCTTAGACTTTTGGTTGAACTGCCGCTTGAAAGGACGTTGAGTAAATTATATACAATGTAGAGTAAATGATATACAATATAGAGTAAATTATATACAATGTAGAGTAAATTATATACAATATAGAGTAAATTATATACAATGTAGAGTAAATTATATACAATGTAGAGTAAATTATATACAATATAGAGTAAATTATATACAATGTAGAGTAAATTATATACAATATAGAGTAAATTATATACAATGTAGAGTAAATTATATACAATGTAGAGTAAATTATATACAATATAGAGTAAATTATATACAATATAGAGTAAATTATATACAATGTAGAGTATCATGCTCTGATTTATAGCACTGAATCTCTAACGTAAACGCAAAGGTTACGTTCAAACTATGGGAACATATAATTCACTACATAGCGGATATTTTCTTTTCATACGTTAATACAGGATATATTTCATGGCGTTGTACAAAAAGCGATATATTTGAATTCGTGGCTTCGCCACTCACTAAACTATTGCTTTATTTGTATCACAAGATAAATATATCCGGCATTCACGTGAGGCCAGAAGTTAATATATATCTTTTTTCTACCACAAAATAAAATATATCCAGTATTGACGCAAGAAAAGAACATTTTTTTAATTATATACCAAACTTGCTTTTGAGTCGAATCTTAGAAGACTAAACTCACTCTTCAACACACTACCCCTACCCCCCCCCCCCCCCTTCGTAACTTTGCCTCACTTTCAACGATATTGATCGACTGATCATAAAAATATCATCGATTTAAGATTGCCGTAGGCTAGGGATGACATCATCTGTTGTAATAAATTACATTTTTTGACATTTTGTAAACTATTTTACCCTATCTGAGCACAAAGCAAGTCCGATTCAGTAAATGCATAGCAACGTGTTTTTAATATTTTAACAGGGGAAATAACTTCGTATAGACTCGAACGGCGTCGAGTCAGATTTCTTCGGCATAAAATAATGTTCATGCCTGAAAGATAATGCAGTTTTCATATATATTGTTCTAGCTCAAAAAATGCTGGTTTTCTTTGCTATAAGTATAACCTCTGTAAGCAAGCACAATCAAGCGCCTCATGGCATGATAGGAAATCTTGTATTTTCACATGTGAAAACATAAGGATATTGTTATGTATATTGAATTTATTATATGTGTCCATGAGGTAAGTTGTACTTTGGTGGTCATTTTGTAAACAACATGTTTACTGCATTTGAGTTCAAGGTTAGTCTTGTTTCATAGCATTTAGTACTCAGATTGGAACTTTCCATGTCTTGACATGACAAAAGTCAGGTACACCAGTAAAATTCCATTGGAGTTACTCGTATTCTAGAATATTCTGTCAGGTGACTTGTCTTATATTTATACAGCATTTGGTAAACACGATTCCATTCCTATACTAAACTTCATATTATTAAGATCAGTCTATTAAGGAATTTATGTTAGCAATCAGATGTTACAGTTGTGAAAATCAGAGCAAATTCAGAGAGAGGAATTGGTTATTTTAAACATTCATTGGAATTACTAAAAGTGCCCATTCTCATATTGGATTAATACTTGACTTTGGGATTTATGTGAATTTATTTAAAGATATTCTGGATTACATCATTCGGGCATGTCAGAACATTCAAGACTACTGACACATCAGGCCATTCAAGCTACTGGAATTCATTCGGAACATTCTATATTTAGGACTTGTCATTAGGACACTTAAGATTATTGGATTATTTGGATTTTAATTCACGTTACTGTAAGTGCCTTTTGAATTTTCACTTTAACGGTCTAGAAATAAATTGCTTGTTGATTTTACTTACATCGTTGGTTTCACTTTCTTTCTGTTACATTATTTTAAGACCTAGAGTCGTAACAACATATTTTTCACATGTGAAAATATAGAAATGAATAAAACATGAAAAATATTTCGCCAATAATTTTCTAAATATTAGACTTAATTATATAACAAAGATATATTTTTTATCACATGACTACTGTTTTATTTATGTTAATATACACATATAATTTTTATTTATTACGCTTTATATACAGTATTTATTATTTTGTATATGTCAACACGTAAAACATATATCTTTCTGTGAATCTGCCTGGTCCAAATGACCCCATGAAATCCTTGCGCAGTATTCTCATTATTGGTTGGCTGCTACCGAGAGATTGTCCTTGCCGCGTCTTCTGGAATCGCTTTATTTTACTATTACTATTAACAATATGGTGACCGTCTTTCCAATCTGTAGCCGATAAAACATTGGGGGAAAACGGGCGATTATCACAAAAACGCACAGTAGTTGTTTCGTATGTCAGAATTTGGCCTATTTACTCTACACAGAATTCTCCGAATGCCAAACTAAAACTAGAATATGAGTAAATCCGCTGGACTTTCGCCTAGTTTACTTAAAGCGAAAATGTGGGCGAACAGAAAAAATCCAATAAACTTGTCCAATACGAACATACTGAGTCTATGCAGATAAACACTTTAGGTCGAAACATTGTAAAAAGTCTCATCAAAAATCCATGTATATGGCGCGTCAACTACTGACCTGACCCGAGTGAAATATGTGACTTCACACAGGAATTTGCATCGGAGATCCAGTGTTGAAAAATGACGTTGTCTGTATCAAATGTTCTATTGCTTTGGAAGGACAGTTCCTTTTTGAATTATAATTTGTAAAATAAAAATCTACTTTTAAATGTTACTGGTTATCGAGTTGTGTATTATTAATTCAACTCACGTCTGGGAGTATTGAAAGGTTCAGGGTCTGAGCCAGAATACACGAAATTATTTCTTCTTCTTTCTCTCTAAACTCTTTCCACAAAAATAAAAACTATGTGAAAAACAGAATCTCAAATGGGTAATGATTTAATATAAAATTTATGAAACTCGTCGAACAATTTCCAGCTTTAGCTGGCCAAGGCTCGCAAAAACTGGAAATTATTCAACTCGTTTCATAATTTAAATATCACATCATTACCCATTTGAGATCCTCTATATATGTAATACGTGTAATAATACATAATGACGATAAAAATGACGTCATAGCATCATGCAAAGTAAAAGTGTACCGACCTAGGTAACTGAATGTATTTTAAAGTCATTTCACTATACTATTCTGCGGTTTGGTGAAATAAAATCAAATAGTTTTCGTCATGCAATAAACAGAATTTTCATTTGTGCTAATTTCAAATCAAATTTATGAAACTCGTCCAATAATTTAAATCTTTTGCTCGTCAAGGCTAGCAAATGAGCACTCATGTACGATCCTCTATTTATTATATATTTCGTAATCAGTTACTGAAATCAGGGCCGTAACTACCTACCACGCGACCCTTGCAATGCGGTTGGCGGCCCATTCAAGAAGGGGGTAACAAATCCAAAGTTTTATTACATTCGGGGACTCATTTCTGACTTTTGCAGGGGATCCCAAAATTTGAAGTTACGCCACTGACTGAAATATATCAGTGGGAGAAAAATTATATCGCCACAGTGGCGATACCATTTTTGGAACTAATTTTTTTTTCCATTTAGGAAATTTATCTGCCTGTATGTATGTTATTCAAACCTGTATTTTCATATTTAGGCTTTTTTCAATTATATATATATATATATATATATATATATATATATATATATATATATATATATATATATATATATATATATATATATATATATATATATATCCCTTCATCTTTCTCTCTCCCTAGCAAGATGAACAGATCTTAAAATGTGCCAAGACTGTAAATCCTCTAATATATATTTATGTAATCAATGAAGAGACGCCTTTCAGAATACCTAAAAACGAATAATGCAAATGCTCAAAAACTTTCTGTATTTAAAATTGTGTGCGGGAAAATGTTAAGTGTTCAATCTTTCCGCATTTCTCCTAAGCATTAGAGAAACATTCTGGATTTCTGTAATCAATGAAATATTACTGTTTGAGTTTATTTTATGATTTCACATGAAAAATAGACGAATCCGTTCATTCAGATTAAGTATACAACCTTATATTAGAAGGTGTTGATCTCCATAATAAAAACTTTATTATTGGTGATTGGAACCAACTAATTTAAATAGTTCTCCAGAAAGAAAAAAAAAACAATATTCGACACAAAAAAGCTGTACACATTACATTCAACATCCTAAGACTTCCATTATAACTGTAATCGGAAGTTGGTGGCTCCAAAATGTGATTGAGAACGTTTCTTAAGCTAATGGGGAAAAAAACAACGGCGCATATGCAAGGTTTCATTTAGAGATAGGATGGCGTGACTGGCGGTTGCTTTGCAATCAATAAATAAAGAAACCCAGAATAATGTATAATGTATCGATCGATATATATATATATATATATATATATATATATATATATATATATATATATATATATATATATATATATATATATATATCTTGCAATCACTTTCCAAGATTGCGAAGAAAACGTAAGAAATATCGCATTAAGAGACTGCCTCGTTGGCAGCATTGGTGATTGTGTTAAAGTTTTAAATAGTCCTTTTCAGTGTTGTTCACACTTTGCTGGTGTCTCACCTGCAAAGTGTGAACAACACGGAAAAGGACTATTTAAAACTACACAGATGAACTTTTAAAAAACTATATTTATATATATTTCTCCATGTATGCATATAATGAGGAGAGAGAGAGAGCTGATCGTGGTTGTTGTGCTGGTTCTATTACGCATGGCGGAAATATGCACACAACCGTCTAATGTTATTACTTCTAAAATCTATTTTACATTTTTCACAAGTTCATTAAAAGTTTTGAATCAATATATATTTTTTTATTATTCATTTCCATATTCAACCTTTAAAGAAGAACAAAGTTGCCAATTCTGTCAAGAGTAGATTTGACTTTTTTATAATTATTTTATATAGAAGTCTGAGAAAATCTGGGTATCGGTACGTAACAAAGATTTTTGAAACTAATACTTACTGTAGTTTAAATCAATGCACAAGAACTGGTGCATTGATTTTTAATTGTATGTTTTGTGCCCTATTTTTACGTATCACACACTAAATGCATTATTCCTTTGAAATCAATATGAATCACAAGCATACTGAATACACATACAATTTTGGGTGCTGTGAGTATGTTTGTCACATATTGCTTCCATGTTGTTATGAGTAACAGCATGGTGCATGCAGACTTGTGTGTTTGTGTGTCTGTGGTCTGTGCACTCGTGAGAGAGAGAGAGAGAGAGAGAGAGAGAGAGAGAGAGAGAGAGAGAGAGAGATGCATAATACATTTTATGAATATGGTTTAACAAAAATCCTTTATATTTTTGCATGTGTCACCGAATGGCAATTTATTTCCTTAACTTTTTTTACAATCAGAGCTATGCATTAATTCAATATAATTTACCAACATAAATACCACTAATGCCATGTTAAATAGTTTAGTACATGCGTAGAGATCAAACATGACAAAGTAGTATTATTTGAAGAAAAAGAAAGCAAAGAAAATAAAAACAGTTCAGCAGGCTGACACATTTTCGAAACATGTCACCACTACACACACACACTATTAATATAAAATCATGTCATGAACAGAAACTTAACATATGAATAATATGGAGAGAGAGAAAAAACAAACATTCACTAGATAGATATGGACTAGGTGGAGCAAGGGTGAAAGCAGACTATTATCATGTGATCCAGTGTCTAGATTGGAAACTGACTATTGCAGTGTCTTAGCGCTTGAATGAACAAGTGAGCACGCGCCACTATTGTTTTCGGTGTTGTCGTAAGACAAGCAATCAAAGTTATGAATTGGATGAATCAGTTTGCACGTTTCCATTCCTATTTTATAAAATTAAACCAAAAATACTAATGTGTTATTGTAACAAATATTAAATATGGTTAAGTTAACATTAATGTGCAGTCAAATGTTTTTAAACAGAATATATTTTGAATGGGAGGCTACCCAATGGGATGTGGAAGGCAAGCAATTGATAATATTTTTTTCTTCTAAAGATTGAGAAAACACAATAGTGATGAAGATTTTACGTGTGTGTGTATGTGTGTGTGGTATATTGCAATGAAAGTATAAGGATAAAATTACATAAAGAACACATCTCATTTACAGTGGACAAGGAAACAAAACCATATATTCTGTGAAGAAGAGATCTTAGAAGCCCCTGTTACGATCATATCATCCAACAATATTAAACAATATTTCATTTATGAACAGTTTTTTGATTTTATGATTAAGTGCATTTTTTGGCAATGGATCTTAACACAGTTTTCAATGACTTATAAGTTAGATATATTATTTTTTTACTACGAGGGCTCCATTTTGGATTAGTTTTAAAAATTAAACCTTATTTACCTAGCTTTATACACCCGGCCAAAAATAATACAAGTACATATTGCAATTTTAAATTTTAGTGAATAGTTCATAGATAAGCAATGTCAATGAGAAGTAGATGGAAAATGGCCCTTATTCAATATAGTCCTCTGAGTTTTAAAAAAAAAAAACAGTATAGTTATACATGTTATATAGGCGGAAATGTCCATGTTAAGTTATAGCTAGATGAATTTGTGCATGTTATACAGGCCGAAATGTCCATCTTAAATTATAGCCATATGAATTTGTACATGTTATACAGGCCGAAATGTCCATCTTAAGTTATAGCTAGATGAATTTGTACATGTTATACAGGCCGAAATGTCCATGTTAAGTTACAGCTATATGAATTTGTACATGTTATACAGGCCAAAATGTCCATCTTAAGTTATAGCCATATGAATTTGTACATGTTATACAGGCCGAAATGTCCATCTTAAGTTATAGCTAGATGAATTTGCACATGTTATACAGGCCGAAATGTCCATGTTAAGTTATAGCCATATGAATTTGTACATGTTATACAGGCCGAAATGTCCATCTTAAGTTATAGCTAGATGAATTTGTACATGTTATACAGGCCGAAATGTCCATCTTAAGTTATTGCTAGATGAATTTGCACATGTTATACAGGCCGAAATGTCCATGTTAAGTTATGGCTAGATGAATATGTTCATGTTATACAGGCCGAAATGTCAATGTTAAGTTATAGCTAGATGAATTTGCACATGTTATACAGGCCGAAATGTCCATCTTAAGTTATAGCTAGATGAATTTGTACATGTTATACAGGCCAAAATGTCCATGTTAAGTTACAGCTAGATGAATTTGTACATGTTATACAGGCCGAAATGTCCATCTTAAGTTATAGCTAGATGAATTTGTACATGTTATACAGGCCGAAATGTCCATCTTAAGTTATAGCTAGATGAATTTGTACATGTTATACAGGCCGAAATGTCCATCTTAAGTTATAGCCATATGAATTTGTACATGTTATACAGGCCGAAATGTCCATGTTAAGTTATAGCTAGATGAATTTGTACATGTTATACATTCCGAAATGTCCATCTTAAGTTATAGCTAGATGAATTTGCACATGTTATACAGGCGAAAATAAGCTCGACAGAGTTGATTCAGTTGTAACCGTCAGCTCGCAGTCTGATTGGTCAGGGATCAGTTGGGATCACTGATAATCAGATAATCATTGTCAACGGTTCACTTGTCAGGATACTATCCAATGCGACATTTACACACTACGAACTTTGACCTTTCCTTTTGTGATCCTCTTGATTTCATTTTAATGTCCAAACAATTACTTTTATCTAACGAAAGAAAATTAAGATAATAGAAAATACTTCTGTATATGTATTTTGTCAGGGTATCACTGGCTATTTAGTCAAATAACAATCTCCTCTCCTTTATCTTTCCTGAGCGGACTAAATATCGTCATTGTTTCTTCATACTGAACCAACACTCTCTTAGGTAGTTAATTTCTTTTCTCTCTCTCTCTCTCTCTCTCTCTCTCTCCTTATTTAAATTAATATACAATAATTATTGTAAGAGCAGATATGAGAACAAGTAAACTTATTTATAGGTAATATACAAACATTATTGTAAGAGCGGTTATGAGAGCAAGTAAACTTATTTAAAATTAATATACAATAATTATTGTAAGAGCAGTTATCAGAGAAAATAAACTTATTTATTGGTAATATACAATAATTATTG
The DNA here is from genome assembly GCA_029931535.1 of Margaritifera margaritifera. Classification (NCBI taxonomy): domain Eukaryota; kingdom Metazoa; phylum Mollusca; class Bivalvia; order Unionida; family Margaritiferidae; genus Margaritifera; species Margaritifera margaritifera. The sequence goes on along the minus strand of JAQPZY010001523.1, from coordinate 3,097,336 downwards.
TAAGACCAGTTATCAGAGTAAATAAACAAGTAAGAAACAAGATCTGTTCAGATTTATTTTATTTTGCAAAAATAATTTTTTTTTTTTATAAAGTAGATAATAAATTGCCAACCCTGCTACGTAAAACATGATTTGATGGGATTTAGTAACAATGTTTCATCATATAAACGTCAATCGATATAGCCAGAATTCGATTCTACAGTTGTGGAAGAAAATTCATGGACAGTCACATGGTTACCTAATTGCTTGTTGAAAGCATTTGTCGTGATATGAAGAGCGTAATCTGACAGGGTAAAACATCCTCTGAATAAACTGCTGCGCAGAGAAGACATACAAGATTTATTTCTAATTGCTTAATTTGATACTAGGAAAGTTTACCAGACATCAGTCAAGGCCATTGTCCCGTCCTTTAATCTATTATTTTCTTTTAACGTCCTTAGAATTTCCTTCGGTTGACAGACTTCTAGAAACATAAAGGAAACTTTTCTGGAGGTCAAATGGAATATTCAAAATGGTAGTCACTATGACTGACCTTTTCAGTGTCCAAATAGTTATTGCTTATCGATTGTATGACTCTGTCAAGTCATAAAGTGCACTATCGACTATCCACAGCTCGTCAATAAGATCTTCATTAATAAGAGACAAGATGAATTATTATACAAAGAACCGCCGAGATTCTTATAACGTAGAAATTATATATTTTTTTGTAATTTCGCAAACTTTTAGAGTTCTATATATAAATGATATATTTATCGGCGCCCCGTGAACAAAATCAATTGGATACATTATAGTCGCCAAAAAGACCAACTTAATATGTTTTCTATCTACATCATCCGAGACACAGGTATTCTACTCCTTTCGCTCACGGATACGCAGGCGCAGTCGCACCCCCTCCACCCACCCAAAAAAAAAAAAGCGCGAAACAATACGAACGTTTTTTAGTGTAAGTTTTCTTTACAGCAGCCGCTTAAAATGCAGGCACTTCCGGGGGCTTCGCTCCTTCTACCCCCCCCCCCCCTTCTTCCCTCACCAGGAGTACCATTCCCACAGACCCCTTACCTACATGTTTACACTCACACCCCACCCCAACAATATTGAGGTGAACAGTTGCATGCACGCTTCATGAGGACTATTGAGTCACTACGCAACTTCTCTTAAATTTGAGAGAGAGAAAAAAACAGGAAAGTTATTGCTTCATGAATTTGTACATGTTATACAGGCGGAAATGTCTATGGTAAGTTATAGCTAGATGAATTTGTACATGTTATACAGGCCCAAATGTAAATCTTAAATTCAGTTAGTGAAGAGAAACAAATAAGCTCGATAGAGGTGATTGAGTTGTAACCTTCGGCTGGCAGTCTGATTGGTCAGGGATCAGTTGGGATCACTGATAATCAGATAATCATAGTCAACAGTTCACTTGTCAGGATACTGACCAATGCGACATTTACACACTACGAACTTTGACCTTTCTTTTTGTGATCCTCTTGATTTCATTTTAATGACCAAACTACTACTTTCATCTATTGAAAGAAAAATTAAGATAATAGGAAATACTTCTGTATATGTGTCTTGTCAGGGTATCAGTGGCTATTTAGTCAAGTAATATTCTCCTCTCCTTTATCTTTATTGAGCGACAAATATCGTCATTGTTTCGTCATTCTGAACCAACACTCTCTTAGGTAGTAAATTTATACTCTCTCTCTCTCTCATATATATATATATATATATATATTGTGTGTGTGTGTGAGTGTGTGTAATGCCGACGACTATATTTGATGTTTGGCCGTATCAGACTGCACTGCGGTATTTGTGATACTTTGTTAATACTTTTGGCACTGGCATAAAGACAAACTTCTTTACACGAACTTCATGGTTTTATCTTATTCATTTGCTCTGATAAAACACAATGTACTTAATCGATGCCATTGAAAAGTGATATTATGTGTGTATCAAGGAGGTATCATTTCTAAATGTCCATTACTTTGCTTGTTCTATTTGCTACACCCTGCAACCAAAGGTTTTCAGCAAACAATGTTTAATTTATGTTATCAGTCAGAGCGATATGAACTAATGAAGAGGGTACTTCTTCTTCTCAATCTATGTACTTATCATTTCTAGTTTTATGGCGTATACACAACACATCATACGCTTCTTAGAGTCACAATTCTATTTCTAGAAGAACTCTCAAAATGAAATTGAAATTAATAAAATAACTCTAATTATTTACGTTATCGCCATGGCTTGGTTCAAAATAGAAAAGCGTGGGGAAAAACCGTAAGATTCATGTTCTCGTTGTAACAGCGCAACATATCGACATGACATATCTGAGGGTCCCAATCAGGACAATATTAGACGACTTGATCAGGTATTAGAGAATCCACCCAGAGACATGTATATTGAGAAATTGCTAAAGGTCGCACATGATTATGGCGACAGCCGGGAAGGAAGCCATTAAAAATATCATGGCATAAGTGTGTCATAAACAGATATCTATGATATGAATGTTAATACGAGTTCTTGAGATGATGTTTGATTAAAGACGTTTGGTTGAGAGAATTTTTGATTAAATACGTTTCGTTGAGATGATGTTTGTTCTATGCAGATTTTCTCACACAAAGTATATTTGCAATAATCGAATAATTGTATTGATTCTGTCTTCCATGCTATGCTGTATGTTATGTCAAACCATGCAAACAATATAAGCATTTCAGCGAAATCCAAGCAGATCATTGAACTTGGTTCCTTTTCTATGTAACTATGGCAAACAACTCAGAAAAGTATCCGTTACGTTTTATATCAAAGACATATTGTTAAGGTCAATTTACACGATATAGAAAATCACATCTGATCTATCACATATGTCAAAACGAACAGTCTTAAACAGACCTATGGGCAGTTAGATATGTCAGACAGACGGAACAAAACATGCCGTCTGTTAGAACATGTTCAGACGGAATAAAACATGCCATCTGTTAGAACATGTTCTAAACATGCCGTCTGTTAGAACATGTTCTATTGCGTCTATCAAGATAGACGGAATTTACCAATTAAAAGAAAATTCTTGGGGTCATAGGTTACTTTTTTCATTCTTAGAAGCTCGTGTACACAGAGTCAAATTAACCACACCGCGTTCAGAGAAGAATCACAAAGAGGAAATACAACTTACATCAGAACAATCAGACAAATTTAATTTTATTTTATCAGCTATGCCCATCCTAAAAAAAAAAACAAATGAAAAAAAAAAACTCAGTCAGAGCTTCATGAACCAGCTCGACATAAACTCATGATTTGCGACATGTTCTTGCCTTCGGTGAATGTATGGTCGCTGTCAGACTGTACCTCTATTGCGTTTGATAATACGGAGCAACAATTCATAATACATTGGAGACTTGGCAACTGACCGAATGGGCAACAACAATTCATAATACATTGGATACTTGGCAACTGACCGGATGGGCAACAACAATTCATAATACATTTGGAGACTTGGCAACTGACCGGATGGGCAAGGAATCATAAATGATTTTTCATTCAATGTAAACATAGAAACAAATGTGGCAAGATTACATCTAACTAATACATATGTGTCTCGGCATACTATGTAAACTGACCTTAAGAGAACCTTGATATCCATGAAGGAGAATGAAAATGAAAACAAGTAGGAGAAGAAATGGATCTATGTTTACTTATAAACCGAGAAGCGAACACTGTCTGCGTTGTTTAATGATGATTACAAGGAGACTGGTGTCTACTTTATTGTACACTATAATACACGTACATGTTTGGCGGTTTCGGTTTCATCAATCTAATATAAAACAATAAGTCATCTACATGTAGGAGTAAACTAGATGAAATCGAAGGAAAGTATCTACCTTTATGACATATACATCAAGCGCTAAGGTTCATTTCTTTTTATAAAGGAAAAATCACTTAAGTGAACATTATCATTTAAATAATCAAAAATCTTTAGATTTCATTCATATACTTATCAAGTCTCCCTAACTATATTGAAATAGTTGGTACGTGTCCGATGCATGGCTTCAAACTGCCAAAAAAAGACGCTTATCAAAAGCTGTTCTCGAACTTAATGGATTTGCACAAATATTTGTAAGAAGAGACGGAATGGAAAGAAGCAGACAGACATCAGTAGCAAATTGAGTCTCACTGCGATGGAGATTATTATATTGCTGTGTTCAGTGTGCAAATGTTACTAAATCACAGTCAAGACCTATTACGGCGTGTAATTTTAGCGTCGTTTTTCTGAGAATCACCCACGATGTTTTCAACGTTAATGAATGCGAAGAAAACTCCTACCGCGGGCCACTCTATGGAACAAAAGAAAAGAGAAAAAAAGACTTTCAAAGAGCCCATGGTCCTCTGAGAGTTTGTAAAGGCTGTTATTACTAAACAAAGGGTGATCCTTCTATTCATTAGACTAAACATTAATTCAAAATGTCATTTGTTATTTTGGAAAAAGTACAATGGACTGACACGTGACTTTTCAATATGAGCTGAACATTTAATGAAAATTGGAATCTAAAACTGTATATGATTTTTAAAATAAAAACTACAATGATGACACAGTCGTTTATGTTCTACCACCAAATACTACAAGCCTAAAAGGAACTACGTAATGCTTACATAATGATTCACGGCTATCTATCTATACAGCGGTTATTTGGAATTTTTTATGTGCGCTTGCAATGACAGCTGGCACCCAGTTCTATTTATTTAACATCAGCATTTTTCTCCTTGAAAAAAATCAGGGTGGTTGACATGATAATTTCAGTAAGTTCAGATTGTTTTTTTTTTGTTTTTTTTTTTTGTTTTGTT